>CM074720.1:44460582-45660582 GCA_037306005.1 Rhinophrynus dorsalis
ACTGATAATGACCAGCCGTAGACTGCTGTGCATCATACATGCTCACTGATAATGACCAGCCGTAGACTGCTGTGCATCATACATGCTCACTGATAATGACCAGCCGTAGACTGCTGTGCATCATATGTTTTAGCTGATAATGACCAGCCATAGACTGGTGTAGCAACAGCGCCACTGTAAAAGTTCAGGCCATGGAAATACTGCACCTAAAAAAATCTAAGTTTGAGCTGTAATAACGTTATCAGAAGTGGGAGTACCTTTGTTTTACTCTGCATGTTCTGTTGTTTTCTATAGTACACAATGCTTTCCCTTTAACCCAGTGAATAATCACCATTCCCTATGGAGATCACTCAGTCTCCATAATGCAGAAGCCTGTTAATTGGTATGTCTGGTCTGACTGGTTGTTACTTGTACAGAATGCAGAGGTGGGCATGAAGTCAGTGTGGTACGGACCCAAGGTGCTTATAGAAGGAGCGGATGCAGAAACCCTGTCTGAGGGAGAGATCGTCACCTTTATAAACTGGGGTAATATCATCATCACCAAGATAAACCGGTAAGGAACCAATCGGCTCTGGTAATGCTGTCATACTTGTTTTTTTATTTTTTTTTTTATATAAACGCACAACTATCTACGATATGAGTGAAATTTGGCTGCTATTTAGTAACCCTTTTAGTACCAGAGGGGTATGCAACGCATTGCACAGCAGTGTGTTGCGTACCCCTCTGGCATTCAAAGGGTTAAAATGCAAGGAAAGAAATGTAGATTAAAGGAGAACCAACACCTAATAACACACCACTTCTCTTACTGTGGTCAGAAAATCATAATGGCCCCTATGAATGTTGTGCAAGAGACCCCAATCATTACTCCGATGTCATGTCCGTGGATGCCAAAGTAAATGAGCCTACTCACACCTTTAACCCCTTAACGACCCTTGACGGTCATAATACGTCAAGGGTCGATTTGACTTAACGACCGATGACGTACTATGACCGTCATCGAGTTCCGGGGTCCCCCCGCGGCTGCACGCCGTTCGGGGAGTCCGGAATGCAACGGAGCAATAAAAAAAAAAATTGCTCCGTGGTCGTTAAGTCACGTCCGCTTCCGGATTCCCCGGTCGTTAAGGGGTTAAGGACCAGAGGTGACTCCTACAGCCCACTGGTCATCAAAGGGTTAAGATTACGTTGTACAGTGGGCGGAGTTTAAGGTTCTGTAGTTCTGCTTGCAATTGTCATGTCCGCATCTGTGGATATGGCATGAGGACTGATTGAAGAGGTTCTCTCAAGCAATAGCACAAGGACAGAATTAATAGATTTCCTGGGAAGGTAAGTGGCGTCTACGTCTGTAAGAGGTGGTATTGGTCCTCCTTTCAGCATTCACTGTTGAATAAAAGGCACATTTTTTTTTTTTCTTTTCTTGTGTGTTTGGGGGATGAACTTTGTTCAGCTTCACTGCGCTTAATGTATGAGAGCCACTGAGGTGCATCATTGTGCATTCACACTTGGCGAGATTGCCACTGGGAACAGCCTCATAGGCATACGTATCTTCTGTTTTACTTATAATTAGCTCAGCATTCAAAATGCTACACTTCCCTCACAACACTGCAAGTGTTGAAGTGCGAAATCACTGCTCTATTGAGACCCTACTTGTTATTACACCGTGATCCTTTTCCCCCCTACGCAGGGACCAGAGTGGGAAAATCCAATCCCTTAATGCCAAGCTGAATCTAGAAAACAAGGACTACAAGAAAACCACAAAGATAACCTGGTTGGCAGAGACCCCTCAGGCCCCCTTTATCCCAACTAATTGTGTTAACTATGATCATCTCATCACCAAGCCAGTGCTGGGCAAGGAGGAAGACTTCAAACAATACATTAACAGGAGCAGCAAGGTAACGCCTCCTCCTCCATCATCTCCTCCTCCTCCTCCATCATCTCTCCTCCATCATCTCCTTCCCCTCCTCCATCATCTCCTTCCCCTCCTCCTCCTCCTCCTCCTCCTCCATCATCTCTCCTCCATCATCTCCTCCTCCTCCATCATCTCCTCCTCCTCCTCCATCATCTCCTCCTCCTCCTCCATCATCTCCTCCAGATTCAAGGAGTAGTTGATCCAATGCTCCAAGAGGTTAAATAAAGTTCATTTCTGTGAATCATTAATAAACTGCAGTGATATAAAACAATTCTCTTGTATATAGGATACTGTGTCAGTTATACTCTGCTGGCCAAGAACTCCTCTTGTTCTTAGAATAATCCAGTCAATATGTTTGGTGCAGCTGCTACATTATCTGACCACTTTGATATCAGAATAAAAACAACAATACCTTTATTAAGTATACAATGTTTAAAATCATAGTGCTGTAGAGTGACATTATCAGATTGGTCAGATAATGTTTGGTGCGGCTGCTACATGGTTTGTTCCAAAGATACAGCAAGGAGCGTCACACATGCAATATTTACGTGTAGCAAGAACTGTTGCATTGAGATGTAAACTTGCATCTTGACTTCACTTATTCTGTTGCACAATATGTGAAATCAACTTGTCCATACTTTTAATTATTTTTATTAATTTGCCCATTTATTTTTTTCCTGTTCCCAGCTAATAACATCACTGGTTCTCTGTGCTGGACAGAAAAAGCAAGGATAGTGTTATAATAAACCAGTACTGGTGCAACAGGAAAGATGGGAATGTGGGAGTAGGAAGCTCTCTCCTTCTGGTCTTTCTCCATTGTTATAGACTGTGTTTAGTGCACAATTACCATTCCTCAGATGGTGTCCAAGCTGACTGCAGGGACTTTCCAGTTCTTATACTGGCACAGTCTCCCTGACACCTAACATAGTGTACCAAATGCAACATTCATTATGTTGGTGTTCCCTAATTCTATCCTTTAGTTTATTGAATGTATATCCATTTTTCTCTGTCGTCCAATACAGGTTACTAGTAACTTTGGATAGGCGATCAGCCCCTTTAAGTAGGCAGGAACAATTCAGAGAAGTGCATGCAGGGGGTGGAGCCTACCTTCCCTCCTTGGCTGCTGCTAGCCAGTCAGCTACAGCCAGGCACACGTTGTAGACCATACCGATAATATAGTTATATATCCCGATGTCAGCACTGCTGAAGAGCTGCCTAAAGTCGGTCGACCGGATTCGGCCTCTGACAGCTTTACAGCTCGTCAGGCAGAAAGGGGAAAGAACGGAGGTCTTTCTTCTCTTACATTTCTCAAACCATAACGGTTTGAGAGATGGAAATGAGGGCGTTAAGTATTGTTTTAATATTCCTGTGATTTCGCTTACAGTTTTTTGGGGGTTTACTATCACTTTAATCCAATGGTCCCTACATCTCACAGTTGACTAAGAGAAAACTATTTATCTTTAAGTAAAAAAAATTCCCATATTCTGTGGAATGTGTGTTTATGAGGAAGTGTGTGGTGTTTTTTGCCCCTCTTCCTTTCAGGATAGAGGGAACAATTTTCCTTTGTGCTCATCACTTCCTGACAAGCAAATGAGGATCTGAACGGAACATTGTGATCTTCTTACTGATAAATGCCTGTGCGTTCTGGTCTGTCAGATATGTAATGGTCTAACCCTGGCAGATGTGATAATGCAAAGCAACTGGTATTTCATCATTATTGTCTGTACCCAGAAAGTTTATTTATCTAATGGATAACCCTTTGGGTGCCAGAGGGGCATCTCTCTGGCCCTTAAAGGGTTGAATACATGGTGGAAATATTAGAAATATGTGTAGGTTAAGTTTTATTGAAACATGTCCTAACTTTTAGCAAGAGGAAGCGATGTTGGGTGACCCCTGTCTGAAGAGTCTGAAAAAGGGCGACATTATTCAGCTTCAGAGAAGAGGCTTCTACATCTGTGATGAACCCTATGAGCCTTTCAGGTAAGTGGAGTTAACTGAGGGGCTGTGTGTAGGAAGCTACAGTGCAACCTGGTGCAAAATGCAGGAAAAATACACATCTCCACACTTTCCATTGCTTTAAACAGGTCTTCTAACCCCTAAATGCTAGAGAGGTCATCAACACAGTGCAAAGCAATTAATTGGAGAACACTCTAGCATTCAAGGGGTTAAAAGCCCAGTTTAAATCAGGAATTTTGTTTTGTCCCTTACAGTGCAGTTGGCTTGCCCCAGAATTGCTCCTCTGTACCTTCCCATATACGTCATTTTGTCTGTTGGTTTAAACCTGGCAGAGTAATGAACTAGATAGACCAAGTAGTTAATCTGTATTACTACAACACAGCTTTTAACACTTCGAATGACAGGTGGGAGTTCAGAGCAGTGCTTTGAACACAACTCTGTGATACAAAGGCTTAAAGGGGTAGTAATGTTTCACAAAAAAAAGCAGCTCTAATTAATCTTCATAGTATTTGGGCCATGGAGAGTGTTATTTCAATACTGTCAGAGTTGTAGTCCAAGAGTAATTGAATGATAAACTATCCCCTTCCGCCCCTTTTACCTAATTTAAGCCGCTGAGTGTAAACATAACAGGTTTTTCAGGTTTTTCCTTATGCTCACTGAAGATTGTCCCTCTCTGTGATCCATCCGGACAGTCTTGCTGCTCTGAGGTGAGCAGTGTTACATCAGTAAAAGGGGCGGGAGGGGAATACTTTATCATTCAATTACTCTTGAACTACAACTCTGACAGTAGTGAAATAACACTCTTCATGGCCCAAATACTATGAAGATTAATTGTAGCTGCTATTTTTGTGAAACATTACCATCCCTTTAAAATGGCCTGTCTAGCCCAGTGTGAAAGAGCCATTTAGCCCTCCGAGTGCCAGAGGGGTGTCAAAAGCGGCACCCCTCTGGCACTCAGAGGGTTAAATCCAAAGGAATTTGGGGAATTTGTATCTGGAGCAAACCAAGAGCACCATAGGGGAACAAATAATCATTCCTGGAATTCTCATAGTCTAAATGAGGGCTGAGTGTATTAACCCTTTGAGTGCCAGAGAGCTACAACAATGTGTTGCTTAACCCTTTGGCACTTAAATGGTTTTTAAAAAAAAAAAAAAAAAAAAAATGGGAATTTTCATTTTCCCTCATGTTGGTTTGGTCCTTTATAGTTTCCAGATACAGCTCTCTGTGCGTTTGTGTGCAGGTTATTGATTCAGTATAAGAGAGAGCTGAGAACTGATCTCTACAGACTTGTAAGTAATTCTGTGTTTATCCTCTGTCAGCCCTCACAGCTGTAAGGAAGCTCCGTGTGTGTTAATTTATATCCCAGATGGACACACAAAGGAAATGCCAACCTCAGGCTCTAAAGAGAAGACCAAGGCAGAGACTGCAAAGAAAGAGGTAAGATTGTGTGACATAACATATCCACTGTAGAGGGGGCCCTTCTTCCTCATCTAGTGTTTTACGTCTAGCTTAACGCTGGAACATTGCTGTGTGTCTGTCACCGGCCTTCTGTACTACTTCACTGATTATGAACAAGGAGGTCATGCTGCTGTGTACATTCATAACCTGTAACAGCAGCATGCATGTGTTCTTGAGCTTTGTTCTTCAGCTTGGCCTCAAATCTCTTAAACACAAAGCACACAGATGGTGCTATGTCGTGGCTTAGACCAGTGCGTACAAGCTCTGTGCTGTTGCTATTTCTAGTTTCATCGTCCCCAGCCAGCCACTGTGGCTGTTGGGAATTGTAGTTTCCAACGGCTGAAGACCCAAAAGTTGCCTACATCTTGTCTATATGATTACACAAATATACTATATACTTCTATTCTTATCGTTCATATTTGAGCTAATGTATTTGTTTGGATTTACAGGCCAAACCCAAAGGAAAAGTAGCTGAGCAGCTGTGAGTGACGCACAGCTCCCGTCTCCTCCTCAGACTGAAAATCCTGCCGCACTGTATAGTAGGTTACTGCTCAGGGGATTTAGTACGGGACCTCAAAGCAAAGAAAGCCACAAAGAGGATATAGATGCAGCTGTTAAACTGCTCCTGTCTCTGAAAGCGGAATACAAACAAGCAACAGGACAGGACTACAAGCCAGGAAATGGCCCTGTACAGACTCCCTCTTCAAGCTCCTCAACTACCAGCAGTGATGATGGAAAAGCCATATACAATAAAGTCTCTGAACAAGGAGAGTTGGTGCGCAAGCTGAAGTCCGAGAAAGCACCAAAGGTAACTGTGCTGGGGAAGTTTTTAGATTTCAGAACCAGTTTTCCTGCGGGTTGTGAAACCCAGGACTTCTTGAAGTGAACACACACACATATATATATAGATATGGATAGATATAGTGTATGTTTGAACTGTAATGACGGTGTGTGGTAGTGCTTTTATTTAACTCTGCACAAAAAAAAATTTCTATTATATCTTCCTAATAATAATAATAAGGTTACTTCTCTTTAAAGTAATGGCGGACATTGCATCAAGAGTAGGGTGATAATACGTGCGTGTGTGCGTGCGTGCGTGTGCGTGCGTGCGCGCGTGCCGTGTGTGCGTGTGTGTGTGTTTCTGTGACAACCACTGGTATGTGAAGAGTGACGCTTTTAGAGTACCATCTTTAATATATTTCATACGAATTACTACATGTGAACCCTGTGCATGCATACTTTATACCCCAAACAACTTATTTCTAAATGAGGATTTCATGCAGTTACCCAGATGTGTCCTAATCTGCCGCACCCAAGTAGACCATTTAGGCAAGTCCTATCTATTAGGATTGTGTATTTTAATTAGATAGAAAATGGACACATGATGGGCCCGATGTTCCTGCTGTCACAGTCTGTGTTTCTGCAGCCCCAATAAATATAAAAAAATAAATAGATGGTTACCTGATACATTTTTCCAAGATCAGAGAGATCTCTTTCAAGTCCCTCGTTCAACGTGCCACCCCACCGTGATCAGTCACGTGACGCACGTCGAACTCTTCTATCTGGTCCTTAAAGACCAGACACCACGACCCTGTCCTTAAGGGTTTTTAACAAGTTTTTTCAAAGAGGTCTACGACGTATTGTAAAGCAAAGTGTTGTAGACCTCAGTCAAGTGTTAAATTATTGTTATTACAATTGCAAGGAACTTATTTTAAGCTAAAGGTTTTCGCTACAGCAAAATGTGTAGAACCACTGCTGGTGATCCTTCATAATGGTCTTTTCGGAGGTGGTGTGTGACCTAAAAGCGAATGCTTGAACAGCAATCTCTATATACAGGAAACTGCAGATATAATGCAAAAATTAAATAGATATACATGACTGCTGTATAAAGGATAAATACCTATTTAATCTGGTAGTTTTGAGATTTATTCCTTCATTCATATTTTATTTCCTATTTCTTTTAAATTCTTAATTATATTGCTATGTAAATGAACACACAATCCTTAAATGCATTCTATACACCAATACTACTACTAACATATGGTGGAGTTGTCACGTGATCTGCACAGATTTCAATTTGGAATAGAATTACTTGTGTGGTTCTTTAACTTTTTTATTGTATTCCTCTCTTTTGGGACTGACTTGACATGATCTTCTTTTATCTTCTTTCTCTTGCTTTGTCTCTGGGTCCTTCTTCTCTGCTTGTTAGGATCAGATAGATGCTGCTGTAAAAACCCTTCTTGCTTTGAAAGCAGAATATAAGCAAGTAACAGGCCAAGATTACAAACCAGTGAGCCCTCCTCTAGTGCCAACCAATTCCCCTCCTCCTACCACCACAATAAGAACTGCCCCCATGCTTCCGATATCATGGTATTGTATAACAAGGTAGCAGAGCAAGGAGAGGTTGTCCGACAACTCAAGCTAAGAAAGCTTCAAAGGTATGTTAGTCGTGTGCTAAAATGTATCCATTTGTCTTTCTCGTTTAACCTTGAACTGTCTGAGGGTGTGCAATGCATTTCATAGCTTATCCATTCCATGAGATCAGCAATGCAAAGGACCTCTACGTACAAGGACATTTTAATGCATGAGCGTACCCAGCACTTTCTTTATGACTCTACGTACAAGGACATTTTAATGCATGAGCGTACCCAGCACTTTCTTTATGGGAAAAGAAAGCTTAATACAATCAGTGCAGTCATGATTTTACCCCTGCATGTTACTCTGCATGCATCACTCTGTACCTATCACCTTTGCCTTGTTGGCCTTTGGGTTCATTCGGGCTCCTGCTCTTCTGTCTTCTCTCTCTCTCTCTCTCTCTCTCTCTCTCTCTCTCTCTCTGCTCTCTCTCTCTCTCTCTCTCTCTCTCTCTCTCTCTCTCTCTCTCTCTCTCTCTCTCTCTCTCTCTCTCTCCTCTCTCTCTCTCTCTCTCTCTCTCTCTCTTCATTTCTTCAGGATCAGATTGATGCTGCATTGAAAGCTCTCTTAAACCTAAAAGCAGAATTTAAGCAAAGTACTGGTCAGGAATATAAGCCTGGGTGCCCTCCTTCTGTATCGCCACCTACATCTAAATCCTCAAATTCCAGTCTGTGGCCAGTCATACAAACCTTTCTGTTGATTGTTCCAGTCTGTATGACAAAGTAGCACAACAAGGGGAGCTTGTCCGCAAGCTAAAATCTGAGAAAGCTTCAAAGGTAACGTCACTTCCTGATTGTCACGTTGTACTGGGCTGTGCAGCAGATCTGTCTGTCTTGTAAGCACCATGGTTTAGGTCTCATAGGCCTGGATAGAGCAATCCAACAGCACTGTATTGTACAAATGCCTACAATTCCCATTCATTTAAATGGGACTTCTAACCCTTTGAAGGCTAGAAGATGTCTCTGTGCAGAAGCAATGTGTGCAGACCTCTCTAGCCTTCAAGGGGTTAAGACCCACTTAAATCCAAGGGAATGTTCATCCCCTCTAGTGCAGTTGGTGTGCCCAGAATTGCTGCACTCCTTTTACACATAGGGCACTGAGTGGAACATTTGTGGGACATACCAAGTGCACATAGGAAACAGATTCTAAAGGGCTGTGTAATCATTCTAAAAAAAACTGCAGATATGTCCCTATTGTGTTCTAGGCTACAGCAGAGTTCTAATTCAAAAACATTACCCTATATCTGCCTTATGGATGACACTGTCTAAGCTCTTCCTTTAAAAAAATGAACCATTTTCTTTCATACATTTTCTCACTGTTACTTATTTAAATTGGCAGTAAAGCCTTGTTTAGGAAGAAAAAAAAAAAAAAGATTGGAGGGCTTTTCCTGATTAGTGTAAAAGCCTGTGTACACGGGCCAGCATTCTATGCATTCGGGCAGTCTCTACTGCACATGACTGCATCGGACAAACATATATCTGGCCTTTTATATTATAGGAGGATATGCAGTCACAAATCTGTAAATGTGGTCTGTAATAACTTAAATGACACGCCTCTCCCCAGAAAGTATGCCTCTTTAAGAAAAATGTGTGTTTATGTTCTTTATGTTTGTGTTTTAGAGGTTGTTTTTTTTTTAAAGGGACACTAATGTCCCATAAAAATGTTTTGTTTTACTGCAAATCCCATTTCTCAACCTTTACAGTTTGAGAGATATTCAGTCCTAAAGTCCCCCCCCCTTACCCTTCCTCTGACAGCAGGAGTTCCCGGTCTGGATACCGACAGGCGGCTCTTCAGCAGAGCTGCAGTAGGGTGATTTTAAAAGAAATACTTCATTGGAATGGTCTACAAAGTGTGCTTGGTTTGCAAGCACATTTTTTAGACCACTCCAAAGAAGTATTTCTTTTTTTTAAATCGCGCCATTGCTGCTCTGCTGAAGAGCCTCCTCGTGTTTGCTTTACAGCTGACATCAGGAGAGAGAGGAGTTTAGCAACAAATATCTCTCAAACCGTAAAGGTTTGAGAGAGAGGATTTGCTGCCCGTATTTTTTTCTTTAAACTACAAAACAAAAATATTTTTGTGGGACATTACTGAACTCAGGGAGGGAAATCTTTAAATCCTAGCCTGTATACAGCCTTCGAGGTCAGATTTGTACAATGCTGGACCAAAGCAAATACCTGTCCTGTGGTGACTGACAACATTTGTCTTAATCTGTAATCAGGACAAGGTGGATGGGGCTGTGAAACTGCTGCTGTCCCTGAAAGCTGAATACAAAGAGAAGACAGGACAGGAGTACAAGCCTGGGCAGCCTCCGGCTCCTGTCAGCATTCAGACAAACGGCTCAACATCATCGGAAGCAAATGATCTATTCAAAAAGGTGGCCGCACAGGGAGAGGAGGTCCGGAAACTGAAAGCTGAAAAGGCAGCAAAGGTGAGTATTACAGTAAGAGGTGTAACATGTCTGCCCCAGATGGCTTTTATTTTGAAACATTACTATCTCTTTATGTCAGTGGACATAGTTTAATTTTAGTATGTCTCCTATGGCACAGTTGGTTCACTTTCTAATTAACCATGTTCTATAGTTGGATTATCTGTGAAGTGTATTTTTTGATTACTCTGGAGTAAAGGCTATTTTTTATCTCTGTGTATGTAGTTCTTTCAGTTGCAATGATGCTGATAAAGGCAGCCTATCAGTTCTGTATGTATTGCTGCAAGCCGTGCTGGTTAACCTTCCCATCACCATCTCGCCTTTCTGTTGAACAGGATAAAGTTGATGTTGCTGTAAAACAGCTGCTGGAATTAAAGACTCAGTACAAGGCTCTGACGGGAACAGAATACAAACCAGTATCTGCTGCTGGATCTGAGGACAAAAAACAAAAGGAGAAAGAGAACAAGTCTGAGAAGCAGAGCAAAGAGTCCAAACAGACTGATGGTCCAAAAAAGAAAGATGTCAACAAGGAGCAAGAGAACGGTTCCTCCGCTGGTGGGGCAGGTGACGGACAAGGCCCCAAGAAGCAAACTAGGCATGTGCTGTATTTATGGCATATCTGGGTATATTTCTCAGTGAGCAGTTTTAACCCCTTAACGACATGTGAAGTTCTATGACCGTCACGGTCCTTGAAATACTCAAGGACCAATGACGGTCATAGTACGTCGCGTACTTTTTACTTACAGCGCTCTACCGGGAGCTCTGTAAGTAAAAATAGGGCCTGAAATTGACCGCTCCAACATCGGAGCGATCTCTATCAGGACCCATAGTGACGCGCTGGCGCGTCCAAGTGCTCCTATGCGGTCATTATGGGACGGAAATGTCCCAGGACCGCCGGTCCTTAAGGGGTTAATTTCAAGTACAGTTTTGGCCCCTGCAGCCGCCATTGGCTAGTTTATTTGGCACGTCAGATGTAACTAGCAGCCCAGAGATGGGATTATTAGTATTATCCTTTTATTTTTATTTATTTATTTAGAAAATGTTTTACCAGGAAGAATACATTGAGATTTCTCTTGTTTTCAAGTGTGTCCTGGATATTTTTCAGTAAAGGGTTACATATTTACACAAATAGAGAATCATTATATATACACATACACACATAAATATACATACATATTAAATTATGTAGAGTTACATACTATTTTTTGGTGTAAAGAAGCATTTACTTTAAAAGGGATAGTAATACTTCGTTTTATCTTTATTTTATTTTGTAGGCATTAAAAAAAACATGAAGAAAGATACAAGTCTTATCTCTCAAACCTTTATGGTTTGAGAGATATTCACAAGCAAAGTTTCCCCCTCCCGCCCCTTTTACCTAGTGTAAGCCATCTCTTCTCAGATGTGGAATGCAGTCCATAGACCAGACAGATAACAGCAGGGGACAATCTTCTTCCTATGAGAACAATGAAAGCCCTGCCCCCCTTGACAAGTTTTTCAGGTTTTTCCCTTATCTTAATTGAAGATTGTCCCTCTCTGCAGTCTACCTGGGCACCTCCCTTCTGATCTGGCTGAACAGTGTTACATCATTAAAAGGGAAGGGAGGGGGATACTTTGTCGTTGAATTACTCTTGAACTTCAACTCTGATAGAATTGAAATAACACTCTCCAAAGTCCAAATACTATGATGATTAATTGGAGCTGCTTTTATTATGAAACATTACTACCCCTTTAAGGATTTTAGACTGGGAGAAGATTTGATTATTTCAGGCAGATTATTCCATGCTTTCGGACAGATCATCCGGCTTCTTTCCTATATGTGGTATATGCAGTGAGTTATTAGCGATGGAGCTGAGGTTATAGTTAGTATGGAGAGCAGGAGTGAGCATACTGCTCAGGTAGTCTGGTAGTTTTCTAGAGAAGTGGTTGTATACTACGCAAGAAAGGTGATGGGCACGTCTAGGTTCAAGTGTTAACCAATTTAGTTCTTTACGCATATAACAATGATGGATAGTGTAATTACATTGGAGGATAAAGTGGCATAATGAATTTTACAGTGTGTCAGGTTTAGATTTGTGGTGCTGGAGCATGTCCTATGTCCCCATAGTCTGACTGGCAGCAACATCTGTTGTACAGTAAGTTTCCTCACCAGGGGACTTAAACATGATTTTTTTCTAAAAAAAGAGTACTTATTTTGGGGTAAAGTTTGGATTATATATAATGGCAGCTTATTTCAT
This sequence comes from Rhinophrynus dorsalis, assembly GCA_037306005.1. NCBI lineage: Eukaryota > Metazoa > Chordata > Amphibia > Anura > Rhinophrynidae > Rhinophrynus > Rhinophrynus dorsalis. The sequence goes on from CM074720.1 coordinate 44,472,977, forward strand.
ACTATTGTACATTCGGGATGTGACCAGGGACGTTATTCAGATGACAAAAGTGACAATTCTGGAGAAAACTGCTCCCCCCAGGAGAAATAAATGTTCTAATAGATTTTATCATTTTTAACCTCTTGAATGCTTGAGGTTGTCTCTAATATATTTGTCCCCTGTGGTGGACTTGGTATTCTCTAGAATTGCTCAACTTGTGCTGAGAATGATGGGACTTGAGTTGTAGTAGTGGAACAGCTTGGGAGACACAGGTTGCTCACCCTCTCTGTTCATCATGCTGAACTGGGAGGCAGAGGAACGCAGCAGCTGATGGTAAATTTACACTGTAACAATACAGTATATTGGCATTATACAATTTAATATTTTATATTTTTGGTTGATACAGATTGGGTCTAGAGGCCAAAAAAGAAGAGAATCTTGCAGACTGGTTTTCACAGGTAAGAAATTAGACCTAAGAGTTAACCCTGTTGCTCCATTCATTGTCACAATATATTGCTCGCTCCTCTGTCTCTGAATGTGTTAAGCATTCATGAAGCACTTGTGCAGTATAGGTGTAGCTTATTCACCTTAACCTTTTGAATACCAGACCCCTGGCACTCAAAGGGTTAATGCTTTTTGTGTTTTTTTTAAAGGGATACTAATGCTAAATTAAGTGCCAGTGGATTACTGGGTTGGTACTTTTACATCTACCTGTGTGTTCTAGATCAGTTTAATGGAGAATCATCATGCTTTATTAACTGTTGTCCTATGGAAGCAAAAATGGCTGCTGTTAGCCATTTGGGAGGTCAGGAAGCTAATCCCTTCATCTGTCAGTAGGTTGGCACTTAAAAGACCAGTAAACTTTTTTTTTAATGAAAATACATTTTACAGAGCATTTCCTGATGAATAAAACAAGGTCACTCCCACCACTGTTAGATATTTTATTCAAAATTTATAGCAGTTTAAATAATCAGGAAGTGAATTTACTGTGTTTACTTCCTGATAGTTCTAACTGACAGGAAGTGACAGGCAGTTTCTATCACATTCTATGGAGAACTGTATGTCTCTGACTTTTCTGACTTTCCTCTACATTAGAATCTAACAGGAAATCTAATTAGAATTTGACCACTAGAGGGCACTGCTAATGTAAAAAAACATGGGTTTAAACTGTAATAACTCTGGAAATATAAATCTCTCTGCAGTGGGAGTACCCTTATTTTACTCCATAGGAAAATCCTTACAATATATATTTTTCATAAAAAAAGTTTACTGCTCCTTTAAGTTTTACTCACAGCTACAGTTTAGCTCTCGGCCCAGTATACTTCTAGTGTGGGGATATAAGTCACATTATTCTGTGGGGAATGCTGGTTGTGTTACCACGTAAAACTGAACTGCTAGACTGGAAAATTGCACTGTTCAGTGCATCTGGGAATCAGAGAGGGAGCACTATAGGTGTATCTTCAGACATCCTTTCATCTCTCCTGCCGTCCCTCATGGCTCATAATGGAGCCTTGCATACTGCATAGAGGAGCAGCATTCATTGGATGCACTATCATCACTGCAGTTGCCCTTTATAATATACAAATCTTTCTGCAGAACAAAGTGCTCATCATAAAATGTATTCCACAGGTGATCACAAAATCTGAGATGATTGAGTATTATGATGTCAGTGGATGTTATGTGCTCCGTCCATGGGCCTTTGCCATATGGGAATCCATCAAGGAGTTCTTTGATCGTGAGATAAAGAAGCTTGGAGTGGAAAACTGCTACTTCCCCATGTTTGTGTCTCAGGCGGCTCTAGAGAAGGAAAAGACCCACATTGCCGATTTTGCTCCCGAGGTAAAATAAAAATAAAAAAAAAAAAAAAAAAACGCTACGGCTTTCAACCTTTCATCAGTCTTGAACTTTTAATTTAAATTATTTATTGGTAATCTAAACCACTGGGGTGCTGAATATTACTGTAAACCTCATCCTCTCACAACCTCTGAATGTGAACATACAGGCAATCTGCAATGGTTCATTCTTACAAACTAATTACTATTACATTATTTACCAAGGGCCAAATTTTTCTTTCCCGTCTAACTACCATCTTGTTTACCACTTACGAAAATACTAGCTAATACAAAGGGTTCTGTGCAAATTTTGGAATGGTTACCCTACATTGGGTTTGGGTATGTGGCACACTGGCCAATTTGGCTGCATTTACACAAACTGCAGTGCTGCTGTGCAGAGAGATGTCACTTCTGACTTTGTCTGCAGATGAATAATATTTTATTACAAAGCATAATATTGCTACACTGGATCATTCCACCAGAGTAGAGAGTTAGTTAAAGGGATAGTAATACTTCATTTTAACTTTATTTTATTTTGTAGGCATTAAAAAAACATGAAGAATGATATAAGTCTTATCTCTGAAACCTTTATGGTTTAAGAGATATTCACAAAGAAAGTATCCCCCCCCTGTTCAACCAGATCAGAAGGGAGGTGCCCAGGTAGACTGCAGAGAGGGACAATCTTCAATTAAGATAATGGAAAAAGCTGAAAAATTTGTCAAGGGGGGCAGGGATTTCATTGTTTTCATACAAAGAAAATTGTCCCCTTCTGTTATCTGTCCTGTCATACAACCAGACTCACATCTGAGAAGAGATGGCTTACACTAGGTAAAAGGGGCGGGGAGGGGAACTTTGCTTGTGAATATCTCATAAACCATAAAGGTTTGAGAGATAAGACTTTTATCATTCTTCATGTTTTTTTAATGCCTACAAAATAAAATAAAGTTAAAACGAAGTATTACTATCCCTTTAAGACTTTCTCTGTAGAGTAGCAGCTGCTGACATAATCAGATCTGTACTATTTCAATGATTTGTTCATCCTTTATGCATACAAAGGGGTTGATAATTCACTCTGCAGTTTTTTTAAAGGGACAAGAACACTTTCTAATATCCTTATTTTAATCTAGGCAGAAAATCCTGTGAATAAATTGTGTGGTTGGTTCTCCCAAATGAATCTTTACTGAGTAGTAGATACTATGTCCCTGGAGGTGGATGTGATTCTTTATTGTTGGAATCCTGCACCCCAACCTTCCCTCTGACTTTTTTTGGAAAAGTAAAAGATTAAGTGAGAGACCTATGGTGCTCTGGAGTCCTGCAGGAAAGAATTATGTCCACCCCTGTATATAATCCATGATGAATTGACTCTTGTGGATATTAGGATTAACTCCCAGATTATTGTAATCTGGGGTGGATTGTTAGGGGGTGTTTTGGGTTCTCTAATTGCATTCTATCTGTTTTGACTTTGCACACTGAACACCTTGATTCTTTCACAGGTCGCTTGGGTAACCAGATCTGGAAAAACTGAGCTGGCAGAACCGATTGCTGTACGGCCCACAAGTGAAACCGGTAATTCCTGTGCTTTACTGAAGATTACTTTAATTGCTTGGGGGCTAAAGAAGGCTCAAATATATTCGACACATCTCTAGCACCCAAGTGGTTGATGGGAGATCAGCTAGGGCAAGTATAAATAAAATGGGCAGGTATAATTTTTTTTACTTAAAGTGGACCTGTTAACCTAAACGGCTTTTAGTGTCTTTAAATGTATCCATTTAAACTACTTATATACCTTGTGCTGTTTTGGTTTTACAGTGTCAATGGTTTTAGAAAGTTTGGATTTAGTAGTCTGAAGTCTAATCTCAGCAGAGCTTTGTTCTCTGACTTTGTCAGAAAATGTTGAGTATTTGGTTACCCACTAAACCTCATAGGTGTCTTCGGTTCAATAAATTAATAAGGAATAATGATCCAGATAAAGGCTTCTGGGAAGGATTTGTAAAGTGATGTCCTCTAAACTCTGCATCTTAGAAGCAAAAAAAAAAAAAAAAAAGAATCAAAGCATAATGTAATGTAAACTTTTCATTTTCAGTTAACCCATTGAGGGCCATAGGTATCCAGTGCATTACAACACAATGTGCTTGATACCTTTCTGGCACTCTATGGGTTAACAGGCAAACTATTTTCAAAGTTGCTTTAATTCTCCAGTGTATTCATGAGAGGCGGAACCAGTAATATATCATAATTTCAAATATTACAAGTGCTAGAAACTGTTTTAGACCCCATGAAAGCCAGAGGTGTTTCCAGTACATTGCAAAGCAAATGCATTCCGGAAATCTAGCGTCCATGGGGTTAAAGAAAACTTAATGATAACATACATAATAGTATGCTCATACCTGGGAACTTCCAATTGAGGGCTACCCGGGGGGGTGACAAAAATGACGCTAATCGCGTCAAAAAGGGGCGGGGCTTGCCACGAGTGAGGGGGGGATTAACCCTTTGAGTGCCAGAGTGGTACGGAATGCATTGCAAAGCAATGCATTCCTTACCACTCTGGCACTCAGAGGGTTAAAGGTGTCACACAGAAGGCTGGGGACTGAGGATCAGCGGGAGAAAAAGCGGATGTGGCAGACTTTAAATAGAAACTCTGCCACATCCGGAGGAATCAGCCTCTGCCCCGGAGACCCGGTAAAATTCTGTCAGAACCGGAGTCTCCGGGGCAAATCCGGAGAGTTCCCAGGTATGAGTATGCTGGAATAATTATATATATCGCAACCCTTTAAGGCCCAGAAGAGTTTGCAACACGTTACTTTGAAATGCATTGATCAAGCCTTTGGCTCTTATTAGAGGGTCGGTGGAGCTTAATTTTACATGTTACAGTTTTCATCTGAAAGCACAACCAGTTTCCTGATGTGTCTTTCACCATAGAGCTCAGTTTCTCAATTGAGGTCCTCAAGTACTGTGAACAGTGCAGATTTTTAATACAGGCGAACATGTCAGAATAAGGAATACACTAATTACACCCGTGTACACTGGTAGAAAATCCTAAAAACATGCAGTCGGGGTACATGAGGGGGTACAGCTGAGAAAGTCTGTCATATAATTTTGCCTTGTGACCAGGAAGTTAAGTGCGCAAAGCAAATGGTTTCCTCAATCTACGGTTTAACCCTCTGAGTGCATGATGGGTAAAAGCAATGCGTTGCTTACCCCTCTAGCACTCAAAGGGTTAAGCAGCACATACAGTGTACCTAAAGTTCTATCAATGTCCGAACATGTTTATAAGAATATCTGTAAAGTTCTGCTATGTAAAACCTATATTGTAGATCTTAAAACAAGATTTCTCTGCTGCTGGGATATTAATTCAAAATGTGCTATGATGGAATGTGCTCTAGAGTGGTGGAGTTGTCACCATTACATTGCATGGAGAACTGTAGTCAGTGATTCGCCTCTCCCACAGAATGGACCAGGTGGCATGGTTACTCGCATCAAAATTAATAATAAACAAAAAAAAAAAAAAGTTTGCTTTGTAACAACATTGGCAATGAGGCATCTCGCAGCAGTCGGCGTATCCTTGTTTTACTAATCAGGAAAAGCCCTACAAAATGGTTTCATAATATACATTTAAAGTGTTACCCTGTGCTCTTATATAAACCTCACTTGCAGCTTAGTGTCTATGTTCCTTTCTAGTTTCCACTAACCACTATGTTTCTCCATTTTCTTAGTCATGTATCCTGCTTATGCCAAATGGGTGCAGTCCCACAGAGATCTTCCCATCAAGCTTAACCAGTGGTGCAATGTTGTGGTAAGTGCAACACTAGGGGCCATGAGTCCAAAGTCAAAACATCTGGACCATAGGGAACATAAGAAAAGCATAATTGATTTAAATGGACACTTAACTCCCTGAATGCTAGGTCTTTTTCTCTGGCATTGAAGGGTCTAAAAACCCATTTAAATGAACAGGAAGTTGTATTTGTCTCCTGTTGTGTAGTTTTGAGTTGGGCAATATGAGGACATAAAGCTGTTACCAGACTACAACTCCTATAATCCACAGAGATGCTGGGAGTTTTCCTCTGGCATCAGTGGGAAAGTCTTGTGTTGCCCTCATCCTATATAATAATTCACTAGGATGTTTGTCACGATGCAGTCATGCGCAGTAGAGTCTGCCTGCGTTCGGCCAGTCTCTACTGCGCATGATTACATCGCGTGAGTGAGGTGATGCAAGACTGCATCGCGTGGAGCAGTGAGGTCCAGCCTCTTAACCCTTTGCGTGCCAGAGGGGTATGCAACGCATTGCAAAGCATTGTGTACCCCTCTGGCACTCAAAGGGTTAACATTACACAGACCTTGGCCCGTGTACACGGGCTTTTACACTAATTAGATATAGTTTGTTTGCCCCAGAACTGCATTTTTCTTTGCTTGATTTGCCTTTCATTAACATGTAATATAACCCTTTGAGTGTGAGTTATCCAGCTCATTGCATTGCAGTGTCTTACTTTCCTCACTTTCCTCTCTGGCACTCATAGGGTTAGGTCTGTATTCAGGATGACCAAGATTAGCAACTTTTGGGCAAACAAACTCCACATCAGGGTGTGAATAAACATTCCTACTGATTTAATGGGGCTTTTAACCCCATGAGTTCTATAGAGGTATCCAACACATCTCTCTATTGAGCATTCAAGAGGTTAAACGCCTTATTTAATTTGTGTAGTTTAATGTGTCCCTTCTGGTCTGGTTGGTTGGCTCCAGAGTTATGCCCCTCTTGGGAGCCATATTTACAAACCTCTGGCATACGTATAACCTCACAGAGGACGCTAACAAAGTTCAAGAAATGCTACAGTGGCGCTGTTGCTACTCAGTCCTACAGATAGCACAGGTCAGTTTACCATAAACCTCCATAGGCTGGTGTAGCAACAGCGCCACCAACATTTCAGGCCAATGCGATACTGCGCCTAAAAAAATTCACATTTGAGCTACAATAACTTTTGAATAAAACACCTCTAGGCAGTGGGAGTACCCTTGTTTTAATCGGGAGGATAAACCTTACAATATATCATCTTTTTTTTACATATGAAGTATTACTGACAGCAACGTATTTTCAGCTAGCATATGTATAACCCTTTGAATGCCAGAGGGGTACGCAACGCATTGTAAAGCAATGCATTGCGTACCTCTCTGCCACTCAAAGGGTTAAAGTAACTATTTGTATTTTAGCCTGTCTGTGTAATAGTGTGTATAATAATAACTGTACTACTGCTTAGTGTCTTTTGCTGGTTCCATTCTGTGCTTGTCTCTGGTTTCCCAGCTATGGATTCTTTTCTGATTAATTGGAGTGATCTGTGTCATTGTCTTATCTATTATTCAGAGGTGGGAGTTCAAGCATCCCCAGCCTTTCCTACGAACACGCGAGTTCCTTTGGCAGGAAGGTCACACTGCATTTGCGACATACGAGGAAGCAGCAGAGGAGGTAAGTGAATTCCCCATTATCCATCAGTCCTTAGTCGCTAGGTTTTTATTCCTATACTAGTTTAAAAGCCTGTGTACACGGGCCACAGTGCCACCCAGCAGCCTCGGCTGGTGCCCGGAGCGCCTCTGCTCACCAAGCGGTCCCAGGAAGGTGCGCAGAGAGTACTCCGGTCAGATTTCCGAGCACCCTGCTCCGTATCAGCCAAGGCACATTCAGGCAGTCTGTACTGCGCATGACGGCTTCTGACAAACATCCTAGCGAATTATTAGATAGGATGTCAGCCAGAGGCGCACTCACTGGAAGCAAGACACATAACTCCATAAAACATTGTTTTTAGGTGTAATCCATTAAAAATTTCACATGAGCTTGAGTGAGTTAGAACAAGTAGAGGATAAATCCAGATGTCTTACACATTGCGTGCTCAAACCTGTGGCTTAAAGGGATAGTAATGTTTCATAATAAAAACGGCTCTAATTAATCGTCATAGTATTTGGACTTTGGAGAGTGTTATTGCAATTCTGTCAGAGTTATAGTTCAAGAGTAATTCAATGACAGTCTCCCCCTCCCGCCCCTTTTACTGATGTAACACTGCTCAGCCAGAGCAGAAGGGAGGTGCCCAGGTAGATTGCAGAGAGGGACAATCTTCAATCAAGATAAGGGAAAAACCTGAAAAACTTGTCAAGTGGGGCAGGGCTTTCATTGTTCTCATAGGAAGAAGATTGTCCCATGCTGTTATCTGTCTGGTCTATGGACTGCATTCCACATCTGAGAAGAGATGGCTTACACTAGGTAAAAGGGGCGGGAGGGGAAACTTTGCTTGTGAATATCTCATAAACCATAAAGGTTTGAGAGATAAAACTTATATCGTACTTCATGTTTTCTTAATGCCTACTAAATAAAGTAAAGATAAAATGAAGTATTACTATCCCTTTAATAGACTAAGGCAATCTGGAAGTCTGGAGGTAGATAATGCAGATGCACAATGTATTGTGGGAAGGGGAGCATCTAATGCCACACACTGCCAGTGATGTTAATCCGTAAGCAATTATACAGATTTGTACACAGGAATCTAAAAATGAACATTTAAACCAGCCCACTTGATAATGTGTGTAAAATTTTAACATAGATGTTATAAAAAATGTTTACTAATTATGTTAGCATAAACCATTTTGTCAGTGTTACAAAATATAATTGTAGTCATGGAGCAATATACTAAACTAAAAACACAACAATTAAATGAATAAATGTAAAACAAATGATGGAACATCCTGGAGGGGAAGGCAGCTTTCTCGCACTCTGTGGCTGATGTCCCACTCAGAGATGAGGCCAAATGGAATTCTGGACTTTAACTTAAAGATTCAGAGTAAGTAACCTCTTCTGTTATGCTACTTACAGTACAGTACCCTGCCATCTCCAGAACATAAAAACACCCTTTGTTTAGTCACACATTTACAACACTGACAAATTGTAGTACCACTTCTAAAAAATACTTTTCCTTGTAGAAGTTGTAGAACAGCTAAAAAAACAACTTAGGGAGACCAACCTTACCTATAATACAGCTTCATTTTGCCACACATTTTTATATCCATGTTTTAATATTGGACCTAGCTTGGGATCAGTGTTTAAAAAAAAAAAAGTAAAAGCGATTTGACAATTGTATAGACCTGATGTTTTTTGTCAGTGTAGGCAGTAATGAACCTCACAATGTAATTAACACAACCAACCCGGTCAACGGGCCTACTGGTAGGGATCATCTTCACCAAACTGAAAAGAGGGATCAGGATTCACCCTTGGTCAAGCATATCAACAACCACACATTGGTGGTAGTATTGCTTTTGTAAGTTTTCATGAATTTGGAACGGTTTGCGACCCCTTGGAGAGGTAGAGCCCTCAATCAACTGATCTACAGAAGAAAGGCCTTCTGCATGTTTGCTAAAGACCAGAATTCATTCTGGCCTCACCTTCGAGTGGAGATATCAGTCATAGAGTGAGAGAAAGCTGCTCCATTTTGCTATTGTTTTGCCACACTGGCAATGTGTGTGTCTCATCTAAAATGTATGTACATTAACGATCTGATGGGACGTATACATGTTTATTTTTTGTTTCCTGTGGACTGTTATGTATAATTATGCAAAATGTAACTCTTTGAGTGCCAGAGAGATATCAAACGCATTGCATTACAATGTGTTGATATCTCTCTGGCATTCAAAGGGTTAACATTATCTACAAATGTGTGATATTGCTATTCCTTTTAAGCAAGTGTAATATATTTGTGCTTTCCTTTTTACTCCATACCTGCTTCTGTACTTCAGATTTGCTATAGTCTGAGTACGCTCCCTCTGAGCATGAAATGTGTAAGACTTGCAGAATTACCTCCACTTGTCCTACGTCATCCAAGTCCATGTCCTACCTATTTTTAATGTATTACAAATATTTTTATTTCATGGAGCAGTGTACCTTTTACATCCAGTTAGTGCAGCTACTGACCAGATATAATGTATTGATTCTTTGTGTGGAAACCTGTGCAGGCCTGCACTGACCCTTTTTCAAACAGTGAAGATTTTATAATGATTTCTCAATATGCAGCAGATTTATTCTGTGTAAGAGAGTGAGCACCAAGCATTCGGTGACTGCATTCTAATTCCATACACAATGTACAGTGTATATTTGTGTCTGAAGTCTTGAAAACTGATTCCAGTTGCTTTCACCTGTAGAACAAGCTTTATCTCTAAGGTTACCACATATCCCTTTTAAAGGGAACTATCACCCCGAAAAAAAGTTTCCCTCCAAGAATTACCCATCTGGCAACTAGCTGAACAATAGTACCGTTCACCAGAATAATTCTCTCCTTCTAGAGAAATCCTACTTCTGCCGAGACCGACGGCCAGGCAACAGCGCTTTAGAGGAATCTGCACACCTGCGCCATCACTCCCTTCTGGTACCTAAAGGTACCATGCAACTCCTCCTACAGGAGACCGGGATTGACAGCGCAGGTGTCTCTAAGCCAAGATGTCTGCGCCGTTGCCTGGCCGTCAGTCTCAGTAGCAGCAGGATTTCTCTATAAGGCGGTTATTATTCTGGCGAATAGTACTATTCAGCAAATCGCCAGATGGATGATTCTTGGGGGGGAAACTTTTTGGGGTGATCCCCTTTAAATCAGAGATGCTTATAAAATGTTATTCTGCAGGACTGATGAGGTTTGCTAAGCTTAGAGAAATGCATTGAAATTGTACTTTTATTAGAGGTGTGTGTGCAACACATAATGAATCAATGATTTATATACCTGTATGTTCCTGAAGCTGTTAAAAGCCAATAAATGTAAGCACTTTCATGATCAGCAAGATGGAACTGGTTGTCATCCAAGGGTTTATTATTTTAATGTCCACTAGATGGCATTCTTTCACTGTTCTTCCTTTCTGCTTAATTTCTTCATCCTCATCTCTGATTTTTAATTCCTGTAGGGTGAATGTTTAGATAAGTAGTTTCTTTATGGAAGATCATATTGTAACATTCACATATGTGTATGTCCCCTGGTGGGACTTAGGAAAGTTTCCAGTCATTCTCTACTGTAATTAAGATCTTGATTTCTGTAACACTGGCTTAAAAGGTAAGTAATGGTAGCTGCATAATAAACTTAGAGGCATCTGTGTGCAGGTACCCTCTGGGCTTCTTCCCAGAGAGCTGGTGCTGTGAGCTCTAGAGGCAGCTGATAATTCATTCCAATTGGCTGCTTTGAGCTTGGATCAGTGTACCCCCCTCCTTTTACATCCGATATGGAACACAGGAACCATGTTGTTGAGCTTCCTCCTCTAGGAGTGCAGGGCACTTCAAAATGACAGGGTCTTTGGGGTGGAGACTCCCCCCTATTCCTGCCCCTCAATCCCCGATCGCCCACCAGATTCAAGTGCTCTGCTTCCAAGAATATGGAGATGCAGTGGAACTTCTTTTTTTAAAATAACATTTTCCTTAGTCTGTATAATTCCCCCATTAGATGGGCTTCCATCTCTGGCTTCCCGGGAGTTAGATTGCCCAGTTCACAGGTGCTTTGTGGACCTTTTTTCAATGTGGAGGTTGACTTTATGACAAGTCTGTTCCTCATGGCTGAGTCTGCTAGAGATTCTGCTTTTTGAGATAGAAGACAGAAGATTGGTACGTAACCGTTTGAGAGCCTTGGCCCACTGTATGTCCCATTCTGAGCTGTTTCTCATTTTGTGTTCAGTATATGCACTCGTGCATAGTGATTATCTCTCCATGGTTCTGGAGGTACAGATGACTGCAATAGTTTTCAGGCTTAACCCCTTCAGTGCCAGAGGCTCGGGCCATTTCCTGAACCCTGCAGGCCAGACACTTTTTCAACATTTTTGCTATCCTTCCGTTTAGGCTTGATTTCCTCTGGGGATTTTTAGTTACATATGGAAAACTATATATTGTTTTTTTCAGAACGAATTGAGCTTTCTTGTGATACCTTACATGAAGAGAATTTTACATCCTGCAAAAAGCTATGATGTCATAATGACAAAAAAAAGTGAAAATTTACTCATTTTGCTAAAATCACATACTATGTATCAAAAACATTTACCTTGATTGAAAAAGTTTCAATTATTTGAAAAAGCCTCGAGTCTCCCGAGTAAAAAAATACCAAATTTGTATAGTTTTACCTACGTCCATGGCTAGCGTAGAGCCCTAATCACCAGCAGCGCAAAATGACATTTTCAACTTTATAAACTAATATGCGCATTCTAGGGTTTTTGTGGTAAAACTACCCTAAAACAGTGGAATAACTATATAAAACTATATGTTTCGGAAAAGTAGACAACCTGCCGCATCTAATGAGGGGTAACTTGCCTTCTTACCCCAAGCCTGGTGTGCACAAATGCCTCCAGAAGATGGCGCTAATGAAAAAAAAGGCATTTTCTTACATTTCTGCCCCTTCAAATGTACTGAAATTTGTGAAAACCATGGCATTTCCAACTGTATTCATTAGCTAGTGCTCTTAGGAGAAAAATGACACCCCATTGGTATGAGTTTAACTACCTCAGGGGGCGTTAGAAGTGCAAAATGACACCTACTACAACCTCAAATTTTTCTAACATTTTCTCAAACATTACTTGTCTGTACACAAATGGTTATAACAACTACAGAAGTGAAGAAAGGGTACACAAACCATACCATTTTGAAAAGAAGACACCCTGCCGCATCTAATGATGGGTGACTTGCCTTGTTACCCCAAGCCTGGAGTGCACAAATGCCTCCAGAAGGTGGCACTAATGAAAAAAAAAGGCATTTTCTTACATTTCTGCCCCTTCAAATGTACTGAAATGTGTGCAAACCATGGTATTTCCAACTGTATTCATTAGCTAGTGCTCTTAGGAGAAAAATGACACCCCATTGGTATGAGTTTAACTACCTCAGGGGGCGTTAGAAGTGCAAAATGACACCTACTACAACCTCAAATTTTTCTAACATTTTCTCAAACGTTACTTGTCTGTACACAAATGGTTATAACAACTACAGAAGTGAAGAAAGGGTACACAAACCATACCATTTTGAAAAGAAGACACCCTGCCGCATCTATTGATGGGTGACTTGCTTTGTTACCCCAAGCCTGGAGAGAACAAATGCCTCCAGAAGGTGGCGCTAATGAAAAAAAAAGGCATTTTCTTACATTTCTGCCCCTTCAAATGTACTGAAATTTGTGCAAACCATGGCATTTCCAACTGTATTCATTAGCTAGTGCTCTTAGGAGAAAAATGACACCCCACTGGAATGAGTCGACCTACCTTAGGGGTGCCAGAAGCACATCACTACACCTACCTGTTTGCTTCTTCGAAAATGGCGGCTTGTACTAAAATGTCCATAACTGTTAGAGACATGAAGGAAAGGTATAAAAGGTATACCATTTTGGAAAGTAGACATTCTCCCGCATCAATTGAGGGGTCACTTGCCTTTCTACCCCCTGGGCTGAAGTGCACAAATATTTCCAAAAGGTGGCGCTATGGGAATAAATACATGTTTTTTTACATTTCCACCACTTCAAAGATACTAAAATCTTTGAAAACCATAACATTTCCTGCTGTATTCAGTACCTGCTACCAACATGAGAAAAATGGTAGCCTATTTGTGTGGGTTAACATAGAATATGTGGGTGCTAGGAACACGTACGTAAACCTGACACTTTTGTTTTTGAAATTATCTGCTTGCACTAAAATGGTTATAACCATAATAGATATGCAGAAAAGGTAGAGAAACAATGCCATTTTGGAAAGAAAACATCCTTCCGCATCTAATGAGGGGTCACGTGCCTTCTTACCCAAAGTCTGGTATGCACAAATGCTTCCAGGAGGTGGCGCTAGTGAAAAAAAAAGGCATTTTCTTACATTTCTGCCCCTTCAAATGTATGGAACTTTGTAAAAACCATGGAATTTTCAACTGCATTCATTAGCTAGTGCTCTTAGGAGTCAAACGACACCCCATTGATATGAGTTGACCTACCTTAGGGGGTGCTAGAAGTAGAAAACTACACCTACTACAACCTCTGATGTTTCTAACATTTTCTCAAACCTGACTTGCCTGTACAAAAATGACTATAACACCTTCAGAATTGAAGAAAAGGTAGATAAACCATACCATTTTGGAAAGAAAACAACCTGCCGCATCTAATGAGGGGTCACTTGCCTTCTTACCCCAATATTGGTGTGCATAAATGTTTCCAGAAGGAGGCGATATAGGAAAAAAATTGCATTTTTTTACATTTCTGCCCCTTCAAATGTATGGAGCGCTGTGAAAACCATGGAATTTTCAACTGCATTTGTTTGCTAGTGCTCTTAGGAGTCAAATGACACCCCATTGGTATGAGTTGAACTACCTTAGGGGGTGCTAGAAGTAGAAAACTACACCTACTACAACCTCTGATGTTTCTAACATTTTCTCAAACCTGACTTGCCTGTACGAAAATGACTATAACACCTTCAGAATTGAAGAAAAGGTAGATAAACCATACCATTTTGGAAAGAAGACAACCTGCCGCATCTAATGAGGGGTCACTTGCCTTTTTACCCCTAAGTTAGTTGGCACAACTATTTCCAGAATGTGGTGCTACAGGAAAAAATAAAATTTTGTTTTACACATCAGTCACTTCAAAGATACTAAAATGGTTCAATGGCGTGGGATTTCCTAGGAGGACTTCTTGCCAGCCTAAGAAAAATGGTACCCCACTGCTGTGGGTTGACATACCAATTTACGCTACAGGAGCGTAGCTACCAGTGAAACAGAAATGGTAAAGCAAACAGTGTATGTGTGATTTTATGGCTAACAGATGAAAGAAGCTAGGGCGTCAGCCGGTGTACGTGCGGACCTGTGACTACAAGTGTAACAAAGTATGTGGGAGGGTGAGGGATTAGGCAGTGTGTGTGGGTATGAGCAGAGGAGCAAGGATGGTGGGGCAGTGTTTGGGAGATCTGTGACTACCAGTGTTGATAAAAAGTCCTGTGTGTGCCACAGGAAGGGGGTCGGCATTGAACTCCCCTCCTAGTGGCACACACAGGGTTAATTTGTGTTTTAATTTTTTTTTTTTTTTTTTATTATATACCTCATTGAGGGGCATAAGGACCCCCTGATCCCTCCCCAATGAGGTCTTAGTAAAAAAATATATATATATGTCCACAAACAGGGGACCCGGAGAGTGCCACAGGGGTCTCCAGCGCATTGCAAAGCAATGCATTGGATCCTTGTGGCACTCAGAGGGTTAATTTTTTTTTTAATCATTACTTGGTAATCAGAGCTTGTTGGGGGGCCATCAGGACCAATCATGAAGGCCCCCCAACAATCTCTGATAACGAAGTAATGATAAATGCCCTGTGTGTGCGCCACAGAAGGGGGGCTGCATTGGCCCCCCTTGTGGCACACACAGGGTTAATTTTTTTTTCTTTACTTATTTTTTATTATGGACCTCATTGGTGGGTATCAGGACCCCTCTGATTCCCCCCAACGAGGTCTTAAAAAAAAAAAAAAAAAAAAAAAAAAAAAAAAAAAAAGGAATCAAAATAAATGTCCCTGTGAGTGCCAAAGGGGTTTCCAGCGCATTGCAAAGCAATGCATTGGACCCTTCTGGCACTCAGAGGGTTAATTTTTTTTTTTATTATTACTTTGTAATCAGAGCTTGTTGGGGGGCCATCAGGACCAATCCTGATGGCCCCCCAACAATCTCTAGTAACAAAGTAATTATAGAAGCCCTGTGTGTGCCACAGGAGGGGGGGGGGGTGCATTTGACCCCCCCTGTGGCACACACAGGGTTAAAAAAAAAATTTTTTTTTTTTTTTAATAATAGACCTCATTGAGGGGCATCAGGATCCCCCCTGATCCCCCCAATGAGGTCTTTAAAAAAAAAAAGAAAAGACCCTGTGAGTGCTACAAGGGTCTCCAGCACATTGCAAAGCAATGTGCTGGGGACCACTGCGGCACTCACAGGGTTAGTTTTGGTTTTTTTTTTTCTTTTAATTTTATTTTTTATATATTCAGACCTCGTGGGGGACATCAGGACCCCTCCTGGTGTCCCCCAAGTAATTTGGCGACTGCAGGAGAGCAGAAGCTCTCCTGCCCTTCACTCCTACCACCGGTAGGAGTGAATGGGACCGGGGAAACTTCCCCAACGTCATCAGTGACATGTCACTGATGACGTTGGGAGGCTTCCCCCGGTCCCGCCCACTCCTACCCGGAAGTTCGGGTAGGAGAGACAGAAGAGGAGAAGCTGCGCTTCTGCTGCGCTTCTCCTCTTCCTTTATTGATCTCCCAGCGCGATCGGCTGGGAGATCAATAACAGGGGGGACATGAGGAGTGATCCTCATGTCCCCCCACGATTGCCCACCTTTTTTTTTTTTTTTAAAATGCGGCCACTGCATGCCGGTTATACCGGCTCATGCAGTGACCGCATTTTAGTGGGTACATTGTACGAGCTTGGCACAGCGGGTACAGCTGTCCAAACTCGTACAATGTACCCACTTGGCACTCAAAGGGTTAAGCCTTTCTATGCTGTTCTGCAATTTATTCAGCTCTTTCTATATGTGTGGGTGTTGCGGTTTCTGAGAGGATTCTAGTCACCACCACAGCACTTTAATATTTAATTTTTACCCCCCCCCCCCCCCCGGTACTGCCAGGGGATTTTGGACTTTTATTTACAGTTGAGACACCGATGCCGTCTATAGACTTTATGCTCTTCATTATTGGTTACATTTTATGTTGATTTATTCTCATTTTATATTTGGGATTAATTAGTATAAATTAATAGATGTTATTTATAATAAGGTGATTATGTAAACTGGAGAGTCTCATCTTATGAACGGCATCGGAGTCTCAATTATCTAATTATCCAACCCAATAGGTTTACAGAGTTTTTAAAAAACGGTTGTTTGTTCGGGCTGTGTTTTTCTTTTGTGTTTCAGTCATCTCGTTAAAGCTGCAGTGTAGCCATGAAACGCGTAGCTTTTTTAATGGTGTAGACGTGTCTTTTATAACAATAAATTTGATACATTTTTGAAAATTCATAGCCTGCAGAACTGTGTGTATGTATGTATATATATATATATATATATATATATATATATATATATATATATATATATATATATATACAGAGAGAGAGAGACAGAGAGAGAGAGAGAGATATAGAGAGATATATATATATAGAGAGAGAGATATAGAGAGAGATATATAGAGAGAGAGAGAGAGATATAGAGATATATATATAGATATAGATATGTTTTAAATCCTCTTTATACTACTGGTTACTAAAAAGAGTAACAGGAGATGGATACTTCTTTATAATATCGCCATCAGACGGAGGTTTCTATACTAGTCTGGATGAGAGTCAAAGACCCCATGCGGAGACGGGGGTAAGAATCCTCTGCACGCTGACATTTATCATCTGTAAATGTGAGTGCAATTTTTAATGTATCCTGTTATTGTTATTACAGTATTACACTATCGGGCACACTTTCTGTTTGTTTGTGCTGCTTGGGTTAAAACCCTGTTATCTTCTGTGGCAGCTATTTCAAATTCGGTTCATGGGGTTCTCCATTCTTGGAAAACCTTGCCTACTTGGACAGGTTGAACCTGTTTTTAACCCCTTAAGGACTACATGACGTACTATGACCGTCATGGTCCTTAAATACTTAAGGACCGATGACGGTCATAGTACGTCAAGTACTTTTTACTTACAGCGCTCCACCGGGAACGCTGTAAGTAAAAATAGGGCCTAAAATTGACCGCTCCAAGACTGGAGCGATCTCTTTCAGGCCACAAAGAGGCACGCCGATACACGCAACAGTTCATGTACCGGTGCATCGGCAAGGATCAAAGCGGTCCTTATGGGACGAAAAAGTCCCAGGACTGCTGGTCCTTAAGGGGTTAAGGGTCATACTCAAGTTATTGGAGTATGGATATGGACTCTTCTTTCTCCTTTGGAGGTTCCTATGAGGCTGACCCAGACCCTGCTGTTGAGGGGCTGATCAGAGCAGTGTTGGAGGATCGTCAAATCTCTTAGGCCTTTGAATGGGGGTGGTCTGCTTCTCTGTATATTTTCCATTGCCTCAAGAAATTCTCCTGTCTTTCCACCCAATAACAAATCCTTCTGGAAGAATAGAAAACTCCAGATAAGAGACTTTTCTTTAATAAATGTTTCTCTAAGCTGTACCCCTTTACGGTTGAGGCACTAGCACAGTGGGCCTCTTCCCCAGCTGGTGCCATCCCTATTTCACGGCTGGCAAAGAACTCTTACCTTCCTCTGGCGGATGCCGTGAGGCTGAAGGATCAGGCTAAAAAGCAGCTTGCATCTCAGATTAAGGCCATGTTTCGGCAGCGCTGTGGCCTAATTTGCATCTGCATGGGTCAGTTTAGCTATTTCTGTGTGTTTTGGAGAACAGCTATTTGACACTATTCGTTCTGTAGTTCCTAGAGAAGACGCACTGATTTTATTTGAGAACATTATGGAAGCTAATGCATATATTAGTGAAGCTCTGTTTGATACAGCTAGAAAATTGTCAGCATTTCTCTGACACCATATTTTGGCGATTTGCTGATAAAGGCTTCTTCAGAAGAAATCTTGATTTCTCCATATCCAAGAGTGCACCCATATTTTAGTGCATCACGGCTGGATCCTCAACCTAAAGAATTCCTATCCCATCCCAGCTTTTGTTTTTTGTGGGCATGAGATTCAATCCGGGGAAGTGTTCCTCACAGAGGAAGGTCTGACTCCTGTCCCAGAACATGTCACGTGACTTGGAGTGGCCCTAGGCTACGATAAGGGACTATATGAGAGTCCTAGGTGGCCTGGTGTCTGCCCTAGAAACAGTCTCCTTTGCTCAGTTCCACACAATGGAACTGCAATGGGACATACTCAGGACATGGTCCAGTCGGCCAGAACATCTCGCTCATCAAATTACTCTCTCCACAAGCCAGGGAGAACCTTCGTTGTTGGCTTAATCACCCACAATTAACCCAAGGGAAGACCATTCATGTTCCCGTAGTGGAACCTTGTGACAACGGATGCCAGCCTGAGATGAGATGCTAAGGTGTGATCTTGGATCATATGGGGTCCCAGGGCCGGTAAGCAGGGAAGGAGAGTTCATCATCGTCCTGGAATTATGAGCCGTTGACCTGACTCTCCTGCATTGTTCCCAGTTACTTGCTCGGACACAGGTGAGGGACCAGTCAGACCGCTCGGCTTCTGTGGCTTACATCAACTGTCAAGGCAGAACCCACAGCGAGATGGCATGAAAGGAAGTGAAGGATCTTTTTCAGTGGGCAGAAACCTATGTCCCTGCCATCTCAGCCCTACACATTCCAGGCGCAGAAAATGTAGTTGCAGACTTCCCCGGTTGGCTACATCCAGAGAGGTCTTGAATGCAATGCTTTGGAGCCCTTTCTAGCAAACTCTATTTTAAAGGGATAGTAATTAGTGTTGAGCGAGCATGCTCGGCCGATGCTCGGATCGGCTCGAGCATCGCTCTGCTCGGCACATGGCGGTACTCGTACGAGTACCGCATGTGCTCGCCCGCCATGTTCGGGTCTCCTCCCCGCACGTTTTGCGGCTGCTGCGCAGCCAATAAACGTGCAGGGAGGCTCTGACATCGGTGTAATGCCAGCAGCCATGTTGGCTGCTGGCATTACACTGATTGGCTGGCCAGAACCCGTGGTCGGGTGCTGTATAGCACCTGACCAGCGAGTTCGGCTCAGTCTTAGCCAGGGAGAGATGAGGATAGGAAGGGAAAGTCAGTGTAGGGAGAAAAAAAGCAAAATTGTGAAAAAAAAAGAACCAAAAGTCCTTTTTAGGACTACTGTGTGTGGGGGCAGCAGGTTATTTTGTGTGGGGGGAAAAAAACAAAAAACAAAAAATTTCATATATTCTGTTTAGTGTGCAAAGTTGCAGATTAGAGCACATTCCGTTTAGTGTGCAAAGTTGCAGATTAGAGCACATTCTGTTTAGTGTGCAAAGTTGCAGATTAGAGCACATTCTGTTTAGTGTGCAAAGTTGCAGATTAGAGCACATTCTGTTTAGTGTGCAAAGTTGCAGATTAGAGCACATTCTGTTAAGTCTTCAAACTAAAATATCAAAGTCACATATTCCATTCAGTGTGCGTCACCGCAGTTTAGCAGCCTATTCTGTGTACTCTGCACAGTTGCAGAATAGGAAGAAATACTGTTAAGTTTTCAAACTAAAATATCAAAGTCACATATTCCGTGTAAGATGAAGAAGGCGGGTAAAAAGGGACGGGGATGTGGACGTGATCCTGATAGTTCAGGGCGCGGGTCAGGACGCGGAGAAACTGTGCCTGGTGCCAGAGCACAAGAAAGAAAGACATCCACCATACCTAGCTTCATGTCTAATTTTACAGGGCGTCGCAGGACATCACTCTCGAGGTCCGACCACTGCGAACAGGTGGTCGGTTGGATGTCAGCTGATACTGCTTCCAGTCGGTTAAGCACCACCCTGTCTTCCACCAAGTCCACTCTCAGTAGCCAAGAGTCTGGTCAACATAATCCTCACTCTGATCATCCTTCCTCCCACCATAGACGGTCTGGTCAAAGAAGTGATCCCACACTGGGATATAGTGATGAGCTCGTCTCATCACCAATCCTTCATTTGACCCTCTCTCCAAGCACGCTTGCAGAGGAACATGACATCTTGTGCCCTGATTCACAACCTCTAGAGGGTACCCAATCACAAGAAGATGACAGATGTGAACGGCATTTAAGGTCAAAGGAAGTAGTGGATGATGATGATGATGATGAGACACAGTTGCCATTAAATCAACCACTATTACTGTCTCAAGACCTTGTTGAGGAGAATGTTATACAGTTGTCAATGACTGAGTATGTGGTGGGATCAAGACATGAGGAGGATGATCAGAGTGAGGAAGTGGAGGAGGACTTGGTGGACGATGAGGTGACTGACCCCACCTGGGAAGGTGTAGAGCCGAGCGATGACAGCAGTCCTGAGGGTGAGCCATCTGCAGCACCGCAACAGGCTGGAAGAGGCAGTGGTGTGGCTACAGAAAGAAGGCGGACCGCACCAAACCGGCCCGCAAATGTTCCACGGAGCACCCCCTTGCGTAAATCTCCCTTGCCAAAGGGTAGGTGTTCCGCGGTATGGCGTTTTTTTAAGGAAAGTGCGGACGACAAAAGAATTGTAGTTTGCAACCTGTGCCACACCAGAATGAGCCGAGGCATGAACACTAGAAACCTCACCACCACCAGCATGATCCGACACATGGCATCCAAGCACCGTAGTAAGTGGGAGGAACGCCTGGATCGCCCATCTGTGTCTGCAGGCCACACCACTGCCTCCTCTTCCCCTGTTTTCGGTGCCGGCCAATCGCCTGTCGAAGGCGCAGGCCCGCATACCTCCCGCCCTGCACCTGTACCATCTGAAGCACCATCAGCGACCACATCCACTTCCCTGTCCCAGCACAGCGTCCAGATGTCATTACCCCAGGCATTTGAGCGCAAGCGAAAATACCCAGCCACCCACCCACAGGCCATAGCACTAACCTCACACCTTTCCAAATTACTGGCCATCGAAATGCTGCCATTTAGGCTTGTGGAGACTGAGTCCTTCCGCAGCCTGATGGCAGCAGCTGTCCCTCGGTACGCGGTCCCCAGCCGCCACTACTTTTCCCGGTGTGCCATCCCCGCATTACACCACCATGTGTCCCGTAACATCACCCGTGCCCTGACCAACGCAGTTACTGGGAAGGTCCACTTAACGACTGACACATGGACAAGTGCTTGTGGCCAGGGACGCTACATTTCCCTGACGGCACACTGGGTGAATGTCGTGGAGGCTGGGAGCGACTCGGACCCTGGGATGGCACGGGTGCTACCCACGCCGAGGATTGCGGGCCCTACCTCCATCAGGGTTTCCGCCAGCACCTACGTTATTGGCTCCTCCTCCTCCGTTTCCACCTCCGAATTCTCTACACGCAGCGCCACTCCCCCATCAGCCAGTAGCTGGAAGCAGTGTAGCACTGCAGTGGGGAAGCGTCAACAGGCCGTGCTGAAGCTGATCTGCCTTGGGGACAAACAGCACACGGCCTCAGAGCTGTTGCAGGGGATTAGTCACCAGACCGAGCAGTGGCTCTCGCCACTCAACCTGCAACCAGGCATGGTTGTGTGTGATAATGGGCGTAACTTGGTGGCGGCTTTGGAGCTCGGCAAGCTCACACACGTACCATGCCTAGCGCATGTATTTAATTTAGTGGTTCAGCGATTTCTAAAAACCTACCCCAATGTGCATGATCTCTTGACCAAGGTGCGCCGCGTGTGTGCACATTTCCGTAAGTCATCTACAGCTTCGGCCGGCCTGTTGAAGCTGCAGCAGCGCTTACAATTGCCAGCTCACCGGCTGCTGTGTGACGTGAGCACGCGCTGGAACTCCACCTTCTACATGTTGGCCCGGCTTTGTGAGCAGCAGAGGGCATTAGTGGAGTACCAGCTGTTACACGGTCGTCGCCTCTCCGTTCAACTTCCTGTAATCAGAAGTGAGGAGTGGGAATGGATGTCAGACTTCTGTGAGGTTTTACGCAATTTTGAGGAATCGACACAGATGGTGAGCGGCGATAACGCTATTATCAGTGTAACCATCCCACTTCTGTGTCTACTGAAACGCTCGCTGCTCACAATTAAAACCGACGCTTTGCATGTGGAAGAGGTGGAAATGCGGGAGGAAGAGCTTACACAAGGTGATAGCCAGAGCACCCTCACTTCATCTTCTCAGCGACAATTGGAGGAGGCGGAGGAGGAGGAGGAGGAAGACACGGTTGCCTCCGCTACAGAGGGTAGCCATGGAACTTTAGTTCCATCTCTTCAGCGTGGGTGGGCAGAAGAGGAGGAAGAGGATGAGGAGATTGAGAGTCATCCTCCTGGTGAGGACAGCGAAATCTTGCCTGTTGGTACTCTGGCACACATGGCTGACTTTATGTTAGGCTGCCTTTCCCGTGACCCACGCGTTATACGCATTTTAAACAACACGGATTACTGGGTGTTCACCCTTCTGGACCCCCGCTACAAAGAGAATTTCTCATCTCTCATTCCTCCGGTGGAGAGGACAAGCAAAATGGTGCAATACCAGAAGGTTCTTGTTGAAAAATTGCTCCAAAATTTTCCATCTGACAACGCTGGCGGCAGAGTACGTGCTACCTTGGCCAACCGAGAAGGGGAGAAAAGGGGAGCACACAGCAGTTCCGAGAAAGGCAGGGCAACATTCTCCAAGGCGTGGGACACCTTCATGACACCCCGCCAGCACCCTCACCCTGATGCGCAGCCTAGTGTCACAAGGAGGGAAAAGTTTTGGAAGATGGTGAAGGAGTACGTAGCAGACCGTGTCAGCGTCCTCAATGATCCCTCTGTGCCTTACAACTACTGGGTGTCCAAGCTGGACACGTGGTATGAACTGGCACTCTACGCCTTGGAGGTGCTGGCCTGCCCTGCCGCCAGCGTTCTGTCTGAGCGGGTATTTAGTGCTGCTGGTGGCATCATAACAGATAAGCGTATCCGCCTTTCCACCGAAAATGCTGATAGGTTGACACTTATAAAAATGAACAAGGCCTGGATTTCCCCTGACTTCTCCACTCCACTGGAGGAAAGCCCCGGGGGAACATAAACTCACTTTATATATGTTATTTACAATGATGGGAATACTCTGTATTCCCATTCACCCCTTCCACCCAAAAAACGGGTATATGGTTGACTCTTAATCTTCTCATCCTCCTCCTCCTCTTCCATATGCCCTGTGCTATAATTTTTATATAGGGCCAGCTCACCAGCGGGCCCTGTGATATAATTTTTATATAGGGCCAGCTCACCAGCGGGCCCTGTTTGACAATTTTTATATAGGTCAGCTCACCAGCGGGCCTTCTCATATAATGTTTTATTGGGTCAGCTCTCTAGCGGGCCCTCTCATATAATGTTTTATAGCGTCAGCTCACTAGCGGGCCTTCGCATATAATGTTTAGGATGGTCAGCTCCGCAGCAGACCCTCACCCATAATGTTTTAGATGGTCGGCTCAGCGCACGTTTCCCTCTTAATCATGGCCCCAGTTCAGAAAAATCGAGGAAATTTTTGGGAGAATTTGCCTTTGCGCACGTTTCCCTCTTAATCATGGCCTCAGTTCAATAAAATCAAGGAAATTTTTGGGAGAATTTGCCTCTGCGCACGTTTCCCTCTTAATCATGGCCTCACTTCAGAAAATCGAGGAAATTTTTGGGAGAATTTGCAGATGATATACAAGTAAATATACAGCAAATACTGTTTGGTAACAATTTTTCGCCTAAAGTCGTTTTTATCTTCCTTTTTGTGTGTTTTACGGTCAGTCTGTAAAAATGGCGTACTACGGGCGAAAGATCGTTCCCAGCAGCGATGTTGGAGTCCAAGATGCATCCAGACATCCTCCCTATGCTGTCCCTGAACCATTTCTGTGGTGTTTCCATCATTTTCTGCCCTTTTCCTATGGACCAGGCACCCTCCCCTCATCAGAGCAGGGTGTGCCTGGTGTAATGCTCGAGTCCTCCCATTGACTTCAATGGGGCTCGGGTGCTCGGCCGAGCACTCGAGCCTCCGGGGGCGCTCGGTCAGAGCACCCGAACACCCGAGCATTGGGGTGCTCGCTCATCACTAATAGTAATACTTCATTTTATCTTTATTTTATTTTGTAGGCATTAAAAAAACATGAAGAACGATATTAGTCTTATCTCTCAAACCTTTATGGTTTAAGAGATATTCACAAGTAAAGTTTCCCCTCCCGCCCCTTTTACCTAGTGTAAGACATCTCTTCTGAGATGTGAATCTGGTTGTAAGACCAGACAGATAACAGAAGGGGACAATCTTCTTTGTATGTAAACAATGAAAGCCCTTCCCCCCTTGACAAGTTTTTCAGGGTTTTCCCTTATCTTAATTGAAGACTGTCCCTCTCTGCCGTCTACCTGTGCAACTCCCTTCTGATCTGGCTACACAGGGGGGGGGGGTACTTTGTTTGTGAATATCTCTTAAACCATAAAGGTTTGAGAGATAAGACTTATATCGTTCTTTATGTTTTTTTAATGCCTACATAATAAAATAAAGATAAAACGAAGTATTACTATCCCTTTAAGATCTATATTTGCGCCTTAATGCTTACTGTTGTAGAATACGTGTATTTTGTGTGCTAGCATCAGTGGATGGGTCTTTTGGTGGAGTCAAGTTGGGTGTGTGGCAGTGAGTAGGGACAAGGGATACTTGGCTGCCTTTCCTTAAGGCCTCCTGTGATGCATGTTTGCCCCTACTGAAGAGAAGGTATTTATATGTAATGGTCTGTTTACTGATTATTTCCTTCTGTTCCTCCCAGGTCCTGCAGATTCTGGATTTCTATGCCAGAGTATACGAGGAGCTCTTGGCTATCCCTGTCGTAAAAGGAAGGAAGACTGAGAAGGAGAAATTTGCAGGAGGTGATTACACCACAACAGTGGAAGCCTTTATATCTGCCAGTAGCAGAGCCATCCAGGTGCGTATGCCTTTAATATGAATGTTTGTAGAATAGTGGTTCTGAACCACTGTGCAGGGTGGAGTGCTGTGAATAATGCTAGTCAGGTAAAACTAACGCCTAATAACAATCTTGGTGATTTTGAAAGAGCTTTCAAAAATAATCTTTTATGTTAACCATTTGTGTGTTTGTTTGTATGTTTATTTAGTACCATACATGTACACAGCTCTTTACACAAATAGTATATATTAAAAACAAAAGTTAACTCTTTTGAGTACAAGAGGGGTACGTTCCGCTTTAAGGATGCAGCACTTTTCCTGTGACGACTTGTAGGCAGAGCTGGAAAATCAGTGTTCTCACCAGTCGGAGAAAGTTATTGGTCAGGAAGTGAAAGTTTACTAGGCCATCCAGTATTAACCCCTGGAGGACCAGAGGGGTGCACAGAGCATTGTGAAGCAATGTATTGCATGCCTTTCTGGTCCTTAATGGATTAAACTTGGAGAAAATAATTTTTACTAGTCCCCTGGATACTTACCAGGGGCCATATACAAAAAAAAAAAAATGGTAAAACCAGTTGCATCTAAGGCCCCTAGGCTGGTGGTGGGAAACCAGATTCACTGCAAGAACCATGTATGTTGCCCTCAAGCCGATCAAAGGGTTACACATGATTATAAATTCAAAAAAAAAAATTAGATAAATGCCTGTAGATGTGTTGGAGACCCACTTCTAAAACCCAAGAGGTTAAGGTGTAAGTGTACAATGAATTATACTGTGAGGCAGCAGAAAGATTATCTGTGTTTTGGGGTGAAAAGTGTGTGTATGATGTGGTAGAGGGGAACAATCTCCTTTTCTCACTGTACAAGAGAATGGACTGGGCACAACAGTACAAGCCTGACTGGCTGCGTGAGGACCCAGGGATACATGTTACCAAACACTGCCCTAGGCAGATGAACTGAAAAACGTTCCGTCTCCTGACATGTATCTATCCTTTTACCAGGGTGCAACATCACATCACCTTGGCCAGAACTTTTCCAAAATGTTTGAAATCGTTTTTGAAGATCCTAAAAAACCAGGAGAAAAACAGTATGCTTACCAGAACTCGTGGGGACTTTCAACTCGGACGATAGGAGCAATGACGATGGTCCATGGAGACAACATAGGTCTTGTCCTTCCTCCTCGAGTGGCTTGTGTGCAGGTATGTGGCGCCTGAAAGGAGAACAGACACCTCATAATAACCAACACACACACACACACACACACACACACACACACACACTTACATTACAGTGGCCAGAAAATTCTAATGGCCCAGATCAATTTTGCCCATTGTGTCTTTTATCAAGCGATAACCTCTTCAATCAGTCCTGGATGTCCTATTTATAGATATGACAGTTACTGACAGGATCACAGGGCATACTGTCCACCCACTGCACGATTTGCATTGTGTTGCACTCTCCTCTGGCCCTTGTCACGTCTACCTCCGTGGACCAAACTCTAGCAATTCTAGGACACCCCAAAGAAGTAATAAAAATTCCTAAATTTCCCAATGACCTCAATGTTTTTTTTTAAAGGGATAGTAAAGTTTAGATATGAAGGTAATGAAGCGTACCTTTCTAACACTCCATGACTGTCGTCGTCTTTTTATTTTCTATAAAAAAAAATTTCCTCCTCCCCATTTCCATGCATTATGTTGCCTCTGCTCAGAGCAGCAAGCCAGTCTGGATGCATCGTGACAAGGGACAATCTTCTGGAAAAAGCTGAGATCTGAGGGGATGCATCTCAACATATGGAGGGGGACATTTTAATCGAAAATAATACGTTATGGAGTGTTGGGTATAATTTGTTATTAAAAACATTACTATCTCTTTAACACCTTGAAAAAGAAAGGGGACTTTTTTCCCCGTCTCAAGGCTTGACGTTACCCCAGAATTTTTTTTATTATTATTTTTTATCTTCCTGATTACGGCACCTATTGTATAGTTCATTTTATGCATTTATACTTGTGGTTAATATATTTTAATATATATTTAATTCCTGTGTTCTGCAGGTAATAATAATTCCTTGTGGCATCACAAACACACTTGCTGAAGCAGACAAAGATGCCCTCCTGAAGAAGTGCGACCAGTATCTGAAGCGCCTACTGAATGTGGACATCAGGGCACGCACTGACCTGCGGGACAACTATTCCCCTGGATGGAAGTTCAATCACTGGGAGCTAAAGGTTCGTCATCTGTTTTGATTTATCAGAGGTCATTCTAAGGCAGTGATGGGCAACATCCGGCTGTGGATTGAAGTGACATGCCAGCCCTACGTTAGCCCTAAGTTACTTCCACCGCTGACACTGCTGACAAATGCATTGCCCACTTCTCCAAGCACTGAAATGGTTAGATGTCAGTGAGTCTGGGGGGGGGGGGGTTTAATGTAGGCCTAAAACAAGAAGTGCCTGCACGGCATGGTTTAATTGGCATAAGCCATAAATCTAAGTAATGCAAACAAAATATTTTCTACATAAAAATAGCTAGTGTCACACACGCAATTTTGTAAACTTTCAAATTCACAAAAATATTTATGTATTTGACTGCATTACATTGCCATTTCTATTTACACCTTCTGATGTTGGTTTGCTGTGGAATTGCTCATCTTTAACTACTTGAATAAGGCGTCTGAGCCTGAATGCCCTGTGGCCTGTACCTTTGGAAATTCCTTAATGTTTAACAATTTGGATGCAAGAGATGTCTCCAGTGCATTGCAGTAGGAAGCTGTTAAAAATGACAATGCACAAGAGTAAACACTGTTCTGAGTTGTAAGTTCAGATATACTTTGGGCCCTATGCATAAAGTTGAAAGTGGAATATTTCTGGATTAAACTAACTTCCAGTGAAATGAGAATCTCGCTAGCATTTTATTCTTTAACCATTTGCGTGCCAGAGGGGTTCCAATGTATTCTTTGCAATGCATTGGGCATCCCTCTGGCACACACTGGATTAAATGACCCATTTAAATCAATGGCAATTATTTGTTCTCTGTGATGTGGGTAATGGGTCTCAAACTGCATTCTTCGAGGTCCTAGACCGTGCAGGTTTTTGGGATATCACTGCCTTTGCACAGTTGGTTCATTTAGAATCACTGAGCTCATTACTGACATCTGTGCATAAGGAAAGACATGCCTAGAACATGCACTATCTTGGCTCTGTTTAAATGTAACAAAAAAATAAAATAAAAAGCGCTTGTATTGGGTAAATCCCTATTTGGTAGAAAAAAATAAATTATAAAAATATATATATGTGTATATATTGGAACACACATTGGGGAACTTTTCAAGAGATTCCCAAAATGAGGAGGCACCAGTTCTCTCAAAATGATTATTCAATTTTCTGGTCTTGTCAAGAGATAAGGACAATCAGTTTATATTTTGATCCTCTTTTTTCTTATACGGACTGAGCCCCTTTTTTCCTTTGTGCACCAGTGGATGTGCTTGTCGCCACGGACCTCCGAAGCAACTACAGTAAAAACAGAAGAACAGAAACGGGGCGCAAAGCCATCTAAGACTGGATCTGTATACTTTTAAATCACCATGCCCCGCTTAGTATAAACTCACCAGAACTTGTTACTCAAAGTGCTTGTAACATTTTCTCTTTGGTGTTCCTCCAAAATATCTCCAATTCGGTGTTTTCTCAATTTATTTAGTTTATTGAATAAAGATTTAAAATTCTTACAGATACCATATAACAATCATATAGGTTAAAGATATAGTATCGTTCACAAACGTCCAACGCGTTTCGTATACCCCTTATCAAGGACTTAAAATAAAAATATGCTCTATAAAAGTATATTCCAATAATTCAAAGGTAAAAAAAAAAAAAAAAGTGTATACGAAAAGCGTTAGACGTTTGTGAACGATACTATATCTTTAACCTATATGCTTGTTATATGGTATCTGTAAGAGTTTTTAATCTTTATTCAATAAACTAAATAAACTGAGAAAACACCGAATTGGAGATATTTTGGAGAAACACCAAAGAGAAAATGTTACAAGCACTTTGAGTAACAAGTTCTGGTGAGTTTATACTAAGCGGGGCATGGTGATTTAAAAGTATACAGATCCACTCTTAGATGGCTTCGCACCCCGTTTCTGTTCTTCTATTTAAATGTAGCCTGAGATCCATGTTTTATATGATTTGTACAAGAAATGATCTTCTTACTTAAACGTTTGCATGCCAGAGGGGTACGCAACGCATTCCTCTGCAATGCGTTGCATACCCTTCTGGCACTCAAAGGGTTAATGAATTTCCTTCCACTTTATGACTAATTAGAAGTAAACCTATATTCATTAACCTGTGGCCCATTGTAACTGTACATTTTATTAAAGGGGAACTACCACCTCTGCAAGAATTTAACTTCAATAAATCCCCATCTGGTGACTAGCAGCTTAGTAGCGCTAGTCGCCAGAATTCTTACCTTATTCCAAAGAAATGTGCATTGCTCTGGGTCTGACAGCAGGACGGATTGCGGACATCTTGCCATAATGACATCTGTGCGCCTGCGCTGTCAGTCCCTTCCGGAGCGGCCAGCTCCTAGCAGCGCCTCCTAGACCCGGATGGGACTGACAGCGCAGGAGCATGGACGTCATTATGGCAAGATGTCCGCGATCCGTCCTGCTGTCAGCCCCAGAACAATGCACATTTCTTGGGAATAAGGTAATAATTCTGGCGACTAGGCTACTAAGCTGCTAGTTTCCAGATGGGGATTTATTGAAGTTAAATTCTTGAAGAGGTGGTAGTTCCCCTTTAAGCACTGCAGCTGATTTGTTGGCAAATATTATGGACCATATGCACCGTCACGATGTGCCACTTTAGGGCCATAGGTTAATGAATATAGGTTTACTGCTAATTAGTCATAAAGTGTAAGGAAATGTTTCCTTTAAACACTCAAGAATTTGCCATTTATAGCCCCTAAGTGCCTGGATAATAAAACTACAGTGTACAGGGACAAAAAATACTGTCAGCAAGCTGCTTTAACCCCTTGAGTATCAAGGGGTGAGCAACATGTTAAAACCTGCTTTCCACCACCTAGGATGAAAAGATGAGCAATTCTGGGGCAGCCAGCTGCAACATATGGGAGAAATAAATAAAAAATCTAATTTATTGTAAAGCGGAACTTTCACCATAGATAGTCCCCTGCAATAATTAGGCAGGTGGGGACTTGTTTAATAATAGTTATTACCTCTCAGAACAACACAATTCTACAGAAATCCCTAATCTTCAGAGACAGGAAGCCAGGCATCAGCGCAGACATCTTGTTTGTGTGCCTGCACTGTCAGTCCCGCTCTCCATTAAGAAGTATTGCAGTGTGCCACAAGGGTAACCTGAAGGGACTGACTATGCAGGTGCGCAGACTGCACTAACCTGGCCGTCAATTCTGAGAGGTAAGGTGTTATTTCAGGGCGCCTTTACCTGTGGTGAAAGTTCCGCTTTAAATGTGGACTTCACACCATTTAATGCACTCTAGCATTCAGGGTGTTAAAAACCCCCAGTTCATGGGAATTTGTGGAATTTATATTTGCCCCATGTGACGGTCATGGTTTGCTCTAAATGGATTAAATTCAAGGAGAAGTAAACCCAAACAGCCCCTCCTCCACTTACCTTACTGTACCCTATGAATTTATTTCCTTGTGCCATTGTTCCAGCGATAACCTCTTCAGTCAGTCCTAGGTGTCCTGTCCATGGGGGCGGATATGACAGTTGCTGCCAGTGTTTTTGAAACTGAAGCAAGCAGAGTGCGTGAGCCTACTTACCATGTGCAGTAGGTGAAGTCTGCATCCTGTTATCGGCTGTCATGTCCTCCTCCATGGACACAACATTGAGGACTGATTGAAGATGTTATCACTTGAACAAACATACCTGGGCAAAAATCATAGAGGCCATTAGGATTTTCTGGCCATAGTGTGGTAAGTGGGTAGTGCTTATTAGGAGGTGCTACTTTTCCTTTCATATTAAACACAGTGGTCACGCACTAAACACCACCAAGAACAAATTCATTTGTTAGTACTGTGGTTTGGTAATGATCCAGGAGCTAGCAAATACATTGTGTCACTCTCCCGCTTCATTACAGAGTAGATATTTCTTCCTTTCCTTTAACCATGCCCATAATATCAGTCCTGCCCTGCAGTGCCAGGCAGATCTTCTGTACACAGGAAAGTAGCAAGCCACAGATGTATGGTGTCTGGTATGGGCTTTTTCAGCGAGTTGCAGCTGATTTGCCTAGGCACTGAGGGCAAGGGTTCCACATCTGGGGAACATTCACATACTTACGGAGAGGGAAGAAATTGAACAAGCGTAATAAGAACATCAGAAAGGCTGATTTACTAAGAAACACAATGGAATTCTAGAGCAAACAAATTGCAATATAGGGTGCAAACAGTCCTAGATTTAAAGGGATAGTAATGTTTCATAATAAAAGCAGCTCTAATTAATTTTCATAGTATTTGGACTTAATTGGACAATCTTCAATTAAGGGAATAACCTGAAAAACTTGTCAATGGGGGCAGGGTTTTCATTGTTCTCACAGAAAGAAGATTGTCCCCTTCTGTTATCTGTCTGGTCTTACAACCAGATTCACATCTGAGAAGAGATGGCTTACACTAGGTAAAAGGGGTGGGAGGGGAAACTTTGCTTGTGAATAGCTCTTAAACCATAAAGGTCTGAGAGATAAGACTTATATCGTTCTTCATGTTTTTTAATGCCTACAAGATAAAATAAAGTTAAAATGAAGTATTACTATCCCTTTAAATGGGGAGAGGCCTCCAAAACATTGCTGCGCAGTGCAGGGAGTTAAGTTTCATTGAATTTAATTTGTTCTCTATTTGGTTTTCCTCAGAAATGCTCTGCTTTTCATTAATAATTTTACCTCAATGAGCGAAAACTCTGTGCGCACGCATGTTTGCTAGTTCTAGGACTTGTTCATAGGGTCAATTTGTACTAAGTAAAAGTAGAGTAGTTCTCAGGCAATGCACCATAGGGAGCCAATAAATCTACCCTAATATCCATAATTTTCCACAATCTGGGCACAAAATCCCAGTGGCCACTGTGAATCCGCTCTGCATGGAATGGCTAATCTTTAATGAGTACGGCCTATATTGACCATGGAGGGAGACATGATTCTTTTTAGTGGACTCCAGAACCCTAATCTGGTAACACTGAAGTATTTTAACACTTTGAGTCCAGAGAGGTATGCAGTCTCTTACAAAGAAATGAGTTGCTCACGCCTCTGGCACTCAAAGGGTTCAAGGAGGCCTTAAGTAGACAGAGTTGGGATTCCTGGCATGCATTTTGAGATCTAGTCCACCAGAAAGGATTAATAGTGGCCATTAGGATTTTGTGCCAAGATGCGTAAGTATGGGTATTTTATGAGATGTTGGTGTTCTTTTCGCATAAATTAAGTATATGTTGTTATGGTTGGTATTGTCCTTTACAGGGTGTTCCAATCAGACTTGAAGTTGGCCCAAGAGATATGAAGAATCAGCAGTTTGTAGCCGTTAGACGGGATAATGGTGAAAAGCTGACAATCCCAGAGGACCAGGCCGAGAAAAGGCTAAAGGATATTTTGGAGGAAATCCATGCCAATCTCTACAACAGGTAAGCATCTGTATTTATTTTATTGATTTTTTTTTTTTTTTTTTTTTTAAACCCCATGGTTGCTAGGGAGATTTCAAGAATATTGCTTTGCAATACATTATAGACCTCTCTAGCAACCAAGGTGTTAAACAACTTGAGGCATCATTGAATGAAAAGCTGGTGTATGTAAAAGATCGTCATGTTGATTGGCTGATTCCGGACTCTCAGATCCCATTAATTTTGCCCTATTGCTTTGGGTACTTGGTGTTCAATAGGCCTTGCCTAATAATTGAGGTGATGGGAGAGTGGCTGTAGCGACAGATCTAGAAGTAAAGGCAGCACGATCTCTAAACAGATTCAAGACATCAGCGGAGGGGGGTTATTTATTTATTTTTACACTTGATTTTTATTGGGTTGAAAAGGTACATTACAGCTCAATAAAAGAACAGTGCAGTGACACAGTGGTATGTAAAAGGTAAATGGTCAAATAACACTTGTGTCTAGTTTCACATTCTCAACCAGTATGTTACAGATTGTTCTAGATAAATAATATAGAAATGGGAACCAAGAACTATAAAGCAAAATCCAAACATCATAACTGTCTAAGAGACTAGAACTCTACCAAGAAAACAATACATAAATGTAAAGAGAAGGAAGAAAAAAAGAGGTCACAAAAGGTAAAAAGTGAAAAGGAAGGGGATGGCGTGCGTCAGACGTGGCAACAATAGAGGCAGTACATCAAGAGAGGATTGGGTTAAATTTCCTCTCTTAATCTCAGCCAAACTCAGCAAGTTCAGTGTCTCCATTTCTCACACATCTCGAACCATCTCTTACAATAAGGAGAGACTGCTTGAAGATTCTTACCGCTTCTCGTTAGTCAGCCCAATCAGTGTAAAATGATCCTCAACCTTCTGTAGCCAGTTCAAGAGAGGAGGAGAAATTGGTGTCTTCCACTGGAGTGGAATAGAAGCCTTTGCTGAATTAAGTATTGCCAACAAGTCTTTTTAGGGGAAGATACATTGGGTAATTGTACGTAAACAAGAATTTGCCAAGACTCCCTATATAGGATGATAGCTATATTTTCTACTTATGGGATAAGCGTTGTTCCAAATATTTTTTGATCAAGAGGGAATATTTTTAAATATAGAAAATTAAACAGACCACTTAGATTTATAAAGTGTCATCTGTGCTGTAAGTGTAACTTCAAGGAGGAATAACATTTCATTATGGAAAAAAATATATTCTTCAAGCTTTTCCTGTTGAGTAAAACAAAGGTTATTCCATGATACTTACCCATGTTATGGACACCAGATGGCATCATTACTACTATTTGACTCAAACGCAAGCTGTCCTATAGTGTGCATTATTAAAAGAAATAAACAGATAGTCGTCTTCTACAAACCATTTGGCGCTGTTGAATTTTGTCAGTATAGGTATGTGCATTTGTCCTCTCACTTCTACCGTCCACGTGCATGAGCGTCACCTGAATTCTCTTTTGGCATATAAAGTTGATGACATGATTCTTTTATATGAAAATGTGTTTCTTTGGATAAATCAGTTTATTGAAACTTAAAACAAAGTTTGATATATTATTATAACTCAAATGTATTTTTGCCAGCAGTGGGGTACCCTTGTCAATCAACAGGCCATACACTTTAACATATTTTATGATAATAAGACGTATCCTCGCCCACACAAGGCATTGTAGGCCTTGACATGAGAAGTATTGGTCTCCCATGTCTGTACTGTATCGGTTGAGCTTCCAGTGTCATTTTTAAGTGATATATGTAGAAACCTCTTACAGTGAATTAGTGGAGCCTTCACCATAACACGTGTTTAATATCTGTTTCAGAGCCCTGCAAGACCTGACGAGTCACATGGTGGTAGCAAACTCGATGGATGAATTTCAGAAGCATCTGGAGACTGGAAAGGCAAGTTCTGCTTGTTGCAGTGGTCGGCAGACATAAGGCCCTATGTTCAGGCAGGAACTAGGGCAATTCTTGGGTAAACAAACTGCACCATAGGGGACAAATCTAAAGTTCCAATGATTTTAAATGGGATTTTATCATCCTGAGTGCTAGAGAGGTGCATAATGTATTGAAAAGCAACAAGTTGGAGACTCCTTTAGCACTCAAGGGGTTAAAAACCCCACTTCAATCAATTGGAAGTTTGGCACCTTGTATTTGTCCCCTGGGGTAATTTTGTTTTCCCCTCAAATGATATAATACAGTCCCTCTGTCAGCAGGTCCCAGTAAATATAACATTCCATTTGGCGCTGGCATCCTAGGGGTTATCAGCTTCCTTAGTAAAGTTCAACTGTAAACCGAGTAGGAGCCACAATCAATAAGGCTTAGAAGGCATCTCCTTACTTGAATTAGGAACACTTTTTATTGAATAAATTCAAAATTCTGGAGGTGAAAGATAATGGCCGTTTAGGAGCCATAAGACAGCCTAACTTCACTCACATTCTTGCTTACTCATAGGCAGCTTATACCTAAGATCTGAGTGCAAGTTGGACTGCCGTGCATGCTTCAAGGGAGCCCAATGCATTTCCAACGCTTCAGTTTGCTCATTTGTGAGTGAAATGTGTTGGATGCTTACCCACTTGTACAATACCCCGTTAACTATCACCTCCAGATTTTTTTAACCCATTGAGTACCAGAGAGGTATCCCATGCATTGTAATGGAATGTGATTGATCGATAACTCTGACACTCAGAGGGTTAAATTCACTCAAAATATGCGTGTTTGTTAATTCAAGTACATGGATGATTTTTACCTTACTGAGTGCAAGTCCTACATTGTTTCCCTTAGCGTTAAAGGGCAGTAGGGTGAACGAACTCTAGTGAACAGACCAATTCCCAGTCCTTCATACTTACTACATTATGCGTATTGATCTTGTGTGTAATACCTTGTTCTGATGATGAATTTCTAATCCTCCAGATAGTACAAATCCCATTTTGCGGAGAAATTGAGTGTGAAGACTGGATTAAGAAGACCACTGCCAGGTAAATATATCTGATCACGTCATGTAGAGCACAGCCAGCTTTAGAGCAGGCTTGCGAAACTTGTCCCAATCTGTTGAACTGCAAGTCCCATCATCCTCGGAGGGCCATCCTTGTGTGTGTGTGTGTGTGTGTGTGTCTCTCTCTCTCTCTCTCAACTAGATCTGTTTATTTCCCCCTCAACGCTACCCGTTCTCCTTACCTTGATACACAAGGGCTGGGAAGACTGTTGCTCACCAGCTGTTGTTGGACTACAGATGAAGAGTTGTAGTCCTCAGACTGCTGGAGAGTCAGTGGCTGATGTAGAAAGAAACACTGGGGAAACAAACTGCACATTAATGTGGAAAAACGCAATTATTTTAAATAGGATTTTAAACCTTTGACTGCCAGAGAGGTCTCCATTGCATTGCAAAGCAATGCATTGGAAAATCTCTGCATTCAGAGTTAAAGCGTTCATAATGTCCCACAAAAAAACATTATAGTTTTGTTGAGGACGAAAAAATAAGCTTAATGGCGCAAACCCTATCTCTCAAACCGCTATGGTTTGAGAGATATAGGCATTGAAAGTCCCCCCTTCCCTCCCCTTCTCATGACATCAGCATCTAGCTGACAGCAGGAGATCCCAGTCCGGGGATCAGCCGGCGACTCTGCAGCAAAGCTGAAATCCTGTTATTAGAAAATAAGGGGATGGAGGGGGAACTTTCTGTCCCTATATCTCTCAATCATAGCAGTTTGAGAGAGAGAGAGTTTGCGCCATTAAGCTTTTTTTCGTCCTCGACAAAACTATAACAAGTTTTTCTGGGTCATTACTAACACTTTAAGAGTCGTATTTAAATAGGAGATTTTTATTTCACCCTGTGATGCTGTTGGTTTAATCCAGAAGTGCTCTTCTCTAGTGAGAGAGGGAGAGAGCTTTTAATCCCTCAAATGCCTGAGATGTGTCCAGTGTATTGTGAAGTGATGCATTTGATACCTTTCTAGCATTCTGGGTTTGTCAAACACCCCATTTACGTCAATGGGCTTGCATTTGGTCTGCCCCAGAATTGCTCCATTTCTTTATATAGTAAATCATCCTCACGGACCTCGCAGCCCTCTCTTAGTCACGTGACCAGTGAAAGCAGGTCACTAGCTCTCAAGTCCTACATTCATGACATGGGTTAGAGCTGCAGCTTGGGCTTGCATTCAAACTGTGCCTGAAGTCTGTTCTGAAGGTTACTATGGCCCACAAATGCATTGGCTTTTATTATGTTATATATTGTATTATGGCGATAATCGCCTGAGTGTTTCATGTCAACATATTTATTCCTTACCCGAAAGGAGGTGGGGAGGAGAATCCGTGTAATTAGAACCTTCTGCTGAAGGCAAAAGATGAGCTATTCTGTATCAAACTAACTTTACCGTATTGGTAAATAAAAATTCCCTTTGACTGCAAAGCAAGGGGTTGGACATCTCTTTGGGTTTAAAGTCCAATTTAAATTGACTTGATTTTTTTATTGTTCACATATGGATTGCCCCAGTATTCTGTGGGGTTGTAAAGGATTTTATAAACCTTATTCTGGTGCCTTTTGTTCTGTGAATTCATATATAATTTTTTTTAAATTATTTCTATATTTCATTGTATTACATTTTTTTTGCTCATAGAGATCAAGACCTAGAGCCTGGAGCCCCTTCCATGGGAGCCAAGAGTCTTTGTATCCCCTTCAAGCCTCTCAGCGAGCTGCAGCCAGGAACTAAATGCGTCTGCGAGAAAAAACTGGCCAAATTCTACACGCTGTTCGGTCGTAGTTACTAGTGAAGACAAAACATCTGGACCCTTTAATAAGCTGCTTTATTTTTTAATAAGAACTAAAATAATGTTTAAAAAAAAACCAAACAAACAGATTTTAGGACCCGTCCTATGTGTAGTTAAGTGTTTAGCATCACTACACACATTTTTGTGGAAACATCCCTAATAAAACATATTATGAGATTATATAGAATACATTCTCATTTGTTATTATGCCCGATAAATGTTGTTCCTAACTTTTACACTGTTCTATCAATGAATCTGGGCAGAGCCTGCACACCTCATCATCCTATATTATAATTCGCTAGGGTGTTTGTCAGAAGCCATTATGCACAGTAGAGACGGCTGCATGCGCTGCAGTGATACGCAGTACAGACTGCCTGTGGCGCGGCTGATATGGAGCGGGGCGCTCTGAATTCAGACCGGAGTCCTCTCTGCGCACCTTCCTGGGAATGCTTGGTCCCAGGAAGGTGCGCAGAGAGGACCACGGTCTGCATTCGGAGCGCCCCGCTCTGTATCAGCCATGACTCGTTCAGGCAGTCAGTACTACACATGACTGCAGCACCGCCAGTGTTGGCCCGTGCACACGGGATTTAAAACTAGTATATAATTTGGTAGAATGCGAAGCTCCCTGTGTGCGTAACACGCACATGTGCAGTTCGGCACAGTCACGCACAGTAGTCATGTGCAACAGAGACTGCCAGAAAGTGCCGGCCCCCAGTCCGAGGCACGCCTGATCCGGAGCGGGGCACCCCGAACGGCCTGCCCACCGGCCCCGGGGCAGCAGCCGAGGCCGCCAGGCAGCACCCAGGCCCATGCACACAGGCCTTCAATGCTAGTTTCTAATAGTACGGCAAGTGGTAAGTCTTGCATCAAACAAAACTAATTAGCAAAACGTGCCATCAAAATATAAAGACTGACTTGTCAAGCTATTTATTTTGCAGAAAATTAGCTAGTACAACATAAAGGCAGATGTCACTTCTCTTTGAAACAAAGTAAACTTGTCTTAGGGAGACAGGTCCATTTAACACTTTGAGTGCCAGAGGGGTACGCACACCCCTCTGGCCCTTAAAGGGTTAAAGTGGCAGGAGTTGGGGTCAGCTTGGAAAAAAACAACTAATGGTAAGTCTACTTATTGTGAAGAAATATTTCTTAAAACCCTGTGTGGTAGACCTTTTTGTCATTGCATTGGAGATGTCTCTCCCATCCATAGGGTTAAAGATATTAAAATATCATTTTTAATAGGATATAAGATAAAACACACAGGAATTGTACACTGACCATTTATGTTTAACATTACAACATATTTTTTATACCAGTGACTGCACTTACCCTGTTGAATGAGCCTGTAGCACACTGAGATGTTGCAGACTAAAACTGGTGGTAGTGGATGGGATGTGTGTTCATATTGGCACACTTAAAGTGGCACCACTGGATTCATGCGGCTCTGTTTTTCTGATAAAAAAAAAATTATACTAATTAGGAAAAAGTTTCTCTTAATTTTCTAAAATGATAGCCTTGGTATCTCTTCTACAGGTAGCTACAGGCTTCCAATAAAAATAAAAAATAAAATATTTCTCTTTTGTCCGATACAGGTTACTGGTAACTTTGGGTAGGTGACCCGCCCCTTTAATTGTAGGCAGAAACAATTCTAGAATTGTATGCAGGGGGTGGAGCAGGGCTGGATTTACATCTCAGGAGCCTGTAGGCACAGCAATCTGAAGTGCCCCCCCCCCCCCATTGGCAATTTCCACTGGACACCTCCACAATGCTCCTAATCTCCATATAGCCCTCACATTGCCCCCATCAGCTCCATATTGTCCCCACATTGCCCCTATAAGCTCCATATTGCCCCCATCATCTCCACATTGCCCCATCTCAATACTGCCCTCATGTTGCCCCCATCACCTCCATGTTGCCCCCATCAGCTCCACATTGCCCCCTTCAGCTCCATATTGCCCTCACATTGTCCCCATCATCTCCACATTGCCCTCCATCAGCTCCATATTGCCCTCACACTGCCCCATCATATCCACATTGCCCCATCTTCATATTGCCCTCACATATCCACATTTGCCCCATCATCTTCATATTGCTTTGACATATCCACATTGCCCCCATTATCTTCATATTGCCCTCACATTGCCCCCATCAGCTCCAACTTGCTCCCATCAGCTCCACATTGACCTCACATGGCCCCGCATCAGCTCCAACTTGCCCCCAATCATCTCTACATTGCCACCACCATCTCCATATTGTACTCACATTGCCCCAAACCAAATCCACATTGCTCCCACCACCTCCATGTTGCCCTCATATTGCCTCCCCCACCCCTGCTGTCCATTTCCTACCTCCCTGGCAGGAGAGATCTGTGCCTCACAGTACTGTAGCTGCTGGAGTTCCCTTGCGGTCTTTTGCTCAATAATGCAGAGCGCTGGGAGGTGATTTCATCTCCCAGCGCTCTGCATTACTAAAGACCTGACAAGGGAGCTCAGCAACTACAGTTCTGTGTCAAAGGAGGCGCAGCTCTCTCCTGCCAGGGAGGTGGGAAACGGACAACGGAGGGACACGGGGGTGGGGGCAATAAGAGGGCAACATGGAGCGGGCGGGGGAGTTATTAATATTGCCACTGCGCAGCCAGGTAGGCAAATTTAATAATAAAAAAAAAAACCTATACCAATGACAGGCGCCCCTCTGTGGGGTGCGCCTGTAGGCAGATGCCTACTCTGCCTTGTTATAAATCTGGCCCTGGGGTGGAGCCTACCTTCCCTCCTTGGCTACAGCTAGCCAACCAGCTCCAGAAAGATTTGTTCCTTGGTGAAGACACAGGCAAGA
Source organism: Rhinophrynus dorsalis (assembly GCA_037306005.1). NCBI lineage: Eukaryota > Metazoa > Chordata > Amphibia > Anura > Rhinophrynidae > Rhinophrynus > Rhinophrynus dorsalis. Next base: position 44,513,488 of record CM074720.1, read on the forward strand.
GAATAGTTCTGCTATAGCTTTAGAAGTTTTTTTATTTTTCTGTTAGAAATGGAATACCACCATTAGGCGGATTACCATAACTGACCATGCCCTTAGATGTGGCTAGCTCAGTGACCAGGTGCTTTTTGTGGACCTTAAGCCCTGGGGGGAAAAATCTTGGCTACACGTTCTTTCCTCAGGAGTTACCCACTGAGGCTTCTTCTTTAAACACGGTAATCTGAAGACAGATGATCTACAGGAAAGGTGAGCAACCCTTTGAGTGCTGCAGGGGTTTTCATTTGGAGTTCCTATTACACGCTCCTGCACTCATTGGGTCTATCTGTATGTCTGTTGGGTGTTTTGGAGCAGGGTTATGTGGTATTTAACCCTTTAGCTGCTGGTTTGTCATTCATTTGGGGGGGGTTCTGACACTTTTCCTACTGGTTCAGTGTTTTTTGGGTATCCTAACATGTTCTAGTGATGTTTCATGTCTTTTAATATTACACCTTCAATTTTGTAAAATTTGAGTTCCCATGCGCGCTTTACCGCATAGGCGCCATTGCTCCATTCACTCCTATGGGACTGTACAGTTTGGGACATATCTCTGCAACCGCTTAACCTAGCGACTTCAGAGATGGCTCATTCTTCTTGTCTGCCCTTGCTTTATCATCCAGTTCATGTTTCCAGTGTGTTGGGGGCTCAGGGGGCTTCGGGCACTGTTGGGGTACTTTTTCTGGGAAAACTACATTTCCCATGAGCGCTTGCTTCACGCTAGTTTCTGATTGGCTCCTGCTGCGGCAGCCATTTTGTGCTAGTTCTAGAACGAGTATGCTACACAGGGCTTGGACTCTCCTTCTCTCCTCTGCTGATTAACCCTTCGCCTGCCAGATAAGTTTAAATTAGCGATTTCTGGGGTGAAACTTTAATCCTACACACTGTAATTGGGTGATTTATTATACTGTAAGGTTATTGACACTGTGAGAGTGTCTATACCATTGGAGCTTGGGGCCAGACCTAAGACTAAGGATGCTGGGGTCTCTGTATCACCTATTGCTCATTGCTCTTCCTGTCATTCAGGGTTACCTAGAGACTTCAGGTCATTTATGCCCAGCATGTTCTGATGTCCCTGAGAGTTTCCCAGGGACCTCCAGCCATGCATTAGAGCCAGTTTGGGTGCAAGAGTTCAAGGCTGCTACTAGGGACTTTTGGTCCACATTGCAACTCTTTACACCCCAGTTACAGGGGGTCTTCCATTCTTTGTAGACCCCTCCTTCATCAAGTCTTCCCTGCCAAAACCTCCGGGTGTACCCGACGTGTCAGATTCTTCTGAGGAGGAACTGCTGGTGGATTCAGATGTTGAGGCATGTTCTGCGGTGGGCTCCTCTCAGTTTTTTGGAGATCCTTTTGTGGCTGATCCTGAGCCTTTGGCTGAGGGCCTGATCAGGGCTGGTTTTTAATACCCTAAACATTCCCTTAGTGCAGGAGGTTCCTTCTTACCCTTCTGATGGATTTCAGGAGCCTAAAAAGCCCCTTACTTGTTTTCCACCTAACCCCACTCTTGACCGCCTTGTGTCTGATGAGTGGAAATCCCCAGACAGAAAACCATCTGTGTCCAAGAGATTTGCCAAGCTTTATCCCTTCTCTGAGGCTGCGCTTGCTCAGTGGGTTCATCCCCCCCAAAGTAGATGCTCCTATCTCCAGGTTATCCAAGTCTACTGCCTTGCCAGTGTCTGATGTGTCTGCTCTAGAGGACTAGACTGACAAGAAACTTGAGGTCTCCCTCAAGTCCATCTTTGCCACTGCTGGTACTGCCATGTATCCAGCATTCACTGCAGCATGGGTGAACCAGGCCATTGCGGTCTGGAATGAACAGCTCACCCTTGCTGTTCATCAGGGTGCTCCTACTTCGGATATGTTGCGTTTCCTTGCCAACATTTCTTAGGCTCAGCACTATGTTTCTGCTGCCTTATTTGATGCCATCCGTTTGGTGGCTAGGGTTTCCACCATGTCTGTGGTTGCCAGACTGGCTCTTTGGCTCAATGTCTGGTCTGCTGACACTGCTTCCAAGAAAGCATTGCTCTCTTTACCTTTTCAAGGCACTTCTTTGTTTGGGCCAGATCTTAAGGATCTGATCAGTGAGGCCACAGAGGGTAAGAGTACCCTTCTACCCTTGGTCCCTATGAAGAAAACGCTGCTTAAGCTTAACCGGTATTTTCTTTCCTTTCAGAATGAGACACATCCGGCGAACCAGATGGTTCCTTCAGCTCCGCGTACCTCCTCCAAGCCCAAACAGCAATGGAAGCCCAAGGTCTCCTCCAAGCCTGAGGCTTCCAAGCCTTCTTCGGCATGACTCACCAAACCCGGGTCCGCGCTCTGCTGTGAGTGGTCGTCTGCGTCACTATCACAGCATTTGGGAGGATTCAGTGGTGGACCCATGGGTTTTACCGTTGGTGACGGAAGGGTACAGGATCCCTTTCATCCCTTGCTCCCTTTTGCTTCGTTCCTTCTCATACGCCTCAAGGCACAGAGAAACGCCATCTGTTCAGCGCTATTCAGGCTCTTCTGGACAAGGATGTTCTAGAGCCCGTTCCAGTTCAGGACAGAGGTATGGGTTTTTACTCAAACCTCTTTGTGGTCCCCAAGAAGGACGGGGGTTGTCATCCCATTTTGGACTTGAAGGATCTCAATTCCTTTGCGATCCAGACTCATAATCACCAGGATTGTCTACGTACAGAGATTGCTGCCATGTCCCCAGGGGAATTCCTTGCTTCTCTGGATCTTCAGGGCGCATATTTACACATTGTCATTCATCCAGAGAGCCGGCAGTATCTCCGATTTGCCTGCGACTGGGGCGCTTTCAGCTCTTCCATTTGGTCTGATGACAGCTCCTCAAGTCTTCAACAGTGTCCTGGGAGCCTTAGTGTCCGTCCTCCACCAGGACGGCATCAGAGTTACTCCATACATGGACGACCTGCTTCTGAAGGCCCCCTCTGCGGAACTTCTTCATCAGCAGGTTCATCAATTCATTCATGCTCTCACCCATCACGGGTGGATCATCAACTTGGACAAATCAGATCTTGTTCCATCCCAGCGTCTGGTCTTCCTGGGCCTTCTCTTCGACACCCAGAAGAGCAAGGTGTTTCTCACAGACGAGGTGGCTCACCAGATTGCCCACAGGGTTTCTATGGTCCTGGCTCAGGATCCAGTTCCAGCCAAGAAGCTGTCTTCACTAGTGGGGAAATTCATTTCCACCATAGAAGCGATACCGTTTGCCATGGCGCAGACCAGGGAACTTCAGCGGTTTGTGATCCAAGTGTGCAGGGGTCAGCCGGACCTTCTGAAGATGTCAGTGTCCCTCCCTCTTCATGTGGAACGGAGTTTGTCGTGGCGGCTAGACCTCTCCAATCTGCTGACGGGCAAGTCCTTCCTGGTATCCTTTTGGACCACGGTGATGACAGATACGAGCCTCTCCGGCTGGGGAGCGGTCCTGGGTCATTTGAGTGCTCAGGGTCGATGGTCTCTGGAGGAATCTTTCCTTCCCATGAACATATTGGAGCTTCGGGAGATATTCCATGCCCTTCATCATTGGACATCTTAGCTGGAAGGCTGTCCAGTCCGGGTACAGTCCGACAACACCACGGCCGTGGCTTACATCAACAAGCAGGGCGGAACAAGTCGTCTCGATGCTTGGTTAGAGGTCAAGGCTATTTTGCCCTGGGCAGAAAAACACATTCCTGCCATATCCGCAGTGCACATTCCCGGCATAGACAACGTCATGGCGGACTTCCTCAGTCGGCACACAGTGGACAGAGTAGAGTGGGAACTGCACTCATAGTTCAGAAGTGGGGTCTTCCTTACATCGTCCTGATGGCGACAAGACACAACAGGAAGTTTCCAAGGTTCTGCTCTCGATGGAGGGTGGATGCCATGTCCATTCCTTGGTTATTTCTTCTGGCCTACATCTTTCCTCCCGTCCCAATCTTGCGCAGGGTGTTATGGAAATTACGACTGGAGCATTGTCCAGTGATTCTGATTGCTCCGTACTGGCCTCGCCAAGCTTGGTTTCCGGACCTTCTGTATCTGTCGGTGGTGAAGCCATTCCGGCTCCCTTGCCGTCTGGATCTTCTTCTACAACGTTACCTGCGGAAGGAGGATGTTCATCGGCCAACTTTGACGGCTTGGAAATTGAATCCTCAATATTGAAGAAATGTTTTTCTTCTGGCGTGGTGGCTACTATGCTCAGTGCCCGCAAGCCTGTTTCTTCCAAGATCTACCATCATGTCTGGTCGACCTTCCTATCTTGGTGTGCCGATAGGGACCTGTCTCAGGAGTTTGATCTGCCTACGGTCCTGGCCTTTTTTCAGGACGTTGTGGATAAAGGCATCAGTTTGAGTTCAGACATCTGCTCTCTGTTTTCTTTTAGAGGCACATTGCCATTCTTCCTGATGTCAAGATTTTCTTCCAGGGCGTTGCTCATTCTCGTCCTGCCTTCAAGAATCCTGCTCCTCCGTGGGATCTTAATTTGGTTTTGGGCATTCTTCAGCACCCTCCATTTGAGTCTTTGGCTACTATCATCTACGCCTGTTGACATGGAAAATGGCCTTTCTCCTGCCGATTGTGTCTGTCTGCCGTGTCGTGGAGTTGCATGCTCTGTCCTGTAAACCACCCTATTTGGTGTTTCACAAGGACAAGGTGGTTCTTCTCACCTTTCAGGAGTTCCTCCCCAAGGTGATTTCGGAGTTCCACATCAATCAGGAGATTGTGGTGCCCTCTTTCTGCCTTGACCCCACCTCAGACAAGAAGAGGGATCTTCACTTGTTAGACGTGGTGCGTTGTCTCAAGTTTTATGTACAACGCTCTTAGTCTATCAGGCATTCTGATGCGTTGTTCGTGATTCCTGAGGGTCCTAGGGCAGGAAGACCTGCATACAAAGTGACTATTGCTTCTTGGATCAAGTCCACTATTCATAAGGCTTATGAGCTAAGGAAGAAGCCTGTCCCTTCAGGGTCACGGCTCATTCTACACAATCTATTGGGGCCTCTTGGTCTTACAAGAATCAGGCCTCTGCTGATCAGATGTGCAAGGCTGCCACCTGGTCGTCTGTGCACACCTTTTCGAAGCACTACCGTGTTGATGTGTTGGCATCGGCTGATGCCAGCTTTGGGAGGAAAATCCTGGAGGCAGTTTTGCCTGTCTAGGATTTTCTTTGGTTCTTGGTGCTTCCTTCACTTTTGTGCCCTGTTGGCTCTAGTTCAGTGTGGCGTGTAACAGTTGAGGTGTTACCCCTGTTCAGTGTCCGTTGACACTTCTTTGTCTGGCTACCTCTGATCTGATGGTTCATATCTGCTCTGGTGACTTTGGGGGCCTTGCGCCTGGTCCTTGCCTTACTTCCCTCCTCTGGGAAACTCAGTGGTTGGACATCCCAAAGTTACCAGTAACCTGTATTGGACGACAGAGAAAAGAGGATTTTAGTCTTACCTGTTAAATCCTTTTCTCTTAGTCCATACATGTTACTGGTCTCCCACCCTGTCAAGGGACCATGCTTGGCACTCCTGTGGCAGACTGTGGGGGTCCTTCGGGGTCATGCTCACAGGAGTCTTCTTTCCCTTCCACTATCCAGTCAATAGTTAGTGTCTCAAATCTTTCTGGAGCTGGTTGGCTAGTTGCATCCAAGGAGGGAAGCTAGGCTCCACCCCCTGCATACAATTCTAGAATTGTTCCTGCCTACAATTAAAGGGGTGGATCGCCTACCAAAGTTACCATTAACCTGTATGGACTAAGAGAAAACGATTTAAAAGTTAAGACTAAAATCTTCTTCTATTAATAACTGTCCCAAAAAGTGCACTCTCTCAAAAGTATAAATTATGTGTCTGTGTGCCAATCCATAAATTAGTCCTATGACAATTTTTGCAAGAAAGCACTCACAGGTCTTGTACCAGTGAAAATATGTGCTCCACCTTGTGCCTTTATCAAGATGCTTACAGAATAAACATGTGACACACCAGGGCTATAGTATAGAAGCATCAGACTATTATTAAATGAAATACTTATGGGGCTTATGCCCTGGTGTGTGAATTAGCCATGCAGTGACTTAATATTTCATGATATCATAGGAATGATAGCCTTATGGCTTAGATATATATTTGTGAATGTTTGTCATAATTTTATTTTTCACACAATGCACAAGTGGTGACTGTCTTTTTTACTTTATTCACTAGGGACATTGTTTTTATGTAATGTGTCATTGTTTAAAATTATTTTATATTCTCCCCCCCCCCCCATCGGTATGTCGTCATTCGGGTGCCATTTCTGTACTTGGTTTGGTATAAATGTGGGGGTGTCAAATTTGTTATACTGTGCACACATTACCTTATTCTTTACTTCGGGTGCTCAAGGCTTCAATCATCTCATGCCCCATTCATTTCCATATAAGCCGGGCACACCAATACATATAATAATAAAATCTCTTCTTTATTCAAAACATTAAAACAAAAGTATCAGTCCAACGTTTCAGTTCCCACTGGAACTTTCTTCAGGGACTTACTCATTACAGACTACCCCTATAGCCTCCATAAAATACCTTTCCTTTGTTGAACTTGGCGCCAAACTGTAAACTTTAGTAAGATAGAAATTAATTTTTTGGATGTGCTGGTCAGAAAGGATAATATGGGCATACATGCATCTTTGTATGTGAAGCCCATGGACCGAAACACTTTATTACATGTACGAAGTCAACAACCGACATCATTGAAGAAAGGATTACCCATGTCGCAATTGATGCGGGTAAAACGCATAATTTCAGATCCAATTGACTCCAGAGTTAAATTGGAAGAGATGGGAGCAAGGTTTATTCAGCGGGGGTATAAGGAGTGTGACATCTCTGAAATGATATTGCAAGTAGATAAGATGGATAGACAATCCTTGTTAAAAGGTTCACGAACTGATGAAAAGTTACAATCAGAACGGATGATAATCACTACCACATTCACAGATGTATCAAAGAAGTTTAAAGAGACAACACTTAAAATTTGGGAGCTATTATCAGGGGATCCTGAGATAGAACATATGTTTAGGCAACCCCCGCTATTCGGATATAGGAGAGGGAGGAGTATCAAAGATGATTTGGTAAAATCTGACCCGACGGACAAATATACAAATTTGCCATCAACTGTAGTGAAGGGGGTATATAAGTGCTCAGGATGTGTAACCTGTTTACATATGATTACAGGCAAGTGTTTTAAAATTCCGCACATAGACTATTTTTTAAAGGTTAAGGAAAATATTACTTGCACAACATCATATGTAATCTATTTACTAATATGCTCTTGCAACATGTGTTATGTGGGGAAAACATCCAGACCCTTCAAGGAACGGATGCATGAGCATCGTTCCTTGATCAGTAGATGATTGAATGGGATGTTAACAGAACAACAATTGCCGGTAGCGAGACATTTTATTGCACAAAAACATAAGATTAAAGATTTGAGATGTTTCCCCTTTGAACATGTGAAACAGTCTGTACGGGGGGGGAGACAGAGAAAAGAGATTGTCCAAGCGAGAAAATTATTGGATATATACTTTGTGCACTCGCATACCAAGGGGACTGAATGAGCAATTTAGTCTGGTACACTACATCTAAGTAAGAATCAGTGCTAAGGGATGGAATAGGTGTAGGTTGTTCTCGTTGTTTTTATGATGATGAAAGTGGTGCGGGATTTAGTGTCTTGGGTTACCTAGGTAGCGCAACACGCTAACATTTGGCGCCAAGTTCAACAAAGGAAGAAGAAAGTTCCAGTGGGAACTGAAACGTTGGACTGATACTTTTGTTTTAATGTTTTGAATAAAGAAGAGATTTTATTATTATATGTATTGGTGTGCCCGGCTTATATGGAAATGAATGGGGCATAAATGTGGGGTGGTCATTTGTTTATTCGGTAAGCATCTTGATAAAGCCCCAAAGTGGAATAAATCAGCACATATTTTCACCTCTACAAGACCTGTGAGTTCTTTCTTTCTTCTTACAAATATATATATAATATAATAAAATAAAATATATTATATTATATTTTATTTTATTTGGAAGCCTGTGGCTACCTGTAGATGGAGACCTGCTTTGGCAGATGGATCCTCTTAGGGAGACCCCAAAAAAAAAAATAAAATAAAAATAAAAAACAAACAAACTGAGGTATGACTAGTGCACACTGAGAACAGTGTAACAGTTTGCTGTTGCTTCTCGGTCCAGTTCTTTCACTCTTGTGCCATTACAGACAAACGTTTCCTTTTTCATATGTCTAGTGAAGTCCCTTCCAGACCATGCTTCGTTTGCCTTCTATGGTGTAGTTGTTTTGATTAGGAATTAGGCAATGTGCAGTAGACTTGATATATAGTAGGGATTTTTCTGCTGATTAAAACAATGGTGTTCTTTCACTGCTGGGAGTTGCTTCAATCAAAAGTCATTACAGTTCCGACTGTGTTAAACTGTTGGCAACAGTGCCATATAATTTAATTTTATTTGGAAACCCGTGGCTACCTGTAGATGGAGACCTGCTTTGGCAGATGGGTCCTCTTAGAGAGACACAAAAAAAAATAAATAAATAAAAAAAATAAAAAACAAACAAACTGAGGGATGACTAGTGCACATTGCGAACAGTGTAACAGTTTGCTGTTGCTTCTCGGTCCAGTTCTTTCACTCTTGTGCCATTACAGACAAATGTTTCCTTATTCATATGTCTAGTGAAGTCCCTTCCAGACCACGCTTCGTTTGCCTTCTATGGTACAGTTTTGATTAGGAATTGGTCCTGTGTGCAGGACCAATGTGCAGTAAACTTGATATATTGTAGGGATTGTTCTGCTAATTAAAACAATGGTGCTCTTTCACTGCTGGGAGTTGCTTCAATCAAAAGTAATTACAGTTCAGACTGTGTTAAACTGTTGGCAAGCGTGCCATATAGCATCTATACAGTTTACATAGGGGAAGATGCACTAACGTGTGATAAAGCAGAGATGACTTCTCCATTTCCAGTGTCATTCTATAGAGTCTATACACTAAGATCTCTCAGGTGGGAGAGATCTTTGTGCATTGGCTCTATAGAATAACACAGGAAATGGAGAAGTGATTTCACTAGAGAAATTGTCTCTGCTTTATCACTTGTGGTAGGGGCTAACGGTTATTGATAAGGAAGCGTTGTGGCATATCCTAGGTCCCTATGGACCCAGGACTGATGATGACGACCGGCCTGATTAAAGGGCCGGTCCGATTAGTGAAATGAAACTGGGAGGAAGAGGAGGGGACAGAGAGCGGACGTCTCACGAAGGGGCGGCAGAGGGGTATTAAATACCCTACCGCCCCTCCCACAAATGCAGGCACAGCCTGTATACTTGTGGTAGGGGCTAACGGTTATTGATAAGGAAGCGTTGTGGCATATCCTAGGTCCCTATGGACCGAGGACTGATGATGACGACCGGCCTGATTAGAGGCCAAAAAGAGGACACCAGGTCTTGATAACAAACTTTATTGAATACTTAAGAGGTTAAAGAAGACAATGCCAAACGGATTTCATCTTTAGGATTAGGAATATAACGCGTAAAACATTGCGACCTCCATCTGCCCAATTTTTGAATTATATGAGGCGGGGTATTATTGCGGGAGGCTGCTGAGGCGGCTCCGATTCGAAAGGAATGGCCGGAGTATGATTCGGGGTCTTCTCCTATTTGAGGCAGAATAATGCGGATCAGTCTGATGAATTCTAAGGTGGAAAGTGGCCCTTTGGGAGTAGGGAGCAAAGGACTATTATCAGGGTGCTGCTCAAGTAGAGACCTGAGGTTAGAAAGGGCTTTGAAAGGACACCAGGGATTGTGGGTAGGAAAGAATGGAATAATGGCGCCTTTACCGACTTGATCGGTTTTTGATTTGTTTAATCGGAAGAGGAGGTGATCTTCTTTGACTTGAAGGTCTGACTTCTTTGGAAAGGAAGGATTGGAAGTGGATTTCAGGAATTCGCTTGGCCTAAGGAAGCCAAAAAATCCCATATTGATGGCAGCTAAGAGTACTAAGCTAAGGTCATTACCAAAAGGATTAGCTGCAATTTTGTCATATAGCTTTCGAAATATTTCACCGGTGATTGGAAGTCTTTTCATAGGTTGGCAGGGTGAAATTTTCTCTAGACCTTTAAGAAATAACTTAACTTGGTATAAGCTTAAGACGGAGGGACGTTCAGGATGTATGAAAGCTAGATGATGACGTATACCTGCTAGATGGAGTTTGATAGAATGGAGTGATAGTTTTAGCGCGTGGTGGCAATAGGTTGCGTACTCTAAGATGGCTGTAGTGGAGTAATTGTGAGGCATACTGTGAAGAAGCAGAAATTTTTGAAATGATGACCATGCTCTAGCGTAATTCCTTTTTGAATTGGGGGCTAGCGCCATGTTCATGATATCCTTGGCCGACTTCTTGAGGATCATATGAGAGTCATGACGTGCAAGATGGGTGGTGTAGTGGGTTGAAGATTCAGATGGGGAGCGATCTCGAAGGAATCCTGTAAATTAAATATAGATAGCATATTAGCTGCTTCTGAATTGGGAGAGGGGGTGTAAGAGCTGGAAATTGTAAATTTATGGTATAGAGATAGCCATGTCAGTTTCCTAAGGAAAGACATGGTTAGCTGGGAGGGAGATCTACCTTTAATTAATAATTCTGGTATGGTTAAGTCAGAAGAGGAGAAGTTGACGGATTGACCTGACCACCTGTGCCCCCATAGGCTTGCCGCTGCTACAATGGGAACTAGCTGCATAGCAGATTGAGACTTCTTAATGTGGCTAGTAAGAGCTACGTGTGGCCATGGCACCGCGAACCATTCAGAACCGTGAATTGCGGCATACCCAAAAGCTAAGGAAGCATCGGAAAATACTAAAGGGGAATCTGTGGAAAGAGGAATAGTGAAAAGTGACTGCCCGTTCCAATTACGTAGGAAGTTGTCCCACATAGCTAAGTCTGATCTGGCAGATTCGCTAATGGTGATGATTAAAGAGTCGTCTGTTGAAGCGAAGAGGGATAGGAGGTAAGAAATAAAGGATTTTCCCTGCGGGATGATTCTAGTCGCAAAGTTTAGGTAACCTAGCAAAGATTGGAGCTCCTTTCTAGAACAAACTGTTTTGGTGCGAAATTTTTGAACTTTAGACTGTATCTGCAAGATTTTTTCTGCCGGCAAACTTGCTTCCATTTTTTTGGAGTCTAGAGTGATACCAAGAAATTCTACTACGGTAGCTGGGCCTACTGTTTTACTGGGTGCTAAGGGGATGTTGAGTTTCTTGAACAGATTAATAAGGCTTGACAGAGCAGAGGGCTCTGAACTTGCTGGTTCTATCATGAGGAAGTCATCTAGGTAATGTAACACTATAGGGTGCCTGCAATGGTTAAGGAGGAGCCAACAGAGGGCTTCGGCGAAGTAGTTAAAAATCTTAGGACTGCTCCTAGAACCAAATACCAGGCAGTTCGCAAAGTAGTAATTGCTTGCCATTTAATACCCTGCAAGTGCCAGAGGGATGGATGGACAGGTAGCAACTTGAAGGCATCTTCTATGTCTATCTTGCTGAGCCAGCAGCTGGGGCCTGCCTGCTGAATCAAGGATACGGCGTTCTCGATATTGTGGTACTCTAATGAGTATTCATCTGCTGGTATTAGAGAATTTAAACTGGGAGTGAATGTTGAGTGAGGGGCTGAGAAATCTATGATTAATCTTTTCTTCTGCGAAAATTTCCTGGTAGCTATGCCGATGGGATTGGTACGCCATATAGGGAACGGAGGTGACTGAAAAGGCCCTATGACGAAGCCCTTTGAGATTTCTTTAGCTAATAAGGTATCGACTGAGGAAGAGTCAGCGAGGGCGGATTGGAGGTTAGGACACTCAGTTGAATGAGATGGAGTAGCTAGGATTCCTATGTGAAAACCTTCTTTGAAACCTGTGGTGATGAAGGAAACAAAATGCTGGTTTGGATGACTAGACAGCAGAAAGGCCAGGAGACTAATATTTATGGTACCTAGTCATTTATTTTTCCGAACATTGCGTGGACAAATGGGGCAGGCATGGGACTGGTGACATAGGGAACACATGTGAGTCATGCGGCAGTTATGAAAAAAGCATCCCTTATCGTTAAAATTGTTGCATATTGGAGATGACCCAATGTAGTGAATGGTGCGCCCAAATTTGTCTACTGTGGGACGTGATCTGGATGCGGCAGTAGGGTCAATAGGAGGTTCCATAGGGGCGGAGGCTGAACTGGAGGACGGACTTGGCCATGCTGACGGGCATAAACTGAGAGTGTGATTGGCTGACTGGCATGATGGACAGACTGGGGTCTTTAAACCAGCGAAGTAACGACAGAAAAGCTCGTGGTCCAAGGAACCCCAGTCTGACACGTAACCTAATTGCTCCAAGGCTGCTGCTGCTTTGGCTGAGAACGTGCGATGGTAATCGTAGAAACTAAAATCGCCATAGCGGTATCCCAGATCTACAAGAAGATAGAGATACTGATCCAATTCTTGCCTCCTGGAGGGGAAAGACGAGCACAAAATATCCCTATATATACTGAAGGCCAGGACGAACTCCGGAATTGCCAATTTCTTGGAGAGCCTAGGATCTTTGGCCTTCAGAGTGACCGCTATGTCGCCGCACTGCACGGTACGACTTTCGGCTAGGTCTTGAGTATCGATCAACAGGGATACCAGGTTTACGTCCTTCCCCTCCAGGATGGCCTTACGAATATGAGCGGGGACCATATGGGCAGGTGTAATCTGAGGACCGTGGGAAGTATTTGGCGTACCTAGATTAGAAGGTGGCGTCATGGAAGTAGAAGCTTGATTACCCTCGAGTGACGTGATACGGGCTTGCATATCGGACATTGCTTCTGACATGTTAGTAAGAAGTTGAGTAATGTGATTCAACTGATGAGAATGATCTTGATGCTGAGGGGGGTTGAGGGATGATGGTGACGAATTACTGGGCTGCTGAACACGAGGTGTCGATGGAGTGGGTGGATATTGGTCTGGAAACAGGAGGCGAAAAAGTTCTGGTTTCCTTGCAGAGGGAGCGTATTGAATGTTCCTATGAGACAGTTCAGCCGTAATGCGAGGTATAGTCCATTCTTTGTAAAGTTGGCTGTTGGACCCTATAACAGATGGTGGGTCTGGCCGGGGGCCGCTTTCACTGCTTGAGTCTTGAAGGTTCCCATTTTCCATAACTGTAGGGAAAGAGATTGGAACCTAATTAATGCAGGGAGCTATCTGAAAAAAACCTACTGACAAAATTGACCTTGAAAACCAGCTGGAAGGCTCGGCCCCTTGGTCCGGATTGCTCGGCAGACTCAAATCTGGAGAGGCAGAGACAAGGAGATTGCCGGCGGACCAGCTCTTATGGTGTGGTCATGAAGGACACTTCCCACAGCAAGACATCCCGGCTGCCTGTTCACCATCAGGTAGATGCGGATATCTTCGCCGAGGGGAATAGTGAGGGGTTATACAGGAGTGAACTATGAACCTTAGGAAAATGGAGTGCGAGTGGAAGGATGGTGAAGGCCTGTGGGACAAGTGAAATTAGTTTTGTAGGCTAGCAATATGAAATCATCTCTAGCATACAAGAGATTAATGCACAGTAATACTATTGACATGAATCTAGGAAGAGGAGTTGTAGGAGGAATGGAACCTCTGACAGGAGGTAACTAAGGTTAGAGAAAAAAGGAACTTCTGACGGGAGGTGACTAAGGTTAGTGAAAAGGAACCTCTGACGGGAGGCACATGAGAGAAACAAACCTCTGACGGGAGGTGGCTTAGGTTAGTACAAGAAACCTCTGACGAGAGGTGAGCTAGAGATTTGAATTTGAATTAAAACCTCTGACGGAGGTTAGCTTGATGTAAATGAATGAACCTCTGACGAGAGGCGGCATGACCTGGAGACAGAAGTTAGGCTATGACGGTATCCTGTTGTGATATGATGAGTATACTTACTCTGGGAGGGATCCATAGATGCTGAAAAGGAAACAAGCAGGTCAAAATTGGTTCTTGGGGAATATGTCAGCTTGAATAATATGAATCGGGGAAATACATATTACATGACTGAACCTTACCGGACTGTAGCTGTCGTTGAACTTGAATACTTCCAGTGGATTATGAATAGCTCTGCTGGCAGGGTTGTTCCTCCTGTAATTACCAACTGTAAGGTGAGTAAGAAAAACTAACCTCTGAATGCTAAGGTCCTACTAGGTTATCAGGATATTTACCCCTTGGCAGGTCTAAGAGTTAACCTGCTGGGCTTGATAAATGCAGATTGCAGCAACCAAGAGTGAAATTAAAGTAACATACGAATAAAGGCGGGGTGAGACCCAGCAGACCTGACTTGTATAATCTGGAAGAATAAAACTAAATTAGCTTATGCAAGGATGCAGTACCCAATTGGAAAATGGAGTTGACTGAAATACTAGGAGCGAAAGATATTTTTTTTTTTTATTTTTTTTTTTTATTATTATATATAGGGGGAAGTTTGAGAGAAGCATGCAGGGGACAAGGATCGCCAAGGAACAATGATAATCTCTGATGAGGATACGGAAATAACCTAGTGATATCAAGCATATAACTCTTAAAGATTTAGTAAGTCCCAACTTGCATAGAATGACAGCCATAATCTTATAACAACAGGACTTGGAGACCTTACTCAAAACGCCTAAGATCGTGGATACAAGCCTGATGCAACTAAGATTCAGAAAATCCAAAATAACAGCTAGCAGAATTGGCTGAAGGTTAGTTGTCCAATGAAAGAGATCACACCAAGAGGCTGGATTGCCTTTATCAAAGGTGGGTTCAACACTTATTTCCCCTCCAGGTGCTATCCACAGTGAAGGAGGTGAAAAACATAAAAGTTCACTTGGGGAAGGGTTCAAGAGAGAACAATGACGTTATTTGCAGTCTACAATCAGAATGTAGTATTCGCAACAAATACCTAAAATCAGGGACTTATGATTACCGAATCCGCCCTGTCGATTCTTGGTCCACTGGAGCGGCTTGCTGGCGGAAGCTTGGCGGGTGCGTGGCTGACGGGCCGTCGCGACCCGATGACATCACGGCTGACAAATGCTAGACGCGCCGAGACTAGAGAGGGCATGCGCGTAGGTAATTGCCAACAGAGAGCGGACGTCTCACGAAGGGGCGGCAGAGGGGTATTAAATACCCTACCGCCCCTCCCACAAATGCAGGCACAGCCTGTATACATGTTAGTGCATAGCCCCTCTGGTGCATTATACAATTGGGAGAGGTGAGCCACTGGCTATGGTTTATCATACAATGCAATAGTAACCGCTTCCATAACATTCCAGGACTTATAAACCCGATTTAAATCAGTAAGGATGTTTATTTGGGTTTGGGTGCAGTTGGGTTTCTCTTGAATGTCTCCTATATTGTTTCCTGAATACAACCCATTGTTTGCATCAATACATCTTTTCCAACAGGGGAATTGCTAGGTACTGGCTGATGGGGCCAAAGGTCCCGTGTTTTGGTTTCCAGCTTGGGACACGTAATGGTGCTGATCTCCCTACTAGTAATAGTACAAGTGTGCTTCCCGTTGTGCATTAGGCTTGTCCAAGCCATGGGACTTTTGGGAACCTAACAACTCCTTTGAGGACCAAACCCCTTCTCCAATTCTGTCAGTGCAGGAGTTAATTTACAGGTTGACAAATCCTTTACTGGGCTATCCTGAAGTGCCTCAGGCATTTTGCTTGAATATAAGCCAATTTCTTTTCCAAGCATTTTAGCCTGGAAAAAAACCCGCAAAAAAACAACTTCACCTTATTCGGGTGCCTGTTAAGTGGGAAGAGGTCTACTTAGAGTGTGGTCTGCCTTCACACTGACATCGTGAAATGCATACAGGCCCTTCCAGGACCGTTCTATAAATGTGCAGACTCATTACGCATTGATATGGCCTGGAAGGGCTTTTCTGCATTGTGTGACACTGGCGTGAGGCAGGTGGCAAATTCAAACCTGCTGCCCAATGGATCGCTCCACAGGAAGACTGCCAGTTCCATTGTTACAGCTTACAAGTAGAGGGGGAAGAGAATACTGTGGGAGAGGAGAGGCTTGTATAAAATGTTGGTCGTTTAAAAAAGAAAAAATCCCCAAAATAAGGAGGTTTTTTTATATTGGGGATTTTTTTTTTTTTAATTTATATTTTTTAAACACTCAACATTTGGGAAGGGGCGGTCTCTTCCTACAGTTGGGGATGGTCTGTTATCTCCGTGTTATCACCTCTTTATCACACCCTGGTGCATAACCCCCTTTATCTCCTCTTTATCACACCTTAGTGCATATCCCCCATTATCTCCTCTTTATCACACCCTGGTGCATATCCCCCATTATCTCCTCTTTATCACACCCTGGTGCATATCCCCCACTATCTCCTCTTTATCACACCTTAGTGCATATCTCCCCATTATCTCCTCTTTATCACACCCTGGTGCATATCCCCCATTATCTCCTCTTTATCACATCTTGGTGCATATCCCCAATTATCACCTCTTTATCACACCTTGGTGCATATCCCCAATTATCACCTCTTTATCACACCTTGGTGCATATCCCCAATTATCACCTCTTTATCACACCCTGGTGCATATCCCCCATTATCTCCTCTTTATCACACCTTAGTGCATATCTCCCCATTATCTCCTCTTTATCACACCCTGGTGCATATCCCCCATTATCTCCTCTTTATCACACCTTAGTGCATATCTCCCCATTATCTCCTCTTTATCACACCCTGGTGCATATCCCCCATTATCTCCTCTTTATCACATCTTGGTGCATATCCCCAATTATCACCTCTTTATCACACCTTGGTGCATATCCCCAATTATCACCTCTTTATCACACCTTGGTGCATATCCCCAATTATCACCTCTTTATCACACCCTGGTGCATATCCCCCATTATCTCCACTTTATCACACCCTGGTGCATATCCCCCATTATCTCCTCTTTATCACACCTTGGTGCATATCCCCAATTATCACCTCTTTATCACACCTTAGTGCATACCCCCTATTATTTCCCCTGATCACGCCTTAGTGCATATCCTCCATTATCTTCTCTTTATCACGCCTTTGTCCATATCCCCCATTATCTCCTTAGTGCATCTTCCATCATGCAGTCTACAACAGAGGTTCTCAGCCCATGCCCTCAGTGGCCACTAACAGGCCAGGATTTAGGAATTTCCCTGCTAGAACACAAGTGTGTTGATCAGAGGCTCAGTTGTATTGATTAACTCATCTGTGCTCTTAAAAGGAAATTCTCAAATCCTGGAAAGTCAGGAAGGCAGACCCCTCAGATCACCAACAAGACTGAATTGTAGGACTCAGAAAACAACCAAAAGATAATTTTTAACCCTTTGAGTGCCAGAGGGGCATGCAATGTGTTTCTTTGCAATGCATTGCGTACTCCTCTGGCAGACAAAGGGTTAAGTGTATATAACCCCGGTCCATTTTAGATTTTAGTGTTGGTTTAATCAGAGACCCGTTAGTGACCCCTATGCTGTTTATTAGCAGAACACCTGGCTGGGCTATTAGCTAATGCGCCATTTATAAATGGTATAGCTCCTGAAACAGACTATTAGCGCTTCCTGTCTGTGTGCAGGAGACCAGAATGTGCTGTCTCTGGACAACTGGACCCCACCCCTCGTGGTTTGGATTCCCACACTTGCCTTTAAGCACCAGCTCTGGAGCGGTGCAGCTGCATAGTGCAGGAGCGGCATGTCTGGGGGGAAGGTCTCAGAGAGAGGTCAGTATGATGCCGGTCATGTGACCAGTGTGTATATAAAAGCAGATGTGCGCTAGCAGCCATTTTCACCAGGTGCATCTGAAGTAAACACAAGCACCGTTTAGAGTGGTACTTGTGCTAATCTTGTATAATAATTCGCTAGGATGTTTGTCAGAAGCCATCATGCGCAGTAGAGACTGCCCGAATGCACAGAATGCTGGGAGTTCTGTGCTGGGAGCATTCTGTGCTTTCGGGCAGTCTCTACAGTGCAGGACTGCATTGGAGGCAGGATGCAGAGCAGGGCTGGCTTTTTAACATCGCCCGGACCTTGGTCTGTGTACACGGGCTTTTACACTAGTTGACAATAACTAATAAGTAAAAAGAAAGTGTTAATAAATATGTGTATGTATGTATATCCTATATAATAATTCGCTAAAATGTGTGTAACGACAAAGTCATGCGCAGGAGAGACTGCTGCGTGTGCTGCAGTCATGCGCAGCACAGACTGCCCGCGCCACGGCTGACACAGACCTGGACACTCCTTCGGAGCGTCCAGCTCTGTATCAGCCGCGGTGTGGGCAGTCTCTACAGCGCATGACTGCCCCGCGACCAGCTGGCAGTGGCACTGTGGCCCGTGTAACGGGCTCTTAAACTAGTGTATATATATATATATATATATATATATATATATAAAAAATACATAAATAATATATATGTATATTTATAATATTAAAAAAAAAAAAAAAAAAAAAAAGAGCGGATGGTGGTGCAGAGACAAAGCTGCTGCCTCTGACGTGAAAGTCCTGGGTTCAATTCCTCAGATAACATTGTATAAAAATTCTCTTATTTAACATTTTACAAAAATAATTTAAAGAACCAGATAAAATAAATAAAGATGGAGGAGATGAGAAGAATTTCTGAGGCAGAAGGAGGACAATGGCTGAGGGCACAGTGGGCAGCCTTTTCACAGCAGCCCTCTGAGTGGTCTACAGAGAGTACCACCAGGATGGCAAGGCTTTCTAAGGCTAGGCCTCCACTCAGGCTTAGCCCCTGCTTGCCCACCAGACGGCGGAGTAGGAGTCCTAGTAGAGCATCGGGCAGGGGGACACGGGTCAGACGTGCGACCATCCCACCACATTCATCACGTCCGCTCCAACCAAGGGACAGACCCCCTCATCTCAGCGGAGGAGCAGTGCAACAGCGGATTTGCAGCAGCCTTTTTGAGGCAGTGCAGAAGGAGAAAGGACAATAAGAACTACAACTCTGACAGAATTGAAATAACATTCTCCAAGGTCCAAATACTATGAAGATTAATTAGAGCTGCTTTTATTATGAAACATTACTATCCCTTTAAGTTTGTTCCTACATATCACATAATCTGTAACTGTAAATTGTGTACCTTGATGATGGTTTTGTACCTGTATCATTTCTGTCCTCAATATAATAAATATAGTTAAAAAAAATATATGAGAATGAAAAAAATCTTCCACTGCCCTCACTAGTATTGTCTAGTCACTGAACCACACACACTCTGTCTGTCCTTCCAGCCTCGTTTCACTGTGTTGACACCCAGCTTACTTCACTGCCCATTGGTAGTCACAGAACCACAAATACACTGACACCCCATTCTTGTTTCTCTGCCCAATTGGTTTAGAAAGTGTCTTACCAGGAATAATACACTGAATTTATTTCGTTTTCAACAATGTCCTGTCTGACACCCTTCATTATTCCACTGTCCACTGGCAGTCACAGAACCACACATTACATGCACTGTTATCCAGCCTTCTTCCACTGTCCACTGGTAGTCACAGAGCTACACATACACTATGGGGGAGATACACTAAAGCTTGATAAAGAGGTGATAAAGCAGAAATGACTTCTCCAGTTCCTATGTTATTCTAAGGATCCAATGCACTAAGATTTCTCCAGCTTTAGAGATCTTTGTGAATAGGCTCCATAAAATAACATAGGAAGTGGAGAAGTGATATCATTGGAAAAGTCATCTCTGCTTTATCATCTCTTTATCACCCCTTAGTGCATAACCCCCTATGTGACACACAACCTTGTTCCAATGGTAGTCACATAACCACATATGCACTGTCTGCCAACCCTGTTCCACTGTCCACTGGTAGTCATGGAACTGCATATTACATACATTTCCTGACACCCCAGCCTTGTTCCATTGGTAGTCACAGAGCCATACACACATACACTGACATCCCAGCCTTGTTCTGTTTCTGTTGTCCACTGGTAGCCACAATACACAGTCTGACACCCCACCCTTGTTTCACTGCCCAATGGTAATCATAGAATCACACACATACACAGGATACCCCAGATTTTTTGTACAGTACAAAATACAAGACATGTGATAACCACATCAGACTAAAGTGCAAACATTGCGCTACTTGTGAGAAATAAGTGTAACTAAGGGAATCATACATTGGAAAGGGAGACCTGCCCCCAAAAAAACATGTGCAAGACAGGTGTAAGGGAAGTGAATAATGATTTTGGTGTCAATGCATAGTAACGTAGTTGATGAGGCTGAAAAAAGACATGCGTCCATCAAGTCCAGCCCATGCCAAATCACCCTGTTGATCCAAGGGAAGGCACCCCCACCCAAAAAACAAAACAAAAAAAAACCCCCAACAACAACAAAACCCACTGAAGCCAAAGTGGGTAAAAAATTCCTTTGTGACTCCAAATGGCAGTCAGATAGTTCCCAGGATCAACAACCTATCTGCATTGAATCAGTCTGTCATAATTCTTAATATTGTTCTGTGCTAGATAGATATCCATTGCTTTTTTGAAAGCCGTTACAGTATCTGCAAGCACAACATCCCGAGGCAAAGAATTCCATAGTTTTACCACCCTTAATGTAAAAAAATCCATGCCTTTGCCTTAGTCGAAAGCAACTTTCCTCTAGTCTTAATGGATGACTTCTCGCTCTTAGCACAACTATTTGCATAAATAATTCATTGGGTAGTTCTTTGTATTGACCTTGAATATATTTGTAAATAGTAATCATATAACCCCTTAGATGTCTCTTCTCTAATGTAAACAAACACAGTTTGCCTAGTCTGTCTCTAACTCAGATCCTCAATCCGTTTATCAGTTTTGTTGCACGTCTCTGTACCTTATCCAGTTCAATAATGTCTGTTTTTATGAGCTGTGGCCAAAAATGGACTCTGTATTCTAGATGAGACCTAAAGAAGGATTTATATAGAGGAAGAATATTAGCATCCCATGCATCTATGTCTCTCTTTATGCAGCCTAGTACCCTATTTGCTCTTGAAGTAGCTGAGTGACTGTACATCGTGCTGTGAAGTCTATTGTCTATAAGTACCCCTAAATCTTTCTCTAATGAGGATTGCCCAAGTTATTTTCCATTTAGTGTATATGTAGCATGTTTGTTTCTACAGCCCAAATGCATAATCTTACATTTATCTACTTTTAATGTAATCTGCCACTTTTCTGCCCATTCACTTAGTTTATCTAAATCCTTCTGCAGAGAAAAAACATCCAGCTCTGTGTGTATTTCCTTACACAGCTTAGTGTCATCAGCAAACATTGATCATTGATAAATTAAAAAGCATTGGGCCAAGTACTGAGCACTGTGGCACTCCATTTACAACTTTAGAACTTGAAAAGATTGAATTTACAACAACTCTCTGCCAACTATCATGTAACCAGTACTCATAGTTACATAGTAATTTAGGTTGAAAAAAGACTTGCGTCCATCCAGTTCAACCCTTTTCCTATTCCTGTTTACCATCTCTGACCCAAAAGAAGGCATCTGACTTCAAATGGCAATCAGATTTCTCCCTGGATCAACAAGCCCTAACTAAATATTAATCCCTATACTAACGTACATAGCCCTCTATATTATGCTCTTTTAAATAAGTATCCAGGCCCCTTTTAAAGGCATCTAATGTATTTGATAGCACCACCTCCTCCGGAAGTGCATTCCATACCTTTATTGTCCTTACTGTAAAGAAACCCTTCCGCTGTTGTAGATTAAATCTCCTTTCCTCAAGTCTAAGCGGGTGGCCCCTTGTCCTGTGTACTGTTCTGTTAATGAACAGGTCTTTTGAAAGCCCTTTATATGGGCCTTGAACATATTTATATAGTGTTATCATATCCCCTCTAAGACGCCATTTCTCTAGTGTGTACAAGTTTAACTTTTCTAGCCTCTCTTCATAACTAAAACTTTCCATTCCCCTTACTAGTTTTGTAGCCCTCCTCTGCACTTTCTCTAGTTCCATAATGTCCTTCTTCAGAAAGGGCGCCCAGAATTGAACAGCATATTCTAGGTGGGGTCTTACCATGGACCTGTAAAGAAGCACAATTATATCTTCCTCCCTTGAGTCAATACCCCTTTTAATACATGCCAATATCTTATTGGCCTTTGCAGCTGCCAGCTGGCACTGCATGCTACTGTTAAGTCTACTGTCTACCATTACTCCCAAATCCCTTTCATTAGTAGATTTCCCCAGAGAAACACCATTTAAACTATATGTTGCATTTTTATTATTATACCCAAAGTGTATAACTTTACACTTGTCTATATTGAATCTCATTTGCCATTTGCCTGCCCAGTTACTCAATTTGTCCAAATCCTCTTGTAATGAAGACACATCCAGTTCAGACTTTATTACCTTACTTAATTTTGTGTCATCGGCAAACACTGATACATGGCTTCCTATGCCCTCTGGGAGGTTATTAATAAACAAATTAAAAAGAAGAGGACCCAGGACAGATCCCTGAGGCACTCCACTTATCACGTTTATCCAACTGGAGAACTTGCCATTTACTACCACTCTTTGCATTCTATCTTTCAGCCAATTTCCAATCCACACACAAACATTTTCCCCTAGTCCTATTTCATTCAATTTGTACAGTAACCTCTTGTGCGGAACTGTATCAAATGCCTTGGCAAAGTCTAAATAGATCACGTCAACCGACGCTCCCTCATCTATATTATTACTTACTTTTTCATAAAATGCGATCAAGTTTGTTTGACAAGACCTATCTTTCACAAAGCCATGTTGGCTATTGCTAATGATATTCCTGTTCCAGCAGAATTCTTGAATATATTCCCTTAGCAACCTTTCAAACAGCTTCCCTACCACAGATGTCAAGCTTACAGGTCTGTAATTTCCTGGCTGGGACTTTGATCCCTTTTTAAATATGGGCACCACATCTGCTTTACGCCAATCCATGGGCACCATACCAGAAATAAAAGAATCCCTGAAAATCAGATATATCGGTCTGGCCAGGGTCTGGCTTAGCTCTTTAAGTACCCGTGGGTGTATACCATCTGGCCCCGGAGCTTTGTCTACCTTGACAACATTCAATTGTTTTAACACTTTTTCTTGTGTTAGCCAGTCCCATACTTGCTGTGACTGTTCTGTAAAAGTAGTTTGCAGATTCTTGTCCAATGGGTCTTCCTTGGTAAAAACAGAAGAAAAGAAATTATTTAAAATATCTGCCTTCTCTCTGTCCCCTTTGACCATCTCACCCGTTTCAGATAACAAGGACCCAACATTATCAGACTTTAATTTTTTGCCATTAATGTATTTAAAGAATTTTTTTGGGTTGCTTTTGCTCTCCTTAGCAATATTTTTTTCATTCTCCAGTCTAGCTAATTTAATAGCCTTTTTACAGGTTTTGTTGACATTTTTGTATTCTGCAAATGCCTCTGCTGATCCCTCAGCTTTGTAATGTTTAAATGCCGCTTTCTTGTTATTTATTTCATGAATTACTTTACTGGTTAGCCACATTGGTTTTAATTTGCTTCTTTTGTATTTGTTTCCAACAGGGATAAATTTATATGTGTATTTTTGCAATGTTATTTACTCAATCCATGTTACAGATATTACCTACCAAGCCAAACCCTTGTAGTTTATTCAGTAACTTGTTGTGAGGCACTGTATGAAAGTCTTTTGCAAAATCCAAGTATAATACATCAACAGAAATTCCCTTGTCCAAATTACTACTTAGCATTTCGTAAAATGCAAGTGAATTTGTCTGTCATGATCTATTCTACATAAAACCATGCTGACTCCCAATAATATTGTTTGTCTTTACATAGTTCTGAATACGGTTATTTAGTAATTCTTCTAATATCTTACCCACTACGGAAGTCAAGCTCACAGGTCTATAATTTCCTAGTTTGGATCTTAGCCCCATTTTTAACAATGGAACTACATCGGCTTTCCTCCAATCACAGGGCACTATGCCTGATGAAAGTGAATCAATATAAAATGGCCTTGCTATAAAATAACTAAGTTCCTTAAGTACCCTTGGATGTAGATCAGTGGTTCTCAACCCGTGTCCTCAGTGGCTACTAACAGGCCAGGATTTGAGAATTTCCTTGCAAGAGCACAGGTGAGTTAATCAATATGAATGAGCCTCTGATCAACACACTTGTGTTTAGCAGGGAAATTGCTAAATCCTGGCCTGTTAGTGGCCACTGAGGGCACAGGTTGAGAACCTCTGGTGTAGACCATCAGGTCAAGGTGCTTTATACACCATAACCTTTTCCAGTCTCTTTTGGACTCTGTCCTCAGTAAGCCATGTGCATGTACATGATGGAGGAAATTCTGTGATCTTGTCTATTTGCCCTTAGCCTGTCATTGTTGCTTTCTTTGTATGTACTGAAGCAGAGAATGTATTTAGGGTATCAGCTATAGCCTTATGCTCACTAATCAATTCACCTGTCTCAGCCTTAAGAGAACCAATATTAACCTTAATCTTTTTGTTATTAATATACTTGTACAGAATTTTTGGATTTCTCTTGCTCTCTTTTGCAATGCTTGTTTGCAGATTTTATTACATCCTATATAATAACTCGCTAGGATGTTTGTCAGAAGCCATCATGCGCAGTAGAGACTGCCCGCATTAGTGCAGTCTCTACTGTGCATGATTGCATCGCGTGGAGCACTGAGGTCACTACCGCTTAACCCTTTGAGTTCCAGAGGGGTACGCAATGCATTTCAAAGCAATGCATTGCGTACCCCTCTGGCACTCAAAGGATTAACATTACTCAGACCCTAGCCCGTATACACGGACTTTTACACTAGTTCTTTATATTTTTTAAATGATGCATCTGTCCTGTCTGACTTAAACACTTTAAAAGCCTGCTTCTTATTTCTCATTTCCCTTCACGCTGCGTCATCAGTTATCTAGGTACTAATGATGCTAAAACTCAACATTAGTACCTACATAACTGATTGAGCAGTGTGGAACACTGCGCAACATGTTTTTTGTAGGATCTTGTTATATTTTATTATTTTTTATGTGAATAAATCTTTTTTTATTTGGAAGTGTTTTGAGAGGCTTGTCCATTATTATCTCTAGATATCTTTGGTTCCCATACAGATGAGAAGCAGAGCCTCTGATCTACTATTTACCGAACAGGGAAGGTAAGATATTCCTGTGTGCCTTTTATGCTGTGTCTATACGTATGTATTTATACAGCCATTTATAAATGTGAGTGCAATATCCATTTATTTGCATATATCACTTTATTATTTGTTTGATAAGGCACTATTAGCTCCTCCTGTTTGTGTTCTGTTTTTGGGTATGCATCCCACTGAATATCCTTTAATACTGCTTTTAGCTTTGTAAAATTAGCCTTTTTAAAGTTGATTGTTTTTGTTAAAGGGATAGTAATACTTCGTTTTATCTTTATTGTATTTTGTAGGCATTAAAAAACATGAAGAACGATATGAGTCTTATCTCTCAAACCTTTATGGTTTCAGAGATATTCACAAACAAAGTTTCCCCTCCCTCCCCTTTTACCTAGTGTAAGCCATCTCTTCTCAGATGTGGAATGCAATCCATAGACCAGACAGATAACAGCAGGGGACAATCTTCTTCCTGTCAGAACAATGAAAGCCCTGCCCCCCTTGGCAAGTTTTTCAGGTTTTTCCCTTATCTTAATTGAAGATTGTCCCTCTCTGCAGTCTACCTGGGCACCTCCCTTCTGATCTGGCTGAACAGTGTTACATCAGTAAAAGGGGCGGGAGGGGGATACTTTGTCATTGAACTACTCTTGTACTACAACTCTGACAGAATTGAAATATTATGTCAGAAGTGTTTGAGAGCACTAGGTCAAACAAGGCCTCTTTTTTAGTTGGCTCCTCTACTATTTGGGACATAAAATTGCCATTATTCATATTTAAAAAAAATAATTTCCATTTGTTGTGCTGGAGGTCATATTGCTCCAGTCAGTTTCAGGGTAGTTGAAATCTCCCATTATAATTACATTCCCTGACCTAGAAGCATTTTCCATTTGTATTAAAAGTTGGGATTCCTCTTACTCCCCAATATTAGGTGGCTTGTAGCAAATACCCATTAATATATTTTTATTATATGTGCTCTCAGTGTATATTTCAACCCTCAGGGCCTCTATATTTTCTCTGGACCCTTCATTTTTATCTTCCCTTATACTAGGTTTTAAGACATGCTTTACATATAGCCATACCCCTCCTCCCCTTCTATTAACCCTCTCTCCTAAAATGTAAATACCCCTCTAGATTAACTGCCAAGTCATATGTATCATCTAACTCAGAAACACCAACTGGATCAGTACGTACTGCTCATACATTGCAATCATTTCTAGTTCCCCCATTTTACTAGCCAGACTATGAGCATTTACATGCATACATTTTATCTTGTTGCCATTCTGAAAAATTACATGTTTTTGTCTTTTATCAGGCTCCAACATTGACACTTCCCTATTAGATGAACTAGCCCATTCCCCCTCTCCACTCCCATACCCTTTCTCTAATCTCATTTCCTTACTTATACTACCTTCACCATCCTGTTTTACATCACCCTCAACCCCTTTTCTAGTTTAAAGTCTCCTCCAGCCCTCTAACCATCCTAACTCCTAGCAACAGTGGCGTAACAGTAAGTCGCAGCTGTGACCGGGACCGCAACAAGCTGAGGTCTGTGCCTTCTTCAGCACAGACCTCTATTAGCAGCTGAGCTCCCTCTGTATCTTCAGCACTCTAGTAATGCAGAGCATTGGGAGATGACATCATCTCCTAGTGCACTGCATAACTGAAGAGTGGACCGCATGGAAGCTCCAGCTACTCCGCTGGACCACCAGGGAGGTAAGAGATGGGCACTGGGGGGACAATAGGGGCATTGTGGAGGTGGACATATGATTGGGGGCAATTTGGAGGTGGACATTGGGGACAATGTGGAAATGGCCAATTGAGGCAATGTGGAGATGGCCAATGGGGGCAATGTGGAGGTGGCCAATGGTGGCAATGTGGAGATGGCTAATGGAGGCATGGAGGTAATGTGAAGGTGGCCAATGTGGTCGGGGGGGGGCTCATGGCAATTTTTGCACCAGGGCCCGGTGGCTTGTAGTTATGCCCCTGCCTAGCACTGTGGCCCCCCTTCTGCTAAGGTGCAGTCCATCTCAGCTATAAAGATTGCCCCAAAGGGAAAAGATTGCCCAGTGCTCTAGAAAGCCAAACCCCTCCTGCTTCACCTAGTTTTTAGACACCCATTTAACTCCCTAATCTCCTGTTGCCTTTCTGATGTAGTGCGTGGCACAGGTAGGATTTCAGAAAATACTTTCTTAGAGGTCCTCTGTAGGTGCGCTTGAAAATAATGTTGGCAATGAGATGCCTCCTTGAGTATGGTAGTTTTCAATAGTTTCTTGAAGATGATGAATGTGGTCAAATGATGAATGGTTATAGGGACTGGCTGTTTAGGGTTGATGGAACCTATAGCCCCTAACAACTGGAGGTCCAAAGATTGACTATCACATCATTAGTAAGTTGTCAAGGAAACAGACAACATATTTATTCCATCTGATACAGTATACTGTGCAGACTATTGGCTTAATAAAAATTATAACAGTGATATGTTATCTGACTAAGTGACAATGTTTAACCAATATGAGTTTAACTCTTTAATTAGTCACGCATTAAGTGCAAGGGCTTGAGTTTGCAATGCTTTTTGATTTATAATTTACTATTTACAGCCAATTATGACCGGATGAGGAAACTGCAATAAAAAATGTCTGTGAATAAATTACTATGAACCCTCCGACAAGCCAAAAAATAGTTTTTGATTGGACTCCTTGCGTGTCATGTTACGATACACAGAAAGCCAAGAAGATATGACCTGACCTCAGATCATACAATGAGATGATGCTAAAATGATCATCAAGTCCTTCTAATAACACCCACTAATGTCAATTTGGGCAGAAAATCCTTTGTGCACCAGTGGGGTATCCAATGCATTATGAAGCACTGCATTGGATATCCCTTTAGCACACAAAGGGTTAAATCTTTATTAGAAACATAAGTGACAGGAGTTTGGGACCCTTTAGTTCTGCAACAATGAATCATGTCTGATTCCATGTACATGATATCCATTGCTCTTTAACCCCTTAGCGACCCTTGACGTACCAGGACCGTCAAGGGTAAATGTGATTCAACGACCCTTGACGGTCCCGGTACGTCAAGGGTTAAACTCTCCCATCGCGGCCGCACGGAGCGATGGGAGAGCGCGGGCTGCTTGTTACTAAGTGTCCCGATACCGGGACACTTAGTAACAACCAGTAAAAAGTTTGTTGCAACATGCGATTCGCTTGATGAGCGAATCACATGTTGCAAATGCTGATTGACAGGGACAGTATTTGTAAATACTGTCCCTGTCATATATCTCTGTCTCCCTCCATCTTGCACACTGCTGAGGTGGAGAGAGACAGAGAGAGTTCGTGTGACAGTGTGTTCCAGAGTTCCTGCAAAAAAAAAAACTGAGTTTAAACTATAAAATTAACCCTTTGATCACTGTTTTACAGTGATCACCAAGTTCCCCCCCATCTGATCACTTTTAGAGTGATCAATAAACTGCAGATCAGCGTCTGCTGATCTGTGGGATACCCCCCATCCCCCTTGTATCCTCTGAATTTTTTTTTTATTTTTTTTTATTTTTTTTTTTTTTTTTTTTTATTAAAAATTGATTTAAAATATAATTTAGGTAGTTTAGGTAGGTAGGTGGGTAGGTTTAGTGTAGACTTGTGTTAGGGAAAGGTTTAGGGACAGATCTAGGTTTAGGGGAAAAAAAAACAAAAAAAACCCCCCCAAAAAAACAAAAAAAACCCAAAAAATAATAATAAAAAAAAATATATATATATAATAAGTATAGTTTAGATAGGTAGTTTACTTGGGTTAGGTAGGTTCTAGATATACGTAGGTTAGGGTAAGTTTTAGGGTTAGAGTTAGGTTTAGGGATAGTGTTAGAGTAAGGAAAAAAAAATTAGTGGGCAAAATGCAGCGCACTTATAGCGTTGAAGAGGCATATGCCTTTTTGGCATCTGACTCAGAGGAAACAGATACTGCGTCAGATTTTGAAATAGAGCAGTTTTCAGAAACTGAGAGCAGCTCTACTGACGACGCTGGGCCTTCTATTAAGAA
Source organism: Rhinophrynus dorsalis (assembly GCA_037306005.1). Classification (NCBI taxonomy): domain Eukaryota; kingdom Metazoa; phylum Chordata; class Amphibia; order Anura; family Rhinophrynidae; genus Rhinophrynus; species Rhinophrynus dorsalis. The sequence continues at coordinate 44,542,707 of CM074720.1, forward strand.
AAGACGCACTGCCCCAAGAGCTGCCCTGGCAACTGCCCCAGCACCTGCCAAAAATCCTGCCCCAGCACCTGCCAAAAATCCTGCCCCAGCACCTGCCACAAATCCTGCCACAAATCCTGCCACAAGATCTGCCAAAAATCCTGTCAAAAGATCTGCCAAAAGGAATGCCCCAAGTGCTGCCCCAAGAGCTGCCCTGGCAATTGCCCCAGCACCTGCAAAAAGATCTGGCCAAAGAAATGCCCCAACACCAGCCACTCCTGATCATAATGAATGGGTATCCCCAATAAATTTTTGCCCACAAATACCAGAATTTACAGGCACCCCAGGGATTCAAACTGATGTTGAGGGATTTAATTATGATAATTTTTTTGATTTATTTTTGGGGGAAGACATTTTAGGGGAAATTGTGTCCCAAACCAACTTGTATGCAGCCCAGTATACTGCCGCCAACCCTACAGCTTTTGTAGTTAAGGAAGAAATATGGAAACCCATAGACCTCATAGAATTTAAGCAATTCTGGGCCTTAATAATGGCAATGGGTATAATAAAAAAGCCCAGTATCCGATCCTACTGGAGCAAAAACCCAGTATGTGATACCCCTATATTCCCCAAGACTATGACCAGGTCCAGATTTGAAATCATTTTGCACTTTATGCATTTTAACGATAATACCCTGTGCCCCCCAAAAGAACACCCCCAGTATGATAGACTATACAAAATTCGTCCCCTAATAAGCCATTTACAGAAAAAGTTTGTCCAAGTGTATATGCCCCAAAAAGAAATTAGTGTAGATGAATCCCTAATGAAATACAAAGGCAGGTTAGGGTTCAAGCAGTACATCCCCTCAAAGCGATCCAAATTTGGTGTCAAATTTTATAAATTGTGCGAAAGTGCCACAGGCTACACCCAGGCTTTTAGAATTTATGAGGGCAAGGACAGCAAACTTGATCCTCCTGGGTGCCCCGAATTTATGGGAACAAGTGGGAAAATAGTTTGGGATTTAATTTACCCCTTATTAAATAAAGGCTATCAATTATTTGTTGATAATTATTACACCAGCCCCCTTTTATTTAGGTCTCTGTTTTATTTTGACACCGTGGCCTGTGGCACTGTCAGACGCAATTGCAGGGAGTTTCCCAAAACACTCATAGATGCCAAATTAAAAACTGGGACGTCCTCATCTTTGTGCCAACAGGAGCTGCTGGCAGTGAAGTTTAGGGACAAAAAAGAGGTCTGCATGCTGACCACAATGCATGAGGACAGATCTGTGGCAGTCACTGTTCGTGGCAGGACAGTGGTAATGAGAAAGCCAGTCTGCATCAGGGAATATAATAAAAACATGGGGGGAGTTGATCTGAGTGATCAACTAATGCAGCCATACCTCGCAATGAGGAAGTGTAGGGCATGGTATAAAAAAGTTGCCATCTATTTGATGCAGACTGCTGTCCATAATTCATTTTTACTTTTCAAGCTGGCAAACCCCAATCAAAGATGTAGCTTTTTACAGTACCAGCTACAACTTATTTCCATATTTTTATTTCAAGGTGCGTCTGAAATAATTCCACCAAGACCCGGGTTAGTACATTTTATTTATAAAATCCCCCCAACTCCCCAAAAGAACAAACCACAGAAGCGCTGCAGGGTTTGCTACAGAAAGGGAATACGGACAGACACCACCACTTACTGTCCTGATTGCCCTTCCAAACCTGGCCTCTGCATTGGTGACTGTTTCAAGGAATACCATTCAGGCACAATGCAGTAGTGCTGTAAAGGTTCTTTTATTATTTGGCCACTTTTTCCCCCTGAAATATCCTGTTTTTTATTTTTCAAAATACATCCCTCCTTAGATCTAACACTATCAAAATTTATCTCTGATAATGGAAACACACATGTTCCCTACTGGGCCTAGTAGCTCCCCCAAACCCTGACAAACCTATGCATATGCGGCATTGCCGTACTCATACAATGTAACTCACCACTAATGTAAAGCATTTAAAAAAATCTGCAAATATCATCTGATTGAAATCCAGAGCAACACTAAAATAGAAATGTGAAAAATGGTGTTTCTCTGCCTTACTGCAGATTTTGGGAGGGATTGGTGATACAGTGGCAGCGAAAAAATTGATAAGATGCAAATAGAATGAAAGCCAGGGTTGTCTACTCTTCTACAAAATATACTTTTGGGGGTAAAATTAATTGCAGCATTGCCAAACAGACCGAAATGAGACAAGGCACCAGCTGTAAAAATGGCATGTCTGTAAAAGGAAACTAACATGTTCCAACTGGGGCCAGTAGCTCCCCCAAAACCCCGACAAACCTATGTATATGGGGTATTGCCGTAATTAGAAGAAGGAGCCGAACACTAATCAATGCAGTTTATAAAATCTTCACCTGTTCTGTGCTTGAAATTCACATCAACATTGAAGGCAAAGCGTGAAAAATGCTGAATTTTTTATTTACGTCAAGTTTTCACAGGCTTGGTGGTAAAATGGCTGTTTGCAAGATTTGAAAACACACCTAAAATGAAAGCCTGGGGTGTCTACTTTCAAAAAATATACACTTTTGGGGGGAAATCTTAAAAAAGAGCAGTGTTACACAGCCCAAATGAGAAATGGCACCAGTAACGCAAGCTGTGAAGATTCAAAGTGTGAACCTGGAAACGCGCATGTTCCAATTTGGGACCCATAGCTCCCACAAACCATGAAAAAGCTATCCATATGGGGTATTTCCGTACTCAGAAGAAGGAGCCGAACACTAATCAATGCAGTTTATAAAATCTTCATCTGTTCTGTGCTTGAAATTCACATCAACATTGAAGGCAAAGCGTGAAAAATGCTGATTTTTTTTACTTACGTCAAGTTTTCACAGGCTTGGTGGTAAAATGGCTGTTTGCAAGATTTGAAAACACACCTAAAATGAAAGCCTGGGGTGTCTACTTTCAAAAAATATACACTTTTGGGGGGAAATCTTAAAAAAGAGCAGTGTTACACAGCCCAAATGAGAAATGGCACCAGTGACGCAAGCTGTGAAGATTCAAAGTGTGAACCTGGAAACGCGCATGTTCCAATTTGGGACCCATAGCTCCCACAAACCATGAAAAAGCTATCCATATGGGGTATTTCCGTACTCAGAAGAAGGAGCCGAACACTAATCAATGCAGTTTATAAAATCTTCATCTGTTCTGTGCTTGAAATTCACATCAACATTGAAGGCAAAGTGTAAAAAACGCTGTTTTTTTAACTTACGTCAAGTTTACGAGAAAGTGGTGGTAAAATGGCTGTGTAAAAAATTTGAAAACACACCTAAAATGAAAGCTGGAGGTGTCTACTTTCCAAAAATATACACTTTTGGGGGGAAATCCTAAAGTGGAGCACTGGAACCTAGCCCAAAATGAGTAATGGCACCAGTTAAGCAGGACTTGAAAATTCAATATTTGTTCAAAATTGGGCCCTGTAGCTCCCCCAAACCTTGAGAAACCTATGCATATGGGGTATTGCTGTACTCAGAAGAAGAAGCTGAACACTAAACAATGCATTTTTAAAAATCTTCACCTATCATGTGCTTGAAATTCACATCAACATTGAAGTGAAAGTGTGAAAAAAGCTGTTTTTTTAACTTACGTCAAGATTTACGAGTGATTGGTGGTAAAATGGCTGCGTAAAAAATTTGAAAACACACCTAAAATGAAAGCTGGAGGTGTCTACTTTCCAAAAATATACACTTTTGGGGGGAAATCCTAAAGTGGAGCACTGGAACATAGCCCAAAATGAGTAATGGCACCAGTTAAGCAGGACTTGAAAATTCAATATTTGTTCAAAATTGGGCCCTGTAGCTCCCGCAAACCTTGAATAACCTATGCATATGGGGTATTGCCGTACTCAGAAGAAGGAGCTGAACACTAAACAATGCATTTTTAAAAATCTTCACCTATCATGTGCTTGAAATTCACATCAACATTGAAGTGCAAGTGTGAAAAACGCTGTTTTTTTAACTTACGTTAAGATTTACGAGCGATTGGTGGTAAAATGGCTGCGTAAAAAAATTGAAAACACACCTAAAATGAAAGCCTGGGGTGTCTACTTTCAAAAAATATACACTTTTGGGGGGAAATCTTAAAAAAGAGCAGTGTTACACAGCCCAAATGAGAAATGGCACCAGTAACGCAAGCTGTGAAGATTCAAAGTGTGAACCTGGAAACGCGCATGTTCCAATTTGGGACCCATAGCTCCCACAAACCATGAAAAAGCTATCCATATGGGGTATTTCCGTACTCAGAAGAAGGAGCCGAACACTAATCAATGCAGTTTATAAAATCTTCATCTGTTCTGTGCTTGAAATTCACATCAACATTGAAGGCAAAGCGTGAAAAATGCTGATTTTTTTTACTTACGTCAAGTTTTCACAGGCTTGGTGGTAAAATGGCTGTTTGCAAGATTTGAAAACACACCTAAAATGAAAGCCTGGGGTGTCTACTTTCAAAAAATATACACTTTTGGGGGGAAATCTTAAAAAAGAGCAGTGTTACACAGCCCAAATGAGAAATGGCACCAGTGACGCAAGCTGTGAAGATTCAAAGTGTGAACCTGGAAACGCGCATGTTCCAATTTGGGACCCATAGCTCCCACAAACCATGAAAAAGCTATCCATATGGGGTATTTCCGTACTCAGAAGAAGGAGCCGAACACTAATCAATGCAGTTTATAAAATCTTCATCTGTTCTGTGCTTGAAATTCACATCAACATTGAAGGCAAAGCGTGAAAAATGCTGATTTTTTTTACTTACGTCAAGTTTTCACAGGCTTGGTGGTAAAATGGCTGTTTGCAAGATTTGAAAACACACCTAAAATGAAAGCCTGGGGTGTCTACTTTCAAAAAATATACACTTTTGGGGGGAAATCTTAAAAAAGAGCAGTGTTACACAGCCCAAATGAGAAATGGCACCAGTAACGCAAGCTGTGAAGATTCAAAGTGTGAACCTGGAAACGCGCATGTTCCAATTTGGGACCCGTAACTCCCACAAACCATGAGAAAGCTATGCATATGGGGTATTGCCGTACTCAGAAGAAGGAGCTGAACACTAATCAATGCAGTTTATAAAATCTTCACCTGTTCTGTGCTTGAAATTCACATCAACATTGAAGGCAAAGTGTAAAAAACGCTGTTTTTTTTACTTACGTCAAGTTTACGAGAAAGTGGTGGTAAAATGGCTGTGTAAAAAATTTGAAAACACACCTAAAATGAAAGCTGGAGGTGTCTACTTTCCAAAAATATACACTTTTGGGGGGAAATCCTAAAGTGGAGCACTGGAACCTAGCCCAAAATGAGTAATGGCACCAGTTAAGCAGGACTTGAAAATTTAATATTTGTTCAAAATTGGGCCCTGTAGCTCCCCCAAACCTTGAGAAACCTATGCATATGGGGTATTGCTGTACTCAGAAGAAGAAGCTGAACACTAAACAATGCATTTTTAAAAATCTTCACCTATCATGTGCTTGAAATTCACATCAACATTGAAGTGAAAGTGTGAAAAAAGCTGTTTTTTTAACTTACGTCAAGATTTACGAGTGATTGGTGGTAAAATGGCTGCGTAAAAAATTTGAAAACACACCTAAAATGAAAGCTGGAGGTGTCTACTTTCCAAAAATATACACTTTTGGGGGGAAATCCTAAAGTGGAGCACTGGAACATAGCCCAAAATGAGTAATGGCACCAGTTAAGCAGGACTTGAAAATTCAATATTTGTTCAAAATTGGGCCCTGTAGCTCCCGCAAACCTTGAATAACCTATGCATATGGGGTATTGCCGTACTCAGAAGAAGGATCTGAACACTAAACAATGCATTTTTAAAAATCTTCACCTATCATGTGCTTGAAATTCACATCAACATTGAAGTGCAAGTGTGAAAAACGCTGTTTTTTTAACTTACGTTAAGATTTACGAGCGATTGGTGGTAAAATGGCTGCGTAAAAAAATTGAAAACATACATAAAATGAAAGCCTGGGGTGTCTACTTTCCAAAAATATATACTTTTGGGGGGAAATCTTAGAGTGGAGCACTGTTACACAGCCCCAAATGAGACATGGCACCAGTGATGCAAGCTGTGAAAATTCAAAGTGTGAAACTGGAAACGCGCATGTTCCAATTTGGGCCCCATAGCTCCCGCAATCCTTGAATAACCTATGCATATGGGGTATTGCCGTACTCAGAAGAAGGAGCTGAACACTAAACAATGCATTTTTAAAAATCTTCACCTATCATGTGCTTGAAATTCACATCAACATTGAAGTGCAAGTGTGAAAAACGCTGTTTTTTTAACTTACGTTAAGATTTACGAGCGATTGGTGGTAAAATGGCTGCGTAAAAAAATTGAAAACATACATAAAATGAAAGCCTGGGGTGTCTACTTTCCAAAAATATACACTTTTGGGGGGAAATCTTTGAGTGGAGCACTGTTACACAGCCCCAAATGAGACATGGCACCAGTGATGCAAGCTGTGAAAATTCAAAGTGTGAAACTGGAAACGCGCATGTTCCAATTTTGGCCCCGTAGCTCTCCCAAACCATGAGAAACCTATGCATATGGGGTATTGCCGTACTCAGAAGAAGGAGCTGAACACTAAACAATGCATTTTTAAAAATCTTCACCTATCATGTGCTTGAAATTCACATCAACATTGAAGTGCAAGTGTGAAAAACGCTGTTTTTTTAACTTATGTTAAGATTTACGAGCGATTGGTGGTAAAATGGCTGCGTAAAAAAATTGAAAACATACATAAAATGAAAGCCTGGGGTGTCTACTTTCCAAAAATATATACTTTTGGGGGGAAATCTTAGAGTGGAGCACTGTTACACAGCCCCAAATGAGACATGGCACCAGTGATGCAAGCTGTGAAAATTCAAAGTGTGAAACTGGAAACGCGCATGTTCCAATTTGGGCCCCGTAGCTCTCCGAAACCTTGAGAAACCTATGCATATGGGGTATTGCCGTACTCAGAAGAAGGAGCTGAACACTAAACAATGCATTTTTAAAAATCTTCACCTATCATGTGCTTGAAATTCACATCAACATTGAAGTGCAAGTGTGAAAAACGCTGTTTTTTTAACTTACGTCAAGATTTACGAGCGATTGGTGGTAAAATGGCTGCGTAAAAAAATTGAAAACATACATAAAATGAAAGCCTGGGGTGTCTACTTTCCAAAAATATATACTTTTGGGGGGAAATCTTAGAGTGGAGCACTGTTACACAGCCCCAAATGAGACATGGCACCAGTGATGCAAGCTGTGAAAATTCAAAGTGTGAAACTGGAAACGCGCATGTTCCAATTTTGGCCCCGTAGCTCTCCCAAACCTTGAGAAACCTATGCATATGGGGTATTGCCGTACTCAGAAGAAGGAGCTGAACACTAAACAATGCATTTTTAAAAATCTTCACCTATCATGTGCTTGAAATTCACATCAACATTGAAGTGAAAGTGTGAAAAAAGCTGTTTTTTTAACTTACGTCAAGATTTACGAGTGATTGGTGGTAAAATGGCTGCGTAAAAAATTTGAAAACACACCTAAAATGAAAGCTGGAGGTGTCTACTTTCCAAAAATATACACTTTTGGGGGGAAATCCTAAAGTGGAGCACTGGAACATAGCCCAAAATGAGTAATGGCACCAGTTAAGCAGGACTTGAAAATTCAATATTTGTTCAAAATTGGGCCCTGTAGCTCCCGCAAACCTTGAATAACCTATGCATATGGGGTATTGCCGTACTCAGAAGAAGGAGCTGAACACTAAACAATGCATTTTTAAAAATCTTCACCTATCATGTGCTTGAAATTCACATCAACATTGAAGTGCAAGTGTGAAAAACGCTGTTTTTTTAACTTACGTTAAGATTTACGAGCGATTGGTGGTAAAATGGCTGCGTAAAAAAATTGAAAACATACATAAAATGAAAGCCTGGGGTGTCTACTTTCCAAAAATATATACTTTTGGGGGGAAATCTTAGAGTGGAGCACTGTTACACAGCCCCAAATGAGACATGGCACCAGTGATGCAAGCTGTGAAAATTCAAAGTGTGAAACTGGAAACGCGCATGTTCCAATTTGGGCCCCGTAGCTCTCCCAAACCTTGAGAAACCTATGCATATGGGGTATTGCCGTACTCAGAAGTAGGAGCTGAACACTAAACATTGCATTTTTAAAAATCTTCACCTATCATGTGCTTGAAATTCACATCAACATTGAAGTGCAAGTGTGAAAAACGCTGTTTTTTTAACTTACGTCAAGATTTACGAGCGATTGGTGGTAAAATGGCTGCGTAAAAAAATTGAAAACATACATAAAATGAAAGCCTGGGGTGTCTACTTTCCAAAAATATATACTTTTGGCGGGAAATCTTAGAGTGGAGCACTGTTACACAGCCCCAAATGAGACATGGCACCAGTGATGCAAGCTGTGAAAATTCAAAGTGTGAAACTGGAAACGCGCATGTTCCAATTTTGGCCCCGTAGCTCGCCCAAACCTTGAGAAACCTATGCATATGGGGTATTGCCGTACTCAGAAGAAGGAGCTGAACACTAAACAATGCATTTTTAAAAATCTTCACCTATCATGTGCTTGAAATTCACATCAACATTGAAGTGCAAGTGTGAAAAACGCTGTTTTTTTAACTTACGTTAAGATTTACGAGCGATTGGTGGTAAAATGGCTGCGTAAAAAAATTGAAAACATACATAAAATGAAAGCCTGGGGTGTCTACTTTCCAAAAATATACACTTTTGGGGGGAAATCTTTGAGTGGAGCACTGTTACACAGCCCCAAATGTGACATGGCACCAGTGATGCAAGCTGTGAAAATTCAAAGTGTGAAACTGGAAACGCGCATGTTCCAATTTTGGCCCCGTAGCTCTCCCAAACCTTGAGAAACCTATGCATATGGGGTATTGCCGTACTCAGAAGAAGGAGCTGAACACTAAACAATGCATTTTTAAAAATCTTCACCTATCATGTGCTTGAAATTCACATCAACATTGAAGTGCAAGTGTGAAAAACGCTGTTTTTTTAACTTATGTTAAGATTTACGAGCGATTGGTGGTAAAATGGCTGCGTAAAAAAATTGAAAACATACATAAAATGAAAGCCTGGGGTGTCTACTTTCCAAAAATATATACTTTTGGGGGGAAATCTTAGAGTGGAGCACTGTTACACAGCCCCAAATGAGACATGGCACCAGTGATGCAAGCTGTGAAAATTCAAACTGTGAAACTGGAAACGCGCATGTTCCAATTTGGGCCCCGTAGCTCTCCCAAACCTTGAGAAACCTATGCATATGGGGTATTGCCGTACTTAGAAGAAGGAGCTGAACACTAAACAATGCATTTTTAAAAATCTTCACCTATCATGTGCTTGAAATTCACATCAACATTGAAGTGCAAGTGTGAAAAACGCTGTTTTTTTAACTTACGTCAAGATTTACGAGCGATTGGTGGTAAAATGGCTGCGTAAAAAAATTGAAAACATACATAAAATGAAAGCCTGGGGTGTCTACTTTCCAAAAATATATACTTTTGGGGGGAAATCTTAGAGTGGAGCACTGTTACACAGCCCCAAATGAGACATGGCACCAGTGATGCAAGCTGTGAAAATTCAAAGTGTGAAACTGGAAACGCGCATGTTCCAATTTTGGCCCCGTAGCTCTCCCAAACCTTGAGAAACCTATGCATATGGGGTATTGCCGTACTCAGAAGAAGGAGCTGAACACTAAACAATGCATTTTTAAAAATCTTCACCTATCATGTGCTTGAAATTCACATCAACATTGAAGTGCAAGTGTGAAAAACGCTGTTTTTTTAACTTACGTTAAGATTTACGAGCGATTGGTGGTAAAATGGCTGCGTAAAAAAATTGAAAACATACATAAAATGAAAGCCTGGGGTGTCTACTTTCCAAAAATATACACTTTTGGGGGGAAATCTTTGAGTGGAGCACTGTTACACAGCCCCAAATGTGACATGGCACCAGTGATGCAAGCTGTGAAAATTCAAAGTGTGAAACTGGAAACGCGCATGTTCCAATTTTGGCCCCGTAGCTCTCCCAAACCTTGAGAAACCTATGCATATGGGGTATTGCCGTACTCAGAAGAAGGAGCTGAACACTAAACAATGCATTTTTAAAAATCTTCACCTATCATGTGCTTGAAATTCACATCAACATTGAAGTGCAAGTGTGAAAAACGCTGTTTTTTTAACTTATGTTAAGATTTACGAGCGATTGGTGGTAAAATGGCTGCGTAAAAAAATTGAAAACATACATAAAATGAAAGCCTGGGGTGTCTACTTTCCAAAAATATATACTTTTGGGGGGAAATCTTAGAGTGGAGCACTGTTACACAGCCCCAAATGAGACATGGCACCAGTGATGCAAGCTGTGAAAATTCAAAGTGTGAAACTGGAAACGCGCATGTTCCAATTTGGGCCCCGTAGCTCTCCCAAACCTTGAGAAACCTATGCATATGGGGTATTGCCGTACTTAGAAGAAGGAGCTGAACACTAAACAATGCATTTTTAAAAATCTTCACCTATCATGTGCTTGAAATTCACATCAACATTGAAGTGCAAGTGTGAAAAACGCTGTTTTTTTAACTTACGTCAAGATTTACGAGCGATTGGTGGTAAAATGGCTGCGTAAAAAAATTGAAAACATACATAAAATGAAAGCCTGGGGTGTCTACTTTCCAAAAATATATACTTTTGGGGGGAAATCTTAGAGTGGAGCACTGTTACACAGCCCCAAATGAGACATGGCACCAGTGATGCAAGCTGTGAAAATTCAAAGTGTGAAACTGGAAACGCGCATGTTCCAATTTTGGCCCCGTAGCTCTCCCAAACCTTGAGAAACCTATGCATATGGGGTATTGCCGTACTCAGAAGAAGGAGCTGAACACTAAACAATGCATTTTTAAAAATCTTCACCTATCGTGCTTGAAATTCACATCAACATTGAAGTGCAAGTGTGAAAAACGCTGTTTTTTTTAACTTACGTTAAGATTTACGAGCGATTGGTGGTAAAATGGCTGCGTAAAAAAATTGAAAACATACATAAAATGAAAGCCTGGGGTGTCTACTTTCCAAAAATATACACTTTTGGGGGGAAATCTTTGAGTGGAGCACTGTTACACAGCCCCAAATGTGACATGGCACCAGTGATGCAAGCTGTGAAAATTCAAAGTGTGAAACTGGAAACGCGCATGTTCCAATTTTGGCCCCGTAGCTCTCCCAAACCTTGAGAAACCTATGCATATGGGGTATTGCCGTACTCAGAAGAAGGAGCTGAACACTAAACAATGCATTTTTAAAAATCTTCACCTATCATGTGCTTGAAATTCACATCAACATTGAAGTGCAAGTGTGAAAAACGCTGTTTTTTTAACTTACGTCAAGATTTATGAGCGATTGGTGGTAAAATGGCTGCGTAAAAAAATTGAAAACATACATAAAATGAAAGCCTGGGGTGTCTACTTTCCAAAAATATATACTTTTGGGGGGAAATCTTAGAGTGGAGCACTGTTACACAGCCCCAAATGAGACATGGCACCAGTGATGCAAGCTGTGAAAATTCAAAGTGTGAAACTGGAAACGCGCATGTTCCAATTTTGGCCCCGTAGCTCTCCCAAACCTTGAGAAACCTATGCATATGGGGTATTGCCGTACTCAGAAGAAGGAGCTGAACACTAAACAATGCATTTTTAAAAATCTTCACCTATCATGTGCTTGAAATTCACATCAACATTGAAGTGCAAGTGTGAAAAACGCTGTTTTTTTAACTTACGTCAAGATTTACGAGCGATTGGTGGTAAAATGGCTGCGTAAAAAAATTGAAAACATACATAAAATGAAAGCCTGGGGTGTCTACTTTCCAAAAATATATACTTTTGGGGGGAAATCTTAGAGTGGAGCACTGTTACACAGCCCCAAATGAGACATGGCACCAGTGATGCAAGCTGTGAAAATTCAAAGTGTGAAACTGGAAACGCGCATGTTCCAATTTGGGCCCCATAGCTCCTGCAAACCTTGAATAACCTATGCATATGGGGTATTGCCGTACTCAGAAGAAGGAGCTGAACACTAAACAATGCATTTTTAAAAATCTTCACCTATCATGTGCTTCATATCAACAGTAGTATTGAAATGTAAGTGTGAAAACTGCAAAACAACAAAATATTACCACAATTTTGAAAATTTTTTCTGGAAAAATAGCTGCATGAAAAACTCCAAAATTCTCCTGATTATTTACTTTATGTTGTGTAGTTTTCAGAAACATATACCTTTGTGGGACATTTTTGGTTCTGGCACCGTCAGCTAAGCTATGATGCTCACATGCCAATTGTTGAGAAATTACAAGTTGGAAATAATGGCATCCATCTTGTAATATTTACCTTGTAAATGTGAGGAAGTGATTGAAATACTAGGCATATGGGGTATTCTTATATTCAGGAGAAGCAAATGAATATATTTAGGGGTATTTTTTTGTCATAAACTAATTGTATGCAAATCCTGACACGAAAATATAAGCAAAATGTTGTTTTTTTTCAATTTTTTTCCTCTTTTTTACTATTTTAATCAAATTAAACAATGAGGTATTCATATAATTGTGGTATCAAAAGAAAGCCCTACTTGTGCTTAAAAAAACAGTATATAATTTATGTGGCTGCACAAAAGGAATTAAAGAGAAAATATGGTTGAACAAAGACATAGTCAAAAAAGTCAAAATTGCTCCGGTCCTTAAGTCAAATCAAACTCAGATTTTCCCGGTCCTTAAGGGGTTAAAGAGATACTAAATGTTAATACTGAAAAAATACATATAACCCGGGTTTATCTAGCTGAATAAAACAAGGATACTGTCACTACGGAGACATTTTGTTCAAAAGGTCTTTGCAGCTCTAGTTTTGAGTGTAGTATCCCCACGGCCACGATCCGTATTTTCTTAGGAGTTATACAATCCAAATTCCCCCTTTACAAATGGGTACTCACTTTTTATGGAGGCTGCTTCCGCCGCTAGGTCACAGGCTTTAACTGGATCTGACCTCCAGTTTTGGTCGGTCCCTGTAGTAGCTCCCTTTGGTCCTTCTTTACCGGCCTCTTACCTCTCCCACGTATCCTTTCCTGGTTGGGATATAAGGAAGGATACGTGGGAGAGGTAAGAGGCCAGTAAAGAAGGACCAAAGTGAGTTACTACAGGGACCGACTGAAACTGGAGGTCAGATCCAGTTAAAGCCTGTGACCTAGAGGCGGAAGCAGCCTCCATAAAAAGTGAGTACCCATTTGGAAGGGGGTAATTTGGATTGTATAACTCCTAAGAAAAACGGATCACACTTAAAGGGATTTCCTGCGCTGTCGATTGTTTTCTTCTTTTTTCTATTGCATTGTTTGCTTCGGGTGCATGCACTCCGGCGAAGGGTCTTTCTGACAGCCCACGGGACTAAGCAGCAGTGTTTCCCAGGAATTTTCCAATACAACGGGGATCCGTATGAAGGGAGAAGAAATACAATAACCTCAATTCCTTAATGGACATAAGGTTACCCACTAATATTAGTAGTCTTTTCTTTCTTTTTTTAAATTGAACTTTCTGCTACAATATTAATTGTTTCTTTGTCTTAATTGTTTGTTGAATAAGCTCTAAATTGACAAAGATGTATTTGAGCGCTTGAATGTAAAAAGTGTTTGTTTATCTCTGGTCAGTTGACCATATCCCTCCACAGGATACTGTAGCAACGCCGCTGTAAAAATTTCAGGCTGTGGAGATACTTCACCTTATCAACTGGGATACCTGTGATTTATTCAGCAGGATAAACCCTGCAATTTGTATTTTTTAAAATATTAAGCTGTAATATCACATTTATTTTAGAGAAACAATCCAAGCTCAAATGATTTATAGCGGCCATGCATGGGCATCCACAGTAATTTTTCAGGGGGGTAGCAAAGTCAAAATCATGGTAGGTCCTAAAGTCCATGTCAGAAGTTGTGTTTCAGATGCCCATTGGTACAAAAAGTTTAGGACATTATGTACAGAACATAGGCAAACAGGGTAACAAAAACAAGTGGAATATTAACCCCCTAACCCTAAAGGTCCACTTTTATTATAGCTCCAGCCCAATGTCCCAAAACCTCTTTGCTAATGTTAACTTCATTCAGTATAAGGAAAATCCTGCCCCCCTTGACTAAGGAGGGCAGAATTTCCTTTTGCTTACTGAAGTTTGTCCCTCGCTGCAGCCATCATGACCACACTGCAGCTTCTGCATGACGTTGCCAGAAGGGGCGGGTGGAGGATATTTATCTCTTAATAACTCTTGAACTACACGCAAGTAAGGACTTAAGACATAGAGCAATCTGTTCTTTGTAATATAAAGATGACTCTGCAAAACACTTTGAAAGAGACATTACTAACCCTTTAACTAGTCAACCACATGGTCTACCTTTGAGGGCAAAACTGACTGTATATTGTAAGATAGGATAGGATGCCAGGTCATTGCTGTGGGATTTGCACAACATTTCACCACTGGAAAATGGTGAAACATCTAGCCAAACATTTCTTTCCATTAGATATCATGTTTCATTGTTCTAATTTTCCTGATTGATCACATTAATGCATATAAACCCCGCAAACCCAAAGGTGGAACATAGACTTTGGAACTCTGCTGATAAAAACAGCAGTGGAAAGGGCCTTGGGAGTAGTTATAGGAAGGCAGAAAATGCATCAGAAATGTATGGGGAAAGCCAGTGGGGTACTAGGTTGTTTAGGAAGAGGCATTAAGAGCAGAAAAAGTAAGGTCCTAATTCCACACTACAGATCACTAGTTAGAACTCACCTAGAGTATGGCATACAGTTCTAGAAATCAGTGTGAGCAACCCAGCAATAAAAAAGTTAAAAAGAATGACTATGTTTGACTATATTGGAATACCATATGCACCACGCAGTCCTGCCCAATTGTGATGGAGTCCTCTCTAACATTCAAGGGGTTAAACTCCCCTTATAAATCAATGGAACTTTTCCAGTTCTCCCCTTTACTGCAAATGGTTTGCTCCAGAGCTCCTCCACTTTTCTTTTCAGCATATAGCCCAATGAGTGCCTGCTTTCTAAACCTAGCAACTCAGAGACAGACATCTTATGGTGAAGAGTAGGCTTCACCATGCGAAATGCGTATGACTATTGCCTGAGTATGTGATGTATCCTATCCTATATAATAATTTGCTAAAACATGTGTAATGCCACAATCGTGCGCAGTAGAGACTGCTCTGCGTGCTGAAGTCATGCGCAGTAGAGACTGCCAGTGACGAGGCTGATACAGAGCGTGGTGCTCCGAAGGAGCTTCCCACTCTGTATCAGCTGTGGCGCGAGCAGTCTCTACTGAGCATGATTGCACCGTGACTGGCTGGCACTGTATCAGCCGAGGCGTGGGCAGTCTGTACTTTGCATAACCGCCCCGAAACCGGCTGCCAGTGGCACTGTGATCCGTGTAACGGGCTCTTCAACTAGTAGTTTCATAAAACAATTGTTTTACAATTCAGCCATGTCTCCCTCCCTGTGATTGAAGTTAATTGTTTGTCTGTTGCTTTTGGAGAACTGACAGAGGTTCCTGTGATCTTACACCCAGTAGATGAGGAGGGGTATATGTGGTTTGGGCCTGATAGAGAGATTGGTGCTTTTGACCACTCAAGTATCTTGTTGCTTTTGTTTTTGCATGGTTATAGCATTCAGTGTCCATCTTTCACAGCCATACATAAGAACTGGAAGGACAAATTGGTCAAAAACCTTTCCCTATAGGCAGAGTGGAGAATTTGTCTTAAAGGGATAGTAACACTTCGTTTTAACTTTATTTTATTTTGTAGGCATTAAAAAAACATGAAGAATGATATAAGTCTTATCTCTCAAACCTTTATGGTTTATGAGATATTCACAAGCAAAGTTCCCCTCCCACCCCTTTTACCTAGTGTAAGCCATCTCTTCTCAGATGTGAGTCTGGTTGTATGACAGTACAGATAACAGAAGGGGACAATTTTCTTTGTATGAAAACAATGAAAGCCCTTCCCCCCTTGACAAGTTTTTCAGCTTTTTCCATTATCTTAATTGAAGATTGTCCCTCTCTGCAGTCTACCTGGGCACCTCCCTTCTGATCTGGTTGAACAGGGGGGGGATACTTTGTTTGTGAATATCTCTTAAACCATAAAGGTTTCAGAGATAAGACTTATATCATTCTTCATGTTTTTTTAATGCCTACAAAATAAAATAAAGTTAAAATGAAGTATTACTATCCCTTTAAAGACAGTATTACTACGTTTTCCAAATGCTTGCCATCACAATTTTATTTGTTGCTCAATATCTATCATGGTGTTTCCATCTACTGACATCTCCTGTCTTAAGGTAAACATACCTGTCAACTTCTTCTAGTCCTTGTCCATCTACTGTGATTTTCCTTGATATGATAAATTTGTTAACCCCTTAAGGACCGGGAAAATCTGAGGTCGTTTTCCCTTAAGGACCAGAGCAGTTCTGACCTTTTTGACTATATCTTTGTTCAGCAATGTTTTCCCTCTAAGTCTTTTATTCCACCCCCATAAATTATATACTGTTTTTTAAGCACAAATAGGGCTTTCATTTGATACCCTACTTATATGGATAACCCACCATTTACTTTATTAAAATTAAAAAAAAAGGTAAAAAAAATGTAAAAAAACCATCATTTTTGGTTTTTCTCTTTGGATCAATTGGGCACAAAGGGTTAAAATTTTATGGAGACTGCATGAAAGGTATGACCGGTCAGTCATACCTACAAAATGCACAGTTTAAAGTGGCCACTGTCCCCCCCTGGGTGAAAATCCCCATGTCCCTTTTCCCCACCCTATTTTGACACTTTTTTTATCAGTGACATTTGGCGGTGTATATAAGTGTATTACATAGCTCCACAACAATCACACTTCCACTTTTGTTTAATTAGATTATTTTTTTTAAAAATAAAATATTTTTGTAAAAAAAAAAAAAGTGTTTTGTGTTTTAAAAAAAAAAAAAAAAATTATTGCAGGTCAGAAATTGACCTGCATTTAGCAAGCCTTTGGCACCAGCAGTGAAGGGGTTAATACCCCTAGCTGCTGTATTTTCTTTCACCACTAGGTGTCTCCTGTCTACTTCTGTCTCCGTTACTTTCATAGCAACGGAGCCAGAGGCAGACTTGACAGGCACAGACAGCATGCTTTCTTTGCTGTCTCTGTCTGTCACTTTGCCGGTACATGTGATCGCTGGAACGGCGATCGCATGAACCAGCAAAGGCAAGAAGGGCTGAGACTGAACGCCCCGGTCTCGGAGCATTCAGTCTCAGCCTGGAATTAATGATAGCAGTGTGCACAGAGGCACGCTGCTATCATTTAAGCCATGACGGTCCTGGACCGTCATGGGTCCTTAAGGGGACTGCAACCCATGACGGTCCAGGACTGTCATGGGTCCTTAAGGGGTTAAACATAACTTGTGTTTTGTTGATATTGGTCTTCAGATCAAAATTTTTGCTTTCCTTTTGTAGCTCTTCAATGCATTTTGCAGTTCTTCAGGACTACTGGCAAAGAGTATGATATTGTCTCCAATTTAATTTGCAGAAAATAGTTCTGGGGAGATTGTGTCTCCTTGCCTGACTCCTATTTTCTATGTTGATCTGGTCTTTATCATTGTTGACCCGCATTGATGCAATTGCATTTTCATATATTTATTGGAGGATATTGATATAAGTTCTATCTATTCCTTGGTTGATCAGGGTATCGATTACTGTTTACTTTTTTTTCACTGAGTCAAAGGACATTTCATAATCAATGAAGACTATGCATAATGGAAGGTTGTATTCATTATGTCGCTCTATAGCTTGTTGCACTGTCTGGATATGGCCCATTGTACTGCAACTGCTCCTGTAGCCTGTTCATTCTTTAGGTTGTGCTGTGCCCTGCCCCCAGCCACAATCCCAGCCACACCCCCTAAAACAAAAGTGCCCCTCTTTGACCATTTGGAATGTTGGGAAGTATGCAGTACACTGAGGGATGTAAATTTATCATAGCCAGGGACGAGTGACAGCAAAACCCATTGGAGAGGCAATCTCAAGAAGAAGAGGATGAAAGAAGGCAATTGACATTTGTACATCTATAGAGGGAACTGTAAGCAGTATTTGAACGTTTCTATGGGCAATATACCAATAATTAATTTTAGAAGCATCCTGGAAATTGAAGGGGGGCATGTACACTAGTATATGCAGCATACAAAAGTGATTTGACTAATCATTGAGGGTTATTGTGTTATTCCCACCCAACCCAGCCAGCTTACTATACCCTCTAGCCACTGGTTCACAACCGTACATACCATTACAATTGTACTTGTAAAAATTGTTAAAATGTTTTCATTCAAATGTGTCTTTTTCCTTTTACGTATAATGATGTTACTGCCACAGGTGGGAGTAGCAGCGAATACCTAATACAATACTGAGCTATAATTTATATTTTTAATTTTTTCCATGTTAATTGTCTTGTACCGGAATCGAGTACCAGATGGGTGACAGGAGGGAGGAGTTATGCTAAATCTTGCCTTCTGCACCCAATAATATGGTTTGGGATGGGGTGTCACACAATATGGAGTTTCAGCGTCACTGTGAATGCTTGGGGCAGTGATTTGGGTATCAGTGGGGGGTCCTTGTCTCCAAATCACTACATGACTTAATCTGCGCACAAACACCCACATGTCCCACAAGTCACACTGTGCAGGAGTCTAGTGCCCTAAGGAGACTTAAACAAAAAGGACAGAACGTATGAAAGACAAAAATATATATGCCATTTGTGATTGTTCACTTTTTGATGTAAGAAACATACTAAAACCTGGGTGCTGAATAGCAAATGCTCCTAACAACAGAGTTAGCGAATGCCCCTAAATTAACAGTAAAGATAGCGAATGCCCTAAATTAATGGCAAAGCTAACTAATGCGCCTAAATTAAGGCAAAGTAGCCGGGCGTATGAAAATGTGTGCGAATTGCTTTGCTGAATTAGGCTCAGTCGCTCATCCTCTCACAAAATTGCAGACTTTGAACTATGTCACTTTTCAAAACGCCTTCACAAAAAATGTGCAAACATTAGCTAATTGTGAAAAAAAAAATTGCATTTCAGTAACATTTTGGTGCTAAACATTTTGCCGTCAAAAGTACAAGTACACTGGAAATAGTGATTGCGAATGTTTCTTGAATTCCACCCAAAGGACCATGACTTATCTACCTCACTTACACAGCAAGCCCCCCTCACGCTCCACCTACCCTCTTGCTTATTCCCTGCCCTCGTCTGTATCATCCATTCTCGCTGATACACACTCTGGACCATGACTTCTCTCCCTCCCTTTCACCATTTGGCCACACACACTGTCCTTCCACTCTCACATTCTCCTCGTCCTCTTCTCTCTCTCCTGTCTGGTGTGAAGCTGTTATATGATTCTCCACTGGACCTCTGATTACTGTCTGTCTACAGCTCACATTTTCCTAAACCAGAATTTTGCAGGAACAAGATGATGGAACCCTTTCCACTCTCATTCCCTTTTTCCTCTTCCTCTCTCCCCTACGTCCTCACTGTTCCTCTTCTCCCGTTTGTCTTCTCCATCCTCCTTCTCTCCTTTTCACCTTTCCAGTATTTGTAAAAAATTAAAGAGAAATAATACCTCTTAACAAAACCCCCACTTATCTTGCTATTACTAGAAAATCCAAATGGATAAGTTGAATTTTTTCTTTGCTCCTTGATTCAAGAGAGAATATCTTCCACCAGCCCTGGATGTCATGAACACAGAAGGTAGACATGATAGAAGCAGTGGTGCCACTACCATATAAGCAGAATAAGCGGCTGCTTAGGCCCACTACTTGGTCAGAGGGCCCAGAATCACTTATACAGGACAGCGACTGCATGTTAACAAAATCCGATGGCAATGTCTCTTTTGAACAAACGAACAAGGGAAAATTTCATAGAGTTCATTTGAATTTTCTCGTCCTAGTAAGGTAATTGTGTGGGCTTACTAGTAGGGGGTATTCTTTAATTATGTGATGAAATAAGCCCGTATTTTGCTAGAGAGGTCTCCATTGCATTACGAAGTAATCCTTTGGAGGCCTTTCTGGAATCTGAGAGTTGCCCAACGACAGCTTAGTTAACTGACAGTTGTTCTAATTTAGTGAATGACCTCTTTAGGTTCTTTGAACTTTTCTGGTTTTGTAAAATCATCTCATAGTTATGTTGTAAAGACATAAAGTAATCCACAGGAAAAACTAAAATGAACATTGTAACTTGTTGTTTTGTATAGGAAGACTACCACGAAAAACAAAGCTATAAACGAAATTGCGCTACTCTGCAATAAGTTTATGTACACTCTGAATGCTATATACTGCTGTTCTGACATGGGTATACGTTTAAGTTAGCATAAACACCTCTTTTTTCACACTGGGACATTCACCTAGGACGGGTTTCTTGCAAAAATTAGGGGGCACCATGAGCAATAAAGACATGCTATTTTGAGAAAAATTAAGCCTTCAAAACGTATGTATGTATGTATGTATCTTTATTTATATAGGGCCATACATGTACACAGCACTTAACAGAATTTGAAATAATACAATACAAAAATACAGAACAGGGTTAAGAGCATTAAGCTAAAGTGCGATCATTGCATTAGTTTTTAGGGAAAGTGCAGCAAGGGAAACATAAACTGGGAAAGGGACCCTGCCCCAAGGAGCTTACAATTTAATTAAATATCTTTATTCTTCTTGGAAATTCCTGAAAACAGCTGCAACTGCTTGAAAATTGATCATATGAGTATTATACAGAAAGCAAAAGATTAGCAAGTCATGTGTTACCGCACAATTGGAGGCAAAGACCTTATTATTGATTGAAATGGGAATTTGAGGAATTTTTGTATCGCATTGAAGACTTCTCTGGCATTCGTGGTGTTTAAAGCCCCATTTAAGTCAATGGGAATTTTTATTTGTGCCCTCTGGTGAAGTTGTTTTGCTTCAGAATTTCTCCCCTTTGTTTTTACACATATGGAGTCTTAGGATTATTTATTATGCAATTACTTGAGAAATAACCAAGAAGGAAAAAAAGAGTATTTTAGTCTTACATGTTAAATCCTTTTCTCTTAGTCCATACAGGTTACTGGTAACTCTGAGTAGGCGATCCCCCCTTTAAGTAGGCAGTAACAATTCTCGAATGGTATGCAGGGGGTGAAGCCTACCTTCCCTCCTTGGCTGCAGCTAGCCAACCAGCTCCAGTAAGATTTGAGACACTAACTATTGACTAGATAGTAGAAGGGAAAGAAGACTCCTGTGAGCATGACCTCCAAGGACCCCCATGGTCTGCCACAGGAGAGCCAAGCATGGTCCCTTGACAGGGTGGGAGACCAGTAACTTTTATGGACTGTATGGACTAAGAGAAAAGGATTTAACAGGTAAGACTAAAATCCCCTTTTCTCTGTCATCCAATACAGATTACTGGTAACTTTGGGATGTCCAACCATTGAGTTTTCCAGAGGCGGGAAATAAGGCAAGGACCAGGCGCAAGGCTCCCAAAGTTACCAGAGCAGATATGAACCATCAGATCAGAGATAGCCCAACAACAAGGGAGTGTCAGCGGACACTGAACAGGGGTACAACACCCCAACTGTTACATAGCACACTGAACTAGAGCCAACAGGGCTCAAAAGTGAAGGAAGCACCAAGAACCGAAGAAGATCCTAGACAGGCAAGACTGCCTCCAGGATCTCACTCCCAAAGCTGGCGTCAGCCAATGGCAGCACATCAACACGGTAATGCTTCAAAAAGGTAGGCACAGATGACCAAGTAGCAGCCTTGCACAAATGATCAGCGGAGGCCTGATTCTTGTAAGCCAAAGAAGCCCCAATAGATCTAGTAGAATGAGCCATGACCCAAAAGGGAGCAGGCTTCTTCCTTAGCTCATAGGGTTTACGAATAGTGGACTTGATCCAAGACTCAATAGTAACTGTGGATTCAGGTCTTCCTGCCCTGGGACCCTCAGGAATGATTAAAAGCCTGATATGTGCAATGTACATAAAACGTGAGACAACGCACCACATCTAACAAGTGGTGATCCCTCTTCTTGTCAGAGGTGGGGTCAGGGCAGAAAGAAGGCACCACAATCTCCTGATTGATGTGGAACTCTGAAACCACCTTTGGGAGAATCTCCTGAGAAGTGTGAAGCACCGCCTTGTTCTTGTGAAACACCAAAAAGGGTGGTTTACAGGACAGAGCACGTAACTCTGGCAAACGGAGACCATCACCAGGAGAAAGGCCATTTTCCACGTTAACATGCGTAAAGGAATGGTAGCCAAAGACTCAAAGGTAGGGCGCTGAAGAATGCCCAAAACCAAGTTAAGATCCCACAGAGGAGTTGGATTCTTAAAGACAGGACAGGACATGAAGAATGGCAATGCACCTCTGAAAGAAAACAGAGAGAGCAGAAGTCTGAACCTTAAGAGAACTCAGACTGAGACCCTTATTCACACCGTCCTGCAAGAAGGCCAGGACCGTAGGCATATCAAATTCCTGAGACAGGTCCCTATCAGCACACCAAGATAAAAAGGTTGACCAGAGACAATGGTAGGCCTTAGAAGAAACAGATTTGCGGGCACTAAGCATAGTAGCCACCACACCAGAAGAAAAACCTTTCTTCTTCAGTATCGAGGATTCAATTTCCAAGCCGTCAAAGCTAGACCATGAACATCCTACTTCCACAGGTAACCCTGTAGAAGAAGATCCAGAGGGCAAGGAAGCCGAAATGGCTCCGCCACTGACAGATCCAGAAGCTCTGGAAACCAAGCTTGTCGAGGCCAGTATGGAGCAATCAGAATGACTGGACAGTGTTCCAGTCTCAATTTCCGCAATACCCTGTGCAACATGGGGAGGGGAAGAAAGATGTAAGCCAGAGGTAATAACCAAGGAATGGACATGGCATCCACCGCTATAGTGAGAGATTCCCTCCAGCGAGAGCAGAACCTCGGAACCTTCCGGTTGTGTCTTGTCGCCATCAGGTCGATGCAAGGAAGACCCCACTTCTGAACGATGAGGTTGAACACCTCTGGGTGCAGCTCCCGCTTGCTGCTGTCCACTGTGTATCGACTGAGGAAGTCCACCATGACGTTGTCTAAGCCAGGAATGTGCACTGTTGGTATGGCAGGAACGCGTTCTTCTGCCCAGGACAAAATAGCCTTGACGTCTAACCAAGCGGCGAGACTTCTTGTTCCGCCCTGCTTGTTGATGTAAGCCACGGCCGTGGCGTTGTTGGACTGTACCCGGATTGGGCATTCTTCCAGCTGGGGTGTCCAATGACAAAGGGCATGAAATATCGCCCGAAGCTCCAACATGTTGATGGGAAGGAGAGATTCCTCTGGAGACCAGCGACCCTCAGTACGTAGGCGACCCAGGACTGCTCCCAAGCCGGAGAGGCTGGCATCTGTTGTCACCACTGTCGAGAAGGATAACAGGAAGGACTTGCCATTCAGCAGATTGGAGAGGTCGAGCCACCACAGAAAACTCAGTTCCACATGAAGAGGAAGGGATACTGACGTCTTCAGAAGGTACAGCTGACCCCTGCGCACCTGGATCACAAACCTCTGGAATTCCCTGGTGTGAGCCATGGCAAATGGGACCGCATCTATGGTGGAGATGAATTTCCCCACTAGAGAGGATAACATCTTAGCTGGAACTGGATCTTGAGCAAGAACAGCAGAAACCCTGTGGGCGATCTGGTGAGCTACCTCATCCATGAGAAACATCATGCTCTGCTGAGTGTTGAAGAGAAGGTCTAGGAAGACCAGACACTGGGATGGGACAAGATCCAACCTGTCCATGTTGGTGATGCACCCGTGATGGGTAAGTGCATGGATGCAGTCCTGAACCTGCTGATGAAGAAGTTATGAAGAAGGTGCCTTCAGAAGCAGGCCATCCATGTATTGAGTAACTCTGATGCCGTTCTGATGGAGGACGGACACTAAGGCTCCCAGGACACGATTGAGGATTGAGGAGCTGTAGTCAGACTAAAAGGAAGAGCTGAAAACTGCCCTTGGTCGCAGGCAAATCTGAGATACTGCTGGCTTTCTGGATGAATGGCGATGTGTAGATACGCGTCCTGAAGATCCAGAGAGGCAAGGAATTCCCCCGGGGACATAGCAGCAATCAACGTCCTTAGGGACAATAACTGCCGTCCTTCTTGGAGATCACAAAGATGTTTGAGTATAAACCCATACCTCTGTCATGAACTGGAACCAGCTCTAGAAAATCCTTGTCCAGAAGGGCCTGTATAGCGCCATTGAACAGATGCTCCCTGGAGCATATGAGATGGAAAAAAGTGAAAAAGAGGAAGAGAGATGAAAGGGATCCTGTATCCTCCCGCCACCACCTGTAAAACCTATGGGTCCGCCACTGAATCCTCCCAAATGCTGTGGTAGTGACGCAGACAGCCACCCACTGCAGAGTGGGGACCTGGGTTTGGTGAGTCGTGCCAAAGAAGGCTTGGAAGCCTTATGCTTGGAGTAGACCTTGGGCTTCCATTGCTGTTTGGGCTTGGAGGAGGCACGCGGAGCTGAGGGAACCGCTTAGTTCGCTGGACATGTCTCAGCCTGAAAGGAACGAAAAAAACGATTACGCTTGAGAGGCGTTTTCTTCCTGGGGACCAAAGGCAGAAGTGTACTTTTACCCCCTGTGGCCTCACTAATTAGATCCTTACGATCTGGCAGTGTCAGCAGACCAGATCTTGAGCCAAAGAGCTCGTCTGGTGACCGCAGACATGGTGGAAACCCTAGCCACCAAACGGATGGCATCAAATAAGGCAGCAGAAACATAGTGCTGGGCATCAGAAATGTTGGCAAGAAGGCATAACATATCCAAAGTAAGAGCATCCAGACGGATAACCAGGATGAGCTGTTCAGTCCAGACCGCAATGGTCTGCTTAACCCATGTCGCAGTGAACGCTGGACGCATGGCGGTACCAGCAGTGGCAAAAATGGACTTGAGGGAAACCTCAAGTTTCTTGTCAGTCCAGTCTTTCAGAGTGGAGGCTTCAGAAACTGGCACAGCAGTAGACTTAGCCTGGAAATAGGAGCATCCACTTTGGGGGGATGAACCCACTAAGCAAGCGCCTCCTCAGAAAAGGGTTAAAGCTTGGAAAATTTCTTGGAAACAGAATGTTTCCTGTCTGGGGATTTCCACTCAACAGATACAAGACGGTCAAGAGTGGGGTTAGGTGGAAAACAAGTAAGGGGTTTTTAGGCTCCTGAAACACATCAGATGGATCTGAAGAAACCTCCTGAACTAAGGGAATGTTTAGGGTAGTCAAGACAGCCCTGATCAGGTCCTCAGCAGAGGGCTCAGGATCAGCCTCAAAGGGGTCCCCAAAAAACTGAGAGGAGCCCATAGCAGAACAATCCTCAACATCTGAATTGACTAACAGTTCCTCCTCAGTGAAATCTGATACGTTGCAATGTGGACCTAAGGTCACTAGTTGCAGCCTTGAACTCTTGCACCCAAGCTGGCTCTATGGCATGGCTGGAGGTCCAGGGAATTGTGTCAGAGACATCAGAACATGCTGGTCATAAGTGACCTGAGAATTCTCTAGGTAGCCCTGAGTGACAAGAAGAGCAATGTGCAATGGGGGACACAGAGACCCCAGCATCCTTAGTCTTAGGCCTGGCCCCAAGCTCCAATGGATTAGACATTCTCATAGTGTCAAACACGTTATAGTATTAAGAATCACCCAATCACAGTGTGTAAGATTAAAGTTTCACCCCAGGAATCGCTAAAATACACTTATCTGGCAGGCGAAGGGTTAATCTGCAGAGGAGAGAAGGGGAGTCCAGGCCCTGCGTAGGATACTCATTCTAGAAAAGGCACAAAATGGCTGCCGTGGCGGGAGCCAATCAGAAACGAGTGCGCAAAGCAAGAGCTCATGTGAAATATAGTTTCCTTAGAAAAAGTACCCGAACAGTGCCCGAAGCCCCCTGAGCCCCCCAACACACTTGAAACATGAACCAGATGAAAGAGCAAGGGCAGACAATAAAAATGAGCCATCTCTGAAGTCGCTACGTTGAGTGGTTGCAGAGATATGTCCCAGACTGTGCAGTCCCATAGAAGTAAATGGAGCAGTGGCGTCTATGCAGTAAAGAGCGCCAGAACGCAAATTTTTGCAATGTTGAAGAGTAAAAATAAAAGTACACGAAACATCACTAGAACATGTTAGGAGACCCAGAAAACAATGAACCCAGTAGGGAAAGTGTCAAGAACCCCCCCCCCAAGATGCAAAACCAGCAGCTAAAGGGTTAAGTTACCACATAAACCTGTTCCAAAACACCCAACAGACATACAGATAAACCCAATGAGTGCAGGAGTGTGTAATAAGAACTCCAAAGGAAAAAACCCTGTGCGGCGGGGCACTGTGAGACATGTGGACCTGCAGCACTCAAAGGGTTGCTCACCTTTCCTGCAGATCTTTTGTCTTCAGACTACCATGTATTAAGAAGAAGCCTCTGTAGGCAACTCCGGAGGAAGGAACTTGAACCCAAGATTTTCCCCCCAGGGCTTAAGGGCCAGAAAAAGCACCTGGTTACTGAGCTAGCCACATCTAAGGGCATTGTCAGTTATGGTAATCCGCCTAATGGTGGTATTCCATTTCTAACAGAGAGAGATATCTGCTTTCAAAATTTGATGTTTTCTACTGTCAACTGTAAAGCTGACAGTAGGAGATCCGTGTCGGCCAACACGGAGGCTCTTCAGCAGAGCCGCAATTGTGTTTTTTAAAAAGAATGACTTCATTGGAATGGTCTACAAAGTGTGCTTGCAAGCCAGGCACACTTTGTAGACCATTCCAATGAAGTAATTCTTTTTAAAAAAACACGATTGTGGCTCTGCTGAAGAGGCTCCGTGTCGGTCAATATGGATCTCCTGCTGTCAGCTTCACAGCTGACAGCAGGAAACGTCAAACTTTGAATGCAGATATCTCTCAAACCATAGCGGTTTGAGAGATACGTTTTTTTTGCATTCAATTCAACTTTTTAATCCCTACAAAATGCTAAATATTTTTTTAGCTTCTGAAATATAGCCTTAACCCTTTGAAGCAATGTGTTGCACACCTCTCTTGCACTCTCTGGGTTAACTGTGCAGTGTCAATCAATATTTCAAAAATGAGCTGCTAGAATCAGAAATGACCATCGTAACGCCAGATACTGAATAATAAATGGTCTCTCCATACAAATACTGAGTCTAATTTTCAATTGGGCAGACTTAGCAAATAACGAATCAGGGTCCAGTTATGTCTAAAAAATGTTATGACATTAAATACCAGCACACGCGGGGGCATGTCCAACCGGTCTATGGAGTCGGATGCATAGATCGTGTGCTCCATTCCGGGCTTAATTTTACTTCAGATATATGGGAGACTTGAAATCTAACATCACCCCTAAATTCCTTCTCTACCCTCTAAGCCGATGAGGAGGTCGGAATAAACCGGGAAAAACCAAAGGAATCTGGTATCTCGCTACTTAACTGTACGGCCTAATACATCGGCTTCAACCTTGTCGGGACACAGCATTGCTGACGTATCCCTCTCAACAGCGCGGGGACAGACTGAGTTTGCGCCAGAAGCAGACCCACCTCAGACACGTCTGACTGACTGTGAGGTGGCAATGGAGGACGCTCCGTTAACGACAGTGACTATCAAAGCTTTGCTTGCTGAGCGCCCTTTCAAGGGTGACTTAGATATCCTTATGGACAGGATGACTACTCTGTTAAAAGCTGAACTAGCCCTTATCAAAGCAGACTGCGCCCAGATAATCAGAGGGTGTGACGTCTAGAAGAGCTACATAATAGGTCTGCCAAACAGGTACAATACCTAGAGCAAATTGTCCATGAGCAACAAGATCAACTTTCCTCTATGACTACGAAGGTGACTGACCTCGACAACCGCAGCTGGAGATGTAACATAAGGATGAAAAATCTCCCCAAAACGGTTGCACCGTAAGACCTGCGCAAGACTGTATAAATCACATTCTCATCCCTCCTTGGAGATACTCTGCTGCATGATATACATATCGAGAGGATCCACAGGGCCTTGAAGGCAAAAGACCCAAATACTCCACGGGACATGATTCTCTGCCTCCATCGATTTGAAATGAAAGATCATATTATGTGATGCACCCGAGATTCGGGCCCAATACAGTGTGCTAACTCTCCAGTTATGCTTTTTAATGATCTTTCGTCTCCAGCGTCTATGTGTGCAGACGACATTCTTTACTTCCTGGTTGTCACGCTGTAACACATTCGCTATTCTTATAGGCTACTACTTGTTGCCAGAGTCAGTCTCCACTACTTGCTAGGCCTTAAAGGCCTCAGCCTGCCACTACTACCTTGCCCTTTTGTGATGTACCTGTGCACTATAGCTCCCTGACTGCTCTCCCTTCCTGTGTGACTCCTGGCTCTGGCTGACTACCCGCTCTGATCTGAGTCCTATATCTGGCTGACTACCCGTTCCGGTTTGATTCCTGGCTCTGGCTGACTACCCGCTCCAATCTGACTCCTGGCTCTGGCTGACTACTTGCTCCATTCTACTCCTGGCTGGACTGATTGCCTTCTGGCTACATCTGAAAGTCTATCCTCCTTACCATTGGCCTACATTCTCCACGATCACTCTCGGTGCCTTGGTGATTCCTCCTTACTAGCGGTGTACAGTTGCGTCAGTCCATGATACTGACCTTCCCGTTGCCTACCATTCCGCACTGTGCCATTGGTTACCCTAGCGTTCTAGGGAGATTCAGCCTCTGTTGCCTGTCCAGTCACCCTAGCGTTCTAGGGAGAGTCTGCCTCTGTTGCCTGTCCAGTCACCCTAGCGTTCTAGGGAGATTCAGCCTCTGTTCCCTGTCCAGTTACCCTAGCGTTCTAGGGAGAGGCTGCATCTGTTGCCTGTCCAGTCACCCTAGCGTTCTAGGGAGAGTCTACCTCTGTTGACTGTCCAGTCACCCTAGCGTTCTAGGGAGATTCTGCCTCTGTTGCCAGTCCAGTCACCCTAGCATTCTAGGGAGAGTCTGCCTCTGTTGCCTGTCTAGTAACCCTTGCGTTCTAGGGGAAATTCCCTCTGTTGCCAGGGGCTTTACAGCTGCTCCTATACTAGTAGCTACTACCATCCTTGCATCTAGAGCTTACCGGCAGTAGAGTGGTACTCTATCTGCCTCCAGTCAGGTGATGCTGTCCTTGTCATAACCTGCCCTGTGAAGACTGAAGAAGTGTCCTGTCACTATCCTTATATCTGACCCTGTGAAGGTAGGGGGAAGTGCTATTTATTTCTTTATTGTGCTATTGTTTTACCATATTTGTACCTGTCAGTGTTGTTATTCCTAAGCTACACCGTGACACTCTCTCCGCTAAACAGACAACCTCTCAACACCCCTCAGCACCCGAAGTCGCAACGGAGGCTGGAATGGTCTCTGGGACTGCCCGAGAAGAAACAGAAGCTCCGTAGAATTGAATCCGCTGGCATGGAGCATAATAACCAACCTATATGAAGAAGAGGATTTGCTTCTCCCTGACCTTTGCTTTATTTTACTGCATCAGGTGATACTCCCCCCCTTCGTGGGATAGTGAGACTGTTGGAGACCCCTTTTAGCCTGTTGATGCTACCTGCTACAGATGCCTGCTTTGCAACACCGACTGCTGGGACAGGGTTCTTTTGGAGCATAACGACAGTCACGTCGAATGCCAGGTCCGTTGACCCCACATTGTGATGAACTACTCACAACTACCCGGGCCAGTTTCAAATGCTTTGACCTGGGACTGAACGGAGGCTGGACAATCTACACGTTCAAAGGCACTAACAGGACGGTATTTCTCTCTTTGTTAGGAAACATTTTTTTATCCTATATATCTCCCCTTTGCACTCTAGGTGGTCTCTTGTTCCCCTATTAGTGCAGCCTACTGTATCAAGATGGAGACCTAGTTATTTGGTTGTTAATCACAGTACACCTTCCTACCCATATTCTGCTTTCACTACATGATAACTGGCAGATTTTGGATATCCCCTGTATCTCTCATAGATCATGACCTTAAGGGCCTAGATCCCCTGATTTGCCCCTGATCCCTCATCTCAATTGCGACTTCTATGACTCTCCCCGATTTCACACCAGCATTCCCCCCCTTGTGTTGGTCTTACTCTCTCGCTCCTAGATGGGAGTTCTGGACCTGGGTTGTTATTTCATTACCTATTACTTTAAATGATATACCTTAAAGTTTCAATGTCTTCTTCATTGATGTTTTATGCATGTTGGAGAGTGATGAGCTGGTTTGCTTGTACCCTGACTGGTGCCCCATCCTCCAATTTATAGAGGGTGGCCCTCTACCCTTCCGTCTTCATGGTCACTCCATGTAGTATGATTTAAATGCTTTCCTTGGTAGCTGTTTTTCTCACCTTTAGGGACAGCTATTCCCACATCCCTATACTTAGGGACTGGGCAGGTGGGACACCTTTATCACACTCCGCTATCATACAGTCCTGCTAGCGGATCATCTCATGACCCTAATTATTGTCACAAATTGATGTATTTACTGGAACTGGTCATATGTTTTGGCAGGAAGGTTAATTCACCACTCTATACAGTGTCTCCGACTACTGTAACTTCTATATAGATATAGTCTCCTCATCATACCTCTCACCCATTTATCTCCTCCTCTCCCATATTACTATAAGCAGCTAAAACATGGAACACCCACCTCCTAGTGAGTTACCTAGTGTACCTTCCATACTACTACCCAATGCCCCTAGGCCATTTGGCACCTACTACAGCACATAGCAAATACTTCCAAAGCTACGGTACTTTCCTCCCATGTACCCTGCTCCTCTATTGCCTAGTGATGGTAATATGGTTTGTCGCACCTCATTTTCAATGCCCGCTTCCTTTTTCCTGTCCTTTGATCCATCCTTCCTCCCCCCTCTCTTTTTTTCTTTTTCCCCCTCTTCTTCTCTCTCACTCTCTCCAGAGTGTCGCCCCATTCACCATATCTTAACTAGACACTCCAATGGATGATCTTAAAATTATCTCTATTAATGCCAAGGGGTTAAACTCCCCTGAGAAAAGATCAATGGTGCTTAGAGATCTAGACAGACTGAAAGTTGACATTGCCCTGATACAGGAAACTCACTTCTCTTCTGCATCTATGGAAAGATTTTATAATTGTATATTCTCCATCTCCTACTTTACTTCCGCTCTGATGAAGAAGCTGGTAGTTGGAGTTCTGATACATACTAGCGTTCCATGGACCCTAGTAGAATCCCATTCGGACCTGACAGTAGATATATCATACTCGCAGGTCTCCTCCACAACAAGCCGCTGATTATTGCTAATGTATATGCACATAACAAAACCCAGATTACCTATCTCAAAAATGTTTTGACACGTATAGACACCATTGACGCAGGAAGACTTATCCTAGGGGGCAAACTTAACATGGCACTGGACCCTTCTGTAGATTGCTCCAACGGCAATTCATGTCTGAAGCTCTCTCACCTCAAGCAACTCAGGAAACAATTGCCTGACAGACATCTCATTGACACATGGCATATCCTCCATCATTCTGACAAGGACTTTTCTTTCTTCTCATATCCTCACGCTTTGTATAGTCGAATTGACTACCTATTCATTTCTCAGTTCCTCTTGACTCATCTACGTACAGTTGACATCGTACCCACCTCGTGGTCGGACCACTCGATGGTTGTGATGACTCTCTCTAGTCTTGGGGAAAACCCTTCCCCCAGAATATGGAGATTACCTGAAAACTTACTCCTAGATCCAGAGGTTCACAAGACTTTGACTGACTATATTACTGATTAACTGCCACATTACCATGTGGTCTGACTGGCTCACTGTATAATCCTAGATACACTTCTTATTCACGACCTCCATAACCACACCTATCCTCCTACCATTATACCCCTTTGGTGCTAAACAACTCATCCACGTTAACCATATAAGTGATTCAATAGCACAAGAAACATAGGAGCGATACCCTTGGAGAGACCCAAGATATCTTCTCTCTTTTTTTATTTTCATTTTCTTCTTCTTCTCTATTCTCTCCTTACACCCTCTGCCCTTTCTTTACCTACCCTTCCTCCCCGTAACCCTCCCCTTTCCCGATTTCAGGCCATAAGTTGCTATGTATAATTTGCAATCATGGCTTCCATATGATAATTGTCCCTTGGCTTTTGTACTACTTCCTCTGGTTACATCTAAGGGTATCAATATGTTTTACATGATGTATTAATAGGATGATTCTACTCTGAAAAGTTTGTATCTGTTTACTTCGAATTGGGGATTTTGCCCTTGTTAACCCCTTAAAGACTGGTCGTGCAGGCACGCGGTGGTCACTAAAGGACCACAGAGCATTTTTTTTTTTAATTTGGATTCCAGACTCCCCGACCGGTGTGCAGCCACGGGGGGAGCCCGGAATTCCATGACGGTCATAGTACGTCATGGGTCGTTAACTCAGATTGACCCATGACGTACTATGACTGTCAAGGGTCGTTAAGAGGTTAAGGTTCTGGACGCTGTCATTTTGTATATTGCCATTTCAATGCTATTGTACTCCTGTTCTCTTGTTCATTGACTCAAATGTAATTTTCATTCGCATCTTTGTTTGTCATTTGCTTTATATTCTAATAAAGCTTTTTTTCTCAAAAAAAAAAAAAAATACCACACACACAAAATACCAAATATTACATGTAATCCATAGCTACACTAATATGTAACCTTACAGTTTGCAGGTTTATAAGGCAAAATGTAACACTGTTTAACTGTCTTGATGCCATCATCTCTGTGGCTCTAACATATTGGCAACTAGCATTCCTGTGTTCCCGCCAATGGTGGTGGTGGTGGTGATGATGGCTGGGCCTAGGATGGTGATGCTATACAGTCCCTACTGTTACATAATAACTACATAATGTAGTATGATACAGGTTTTATCAAATGCATCATCAAGGGCGTATAAAGTATGCAATGATGATAGAAATAAGTTAACCCGATAGAAATACCCCAAGTGACCACCTATGTCCAATTGTCCACGTACAAAGAAGTGTATAATGTATCAGTGCACTGGTGCCCTTTCAGGATACCAGTCCTGATGATGCCAGCTGTGAATCCAGATTATAGTTATCCTTCATTCTTCAGTGCCAGCATCAAATTAGGGGTCAATTGCCTTTTCCCTGTAGGCTGGGTAACTGACCATGAAGTCAAAACACAGGCAGTGAAGCTGTGAAAACCTGGTTCAAGTCCAAGAATAAACAATTCCTTGTAATCTTTGGCAAGTAACTTTATTTCCTACACTTAGGCACCAAAAACTTAGATTGTAAAATCTACATGGCAAGGACTCACTGAACTTGAAATATTCTCTGTACAACCCAGTGATGATGGGGGGGGGGACCAAGTAGTAAGTCAAGAGTGGACACACGCACACACGTTATGAAAATTCCTCCATACTGCTGTGTACAGGATCTCGTAGGGAGGAAGGTGATTTGGACCATATGACTGCATTGTCCTTACAGAACAATATCTAACAATCCCCATGCTATAACGCAGGGGTTGCCAATTGCTGGACCTATATCTATTAGGGACTGCAACTCCCTTCACCCCTAACCAGCCCATGGCTAATTGGGGATGATGGGAATTGTAGTCTCCAACAGCTTGAAGTCCAACAATTCACTATCCCTGGTATAAGGCCTTCCATCAGACTCCGATTCCACTTGCCCACCTTATAGTATATTTTTCCAATCAGACTGACATTTCACAAGCTCACTCACAGTATATCTGCTCAACATTCCCCTTGCAACCACCAACCACCCCTGAGAGTCTGACCCCTCATAGTATGTCCTTCCTCTGCTTTGAGTTGAGATCAGCTCATCTCTCTGTTCAGACTGAAAGCTGCCCCACCCTGAGAAAGCAACTGAATGAATATGTTTGTTTACATAGTGTCACAGGTGTACACAGCTTTTTACAATTTAAAGGGATAGTAATACTTCATTTTAACTTTATTTTATTTTGTAGGCATTCAAAAAACATGAAGAATGATATAAGTCTTATCTCTCAAACCTTTATGGTTTAAGAGATATTCACAAGCAAAGTATCCCCCTCCCGCCCCTTTTACTGATGTAACACTTTTCAGCCAGGGCAGAAGGGAGCTGCCCAGGTAGACTGCAGAGAGGGACAATCTTCAATTAAGATAAGATAAAAACCTGAAAAGCTTGTCAAGGGGGGCAGGGATTTCATTGTTTTTATAGGAATAAGAGTGTCCCCTTCTGTTATCTGTCCAGTCTATGGACTGCATTCCACATCTGAGAAGAGATTGTTTACAGTAGGTAAAAGGGGCGGGAGGGGGAAACTTTGCTTGTGAATATCTCATAAACCATAAAGGTTTGAGAGATAAGACATATCATTCTTCATGTTTTTTTAATGCCTACAAAATAAAATAAAGTTAAAATGAAGTATTACTATCCCTTTAAGGGTTTAAACAGTACAGGGCTACAAGTGCTTTGCAAAGTAAAACACTGGAAGTGAGGTCCCTGCTCAAAAGCTTACAATCTGAAGTGGTAAAGGGAGACCTACAGAGTACATAAGGGTCAAGTGCTGAATATATTGCTAGAGTTCTGTGAAGGAACACGTGTGGCAGCTCTGAATAGACTTGAATGGGTTGCAACTCAGGGCGCCTGGAGAATCTAATGGTGACGGGACCTAATATGAGGGGCGGCGAGTATATAATACTCTGTGGGGGATGTGCACAGGCCTGCTGTTCTCTGTTGCAATCACTATGCAGACTGAGTGTTGCCTCACATGTTCCTCCCTAGCATCATCTGCAGCGCCATCACTGGGTAATATGGAGGAACTCATGGGGTAGTTCTTAGTCTGAATAGATAAGAACGGATCTCATCTCATAGCCGTCTCCACTTATACTAGCTAGACAATGGATTGTCTTTCAATTATAATAACGAGAGCTGTGGGAGAGATAAATAGATGACATTTTTGTATTGGAAACCAAATACATTTTACCATTTTATAATGGATTAACACCAATAGATTTCACTTACACTTCATTAGGAACGATAAACTTAACCCTTTTAACCCGTTGAGTGCAAGCAGTGCATTGCATACCCCCTGGCACTCAAAGGGTTAACAACCAGGGAGGGTGTGCAATGCATTGCACGTTTGGTCCTTAATGGGTTAATGAGGGTGACTTACTAGGCAGCAATTCTGGGGCAAACCAAATGAACCATACTGGGCAAAGAACAATATCCCACATTCCCATTGATTTAAATGGGACTTTTAACCCCTCGAATGCTAGACAGGTCTCCAACGCATCCTGAAGTTGGAGACTTCTTTAGTGTTTATGGAGATAACCCTTTGAGTGCTAGAGGGGTACGCAACACATTGCTCTTATCCCTCGGGCGCTCAAAGGGTTAAAAGCCAAACTTAAATCAATGGATATTTTTAATTTACCCCCCATTATGCAATTTGATTGCTCCAGTTAATCTTAGTAAATCAGCCGAGTGCATCTACTGCCATCTCAGTGACTGCTCGCCCTTCAGTACACACACAGCATATGCTCGGGTTTTACTTCAAAATTCAGGTTCAGCCCAGAGCAAAGTTCTAACTTTATTGACAAATTGAACTAATGTTGGGTAATAGCTTTTAACTTTGACCCCAGATGACCCTGGCAATCTGTTTATTGGAGAAAAAAGGGACAAGGAGGACAAGATAACTTGTGGTATCATCCCTCTATGGTTTCTCCTGATCCCCCTGGTTACTGAGTCTGTTGCTTTTTAGGCTAGTCAAGATATGATAACTGTGTGGCTACAAGAGAAACTGTGCAGCCTTGATAAAGTGTCCAAACACCCGAAACGATTAACATTTTTTTAGTTTATTCTACAGCTTAAAGGGATAGTAATACTTCATTTTAACTTTATTTTATTTTGTAGGCATTAAAATAACATGAAGAATGATATAAGTCTTATCTCTCAAACCTTTATGGTTTAAGAGATATTCACAAGCAAAGTTTCCCCTCCTGCCCCTTTTACCTAGTGTAAGCTATCTCTTCTCAGATGTGGAATCCAGTCCATAGACCAGACAGATAACAGAAGGGGACAATCTTCTTCCTATGAGAACAATGAAAGCCCTGCCCCCCTTGACAAGCTTTTCAGGTTTTTCCCTTATCTTAATTGAAGATTGTCCCTCTCTGCAGTCTACCTGGGCACCTCCCTTCTGATCTGGCTGAGTAGTGTTACATCAGTAAAAGGGGCGGGAGGGGATACTTTGTCATTGAATTATTCTTGAACTACAACTCTGACAGAATTGAAATAACACTCTCCAAAGTCCAAATACTATGATGATTAATTAGAGCTGCTTTTATTATGAAACATTACTATCCCTTTAAAGCTGAAAAGCAAAAAAAGAGAACCCACGCAGTACACAGTCTTGTTTTACTTACAAAATTCAATTTCAGCTTAGGGCTGTTTTATCAATAGAGAAATTAAACGAATGTTGGGTAATGGCTTTCAACTCTGACCTAAACTGGCACACTGCCTATCATAGTAACATGGTTGATGAGGTTGAAAAAGGCATACGTAGTATCCATAAAATTGATCCACAGGAAGACAAAAAAAATTAACAAAAATTGAAGCCATTTCCAATTAAGCCATAAGTAGATAAAAAATTCCTTCCTGACTCCAAATAGCAGTTGAATATTTTCCTGGATCTACCTCCTATTTGCTTATAAACCAACTGTCATAATTATTAATATTGTTCTAAGCTAGAAAAGTATCTATTGCTTTTTTGAAAGCAACTATAGCATCTACAAACACAGAATCCTGAGGCAAAGATTGCCATAACTTTACAGCCCTTACTGCATAAAACCCCTGCATTTGTTTTAGTTGAAAGCTCCTTTCGTCTCATCTGAATGGAAGCCCTCTTGGTTTTTGCTCAGCTTTTTTCAGTAAATAGTTCCTTAGAGAATTCTTTGTGTTGGTCTAGAATATATTTGTAAATGGTAATCATATGCTCCCATAGACGTCTCTTCGCTAATGTGAACAAACCCAGTTTGGCTAATCTCTCTTCATAACTTAGATCCTCCAATCCTTTTATTGTTTTGTTGTACATCTCTGCACTTTTTCCAGTTCAATAATGTTTTTTTAACTACTGGTTTCCTATCAGAGCACATGGGGATGCAGAAGAAAACATTCTTGTGGAATCAACCCTTCCATGGTTTCTCCTGGTCAGAAAATCTCAACTAGGAATGGACCTGCTATCATAATCTCTATAGGAATGGTGTCCTACTCTGGGTGCAGTCTTTTTTAGCTCACTAGTGCATTTCACAGAGGAGAAATATCCTAAAGCTCATCATACTGGTCCTGCCAGACTAGCAGTCCAACCACGAAGTGCCAGGCAATTTCTCTCTGAACAAGACAAGCAGCCAACCCCAAGAGTATGTTTCGGCCTTGTTGGGCCTAATCAGTGAGGTGTAGCTGATCAATCTAGGCACTGTGAGCAAGGGATCACTTCTGGATCCCCCTGTTACCATTTGGGGCAACCAAACCCAAGGGTAAATTGCATACACAAAACTAATGGACAGAGAAGCTAAACTAGGCATGAGCCTGCTATAGAATTTAGAAGACTCTATAGGAATGGTGTCATACCCAGGGTGCAGTCTCTTTTAGCTCAGTACTGGTCACTGTGCTGTGAGCAGGTCACGTTAGTTAGGTTATGATCACTGTGCTGGAATTTGGTCAGGATAGTTAGGTTATGGTCACTGTGCTGGGGCTGGTCAGGTTAGATAGGTTATTGTCACTGTGCCCCAGGCAGGTCAGGTTAGTTAAGTTATGGTCACTGTGCCAGAGGCAGGGCAGATTAGTTGGGTTATGGTCACTGTGCTGTGGGCCGGTTAGGTTATGGTCACTGTGCAGTGCGCTGGTCAGGTTAGTTAGGTTATGGTTACTGTGCCTGCGGCTGGTCAGGAATGGTAGAACTGAGAGTGGCTAGGTTAGGATGGAGTCAGGGTGTGGTTTAGGCTGGTCAAGTTGGTCAGGGGTCCGGGTGTAATCACTGTGTCTCAGGCTGATCAGGTAAGTCAGGAATCATGGTGTGGCCACTATGTCTTGGGCTGGCCAGTTTAGGGGTCAGAATGTGGTCACAGTGCCTCAGGCTGGTCAAATTAATTGGTGGCGTGGGTGACCAGCATAATACACAGTAACCACACCCAGACGCTGACTAACCTGGACAGTATGAGGCACTGTGACCACACTCTGACTTCTCCAGTGTATTAGGCTGGTCTGGATAGAGTCAGAGTGTGGTCACAGTGCCTCATACTGTCCAGGTTAGTCAGGGTTTGGGGGCCAAACAGGGTCATTCAAATGAACCGTTCCCCCAACAGAGATGGAAGCCACAGTATTACTCCCCATACCAGAGGTTTTATTTTGCATGGCTATTGCAAATGACTCCATAAAGAATTCTGTCAGCTTCTGAAAAGTGGAAGACATAACCCTAGTCATGTTACTGGAAACCAAACCCTCCATAAGCTTAGACAATTGCAATGCTTGGACATTGATGGAGGCATCCCCAGACACAGTTCTAATGTCTGAGT
Source organism: Rhinophrynus dorsalis (assembly GCA_037306005.1). Classification (NCBI taxonomy): domain Eukaryota; kingdom Metazoa; phylum Chordata; class Amphibia; order Anura; family Rhinophrynidae; genus Rhinophrynus; species Rhinophrynus dorsalis. The sequence continues at coordinate 44,581,409 of CM074720.1, forward strand.
CTAGGTCATCACCATTAATTCTAGGATAAGACATATTAGGACTGTTACTGTCCTCCCCTGACATAGACATGGCAATACTACGAGAACCCAAATAACTATCTTGAGGGGAAGTAAGGAGTACAAGCTCAAATAAACTGATGGTAAAAGTAGAATAAACTTTAAACCCCAAAAGCTAGCCAAGATAAATGTACCACTGGATAGGGTAAGCAAGTGAGCTTTATTGAGTGTACCCTTGACTTCAGTTAATAGGGCATGTAAAAATGTCCCACAGCTTAGTAGGGTAAGGCTGTACTGGAATGAAATTAATCCCAACAAAAAGTCAATAAAGACAAAAGGACTCAAACTGAGTAGGGCAATGAGGACAAAGAAAGTTGGCCAAAGGTAATAAAGAACCAACCTCAATATAAGGGCTTCTCACACAGATACTGTCTCGGACGGACTGCCAAGAAAAAACAACTGTGCATGTATAAAAAGAGACCGCACATGCCACTCCTATCCACCAATGGACAACCAGGGGCCACTGTGCATGTGCCCACTACGGGAGTATAGTAAAGCACGCCAAAGACTGAGGCGCTCACACCAAGCATGGGTGGAGGCCCAGTAGCAACCCAACAATGCACAGGCCGCAGAATAAAAAATGGCAGCTGATACCACTGGCAACCTCCCTAAGGGCACATGCAGAATAAAGGGCCAAAATACCCGTCTGGATCTCAACAAAATAAAAGGGAATAACAACCCAAATGTGTATAGTGGGAAAATTTACATATATTGACCAACAGTAAGGAACATATTATAAAACATAACACACACAAATCATACACAGTGTAATACCCCCACACAGCACTCCAGCAATACACACTGAAAAATAAACTCAATAGGGGGAACACAAGGGAAGCCAAATATATCAGCAATCAGTACAATGTACACCAACACAAAACATTTGTACTTAGCTGAGGAAAGCAGCAAAGAAAGAGGAGGAGACAATAGCTGCACCTCAGTTTGATGGATTATGTTATGTGATTGGTGGAATATGGGATGGAAGAACTAGCAAGTTTTTTTTCTTGTTTATTTGTAATGTTCAAATACATTTTTCTTTGCTGCTGAGCAATGCATTGGAGAAGGTTATAAGCATAATGAGAAGCCTCAGGTCTTGACATAAAATTACTGTGTGTAACAGAGGGACTCAACTGGTAGGAGTCCATCGTACACCAGTCAGGTGTCTCTATATAATTACTGTGTGTAACAGAAGTACTTACCTAGGTAGGAGTCCATCATACAGCAGTCAGGTGTATCTATATAATTACTGTGTGTAACAGAGGCACTTACCTAGGTAGGAGTCCATCATACAGCAGTCAGGTGTATCTATATAATTACTGTGTGTAACACAAGGATGTACCTAGGTAGGAGTCCGTCATACAGCAGTCAGGTATATCTATATAATTACTATGTGTAACAGAAGCACTTACCTAGGAAGGAGTCCATCGTACAACAGTCAGATGTATCTATATAATTACTGTGTGTAACAGAGGGACTTAGCTAGTTAGGAGTCCATCATATGGCAATCAGGTATATCTATATAATTATTGTGTGTAACAGAAGGAATTGCCTAGTGTCACTGTAATCAGGCGAAGAAGGACAAACAACAGTAATTAACCACTTAGTGAAAGCCGTGTACGTATGTGGCTGTCACCTTAATGCCCGAGGTACATTTTTTTTTTAAACGATTCCGGAGACTCCGAACGGCATGCAGCCGCACGGAGACCTGGACTTCCGTGACTTACCAGGTACGTCCTCTGTCACTAAGTGACAGTTTTTGCGGGACGTACCTGGTAAGTCAATTGTCGCAATGGGGTTAAATATAACCACCTTTATTGATAATACACAGTAATAATAATACTGCCCACACAACCCCAGACCACTGGACGTTAGTCCCCAGGCTACTATCCAGAGCTGAGCACTGTGCTGAGCACTGCACTACTGCACTGTACCGGAGGATACTGGAAATGGGTTAGGGTTCAGCACCAGTAGAACCAGTATATGATAGCTCAAGTCTCACCCAGAGTACAGCTAGCCAGAGGCAACAGTTAGCAAGAGCAAGCCAGAGCCACGGGACACAGATACGAATGGTCAGGCAACCTGGGTAATGCACAGAGCGAGTAGTCAGCCAGAACTACAGCTCAGAACCAATGTGGGTAGTCAGACGAGCTGGGGTCTACAAGGAACAAGTTAGTCAGCCAGAGCCACAGGTCAGAACCGATGTGGGTAGTCAGACAAGCCGGGGTCTACAAGGAGCAAGTTAGTCAGCCAGAGCCACAGGTCAGAACCGATGTGGGTAGTCAGACAAGCCGGGGTCTACAAGAAGCAAGTTAGTCAGCCAGAGCCACAGGTCAGAACTGATGTGGGTAGTCAGACAAGCCAGGGTCAACATGGAGCGAGTTAGCCAGCCAGAGCCACAGGTCAGAACTGATGTGGGTAGTCAGACAAGCCAGAATCATACACAGAGAGGATTCGGAGGTCAGACATGGGTCACAACGAGAACGCAAGAGCTACTAGCAGAAACACCACGTAAGGGCAATGACTCCTAGGCCCAGGGAAGTTTATAAAGGGGCTGACAAAGGCGGAATTAAGTAGGCAAATCAGTAGCGACCCATAAACAAGTGCATGTAACAGTGCCCGCTCCAGTAGACGTCAGGAATGCGGAAGTAGCCAGCCTCCATGCCGGCCAACAGCAACACACCAAAAGGAAGCACAGGATCGCTAGGCTTCCTAGGGATACTGTGATACCTGGGCAGGAGTACATCATACAGCAGTCAGATATATCTATATAATTATTGTGTGTAACAGAGGGACTAACCTAAGTAGGGTCTCTTATTCAATATTAATGTATATCTGTAGAATGTATTTTTTACATCAGTAGTCATAAAATTGCAGTCTTTGTGGTATTACTAGTGTGGCACTTTCATTTGTGTGTTCTGTGGTGTCACTAGTGTATCCCCATTTTGTATTTGCACTTATGATCCTCCTCCTATTGTCTATGTATGTTGTGTCACTATTACTAATTAGATTGTAAAGTCTTTGGGGCAGAATCCCTTTACCAATCTGTGATTCCCTTTGCTGCACTTTTTCCCCTGCTAATAATGCAATGATCATACTTTCGCCTGATGCTCTTAACCTTGTCCGATATTTTTGTATAGTACTATTACTATTTCTGTAAAGTGGTGTGTGTATATGTAAATAAGTAAAGATACATACATACAAAAAAAGAAGAAGCAACACCATGAGGATCCTGCTTCTATGCAAGATATTGGTACCTCCCAAGACACAGGCTGACATTTCTCTACCCTAACTTGGTTATTTGTTTCTGTCAAGGAAACTGCTTGTTGGAGAGGAAGATTCCAGGATACAAAGAGTAGCGAGCATAGCTAGGGTTCACTGGGAGTTAACAAGGAGTTAACAGAGGTATTGGTGAATTTGCTAATTTCAGGTGTCATATGCACAAGTACTGATAACACACCAATATAAATACTTTATAGTGTCATAGTAATTCTAGTTCAGCATCTTGGATTACCTCCGTTCCCTCATATAAAGTGCTGGCACAGTGATATATTCTTTGAATATCGGTCAATAAGGGCATCTGGCAGGGATGTCAATGGTGATGTTAAAGTTGCAAGCTCTGCAATAGGTCATCATGTCTAAGGTACCCATAGAGCGGGGTGAGTAGGAGGCATTGTTAGCAGCCAAACAATTAATGTATATATCCTTTAGAAGAGAGATAGGCAACCTTTCACTCAGCTGTTGTGGACTGCAATGCCCACCATCCCCAAACCAGCCATAGGTTGCCTATCTCTGTTCTACCCCTGCTTTAGTTATTGCACTTTATACTTTAGATTGCACTGAGTCTTGTTAGTTTATTCACTTAAATTATTCAACGTTCCATTTTGATTGACATGTCCTTTCATTGGCCTAAAGATAGATGGGCTCACACTCAGGAAGACAGTATGTTATTATCTTGCCCATTACTCTGATCCAATGCAGACTCTCCTACAGCCTCCCATATGGCTGAACTCAATCAGCAAAGAGTAGGAGAACACAATCTGAGGATGCGTGCAAAGGTCCCAGCATAACATGAGGTTCATTAAAAACAACACAATGTAATTAAGCATCTAAAGGGAGCGCAGGTCTGATGAAGGGTGGCAATGAGTCTTCTTAAACATTGCATTCTGTTGTGTAACTGTTAAAAAATGTTAAGCTTGTGGTGTGACCTTTGCATAGATCCTTTGAGTGTGTTCTTCATCACTTCGTTGTCAGAGGGTTAGCTTCTAAGAAAGAGAATTCTGGATAGCATGTATGTCCTTATTGCAATTATTTCCTAAGGCATGGGTTTTTCCTCTTTTTCCACTTTTTCACTGCATTGAAATCAGTGATGATAATGTTTCCCCCAACACAGATTTTTTCCCCATGTATTCCTACCATGCAAAAGTATAAAAGGGTGTCAGTATAAGGCATATGGTCAGTATGTGCTTTGGAGAGAAAGAGCAGCTGGATTTTTGATGCCAGCTAATGTAGAGGCAGACAGGAAAAGAGAGGCAGCTGGAGTTGCTTGACAGGAGTTTTTGTGTTAGCCAAACCAGTTGTTCTCTGGGTGTGAATGTGAAGGGAGAAAGGTGTGTTAATAAAAAAAACAAAAAACAAGCTTTTTTGAATAGTAAATGACTCAGTCAGACAGTGATAAGTGAAGTGATCCTTCTTACCTGAGCTGGCTGGTTGAGTGTGAGACTCTACTGAGACTGCCAGAGTGACAGATACTATGCAGACAGACATAAATACATCATATATTCAAGATAAGCAGATGTACACCTGATATACTGTGATACGTCCACACACCCTTTCTTACATCCACAAGAACAAGCAGGACAAGCATATGCTGAGGGATGATACAGCTTTACCAGCAAAGAAAGGGAGCTGAAGTTGTTTGATTTAAGGAGTATTGGTGCTAGTCAATTATCTGAATGGTTACAGAGAGTTTGGGTGTAATTTGTAGACAGTTACACTGAAAGAGACAGTATTAAAATACGTATCACTGTGAGGTAACAAAAACAGACAGGATGTTTTGTCCCTACATCTGAGCGTGACAGCGACAGAGACATCATACATTATTTCCAAACAGACAAATATCACTCCACATGCTAACAGTTCTGTCTCATACTTTACAGTAAAAATCAACACTACCATCATTATGTCCAGCAAATCATCTTGGTCATTATCATCACTGTCATGGATTTCAAGTCCTACCCCCACCCAACCACAATCACTATTACTGACTAAGCAGCAACACAGGTCAATATCCACCACCCTAGCAATGAGTGCTTCTGCTGCTGTTTGAAGTGCAGCATGATTGGCACATACTCCTAGAACTACTGCAACATCTATGTAGCCCCTGTAGTAATAGTAGTAGTAGTAGTAGTAGTAGTAGTAGTAGTAGAATAGAAGTAGCATTAGTAGTAGTAGTAGTAGTAGTAGTAGTAGTAGTAATAGTCACTCAGGAATTCCTCAGTCTATGAAATCTACACTAGGGAGACACTTAACAAGCAATCCAAGAGCTATACATGTTGCTGTCTGTTGTCTCTCTAAATACATATGTGAGCAGGAGGAAGTAGGATTACATCTAGGCACATTGTCATTGAGGATCCACCTGAAGAATAACCACAGGTCTTACTGGAAGACACACCAGAAGCAAATCAGAGGTGTAGCTACTAGCAGCAGTGGAAGCACTTCTAAAGGTGCACTGGAGCCAAGGGGCATATAATAGTAGCAATGTACATCTCTAAGGGTGTGGGACAACATTTTTCTCAGTCACAATAAGACCCAGGACCATATCTCCTACTGCAGCTGTTGTGCAAATGCAAAGCACAGAGTTAGTTGGAGGTGACACAATTCATAGAGACCTCATACCCGCATCCAGGTCTGCTACCACCATTATCGATCATGTTATTAATATAATTAAGTTACACAGTTCTTCTATGTGTGACCAAGCCACCATTACTGAGCTTTTGGAAAGAAGTAAACAAAAAAAAAGTGCATCCAACTGGCATATCTGAGCCGCACTTATTTTTCAATAATGACATGTTGCTGTAGAACTGCTTTTACTTCCCCTGTGGATTTCTCTACTTCAGACCTTACCAGGAATGGGAATTGTTATGGACATAGAAAGTATAGGTAGAAAGTAGCAAAGATCTTGCAGGAAAGTCATTGTCAGTAGCAATAAGGTATGAATTTTATGTATTGTCTATGCACAGGGATATATGTAAAAAAATGCAACAAACTGTGTTTTAAGAGAAAATTTGTGTGGAAATAAATAAACTAATACAAATAAAACAGAATAAGACTTTTCACACATTTCTATTAGAATCCTTTACTAGGTAAAGTAACACACACACATATATATACACACACACACACACACATATATATACACATACAAACACATTCATACACACATACAAACACACACACATACATACACATACAAACACATTCATACACACATACAAACACACACACATGCACACACACATATACACACATACCCACACATATATACACACACATACAAACACACATACACACACACACACACGCATACCCACACACACACACACTCACACACATACACACACGCACACATACAAACATGCACACATACAAACACATATACACATACACCCACACACACAAATATAACCACACACATATATACACACACTCACAAACACACACACACATACAAACACACACATATACTCACACACACCACACACACACACACACACACACACAATCTGTTACATTGTTTCCTTTCCCTACATGTCTTGCTTTGAACTAGACACATACACAGAGAGTTATGTATAAAGAGTGGCGCAAACCCACCACATCACAGGGAACAAATGATATGTCCCAAAATGTATATTGATTTAAATGGGGCTTTTAACCCCTTGAAAGCCCCATGTAAATTAAAGAAAATGTTCTTTTTTTCCCCTCTGTTGCAGATGGTTTGATCCAGTTCTTCTAAGTACATCAGCCTCACCTTCACCACAACATGCTCAGACTATATCCCTGCATCAGATCTATACAAGTATAACACACACACTCACAAACCTCTAACATGTGCTGTAGGAACACACCAGGTAAGATCTTTATTTTATGGACACACACTGTGTTCTAATCAGTGTTTGACATGCACTGTGTTCCAATCAGTGTCTAACATGCACTGCTTTCCAATAAATGTTAAGCATGCACTGTGTTCCAATCCATGTTAGACACGCACTGTGTTCTACTCAGTGTTAGACATGCATTGTGTTCCAATCAGTGTTAGACATGCACTGCATTTCCAGTCATTGTTAGAGATGCACTGTGTTCCAATCAGTGTTAGACATGCACTACGCTCCAATCAGTGTTAGACATGCAGTGTGTTCCAATCAGTGTTAAACCTGCACTGTGTTCCAATCAGTGTTAGACATGCAGTGTGTTCCAATCAGTGTTAGTCATGCACTGTGTTCTAGTCAGTGTTAAACATGCACTGTGTTCCAAACAGTGTTAGACATGCAGTGTGCTCCAATCAGTGTAAAACATGCACTGTGTTCCAGTGTTAGACATGCAGTGTGTTCCAATCAGAGTTAGTCATGCACTGTGTTCCAATCAGTGGTAAACATGCAGTGTGTTCCAATCAGTGTTAAACATGCACTGCTTTCCAATCAGTGTTAGACATGCACTGCTTTCCATTCAGTGTTAGCCCTGAACTGCACTCAATTCAGTGTTAAACATTCACTGCGTTCCAATCAGTGTTAAACATGCACTGCGTTCCAATCAGTGTTAAACATGCACTGCTTTCCGATCAGTGTTAGATGTACACTGTGTTCCAATCGATGTTAGGCATGCACTGTATGCCAACCAGTGTTAAACATGCACTGTGTTCCAATAATTGATAAACATGCACTGCTCTCCGATCAGTGTTAAACCTGCACTGTGTTCCAATCAGTGTTAAACATGCCCTACATTCCAGTGTTAAACATGCACTGCTTTCCAATCAGTGTTAAACATGCACTGCGTTCCAATTAGTGTAAGACATGCACTGCGTTCCAATCAGTGTTAAACATTCACTGCGATCCAATCAGTATGCACTGTGTTCCAATCCGTGTTAAACATGCATTGTGTGCCAATCAGTGTTAGACATGCACTGTGTTCCAATCAGTGTTAGACATGCACTGTGTTCCAATCAGTGTTAAACATGCATTGTGTGCCAATCAGTGTTAGACATGCACTGTGTTCCAATCAGTGTTAGACATGCACTGTGTTCCAATCAGTGTTAGACATGCAGTGTGTTCCAATCCATGTTAGACATGCAGTGTGTTCCAATCCATGTTAGACATGCAGTGTGTTCCAATCCATGTTAGACATGCACTGTGTTCCAATCAGTGTTAGACATGCAGTGTGTTCCAATCCATGTTAGACATGCACTGTGTTCCAATCCGTGTTAGACATGCACTGTGTTCCAATCAGTGTTAGATATGCACTGTGTTCCAATCCGTGTTAGACATGCACTGTGTTCCAATCAGTGTTAGATATGCACTGTGTTCCAATCCGTGTTAGACATGCACTGTGTTCCAATCAGTGTTAGACATGCGCTGTGTTCCAATCCATGTTAGACATGCACTGTGTTCCAATCAGTGTTAGACATGCACTGTGTTCCAATCCATGTTAGACATGCACTGTGTTCCAATCAGTGTTAGATATGCACTGTGTTCCAATCCGTGTTAGACATGCACTGTGTTCCAATCAGTGTTAGACATGCACTGTGTTCCAATCAGTGTTAGACATGCACTGTGTTCCAATCAGTGTTAGCCATGCACTGTGTTCCAGTCTGTGTTAGTCATGCACTGTGTTCCAGTCTGTGTTAAACATGTACTGTGTTCCAATCAGTGTTAGATATGCACTGTGTTCCAATCAGTGTTAAACATGCACTGTGTTCCAATCCGTGTTAGACATGGACTGTGTTCCAATCAGTGTTAGTCATGCACTGTGTTCTAATCCGTGTTAGACATGCACTGTGTTCCAATCAGTGTTAGATATGCACTGTGTTCCAATCCGTGTTAGACATGCACTGTGTTCCAATCAGTGTTAGATATGCACTGTGTTCCAATCAGTGTTAGACATGCACTGTGTTCCAATCCATGTTAGACATGCACTGTGTTCCAATCCATGTTAGACATGCACTGTGTTCCAATCCATGTTAGACATGCACTGTGTTCCAATCAGTGTTAGATATGCACTGTGTTCCAATCCGTGTTAGACATGCACTGTGTTCCAATCAGTGTTAGACATGCACTGTGTTCCAATCAGTGTTAGCCATGCACTGTGTTCCAGTCTGTGTTAGTCATGCACTGTGTTCCAGTCTGTGTTAAACATGTACTGTGTTCCAATCAGTGTTAGATATGCACTGTGTTCCAATCAGTGTTAAACATGCACTGTGTTCCAATCCGTGTTAGACATGGACTGTGTTCCAATCAGTGTTAGTCATGCACTGTGTTCTAATCCGTGTTAGACATGCACTGTGTTCCAATCAGTGTTAGATATGCACTGTGTTCCAATCAGTGTTAGCTATGCACTGTGTTCCAATCCGTGTTAGACATGCACTGTGTTCCAATCAGTGTTAGCTATGCACTGTGTTCCAATCTGTGTTAGACATGCACTGTGTTCCAATCAGTGTTAGACATGCACTGTGTTCCAATCAGTGTTAGACATGCACTGTGTTCCAATCAGTGTTAGCCATGCACTGTGTTCCAGTCTGTGTTAGTCATGCACTGTGTTCCAGTCTGTGTTAAACATGTACTGTGTTCCAATCAGTGTTAGATATGCACTGTGTTCCAATCAGTGTTAAACATGCACTGTGTTCCAATCCGTGTTAGACATGGACTGTGTTCCAATCAGTGTTAGTCATGCACTGTGTTCTAATCCGTGTTAGACATGCACTGTGTTCCAATCAGTGTTAGACATGCACTGTGTTCCAATCCGTGTTAGACATGGACTGTGTTCCAATCAGTGTTAGTCATGCACTGTGTTCTAATCCGTGTTAGACATGCACTGTGTTCCAGTCAGGGATAAACATGCACTGTGTTCCAATCAGTGATAAACCTGCACTACTGTCATGCTCTGCTGGAGTACTGGAAGAGAAGAAGGTTAGGCTCCTCCAACAAGGGATAGCAGAGCGAGTAACTAGGGAGCGAAGCTAGGGAGGGTACGGTGCTTGGGAATGGGGGTTGTTAAGGAAAGGGTTTTGCTGCGGCTTGGCCGACTAAAGGTGCTAGCCGTGAAGCTAGATGTTGTGGCCCCCAACAGAGAAGCTGAGGGGTGACCCAGGATAACCCCCACCAAGACAAGATGTATTAGACTATCCCCAGGGAGTAAAACATACACTCCGACAGGAAACAAGTGGTACTCGCTGTGGCCAGTGTAGAGCAGCAGAACAAGAGGCAGGGGAATCAGGAACCAGCAGAGATGCACTGAGAAGACAGGAACAGCAGGCAGCAGGGGGGCAGGCTAAAGATGGGTCAGATGGTCCGGTCATGCACAGTAAATAAGGAACTCTGCAAACAGCAGGCAAGGGGATGGTCAGAGAAATCCGGGTCATACACAGGATCAGAGAAAATAGAGGCAGGCTAGAGACGGGTCAGACAGTCCAGGGTCATCCACAATAAACTGGAATCAGAAACAGCAGGAAAGGGGTAGTCAGGCAATCCGGGTCACACACAATATTCAGAGGAACTGGAAAATGGCAAGCAGAAGGAAGGTCAGGCAGATCCGGGTCAACAACAGCAAAATAGGATTTTAGTCTTACCTGTTAAATCCTTTTCACTTAGTCCATACAGGTCACTGGTACTCTGGGAGGCGTAAGTCCCCTTTAATAGGCAGGAACAACTATGCAAATGATTTGCAAGGGGCGGAGCCTCCCCTCTTACTTAAGCCACCTTCTGGCCAGAGCCACTTAGATTGATTTGAGACCCTAAAACTGACCTCAGGTAAGCAAAAAGAAAGACTCCTGTGAGCATGCCCGAACGGTCTCCCACTGAATGCCACAGGAGAGCCAAGACTGGTCCCTTGACAGGGTGGGAGACCAGTGACCTGTATGGACTAAGTGAAAAGGATTTAACAGGTAAGACTAAAATCCTATTTTCACTGTCGTCCAATACAGGTCACTGGTACTCTGGGATGTACAAACATTGAGCTGATCCAGAGGCGGGAAGTAAGGCAAGGACCAGGCGCAAGGCCCAAGTCACTAGAACTGCTATGACCCAGTTAATAACATAGCCCAAACTGTAAGTGTCAACGGACACCAACCAAGGGAAACAATCCCTGGACTAACACAGCACACGGAACCAGAGCCAACCGGGCTCAACAGTAAGGAAGCACTAAGGATCACAGAGCGGAAGACCTAAACAGGCAAAACTGCCTCCAGGACCTTCCTACCAAAACTGGCATCAGCCGAAGCCAGTACATCAACTCGATAGTGCTTAGAAAAAGTGTGCACAGAGGACCAAGTGGCCGCTCTGCACAGTTGATCAGCGGAAGCCTGATTCTTGTAGGCCCAAGAGGCCCCAATAGATCTGGTGGAATGGGCAGTCACCCGGAAGGGAACATGCTTATTCCTCAACTTATAGGCTTCACGGATGGTAGCTTTAATCCAAGATGCAATAGTAACTTTGGCAGCCGGTCTCCCTGCCCTAGGTCCCTCAGGAATGACGAATAGAGCGTCAGACTTCCTGATAGACTCGGTGCGATGAACATAAAACTTGAGGCAACGCACCACATCCAACAGATGGAGATCTCTTTCCTTGTCAGATGAAGGATTAGGGCAGAAAGAGGGAACCACAATCTCTTGATTGATGTGAAACTCGGACACAACCTTGGGTAAGAATTCCTTGGTAGTGCGAAGCACAGCCTTATCCTTGTGGAACACCAGGTAAGGAGGTTTACAAGACAAAGCCTGTAACTCTGCTACCCGGCGAACTGAAACAATAGCCAAAAGGAAGGCCATCTTCCAAGTCAAGAGACGTAATGGAATGGAAGCCAAGGATTCAAACGGTGGTCGCTGGAGAACTCCCAGCACCAAATTGAGGTCCCACTGGGGAGCAGGACTCTTGAAGGCAGGTCGAACATGAGTCACACCTTGGAAGAAAACTTTCACATCAGGAAGGATAGCGATCCTTTCCTGGAAAAACACAGACAAGGCAGAAGTCTGAACTTTGAGGGAACTCAGACTGAGCCCCTTATCCACACCGTCCTGCAAGAAGGCCAGGACAGTGGGAAGATGAAATTCAAGGGATAACTTCTTATCAGAGCACCATGTCACAAAGGTTGACCATATGCGATGATAGATCTTGGAAGACACAGGCTTACGAGCACTGAGCATAGTCGACACCACAGAAGGAGAAAATCCTTTCTTTGCTAGAATCGAGGATTCAACCGCCATGCCATCAAATGGAGAGAGTGAACATCCTCCTTCCACAGATATCCCTGAAGAAGTAGGTCCGGACGGGCAGGAAGCGGGATTGGATCCGTCACTGACATGGCCATCAACTCCGGATACCAGGACTGGCGAGGCCAGTTTGGAGCGATCAGGATGACAGGACAACGCTCCCTCTTCAACTTCTGGATAACTCTGATCAATAGAGGAAGAGGAGGGAAGATGTAAGCCAGGGAGAAATCCCAAGGGATCGACAAGGCATCCACTGCTAGAGCAAGGGAGTCCCTCAACCAGGAGCAAAACACCGGAACCCTCCTGTTGTGTCTGGTAGCCATCAGGTCCACCACAGGCATCCCCCACCGCTGAGTGAGCATGTGAAACACCTCTGGATGAAGAGCCCATTCTCCGCTGTCGACGGTGTGACGACTGAGGAACTCTGCCATGACGTTGTCCACGCCTGGAATATGAACTGCAGAGATGACAGGCACGTGATCTTCTGCCCAAGACAAAATATCCTTGACCTCCCACCAGGCGGAACCGCTTCTTGTGCCGCCTTGCCTGTTGATGTAAGCCACCGCCGTGGCGTTGTCGGACTCCACTCTGATCGGAAGACCGGTCAGTTGAGACTCCCAGTGCCTCAGGGCAAGCCGGACAGCTCGAAGTTCCAGAACATTGATGGAGAGAAGGGATTCCTCCAGACCCCATTTCCCCTGAGCACTGAAGCGACCCCAGACTGCACCCCAGCCCCGAAGGCTGGCATCCGTTGTGACTGTGGTCCAACGAGGAACTAGAAAGGATCTCCCTTTCAGGAGATGAGAGAGATCTAACCACCAGTGCAGACTCGACTCGACATGAGGAGGAAGAGAAACAGACAGATGTTGATGATCTGGATGATTCCTGCACGTCTGGATCACAAATCTCTGAAGTTCCCTGGAATGGGCCATGGCAATTGGGACTGCTTCGATCATGGAAATGAACTTCCCCACTAAAGACGACAACTTCGGTACCGGAATTTCGTCCATGTCCAGAATCCCAGCCACTCTGACGGCTATCTGGTGAGCCACGTCCTCTGGAAGAAACACCATGCATTGGCGAGTGTCGAACAGGAGACCCAGGAACAGAAGCCTCTGAGATGGAACCAAGTCCGACTTGTCCAGATTCAGGATCCAGCCATGACGGTTCAGGGTGTGCATGCACTTCTGTAATTGCTGACGGAGAAGCTCCGCTGAGGAGGCTTTCAGTAGGAGATCGTCCATGTATGGGGTCACTCTGATCCCATCCTGATGAAGCACCGCTATCAAGGAGCCTAACACCCTCTGGAAGACCTGAGGGGCTGAAGTCAGCCCAAAGGGGAGCGCTGCAAACTGAAAGTGTCCCTTGTGGCAGGCAATCCTGAGATACCGCCTACTCTCCGGATGAATAGGGATGTGAAGATAAGCATCTTGAAGGTCCAGGGAGGCAAGAAACTCCCCTGGAGACATTGCTGCAATCACAGAACGCAGGGACTCCTGGCGGAAGTGGGAAGTCACCACATAGGCATTGAGATCTTTGAGATCCAAAATGGGACGAGCTCCTCCGTCCTTTTTGGCTACCACAAACAGGTTGGAATAGAATCCTGAACCTGTGTCCCCTTGAGGAACCGCCTCCAGGACCTCTTTGTCCAAGAGATCCTGAATAGCGTCGTCGAACAGACGCCTTTTTGTGGGTTCCTGAGAAGGACGAGTAAAATGGAACCGAAAAGGAGGAAGGGAAGAGAAAGGGATCCTGTATCCCTCTGACACCACCTGAAGAACCCATGGGTCCGCCACTGACTCCTCCCAAGTCCGGCAAAAGATGCGGAGACGACCACCTACAGCCGGATGCGGACCCGGGTTCGGCGAGTCATGCCGAAGCAGTCTTGGAGGTCTTGGCCTTGGGGGCAACTTTGGGCTTCCAGGACTGTTTGGGCTTGGAGGAGGAGCGCGTAGTGGGAGGACCCGTTTGGGCCGAGGAGCGTGTCTCAGTCTGAAAGGAACGAAAGGACCGATTGCGTTTGGCTGGAAACTTTTTCTTAAAGACTGAGGGTAGAAGAGTACTTTTACCGCCAGTAGCCTCACTGATCATTTCTTTGAGTTCAGACCCAAAAAGCAAATTCCCCTGAAAGGGCAAGGAGAGCAAGGCTTTCTTAGAGGCTGTATCAGCAGACCAAATTTTCAGCCAAAGAGCGCGTCTAGCCACCACAGAAGAAGTGGAGGCCCTCGCCATCATGCGCACAGCATCAAAAGCAGCGTCAGCAACATAGTTCTGAGCTTCAGTGATATTAGCAAGGAGCTGCAACTGTTCAGATACTGGCGCATCCTGGTGAACTGCTTCAGTCAGTCGTTCAGTCCAGGCCGCAATGGCTCTATTAACCCATGCCACAGCAAAGGTTGGGCGCATGGCAGTGCCAATGGAGGCAAAAATAGATTTAAGAGAAAGCTCTAGCTTTTTATCCGTCCAATCCTGCAGGGCAGAGGCATCAGAGACAGCCAAAGCGGTAGACTTGGATAGTCTAGAAACAGGAGCATCCACCTTGGGAGGATGAACCCATTTTGCCAGCTCAGCCTCAGGAAAAGGGTATAGTTTAGCAAACTTTTTAGAGACAGAGGAAGATCTATCAGGATTCTTCCATGCCTCAGAGACCAGACGGGCAAGAGTAGGGTTAGTTGGAAAACAAACAACTGGCTTAGATGGCTTTTTCTGAAAAACATCAGTAGGATCATAAGTGGATTCCTGAGTCAGAGGAAGGTTGAGCGTATTCAGAACCGCTCTGATCAGACCCTCAGCCGAGACTTCAGGGTCACACTCATAGGGGTCCCCAATGGACCTGTTAGATTCAAAAACAGTACGTTCCTCAGCATCAGAATCCTGTAAGAGTTCTTCTTCAGAATAATCAGTGACATCAGGAGCTCCCTGTGGCTTAGGCAGGGAGGTCCTGATGGTAGAGGGGGTCTGCCAGACCTGGAGAGCCCCCTGTATCTGAGAGGGAAAGAGATGAAGCGTGGATCTGAGATCCCTAGTGGCAGCTTTAAACTCCCTCACCCAAGATGGCTCAATAGCGTGGCTGGAAAGCCCAGGGTTGCTATCTTGACCAGTACAATTAGGGCATAGATCCCCCACATTATCGGTAGACAGCCCAATGTGGCAAGAGGAGCAAAACGCCATGGGGGTAGCAGACCCCCCATCCTCCTTAGACTTGGGTCTAGCCCCTAGCTCCAGTGAAGTAGACATGCTCACAGCGTCAATATACCCCACTAATAACACTATCACCCAGAAAAAGTGTAAATGATTAAAGTTTCACCCCAGAAATGTCTAAATTCGGACTTATCTGGCCAGCGAAGGGTTAATCTGTTGAGGAGAGAGAAGGCTCGGTCCCTGCGTAGTGTACTCGCTTAGGAAAAGTACCACAAAATGGCGGCCGTCATGACAGCCAATCAGAAACGAGCGCGAACCAGGCGCTCATGGGAAATGTAGTTTTCCCTTACAAGTACCCCAAACAGTGCCTGAAGCCCCCCTGAACACCCCACATACATAAAACACATTCCGGATGATAGAGCAGGAGCCTAGCATTAAAATGAGCCCTCTCTGAAGTTGCTGTGACAAGCGGTTCCAGAGATATGTCCCACACTGTGAATTCTCATAGAGAGTAAAGGAGCCCTTGCGTCTGAGCGGGAAAAAGCCGCGCTTAAAGGCGCGGAACACCATTTTTAACAAAGTTTAAGAAAACATTAAAAAGTGCACAAACAAGTATGAAACACATAAGAAACATGAGTAAACGAATACCAAAAGCTCCAAAACCCAGAGAATACCACAGAAATTGCATAAAACAGTAATAATGCAATAAAAACACCCTATGAGTGCTGGAGTGTATTGAAACTCCCAAATACAAGCCCATCAAAGGGACACTGTGGGGACAAGTGGACCTTCAGCACTCAATGGGTGACTCACCTTTCCTGCAGGACTTCTGTCTTCAGGTGACCATGATAAAGTGGGAAAGAACCAGAGGTAAATTCCCCAGTAGGGAAGCTGCTTAAAGGGATAGTAATACCTAAAATGTAAAAAAAAATATGTTGTAGGGTTTATCCCCCTGAGTAAAACAAGAGTACTCCCACTGCTGAAAGATGTTTCATTCAAAAGTTATTAATTTTCAAAGTTGAATTTTTTAGGTGCAATATCACAGTGGCCTGAAATTGTACAGTGGCGCTGTTGCTACACCATCCTATGGACAGCTCTGGTCTCAGGACCATACATCTCCATAGGATGGTGTAGCAACAGCGCCACTGTAAAATTTCAGGCCACTGTGATATTGCACCTAAAAAATTCAACTTTGAAAATTAATAACTTTTGAATGAAACATCTTTCAGCAGTGGGAGTACTCTTGTTTTACTCAGGGGGATAAACCCTACAACATATATTTTTTTACATTTTAGGTATTACTATCCCTTTAACACAAGCTGTCCCCTCTTCAGGGCATAAGGTCCACAGAAAATCCCTGGAAGCTGCACCAGCCACTTTAAAGAGGGCAATTCACAGCCATGGTCACCCTCCTAATGGTGGTATTCCATATTTGAATAAAAAAATAATAAAACACTAAGATGCATAGATGTTCTCTACCTGGTGTGCAAAGCACTCCAGGAACAAATCAATCTAAGTGGCTCTGGCCAGAAGGTGGCTTAAGTAAGAGGGGAGGCTCCGCCCCTTGCAAATCATTTGCATAGTTGTTCCTGCCTATTAAAGGGGACTTACGCCTCCCAGAGTACCAGTGACCTGTATTGGACGACAGTGAAATCAATATAAACACTTGGCAAGGCAGCAGCACGGCTCGAGTACAAGATGCTATAATAATGCATCATACTGAGCCAGGACTAAGGTTTTTAATCCAGAAGAGGCGCTCAGAACGAGGCATGGATGCCGGCGGGAAGAAAAAATGTAACATAGAGTGGAATTTTCTGGCCGGAAGGGGAGACATGAGGAAGGAGCATAGGAGCATTAGTATGACAACCAAGTTCCAATCAGTGTTAAACAGGAGAGTTGCAGGATTCATAAAAGACCCAAGGCTTGGGTCAACCGAATGTTTTATTAGTGCGCCATGCAGCCCGGTTTTACCATTACCAGTAGGGAGATCAGCACTATTACCTGCATCAAACTGGTAACAAGACCTGAGGATTTAAGCATGAGACGTGGGCCTAGGACCAGATTTCTCAATAGGCAGAGTAGGCAGCTGCCTAGAGCTCCAGATTTTGAGGAGAGGCGCATCATCTTTGCTGGCCACATCCAGATTTTGAATTGTGGGTGTGGCCAGAGCAATTTCAATGTCCCTGCACCGTTTTTTTTTACCCCTTTACAAGACATTATTTAACCCACTTGAATGTTAGAGAGATCAATAAGTAGCACTTATTCCCTATCTTTATGTATCGCTCCTCCTTTCCTTCACTCTCTTTTTAATTTTGTCTTTTTCTCTAGTTCTTTCCCTATGCCTCCAGGTTATATAGGTGGTATCTTACCTCTAAATGCATGTTGTTGCAGTTGGAACTATATTTTTGTGATTCTTTTTGTGGTTCTTGATAAAGAGCAGAAAATTTAAAACTCCATATTTATTTTCTTCAATCTTAATGTCCTGCATGTTATCTTTGAGTTTTTCAGAATTTTTAGAAATGTTACAGAGCCCTCTAGTGGTCATTCTTTACATTTGTTGCAGTGAATTAACAAGTAATGCGTTCATTCCCAAATCGCCCCTACGTTATTCATGAAATGTAACTTATGAAAAAGTACCATACAAAATTATCCAAACAGTAATCTGACTTTGCATTTAAATGCCTTACATTTCAGCTATTAAAAAAACAAAAATGTTACGCAATGTGCTCAATTCAAAACATAAATGAATATATATGTTTCATAAAATATTTACCTTCAAAATCCAGAATTTTGGAATAAAAAATAAAAGACTTTTGAAAGAAATGCGTTATGTACCATTCTGAAAGTCAAAGGTTTAAACCAGTGGTTCTCAAGCAGGGTGCCCCTTGTTTCAATAAAGACTTAGAGAAAATGTGAATGTTGCATTTCAAATGACTATTTATTGATATTATTATGCACAATAGGTTTGCTTTTGTCTTTCTTATTGGGAGACTCAAGAATAATCATATATTTATGTATTTTCCCCTTCAGTACAGTCTTGCATAAAAAGAGGTATTGAAGCAAGAGTGGATAACATTATTTTGCCATTGTACAAATCATTGGTAAGACCTCACCTTGAGTATGCAGTGCAGTTTTGGGCACCAGTTCTGAAAAAGGATATACTAGAACTAGAGAGGGTACAGCGAAGAGCAACAAAATTAATTAAGGGAATGGAGGACTTGATGTATGAGGAACAACTAGACAAACTTGGTTTATTTACTCTAGAGAAAAGACGACTAAGAGGAGACCTTATCACATTGTACAAATATATGAGAGGTCCATACAAGGATCTCTGCGGTGAGCTATTTATTCCAAGGTCTGATCAGATGACCAGGGGATGCCCCTTGAGATTAGAGGAAAGGGTGTTTAGACTTCAGCAGAGGAAGGGTTTTTTTACAGTAAGGTCTGTTA
The DNA here is from genome assembly GCA_037306005.1 of Rhinophrynus dorsalis. Taxonomy (NCBI): domain Eukaryota; kingdom Metazoa; phylum Chordata; class Amphibia; order Anura; family Rhinophrynidae; genus Rhinophrynus; species Rhinophrynus dorsalis. The sequence continues at coordinate 44,600,529 of CM074720.1, forward strand.
AATTGTGGAATTCTTTGCCCAAGGAGGTGGTTATGGAAGATACAATGAATCCATTCAAGAAAAGATTACACTTTTCTTTACAAAGGGAACATACAGAGTTATACTGTTTATTAGTAGGCAGATCAGGAAGGTCTGATAAAGACTAACTTATTTGGTAGCAGGAAAGCTATAAAATTTCTGGGGAATGAGGAGAAGGTTGAACTTGATGGACTTGTGTCTTTATTCAACCTAATTTACTATGTTACTATGTTATAGGTTCCACTGAAAATTTCAGACTGCATGTTAGGAGCATCTTTAAAAAAAAAAAGATTGAGAATTAATGGTTTAAGCTATTCTCCATTCTAGTGTACCCAGTGATACAATGATATGAAAGTGCAACTAAATGAATGATCAAACCCCTTCCCCCCAAAAAAAAACTGTCAACAAGAAAATTATTTTAGATTGTAATTATTTTATTTTAATTACATTTCTTCTATAATGACTTTTATTTGCAAAAGTTGTGAAATCTTATTTTTCTTTTTAGGAGGATGATTATATGTATAATTACAATTTATTGGATGTGAACTTGGCCCTGTGGAAAGCAGTTTACATGATATTGTTTTAATTTGGAATGGAGAAAAACAAAGGTTGGAACTATTATTTTATTTTATTAATAAAATATTTTAAATTCCAATTTTACTTAATATTTAAATACTTTTTAGTTTTAATTTGAATTTGATATTGTACATTAAAATGAACTCATACATTTTAGGAAACCATAAATAACTTGATATTTATTATTATTTATTAAATGCAAGCTTCCATAAATAACTTGCATTGTGTAAACCTGGTCTTTTGTAAAAGGTTTAAAAATTAAATTTTCATTTTAAAATGGAGATCAGGAAATGCTGTTGTAGATATATATTTTTTTTCCACTGTGTATTAAAAAATATCTCACTCATTTACATCACCATAAAGTTGATAGCAGTTATAATTTTTAAACTCAAGCTGCTATAGATAGGAAAATGCATGATTAAGATACCAAATGGAGACTTAGTAAACTCAAGAAAAATTAAATGTCAGTACAAAACAAACAAAAGTATTTAAAAGAAAATTTAGAGAAAGATGTTAGGATAATGTCTTTGAGAACTAGCAGAAAATAAACATGAAAAAGAACATTTCCAAATCATAAAATGAAAAGTAGATGGAGGAGTAACTAACCAAATACAGATTTATTACATAATATAATGTACAAATTTAGAATACAAATATTGAAGTATTACTGGTTTCTAAGTCATTGCACAGGAGTATAAGTTACAAGAGTATGGATTTCTATCCTAGTGATTCTGTGAAATATTTACATATTTGAAAAGATGACTATTATAACTATTTTTTAATATTATTGAAAATTATTTTTTGTGACAATTTAATCAGTTGCACTTTTTATGTTTGTATCTGAATATATTTCAATATTTTTTTTGCTAAAAATTGTATTAGATAATGATGTATACTATAATAATTAATACTTATATTAAGTGCATTTTTCAAATGAGATCACAGTGCATTAAATACATGGCTCAGGTTAAACTTTGCCTGTATACAAACAGTGGAAAATTAATGCAGTTCCTAATGAAAAAATTATAAAACAATTATCCAAGATCTGAAAAGAAGACATCTCATACATAAAATACTACATTGAAACTAATTTTTAAATGTACTCATTCCAATGTGTACTAAAATAATGTACCATGCACAGCAAGTGTCTTTCCTACAGAGCAAGGGTACCAAGTGGGCATGCAGAAATAGAAGCTAGATAGAAGGAAGGGTCCATGTCTGTCCTTCTTTTGGATCACTGATGCAGTGTGAGAGAGAACTAAGTTCTGATGCAGGACTCTGCCTTTTATGTTGGTAAACATGGACAAAAAAAACAAACAAATAAAAAAAAACCAAAACCAAAACCAAAAAAATTGAATTTGAGAAGGTTTGAGAAAAAATATGCTGGAGCATGCTTAGTGCTCACTCACACTGTATCAGTGGTGCAAGAGGATGAAAAACATAGACCCCTCCCACCTTGTTCGTAGTGCAGCATGCCTACCTGGTACCTTGGCTTTGGAGAGCTGCACTTACTATTGCATATTGAGCTATTTTCAGTGCACCACATGACTGATGACTAAGAGCCAATTGAGAAATTCTGGGGCAAACCACCTGCAATATAGGGGAGACATAAAAATTCTCAAAATACATCTAGGCTTAAAGGGGAACTATCACCCCAATTAAAGTCCACCCCACCTAATTAGGCATCTAGAGATAAGCTTAACAATCAAACTTTTATGTAGAAAAAAGACACCGTTAGTCAGAAATCCTACCTCAGCCGACACGGCCAGGCACCAGCGCAGACATCTTTGCTTACAGACATCTGTGCACCTGCGCTCTCAGTCTCGGTCTCCTCTAGGAGGTGTTGCATGGTACCTTAAGGTACCAGGACGCGACTGATGGTACAGGAGCAGAGATGCCTCTAGAGAGCTGGTGCCTGGCCGTCAGCTGAGGAAGGATTTCTGACTAATGCGGTCTTTATCCTTCATAACAGTTCGTAGTGTTTATCCCCCTGAGTAAAACAAAGTTACTCTCACTGCTGAAAGGTGTTTTATTCAAAAGTTATTGCAGCTCAAATTTGATTTTTTTTAGGTGCAATATCACAGTGGCCTGAAATTGTACAGTGGCACTGTTGCTACACCATCCTATGGAGATTGATGGTTTACGGACCACAGCTGTCCATAGGATGGTGTAACAACAGCACCACTGTACATTTTCAGGCCACTGTGATATTGCACCTAAAATATTCAACTTTGAGCTGTAATAACAGTTGAATAAAATGCCTTAGCAGTGAGAGTACAATATATATTTTTTTACATATTAAGTATTACTATCCCAGGAGGCCTCTCTGGCATTCAAAAAGTTAACAGCTTTGTAAATCAAATGGAACTTTAATTTAGACTATAAGATGCAGTTAATTTGCTCCATAATTACCCAAATTCATCTTAGCGTATCAGCCTTAATGAATGTTTTTGTTTTGTAGAAATACATTTGTCTCGTGGTGATACATTCACTTTGAATTGATAACTTTTATGGCGGCTTCTAAACACCATTGACACAAATCGGCTCATCATATACTTTGAGAGAATATTTCCTGAAATGGTTATAAATGAATAATATTTAATCACAGTTAACCTGTGATAAAACTGCTTGATCATCTCTAGCAATAAAGAAACCAAGAGGTGTCAAGGCCATTTTGAGACATAAAAATGAATCCTTAAACTGAAATAACAGGCGGAAGTCATTCTGGTTAGTGTGATGAGCTTTATGATCCTTAATTGACTGGTGTAAATGCGGCTGCTGAGCAATTTAGCAGCGTATTCAATTTCATATAGCCATGCACATATATCGCTGGGACGTAGCATTGGGTTCTCAGACGTTTGACCCTCAGACGTTTGACTCAAAGAGTTAATTATTTTCTGCTTTCTTAAAGGGATAGTAATGTTTCACAAAAAAGCAGCTCCAATTAATCTTCATAGTATTTGGACCATGGAGAGTGTTATTTCAATATTGTCAGAGTTGTAGTACAAGAGTAACTGAATGATAAAGTATCCCCCTCCCACCCCTTTTACCTAGTGTAAGCCGCGTCCTCTCAGATGTGGAATCTGGTCGCTTGACCGGACTGATCGCAGCAAGGGACAATCTTCTTACTGTGAGCATACGGAAAACCCTGCCCCCCTTGACAGATTTTTCAGGTTTTTCCTTCTGCTCACTGAAGATTGTCCCTCTCTGTGATCCATTCGGACAGTCTTGCTGCTCTGAGGTGAGCAGTGGTACATCAGTAAAAGGGCGGAAGGGGGATATTTTGTCATTCAATTACTCTTGAACTACAACTCTGACAGTATTGTAATAATACTCCCCATGGCCCAAATACCATGAAGATTAATTGGAGCTGCTTTTATTGTGAAACATTACTATCCCTTTAACCCTTTGGGTGTCCAGCAATTTGAGAAGTATCCATGGGGTAAATCAGTTTGTACTGTGCTTCTATACAACATTTTACAAAAACAATTTTTTTTTTATTTTTTTTTTTTTAACTTATATTCCAATGTTCAAGTCATTTTACATTTGAAAATCAATGCAGAAAAGGAGACTTATAAATGAAATAATCAGTTTATTTGCCCATTTGTTGAGTGATATATTAAACTAAATACAACTTATTCATACTGTATATTTGCTTGAGTCCAAATTAGACTTTCTCTCTCTTTCTTTTTCTTTCTTTCCTTTTCTCTCTCTCTCTCTCTCTTTTTCTCTCTTTCTTTCTCTCTCTCTCTCTCTTTTTTGTCTTTTTTCTTTCTCTTTCTTTCGTTTTCTCTCTCTTTCTCCCTCTCTCTTTCTTTCTTTCTTGCTCTCTCTCTCTCTTTTTGTTCTCTCTCTTTCTTTCTTGCTCTCTTTCTCTCTCTCTCTTGCTCTCTTTCTCTCTCTCTCTTTTGTTCTCTCTCTTTCTTTCTTGCTCTTTCTCTCTCTTTTGTTCTCTCTCTCTTTCTTTTGTTCTCTCTCTCTCTTTCTTTCTTTCTTTCTTTCTTTCTTTCTTTCTTTCTTTCTTTCTTTCTTTCTTTCTTTCTTTCTTTCTTTCTTCTCTCTCTTTCTCTGTTTTTGTCCCTTTCTCTCTCTCTCTCTTTCTTGCTCTCTTTCTTTCTCTCTCTTTCTTTGTCCCTTTCTCTCTCTCTCTTTCTTTATCTTTCTTTCTCTCGCTCTCATCTATCTATCTATAGAAAGGTATCCCCTGGGGTACTTAAATGTATAATCCCCATAAATTTATAATCCCCATAAATGTATAGTCCCCTTAAAAATGTTTCCCAGGCTTCTATGTACTCTAGAAAGAGTTATTGTGTGGGAGTATTTAAATATATGTCAAAGATGGTACTCTGTTAGCAGTAGTAACGATTAATATTAAAATATATATTTTGCAGGATTTTGAGAGATATTTTATTCAAAAGTTTTTGCAACTTCCATTATTTGGGTGCAGTACCTCTATGGCATGATATTTTATGGTGGTGCTGTTGCTATAACAGTCTATAGACAGCTTTGGTCAGTTGATCTTAAACCTCCAGAGGAAGCCGTACAAATCCATTGTAACATTTTGGGCCACAGATGTACTGCACCCAACGAAATGCAAGTGTGAGCTGCAAACACTGTTGAATAAAACATCTCTCAGTAGTGAGAGTACCCTTGTATTACTCAGCCGGACAAAACCTGCAACATATATTTTCATAGTACTAAGCAGAATCGTGATCCCGTTTCCTTCCTGAGAGGTAAAAAGGGCTCAGACTTCCCCACATGGGTGGGCTATACAAGAGAAAGTGGGCACTTGATTCCAGTTCCTACATCCATCTGCTAGAGGGTCCTTTGCTCACCTTGCTTATTTCCCATAAACCTCTGGGATTTATTTGTAACCCTTTGAGTGCCAGAGGGGTATGCAACGCAATGCAAACCCCTGGCATACAAGCGTTCTCCTTAGATGGGGAGAGGCCAGGGCCTATATGTATGGTGTGGTGGAGGGTTGTGTGACTCTGACACGGAGGGTCCAATTTTCTTCATTCTTCCCCTTTTTTCCCCTCCTATTCTCCAAGATAATTACTTCCTAATGGTGCCTGCCTGTATGTTGCTCATGTTCAATCTAGTGTAAGTCCATTGTTCTCCTTCACAAACGCTACACTCTGCAACTTTACATTTCTTAAGCATAGTCAGTGGTACATGTTTGGTTACCCATGTTCTTTGTTTCCATAAACTTGAGTTAAAAAAAATTGAGCTGATAACTTTTAAATGAAAAATCTCTCAGCCGTGGAAGTTCCATTGCTTTACTTGTCTGGAGAAGCCCTATAATATAAATGTTTTCAGAAAAAGTACTACTATTTTTTATTATTATTACTATTATTTTAAAGGGCTTGCTGTAACTCTTCAATGCACTTTTAGAAATAATCTACTTAAACCCTTGGATTCTATAGAGTTCTTCAACGCATTTATGCTTAGAATAAAATACCTCCCTAAATGTTAATGTAAAACATGCAGCCTGCAGGCCTCATAAGGGCCATGGGACAGCAGTGAGAGGCCCTCCATAGACAGAAACGTTTTAAGTGCTCTGTAGCCATGCATGAATTGGTTAAAATCTCCATTTAGATCAATGGATTTTTTTTCTCAGTAACGTTAACCTCCTGAATTGCAGAGAGGTGACCAATACAATACTTTGCAATAAGTTGGACACTTCTCCGGCACTCAAAGAGTGAATTAAGTAAGCGATAGATAGAGTGCAGACAGTGTATGGGAGATTCTGTGGATACCAGTGGACCACGACATTGTATTGTCATTCTCAACACACACACACACACACACACACACACAAGCTTATGGAGGTGGAAAATATCACAGTTGAAAAACAAAACATAAAATAAAGACAATAGCCTCTCCAAACTAATATACTGTACCAGAATATTAGTTTTATTTAAAACAATATAATAAAAAATATCAAAGTCCCACTAAAAAACGCGTTTCACAGCTCTCCATGCTGCTTCTTCAGTAAAGTAGGTACTAGTATCCCATGAACAAGCCTATTGGCTATTTAAAATATCCCAGAGCTGCTTCATTGGACGATCCGCAAAAACCTTGTCAGGACCGTCCCATCTCGCTGGAGTATTAACCATTAAGCAAGTGGGACAATTTCAATCCTTCTTTGCCTGATCATCCAGTCTATGCAGCTATATAACATGGAACAAATCCATCATAACATATTAATATTTTCGTATATATATATTGTACGTGTTCCACAGTATAAAAAACAATAATAAACAAACAGTAATATCCATCAAAAACATATTAATAATATTCAACAGTGATTAATAATATCCTCAAATGTAAAGTGTCCGAATGGACGTCCCATTCAAATAGATAGCCATCCAGACAAACAGTTCACGCTCCAGTTTACAAGAAACTCTGTCCCCACTGGAGCCCCGAACAATCGGATCTGATAGAGTGAGGTAACATCAGTCCAATCAGGAGTATTAACTCCTAAAGTGAGAACCACAGTACATAGTGTCAAAACTCCCGTCTGGAAACTCCAATGAAGGACAGATTTATAAAAATAAATACAATAAGATACCATGTATACATTAATACAATAAGAGAAAATAATAATACACTCCCACACTCACAATTCATAGACCATGTTAGTGTAGATAATAATGTACTACAAAACTACACAAAGGATAAATACCAATCCACCATAGATGGACTTGATGGAAAAGTACTGGTATTATAACTACAGATAATAATATCAGGCACCAACTGGATAATAGACTGACCAGAATACTACACAAAGATATACAATGACCTATGTAAAGTGGCTAAGTGTGAGGTCCAAAATATAACAGCAAAAGAAAATATGTGAAAAGAAAAAAAATATATAAAAAATATATATTATAATAATAATAATATAATCAATGTTAATGAAAAAAATATAATATATATATACCTATGTAAATACGTGAAATATGATGATATAATAGAATGATTAAATGTGAGTGTGAAATGGCTATGTGTGTAACCCAATAATAATATAATACATAAATTGTAAATAGAGTAAAAATAAAATAAAATAGTGATGGATTAAAGTAAAAATTAAATTGAAGATAAAATAAAATAGAATAAAATGAAATTAAAAAATAAATGAAAAAGAAAAATATAATAAAAATAATATGAAAAAAGGAATAAGAAAAATGGTAGTAATAATAAGAATAATAACAATTTTTGGATTCTCTACCACTGGGTATTTACCACTTCTTTCAAGCCTGCCGGTAGGAGTGTGTTCAATCTAAAGATCCAATAGGCTTCCCTGCATGCTAACCTATGTGGCCTATATCTACTATTGGAACTAATCCATTCAGTTGGTAAGATCCTTAATCCCTATGGATTCTTATTTATCTTATTTATCTCCAATTTTAATTTTTACTTTAATACATCACTATTTTATTTTTGCTCTATTCGCTATTTTTGTATTATATTACTAGTGTAAAAGCCCGTGTACATGGGCCAAGGTCCGGGTGATGTTAAGAGGTCGGTCCTGCTCTGCGTCCTGCTGCCAACGCAGTCAAGCACTGTAGAGACTGGCCAAAAGCACAGAATGCTCCCAGCATTCCTACACCTCCCAGTATTCCGTGCTCCCAGCATTCTGTGCTCCTAGCATTCCGTGCGTTCGGGCAGTCTCTACTGCGCATGACAGCTTCTGACAAACATCCTAGAGAATTATTATATAGGATTATTGGGTTAATACACATAGCCATTTAACATTCACATTTAATCGTTCTATTATATCATCGTATTTCATGTATTTACATAGGTCTATATATTTATTATATTTTTTCTTCACACACATCAATACCTAATAACCTACATGCACAGTAGTTTAGGTCATAAACATTGGAGATAATTATTAATAAGAAAGTATTTGATACATACATTACTGTTATATCAAACATTATAATCTGGGTATTAGAACCATTAACATTGATTATATTATTATTATATATTTTTTTTATATATATTTTTCTTTTCACATATTTTCTTTTGCTGTTATATTTTGGACCTCACACTTAGCCACTTTACATAGGTCATTGTATATTTGTGTGTAGTATTCTGGTCAGTCTATTATCCAGTTGGTGCCTGATATCATTATCTGTAGTTATAATACCAGTACATTTTCCATCAAGTCCATCTATGGTGGATTGGTATTTATCCTTTGTGTAGTTTTGTAGTACATTATTATCTACACTAACATGGTCTATGGATTGTGAGGGTGGGAGTGTATTATTATTTTCTCTTATTGTATTAATGTATACATGGTATGATATTGTATTTATTTTTATAGATCTGTCCTTCATTGGTGTTTCCAGGTGGGAGGTTTGGCGCTATGTAGCGGGGTACTCATCAGCCATTTAGGAGTTAATACTCCTGATTGGACTAATGTTACCTCACTCTATCGGATCCAATTGTTCGGGGCTCCAGTGGGGAAAGAGTTTCTTGTAAACTGGAGCTTGAAGTGTTTGTTTGAATGCCTATCTATTTGGATGGGACATCCATTCGGACGCTTTACATTTGAGGATATTATTAATCACTGAATATTATTAATATGTTTTCGATGGCTCTTACTGTTTGTTTATTATTGTTTTTTTATACTGTGGAACACATGTACAATATATATATACAAAAATATTAATATGTTATGATGGAATTGGATGATCAGGCGACAAAAGATTGAAATTGTTCCACTTGATTAAGGGTTAATTCCCCAGCTGATAGGATGCTCCTGACAAGATATTTGCGGATCGTCCAATCGAGCAGCTCTAGAATATTTTAAATAGCCGCTATGCTCGTTCTCGGGATGCTAGTACATACATTACTGAAGAAGCAGTGTGGAGCGCTGTGAAACGCGGTTTTTAGTGCGACTTTGATATAGTCTTTGTTTTATTATATTGTTTTAAATAAAACTAATATTCTGATACAGGATATTAGTTCGGAGTGGATATTTTCTTTATTTTTTGTTTTTCAACGGTGATATTTTCCACCTCCATAAGCTTCTGAAGTCCATATGAGAACAGATTGGAGTACCTGACTGGATCTACACTGAACAGGGCCGGTAAGATGCCCCTGTATGCCTTTAATGCTGTATTCATTCATACGAATCTATACATTTGTTCATACATGTGAGAGTGATTGACACATTGTTATATATACCGTCTGATTATTTGTTTGATAAGGCAATATTGGAGCTCCTATCTGTTTTTTGTTTTTGGGATTACATTGTGTCCTTCAAGAGTGGAGGTTGGAGGGAGAGCGGCTACAGATCAGTTCTGGTGACAGCTGGGTAAGGGACAGCTTGATCAATCCCTGAGCTCTGGTGCTGGCTAACACATAGGTGTATACCCAGCCACTATGCTTGTGAGTACCATTTTTTGGTGGTGGTGAGGTGACAACAATACACCCTGTTCCAAATTATTATGCAAATGATATTTAAGTGTCACAAAGATTAAATATTTTGTTTTTCACTTTAAATCAAGGATGGCATTGTGTCTCAGGGCTCTTTTGATCACTGAAAACAATCTTGGACACCTGTGATAATTAGATTGCCAGGTTAGCCCAATTTAAGTAAAAACTACTAAAGGTGGGTGTTCCACATTATTAAGCAGAGCACCATTTTCAAGCAATATGGGGAAGAAAAAGGATCTCTCTGCTGCCGAAAAGAGTGAAATAGTTCAATGCTTTGGACGAGGTATGAAAACATTAGATATTTCACGAAAATGTAAGCGTGATCATCGCACGATTAAGAGATTTGTGGCTGATTCAGAGCACAGACGGGTTCGTGCAGATAAAGGCACATTGAGGAAGGTTTCTGCCAGATCCATGCATCGGATCAAGAGAGCAGCTGCTAAAATACCATTACATACCAGCAAACAGATATTTGAAGCTGCTGGTGCCTCTGGAGTCCCAGGGACATCAAGGTGTAGAGTCCTCCAGAGTCTTGCAACTGTGCATAAACCTTCTATTCGGCCACCACTAACCAATGCTCACAAGCAGAAACGGCTGCATTGGGCAGAAAAATACATGAAGACTAATTTTCAAACAGTCCTGTTCACTGATGAGTGCCTTGCAACCCTGGATGGTCCAGATGAATGTAGTAGTGGATGGCTGGTGGACGGCCACCCTGTTCCAATAAGGCTGCAACGTCAGCAAGGCGGTGGTGGAGTCATGTTTTGGGCTGGAATCATGGGAAGAGAGCTGGTCTGCCCCTTTAGGGTCCCCCAAGGTGTAAAGATGACCTCTGCAAAGTATGTGGAGTTTCTGACTGACCACTTTCTTCCCTGGTACAGAAAGAAGAACTATGCTTTCCGTAATAAAATCATATTCATTAGGGATGAGCGAGCACCCCGATGCTCGGGTGCTCGAGTGCTCTGACCGAGCACCCCCTGATGCTCGAGTGCTCGGCCGAGCACCCGAGCCCCATTCAAATGAATGGGAGCACTCGAGCATTAAACCAGGCACCCCCTGCTCTGATGAGCGGAGGGTGCCTGGTCAATGTCCCCCTTCATCTCCGCTATGCCCCTCTTCCACAATGTCCCCCTTCATCTCCTATGCCATAGAGGAGATGAAGGGGGACATTGTGGAAGAGGGGCATAGCGGAGATGAAGGGGGACATTGTGGAAGAGGGGCATAGACTCTATGCCCCTCTTCCACAATGTCCCCCTTCATCTCCGCTATGCCCCTCTTCCACAATGTCCCCCTTCATCTCCGCTATGGCATAGGAGATGAAGGGGGACATTGTGGAAGAGGGGCATAGCGGAGATGAAGGGGGACATTGTGGAAGAGGGGCATAGCGGAGATGAAGGGGGACATTGTGGAAGAGGGGCATAGAGTCTATGCCCCTCTTCCACAATGTCCCCCTTCATCTCCGCAATGCCCACTTCATCTCCGCAATGCCCCCGTACCTCCATTCCCTGGTGGTCCAGCGGAGCGTCTTCGGATCTGTGCCTCTTCCGGCACAGATCCTCTTCACCCGAACATGTCGGGCGAGCACATGGCGGTACTCGTACGAGTACCGCCATGTGCCGAGCGATGCTCGAGCCGATCCGAGCATCGGCCGAGCACGCTCGCTCAACACTAATATTCATGCATGACAATGTACCATCTCATGCGGCAAAGAATACCTCTCCATCAATGGCTGCTATTGGGATAAAAGGAGAGAAAGTCATGGTGTGGCCTCCATCCTCCCCTGACCTCAATCCTATTGAGAACCTTTGGAGCATCCTCAAGCAAAAGATCTATGAGGGCTGGAGGCAGTTTACATCCAAACAGCACCTCTGGGAGGGTATTCTGACATCTTGCAAACAAATTCAAGCAGAAACTGTCCAAGAACTCACAAGTTCAATGGATGCAAGACTTGTGAAGCTGCTATCAAATAAGGGGTCCTATGTTGAAATGTAACGTGACCTGTTAAAATGTTTAAAAAGTTAAAATGTTGTTAAAAGTTTGATTGAAATAGCTTTTGATTTCAGTAAATATGCTGCAAACACAACAAATGACAATTTTCAGTTCTTTAGAACCTATAAAGTGTTTTGAAACTTACTGTGCGTAATAATTTGGAACAGTGCATTGTAAGTTTTTTATGTTTAAAAAAAATACTGTTATCATTATCAAGTTTGTTCAATAAAATTTGAATTGTACTCTTACTAGTTGAAAACATGAGAATTATGCTGACTGTTATTTACATCAATTATTTAGGTAAATGAGAAAAATATCATTTGCATAATAATTTGGAACAGGGTGTATATAGGAGATATTACACAAGCAAGTGCCTCTCTTTTTTTTTTCATTTCCTCTCTTACACACACACACACTAATAGATATAATCATATGTGTGTGTGTACACGTCAGGCCCGGGCTGGCCATCGGGCATACCGGGCATTTGCCCGGTGGGCCGGTCCGGGGCCAGTCTGGGTGTTTAAAAAAAAATAATGAACGAATGCCCGTCACCGCCGCCCCCCCCCCCGTCCATGGGCTGCTCAAAAAATAAAAATGGGCTGCTCAGCCTTAAATGGCCAGGCCTATTTTTTGTTCCAGTCTGGGCCTGGTGTACGTTTACATATATACACACACACATACAAACACACATGTGGACACTATCAGCTAATGTCCCAGCCTTCCTTAGGTTCTTTGAAGAAAAAGGTATGCAGCCCCGACTGTATTTCTCTGACATAAATTATTTTTGGATATAAATATGTCTGGGTACATCCATTAAATTGCAACAACAACAGGTTTCATACAATGGTAACATTCCAAGCTCTTGTTTGATTTGTTGTAACTATATGCTATAACATTATAAAATATCACTTTTACCACAAACAAAACCCTTTGCCATATCCTAATACTTAACAATCTCATAAAACTGCTAAATACAGCTATGAAGCTTTCACTTGGATTGAACCAAAGCCTGTGCAATGTGGCCTCACTTAAATTGCCCTTTACAAAAAAGTTATCATTTTACTGGCATTGTAAAACAATTTCTGCACATGCTGTGTACTGATTAGTAAGACATAAAAGGGAGATCCCAGGTAGGAGTCTCTAACTCATCAGTCACTGTGCAGAGAGCAGAGAAGTGAGAGTATAGCAGAGCAATGGGTCGATACACTGGCAGAACCGGCCGACTGGCTTTCATGTGTGTAGTGAGCCTTTTCCTTTTTGTGGCCGAGATAGCCATAGGCTACATTGGAAACTCCCTCTCCCTCTCCTCTGATGGCTTTGCTGTTCTCTCCCACCTGATCTCCATGATTATTGGGTTGGTGGGAGTTCGGTTTAGCCGGGTTCAGTGGCACCAGAGAAACACTTATGGCTTCCTACGGGCTGATGTGGTAGGAGCCTTCGGCAATTCTGTTTTTGCTGCGGCTCTGATGTTTAGTATCTTGATTGAAGCCATCAAGAGGTTCATTGGTCCAGAAAAGACAGAAAATGCCGTGTTGGTTCTCATTGCTGGAGTCGTGGGGCTGTCCATCAACATATTAAACTATTTCCTCTTTATGGACTGCTGCTTTCCAAAGGAATCAAATAAGAAAGAAGACCTAGAGGCAGGTAAATGATCATGAACATTTTAGCTATAATGTACCAATATGTTAGAGCTGTGATGGCCAATCATTGGACCTTCTGTTGATGGCAGCTATAGCTTCTATCTGATTGGGGATGACAGGAGTTGTAGCCCACAATGACTGGAGGCCCAGAATTTGACAACCACTATCTTAGAGGGATAGTAAACCCTTATTATGTTAAATACATATTTTGTAGGGGATTTTCAGCTGTGTGAAACAACTCTACTCATAATACTGGGATATGTGTTATTCAAAAGTTACTTGAACAGCACTCTTGTTGCTGACACTTATTTCTCCATAGACTGCAATAGCAACACCATCACCTTACACTGGAATGTGCAAATACAATATAAACCACTTGCAGAAAATACAAGTTTGAATTGCAATCATTTTGAATAAATAATCTCCCATCATTTGAAACATTCCTGCTTTACTCAGCTGAAGAAGCCCTCTAAAATATATATTTTTCATAATCAGGGTTTACTGTCTCTAAGCAATTCCATCTAATAAATATGATTACAAAAATAACAAACCAATTATTTTACTAGCTGTTTCGACTACATTTCTTATCAAGAAAGTGAGCTCTTCCGGTAAGAAAACCCTCTTACTCTCTCCGTGAAGACATAAAATGGTATCTTGAAGTTGTTTATGCATTTTTTAATTAACCAGATTCATTTATTTCTGTTTAGCTGTATAAGAATGGCTACTTTTCTTTTTAGCTGCGTTTTAAGTCTGCGAATTGAAAGAAATTGCCATTTAAAGGGATAGTAATGTTTCATAATAAAAGCAACTCTAATTAATCATCATAGTATTTGGACTTTGGAGAGTGTTATTTCAATTCTGTCAGACTTGTAGTTCAAGAGTAATTCAATGACAAAGTATCCCCCTCCCACCCCTTTTACTGATGTAACACTGTTCAGCCAGATCAGAACGGAGGTGCCCAGGTAGACTGCAGAGAGGGACAATCTTCAATTAAGATAAGGGAAAAACCTGGAAAACTTGTCAAGGGGGGTAGGGCTTTGATTGTTCTCATAGGAAGAAGATTGTCCCCTTCTGTTATCTGTCTGGTCTATGGACTGCATTCCACATCTGAGAAGAGATGGCTTACACTAGGTAAAAGGGGTGGGAGGGGAAACTTTGCTTGTGAATATCTCTCAACCCATAAAGTTTTGAGAGATAAGACTTATATCGTTCTTCATGTTTTTTAATGCCTACAAAATAAAATATTAAGTATTAATATCCCTTTAACCCTTTGAGTGCAAGGGAGTGAGTGAGGTGGATCCTTCTCTGGAACTCAAAGGATTAAAGTATACTAGACAGGAGAATTTCTAGGCACTAGCTGGGAGGGTGGGTTTGTTGGTCAAAAGCTGCAGATCTTGTTCTTAAAGCCCCAGGTCATGTCGCCAGCTTGGTACCAATCTCCCTAATAGTAATGATGCCACCGGGCTGCTCATTGCACTCAAAATGAATGGGGCTGGCCTAAACTCGGAGATTTTAAGGAAAAGCTTGTGGTCTTTTGAGAACCTAGCAACTCCTCTGATACTAGGGTTGGGAAACTTGGTGACCTCTGTAGCCTCTAAGAGGTTACAAGCTCAATTTAAATTAAAGGACATTTTGAGAATCCCCTTCGACTGGCACAGTTAGAATGCTCCAAAAACACTTTCTAGTTTTCTGAATATTGTCTGAAATGTTTTCTCATCATGACACCCTCAGAATTTGATTTTTGGTTACCAAGAAAAAAACTTTAATTGATGCATCTTCACTGGTAAAATGCAATAGTCTTTAGATGCCCAATTTGTTTGATCCACATTTCTCAAATCTTTTGTTTTATATTATAAGTAGGTATTTTTGGTTTAACATGTTGCATGCATGTAGTAATTATTTCATTACTTATTACACATTTTACCTAATACTATCGCCCAGTTGAATTTGTGGACATATTCATCAAGCCAATTGCACCAGAAGGGGAACATTAGCATTACAACTAAGTTAAATGGGGATGTTACCCCTTGAAAGGTTAAAAGCCTAATTTATAGGGATAGTAATACTTAAGTATTACTAATCCCTATAGTAAAGTCCTTTTAAAAATAAATGTATTGCCCCCAGTTTCATCTCTCAAACCTTTATGGTTTGAGAGATAATCACTCCTAAAGTTGCCCTCTCTCTCCCCCTTTCCCGAAGTCAGCGTTGTAGTTGACTGAAGGGAAATCCGGTATCACTTGCATCAGGTGGCTCTACAGCAGAGCCACAATCGTGTTAATAAAAAAAAAATCTTTCACTGAAACGGTCTTCTATGTGTGCCTGCAAACCAAGCACACATAGAAGACCATTTTAGTGAAAGTTTTCTTTTTATTATTGCGATCGTGGCTGTGCTGGAGAGCCACCTGAAAGTCGTACGACTTGTTTCCCTGCAGTCAGCTAGAATGCTGACTATGGGGAAAGGGGAGGGAGAGGGCAACTTTAGGAGCGATCATCTCTCAAACCATAAAGGTTTGAGAGATGACACTGGGGGCAATACATGTATTTTTAATAGGACTTTAATATAGGGATTAGTAATACTTAAGTATTACTATCCCTTTAAATCAATGAAAATTTGTGTAAATTAATTTTAACCCTATGGTGTGGTTAGATGGCCCCAAATTGTACCGCACTGTAAAGCCCTTATTCTCTAAGTCATGTTAATTGAAATCTGACTATTACCAGTTATAGTTACATAATTCAAGTTATTTTAATAGGGCTTTTAATTATTTAAGAATGACATTGAGGGAGATTCACTAAGCACTGATAACGAGGTGATAAAGTGGAGATGACCTCTCTAGTTTATCACTCCTTCAATTCCTATGTTATTCTATGAAGGCTATGAATAAGATTTCTTTAAAAGGATAGTAATACTTAGTTTTATCTTTATTTTATTTTGTAGGCATTAAAAAAAACATGAAGAACGATATAAGTCTTATCTCTCAAACCTTTACGGTTTGAGAGATATTCACAAGCAAAGTTTCCCCTCCCGCCCCTTTTACCTAGTGTAAGCCATAGCTTCTCAGATGTGGAATGCAGTCCATAGACCAGACAGATAACAGCAGGGGACAATCTTTTTCCTAGGAGAACAATGAAAGCCCTGCCCCCCTTGACAAGTTTTTCAGGTTTTTCCCTTATCTTAATTGGAGATTATCCCTCTCTGCAATCTACCTGGGCACCTCCCTTCTGATCTGGCTGAGCAGTGTTACGTCAGTTAAAGGGGTGGTAGGGGGATACTTTGTCATTGAATTACTCTTGAACTACAGCTCTGACAGAATTGAAATAACACTCTCCAAAGTCCAAATACTATGATGATTAATTAGAGCTGCTTTTATTATGAAACATTACTATCCCTTTAACTTTGGAAATCTTAGTACATAGGCTCTGTAGAATAACATAGGAACTGGAGAAGTGATAAACTGGTAAGTCACCTACACTTTATCATCATATAGTGAATCTCCCCCCTTGCATCTTGATAACACATTGTGTGCTCTGTAGTTTTCTCTTATCTCAACTTTAAGCCCGGAATATTATATCCAGGTAACTCCTGAACCTCATTATGCTCTAAAGTCCATGTTTGGAATTTACAAACTGCATTCCACAGAAATGGGCTTCCCAAGTGTGAAATGCGTGGGAGTGTGGGATATATTTCCTCTTCTAGACATTAATACATAAACATCTGCGTTATGAATGAAAATTCTGTAATGTTGTATTTTGTGTTGTGTACAAAAAGTTCAATAAAATTTTAAAACTTAAAAACTATTTGGTCAGTGTGCTTTAAAACAAAGTTGATTGAAGTATAGATTAAAGGGATAGTAATTATTTCAAAATAAAAGCAGCTCCAATTAATCTTCATAGTATATGGACTATGGAGAGTGTTATTTCAATACTGTCAGAGTTGTAGTTCAAGAGTAATTGAATGATAAAGGATCCCCTCTCCCGCCCCTTGTACTGATGTAACACTGTTCACCTCAGAACAGAAAGGTGGTGTCCAGATGGCTTGCAGAGAGGGTCAATCTTCAATTAGCATAAGGGAAAAAACCTGAAAACACTGTCAAGGGGGACAGGGTTTTCATTGTTCTCACAGTATGAAGATTGTCCCTTGCTGTGAGCTGTCTGGTCTTAAGACCAGATTCAACATCTGAGGGGAGGTGGCTTACACTAGGTAAAAGGGGCAGGAGGGGATCCTTTATCATTCAATTACTCTTGAAATATAACTCTGACAGTATTGAAATAACACTCTTCATGGCCCAAATACTATGAAGATTAATTGGAGCTGCTTTTATTTTGAAACATTACTATCCCTTTAAGTTAAATGGCATAGCAGAGATTTCTAGTTGCTTGGATTATGGAGAAGTCTACAAAGCATTGCTGCACAAGGTGTTAGACAACACTCAAGATGATGCCTTTAGGACCAAATACAATGCCTTGTACACCCGTCTTGCCCTTAAGGGGTTAAGGACCGTATGCAAGAAGCAAAAGGTAGAAATTCTGCAAAATAAATAAATAAATGTATATATGTGTGTGGGGGGTTAAAGTAACTGGGGCGTTTTAAACCCCTTAAATGCTAGAGAAGACTCGGATGCTTTGATAAGTAATACCTTAAGGACCTCTGTAATAAGTAATGGGTTAAAGTCTCCATTTCCACCAGTGTGAGTTTAGGGGCTTCTCATTCTTCCCCTATGGTACAGATGGTATGCTCCAGAATTGTTTTAGTTTACAGTCCGCATAAGGCCCCAGATTTATGTGACTGCTATTTGGTACATGTAACTCAATCAAGACCAGATTATTAGGTGAAAATGTATCAGTTAAAATGTACCAAGTAAATGCAGGAGATTAGTATTTATCATGGAGGGACTAGACTATAATACTCATTGGAAGAGGAAATGTACCAGAAAACAGAATTACACAGTCCACTGGTAGTCACAGAACAACAAATACAGTGCCTGCCAGCCTGTCTTTTACCATACCTCCCAACATTTCAAATGGCCAAAGAGGGACACTTTCATTTTAGGTGGTGTTGTTGGGGGCGTGGCTGGTGGGCAGAGCAATATCGATAATTGTCATTTCATGACCTTCTGATACCACTTTGTGTAACTGAATAAATGATTTAGAGCAAGCACAAAGTACTTTACACAGACTAATTTTTAAATACAAATACTGGAGATTAACCCTTTAAGTGCCAGAGGGGTACCCCTCTGGCACTCAAGGGGTTGAACAAACATTAATGTGAGTTTTATTGCTGTGGAGCAATGTTATACACGTATATACACACCAAACTGTCTGATCTCCTAAACACAGGGACACCAGTGTGATACACTTATATACACACCACACAGTCTGATCTCCGAAACACAGGGACACCAGTGTGATACACTTATATACACACCACACAGTCCGATCTCCTAAACACAGGGACACCAGTGTGAAACACTTCTATACACATCACACAGTCTCATCTCCTAAACAAAGGGACACCAGGGTGATATACTTATATACACACCACACAGTCCGATCTCCTAAACACAGGGACACCAGGATTGGAAAGAGGGACAGATGGATTTGGGTCTCAAAGAGGGACTGTCACTCATAAAAGGGACACTTGGGAGGTATGCTTTTCTCTTGTTTTCCGCTTACTTACATTTATTCCATAGACCCACATATTTTTTCTAGGAACCCTGACTTAGAGGAAAAAAAAACAGATTTTTACATTAGAGAAGAGGCCTCTAAGGGGGATATGACTGCTATTTGCATATTTATATTAAAAGCCATACAAAGAACTTTCTAGGGATCTCTTTAGTCAATAACAAAAAACAAGCAGGCTTGCATTAAGACTGGAGGAAAAAAGTGCTTTTCATTACAGCAAAGAGAAAAATATACCGTGAGACGACGTAGAATGGTTTTCCCATCATTCCATTCAAACAATATAAAACAGATGTGACAAAACTGTAGGAAAAATACAACAACCTGATAACTGTGTGACTTCAATGAGACTCCATTAAAGGGATATTAATGTTTCACAATAAAAGCAGCTACTATTAATCGTCATAGTTTTTGGGCCATGGAGAGTGTTATTTCAATTCTGTCAGAGTTGTAGTTCAAGAGTAATTGAATGATAAAGTATCCCCCTCCCGTCCCTTTTACTGATGTAACACTACTCAGCCAGATCAGAAGGGAGGTGCCCAGGTAGACTGTATAGAAAAGAGAGGTCACATGGTTATACACAGCTGCCTTCAGATGAATAGGAAAATCACTTTTTTCATATGCTAGCAAAAGGGATACAGCGTTGTCCTTAACACAGACACACATACAGCACAGAGACACATACAGCACAGAGACACATGCAACACAGAGACACATGCAACACAGAGACACATGCAACACAGAGACACATGCATACACACAGCACAGACACACACATACATATACACAGCACAGACATACATATATACATAAAGCACAGAGACACATACAGCACAGTCATACACACACATACATACAGCACAGACACATACATACAGCACAGACACACATACATACAGCACAGAGATACGTACATACATACAGCACAGAGAGACGTACATACATACAGCACAGAGAGACGTACATACATACAGCACAGTCACACATACATACAGCACAGAGAGACGTACATACATACAGCACAGTCACACATATAGCACAGACACACATACATACATACACATACAGCACAGACACACATACAGCACAGAGACACATGCAACACAGAGACACATGCAACACAGAGACACATGCAACACAGAGACACATACAGCACAGTCACACATACATACACACAGTACAGACACACATACATACACACAGTACAGACACATACATACACACAGCACAGACACACATACAGCACAGACACACACACACATACATACAGCACAGAGACACATACAGCACAGTCACACATACATACACACAGTACAGACACACATTACAGACACACATACATACACACAGTACAGACACATACATACACACAGCACAGACACACATACAGCACAGACACACACACACATACATACAGCACAGAGACACATACAGCACAGTCACACACACACATACATACAGCACAGACGTACATACATACAGCACAGAGAGACATACATACATACAGCACAGTCACACATACATACATACAGCACAGTCACACATACATACATACAGCACAGAGAGACGTACATACATACAGCACAGTCACACATATAGCACAGACACATACATACAGCACAGAGAGACATACAGCACAGACACACATACATACAGTACAGAGAGACATACATACATACAGCACAGTCACACATATAGCACAGACACACATACAATCAGCACAGTCACACATATGTACATACAGCACACACACACACATACATACAGCACAGTCACACATACATACAGCACAGTCACACATACAGCACAGTCACACATATAGCACAGAGAGACATACAGCACAGTCACACACATGCATACAGCACAGACACACACACATGCATACAGCACAGGTCAGACATACATACATACAGAACATACATACATACAGAACATACATACAGCACAGTCACACGTACATACATACAGCACAGACAGACATACAGACAGCACAGACACACATACATACAGCACAGTCACACATACACACATACAGCACAGCCACACATACAGCACAGCTACACATACAGCACAGCCACACATAGATACAGCACAGACACATGTACAGAGCCATAAGAAGAGGGGGTCGTGAGAGCACATAGATACAGGCAGACACACACACACACAGACACAAACACACACACAGAGGCTCATGAAAGAGACATAGATGATTACACACAGACACACACACATACACACAGACACACAAAGAGTCATGAGTAGAGGGGCTAATGCAAGAGGCATAGATAGTTACAGACACACACCAGCTCACACACACACACACACACACACACACACACACACACACACACACACACACACACACAGAGTCATGAGAATAGGGAATCATGAGAGAGACATAGATAATTACAGACACACACACACATATAGATATAGAAGGAAATAAAGAAAAAAATAAAAAAGTCCTGACCTCCCCACTTAGGTGAATGCAACCTGATGGTATAGGTAAAGTCAGTATGGACAACCTCTGGATATAATGGGTAAGGAAGAGGGAAAAAGTGGCTTTTCAACTACTGGACTACAATGGCCTTCATGTGCGTTTCTCAGGATGATGGTAACTGTATTCCAACAACAGGGGGAGCCATCAGTTGCCCATCTGTGTTACAACGGCTGCTGGCTACAACGGCCATCATGTGGGTGGCTGAGGATGATGGGAACTGCAGTCTAATAATGGGGGAAATGTGTTGTGTTGGAAAGCCAGTGAGTGAAAAAATGGAGAGAGCACACAACATCCAGCAGGTAGAAAGGGACAGGAGGAGACAATTACCCACAGATGATGACAGAGCAGTAGGGCTACAGATGGTGTTCACAGGTTCAGTTTAGCTCAAGACAGGGCAGTTTGAGTCTTACGTTGCAGTGTGTTGGATCCCTCTCCGTCACTCAGTGGGTTAATGGGTATTGATTATATTGTGACACTGTGCTTTTAGCATGCAAACCCCCAGTGGGATGTGTTTATATATTTACGTGCAGAAAAATGGAAAAGTATGGAAAAAAAATCATTGCTGAACTTCCAAACCCAAAGGATTGTGGATACAATTTTTTTCATTATTACCTATGTAAGAGTTATCATTTGTCTGTGATAAAAGTAAATGGTAACTCTCATAGGCAGGACAATATTGCCTTAGAATGTTCTGAGTTTGTTATTTGCAGCTGAAAGTTGCAGTTCCAAAATATTTCACTAGAGTGCAAACAAGAGCTAAAGAGGAGTAATACAATGAACCTCTTAATGGTTATTGATTACAGTCAGTGTGCAGTTTTAAGCAAGTAAAACAAAACACGTTCACACAGCATGTTTTACATATCAATAATTGTTTTACCTGTGTATGTGGCCAAGGAATATTTTTTTGTTTTTTAGTTTGTTTGTTTTTTTGGGGGGGGGAGGGCAAAACCTTCCCAAACAACTTTAATCCACAACAGCCGATTACCATAAAGCAGCGGATCTCAACCAGGGTGCTGTAGCACTTTGGTGTGCCAACGATGTGCACTTTGGGTGCCCCCTTTTTTCTATAAAGATTTTGACAAAAATGGGAATCTTAAAGGGGATGGATCACCTCATAACATTTTTTTACCATAGGTTTTGTTAAAGGGATAGTAATACTTAAAATGTAAAAAAAAATATGTTGTAGGGTTTATTCCCCTGAGTAAAACAGGGTACTCACACTGCTGAAAGGAGTTTTATTAAAAAGTTATTAGCGCTCAAAGTTTAATTTTTTAGGTGCAATATCACAGTGGCCTGAAAGTGTACAGTGGTGCTGTTGCTACATCATCCTATGGACAGCTCTGGTCCTGGGACCATAAATCTCCATAGGATGGTGTAGCAACAGCGCCACTGTACAATTTCAGGCCACTGTGATATTGCGCCTAAAAAATTAAACTTTGAGCTGTAATAACTTTTGAATAAAACACCTCTCAGCAGTGGGAGTACCCTTGTTTTACTCAGGGGGATAAACCCTACAACATATTTTTTTTTTTTTTTTTTTTACATTTTAAGTATTACTATCCCTTTAATAAAGTAATATTAGGAAGGCTTTTTTTTCTAAATGTACATACTTTTTTGGGAAGTAAAAACTCCAGATATTTCCATTGATTTTGAATGCTGCTTTAACCCCCGGAATGCTAGAGGGGTCTCTAAAGCACTGCGAATCAATTAATTGGAGAGCTCCCTAGCAATGCATTACGTACCCCTCTGGCACTGAAAGGGTTAAATTCAATGGGGAATTGGAAATGTTGTTTATTTTCTTACTCCATCGGCCTCGCTGTGCGTCTCACCGCTACCGCAAACGTACAGCGATTCTGGAGCAAACCAAATGCATTGCAGGGGAGAAATAAAAATTGCAAAATTCCTATTATTGATTTAAAGCAGTGGTTCTCAACTCCTGTCCTCAGGACCCTCTAAAAGGTCAGGACTTAGGGATGTCTCTTCTAGAGCACAGGTGTGGTGATCAGAGGCTCAGTCACATTGATTAACTCGCCTGTGCTCTAACAAGGAAATCATCAAATCCTGGTCTGTTAGTGGGTCCTGAGGACAGGTGTTGAGAACCACTGATTTAAAGGGAGCTTATAACTTCTTGTATGTCCACATGGCATTGGAGACCTCTCTAACATTCAAATGGTTCAAAGCTCCATTTAACCCTTTGAGTGCCAGAGGCTGGCCCAACACATTGCTTTTGAAAAGCGTTGAGTACCTCTATGACACTGAAAGGGTTAAATCAATATAATGTTTTGTACCTCTAGTGCAGTTAGTGGCGGCTCTATAACCCTGAAGGATAGTCCGTGGGCGCTCGCAGCCGGGGCACTTAAGGACCACAGAGCATTTTGTTTTATCCTATCCGAATATGGGCTCCCCGATAGGTGTGCAGCTATGTGGGGAGTCCTGAAATCCATGAGGGTCATGGCACGTCATGGGTCCTTATCGCACATCCAACCCAGGACGTACCAGGACCCTCATGGGTTCTTAAGGGGTTAAATTACTGCATGCAGCTGTAGGTGCAGTATTTCTAGTGGACTTTAGTTACACGTCCAGAGCTAATTAACCCATGGATAAATGCGAGGAGCCCAACGCTATTCTGTGCTGCTCTTTCTGTGTGTGTAGATATGAAATTAGTCATGTGGCTTAGTTAGTATCCCCCATACCTGTGAACTTCCTTGTTTGGAGCCCCAAGACAGTTCATGGGCTGGGAACCGGAGTGTCTAAATTATGTGAATTGTGGCAGAAAGTGGGTGGGGCTTAATTGGCTAGGTGGGGTTGAGAGTAAAAAAGGGTGGGATTTGACTCTAGTGTGGGAGTGAAGTGGGTGGAACAGGGTGGGAAGTAGGAGGAACGATGAGAAGTGGGAGGAGTTACACTGGAAACTCACCAAAGCTGGTGAATTGGTCTCCGTCCCTGGAGACCTGGTAAATAACTCTAAAAACTGGAGTCTCTGGGGCAGATTCGGAGAGATCCAGGTATGAATATTCCTCATTGACATAGTAAGCCTTATATAAAAAGAAAAGGGGAGCGATTCTGGGGTAAACCAACTGCACCATGGGGGAACAAGTAAAAATGATCAATCGAAACCTATGTAGTATTCAAGGGATTAAAGAGCCATGTAAATCAATGTGACTTTTTGGATTTTTCCACCCATGGTTATAGTTCATGAAAAAAGTAAGTTGTTCCTCTCTCTTTAAAGGGGAACTACCACCCCAACACAATGTACTTTCTAAGTCTTTGTCTTCCTATCGTTATTAGCAATCCATAGTTAGTTTTCTCCAAAAAAGCGTTGTAAGAGCACAATCTTTATACTAAATCTCTACCTGATGACGTCTTGCCCCTTGAATTCATTCTGCGCATGACCGCTATGGAGCCATTCAGCTCTATTGTACCTCCCTCCATCTTGCCCATCACTCGTACGTCATTGTCCTCATCACCACGTGACCTGCCGCGCTCCTGGCATCAAACGCGGTTAGGTCATTTCAGCCTAGTGGAAACAGACCGGTGGTTTATATATAGCGAGTGCTTCACATGTACCCGCTCCCACTAGGCTGAAATGACCTGACCGCGCTTGATGCCAGGAACATGGCAGGTCACGTGGTGCTGAGGACAATGACGTACGAGTGATGGGCAAGAAGGAGGGAGGTACAATGGAGCTGAATGGCTCCATATCGGTCATGCGCAGAACGGAATCAAGGGGCAAAACGTCATCAGGTAGAGATTTAGTATAAAGATTGTGCTCTTACAACACTTTTTTTGGAGAAAACTAACTATGCTAATAACGCTAGGAAGACAAAGACTTAGAGAGTATATTGTGTTGGGGTGGTAGTATATATATATATATAAATATATGTGTATCGTGTATGATTGAATGCATGTGTGTGTACTACAGTGCCCAACACCCATGTATGGCAGATAAATATAAAATAATATACAGGTTTACTATCAATATAAAGACTTATTCTTAAAATAACCTATGACTTAGGATCCACAATACAACGTACACAAATAAATATAATTAAAATAAACAGTATAAGGCGATATGGGGGAAACATAGTAACATAGTTGACGAGGCTGAAAAAGACATGCGTCTATCAAGTCTAGCCCATTCCAGATCCCCCCTGTTGATCCAGAAGAAGGCAAAAAACAAAGCAAAACCCTCCATTGAAGCCATTTCCAATTAAGCCCCAAGTGGGTAAAAAAAAATCCTTCCTGACTCCAAATGGCAGTCAGATATTTCCCTGGATTAACGTCCTGTCTGCACTGAAACCATCTGTCATAATTCTCAACATTGCTCTGTGCTAGATAGGCATCCATTACTTTTTTTAAAGCAGTTACATTATCTGCACGCACAGCATCCCGAGGCAAAGAATTCCACAGCTTTACTGCCCTTACGGAAGAAAGCTGATAATTATATATTTGAATATAAAATGTATAAACACCAAACATCCACTAGTCAATGTCCTCAAAGTTCCATATAAATTTAGTCAAGATCTGAAAAAATGAACTGGAGCAAAGTCTCCCATCTGATAACAGGTTATTGCACAAAGTTACTGGAATAACCTTACCCATCTCTTGTCCACAGCTGTCTCCTAGTGGGTAATTCTGAGAAGTGACGCTTATTGCTTTCAAAGGTCTCTTGTTATTTTCTTCAGAGGCAATCAGTTAGATTAATTGATTCCTGTTTTACACTGTCAAATGCCAAACAGAAAACACTTGGAAGGTCTGCAGGCAAAGGTGTGGACACACACTGTATAAAACTTGAAGTCCTTTGCTACTAGCCAGACATGAAAAGCTACTCACCACTGCAAGGCAAAACATACCCACCAGAGCTGAATTTCTACTCGCCAGGACTAAATTTTCACTCGCCATTGGCTAATGGAGAGTGGAAATTTTGAGCCCTGTATATATATTATATATATGTGTGTGCTATGTACTATTGTGTGCCTGTACACACACATATAAGGGACTGTGCGCTGATATGTACTATTGTGTGCCTGTACACACATAGGCACTGTGTGCTGATATGTACTGTTGTGTGCCTGTACATACACATAGGCACTGTGCGCTGATATGTACTATTGTGTGCCTGTACACACACATAAGCAGTGTACACTGATATGTACTATTGGGTGTCTGTACATGCACATAGGCACTGTGCGCTGATATGTACTATTGGGTGTCTGTACATGCACATAGGCATTATGCACTGATATGTACTATTGGGTGCCTGTACATGCACATAGGCATTATGCACTGATATGTACTATTGGGTGTCTGTACATGCACATAGGCATTATGCACTGATATGTACTATTGGGTGCCTGTACACACACATAGACAGTGTGCACTGATATGTACTATTGGGTGCCTGTACATGCACATAGGCATTATGCACTGATATGTACTTTTGTGTGATGACATGTAATGGTATATTGCTCTGCTTGTGGCATGTATTGCTCTGCTGAAGACGTGTAATTATGCATTGCTTTATCATACCTCCCAAGTGTCCCTCTTTGATACCCAAATCACTGTGTCCCTCTTTCCCACCCAGGTGTCTCACTTTTTAGGAGAACAGACTGTGTAGTGTGTTTATAAGTGTATCACCCTGGTGTCCCTGTGTTTAGGAGATCAGACTGTGTGGTGTGTATAGAAGTGTATCACCCTGGTGTCCCTGTGTTTAGGAGATCAGACTGTGTGGTGTGTATAGAAGTGTATCACCCTGGTGTCCCTGTGTTTAGGAGATCAGACTGTGTGGTGTATATCAGTATATCACCCTGGTGTCCCTGTGTTTAGGAGATCAGACTGTGTGGTGTGTATAGAAGTATATCACCCTGGTGTCCCTGTGTTTAGGAGATCAGACTATGTGGTGTGTGTATATATATATGTATCACCCTGGTGTCCCTGTGTTTAGGAGATCAGACTGTGTGGTGTGTATAGAAGTGTATCACCCTGGTGTCCCTGTGTTTAGGAGATCAGACTGTGTGCTGTGTATATAAGTATATCACCCTGGTGTCCCTGTGTTTAGGAGATCAGACTGTGTGGTGTGTATATAAGTGTATCACCCTAGTGTCCCTGTGTTTAGGAGATAAGACTGTGTGGTATGTATATAAGTGTATCACCCTAGTGTCCCTGTGTTTAGGAGATAAGACTGTGTGATGTGTATATAAGTGTATCACCCTGGTGTCCCTGTGTTTAGGAGATCAGACTGTGTGATGTGTATATAAGTGTATCACCCTGGTGTCCCTGTGTTTAGGAGATCAGACTGTGTGGTGTGTATATAAGTGTATCACCCTGGTGTCCCTGTGTTTAGGAGATCAGACTGTGTGGTGTGTGTATATATATCACATTGCTCCACAGCAATAAAATTCATATTGATGTTTGTTTAAATGCCAGTATATGTGCTTATATATGTGTCTGTATAAATAAAATAATTTGGTCTTGTTCTATATAATTTATTCAGTTACACAAAAAGGTATCATATGACATAAAATTGCCTAAAAATTCTTGTTAATGCCCCGTGCACCAGCCCCACTCCCAGCAACACCGCCTAAACCAAAGGTGTCCCTCTTTGGCCATTTGAAATGTTGGAAGGTATGGTTTATTAGTGGCATGTAGTGGTGTATTGTGTTGCTGTTGTCAGGTAATTATGTATTAGTCTGTTGGAGACATGTAATTGGGTAGTATTCTGGGCATGTAGTGGTGTATTAGCCATGTTGGTGGTGGCATGTAATGCTGTTTTGCCCTGTTGCTGACGTCTAATGATGTATTCCTCTGCTTTTGACATGTAAGGGTGTATTGCTAATCTGTCTCTTAACCAACTCGATGCTAGAGAAGTCTCCAATGCATTGTAAAGACCACTAGCAGTGGCGTAACAATAGGGGTCGCAGCGGTCGCACCTGCGACCGAGCCCGTCACTCCAGGGGCCCGGCCGTCCCCTGCGACACCCTCACCCGCATCAGCAGCTCAGCAGATCTCCCATTCGACGCGCCGCTCTAGTAATACAGAGCGCTGGGAGATTACATCATCTCCCAGCCTCTGCATTACTAGAGCGGCGTGCGGGAGCTTCAGCTCTAGAGATCTGTGCTGAAGGAGGGACAGATCTGATAAGCCACACTGCTAGACCACCAGGGACTGGAGCTAGGGGCAATGTGGAGATAAAGGGGCAATGTGAAGATGGGGCATTGTGGAAGGGGAAATGTGGAGATGGGGGCATTGTGGAGATGATGGGAGCATTATGGAGATGATGGGAGCATTATGGAAGGGGCATTGTGGAGATGAAGGGGGCATTGTGGAAGGGGCATTGTGGAGATGAAGGGGGACATTGTGGAAGGGGCAATGTGGAGATGAAGGGGGCCAATGTGGAGATGAAGGGGGCATTGCGGAGATGAAAGGGGCATTGTGGAAGGGGCAATGTGGAGATGATGGGGGCATTGTGAAGATGAAGGGGACATTGTGGAAGGGGCAATGTGGAGATGAAGGGGGCATTGCGGAGATGAAAGGGGCAATGTGGAAGGGGCAATGTGGAGATGATGGGGGCATTGTGAAGATGAAGGGGACATTGTGGAAGGGGCAATGTGGAGATGAAGGGGGCCAATGTGGTCGGGGGGGGCATGGCAATTCTTGCACCAGGGTCCGGTGACTTCTAGTTTCGCCTCTGACCACTAGCATACAAGTGGTTAAAACTGGAATTTGAATAACTGGGAATCTGTCGATTTGATGTATTTGTTCCCTATGATCTAATTAGTTTTCCTCAATATTGTTCCAATTCTGTATTGTGCATATGACACTAGTACAGATATCAGATAATGTTCCTCTCCCCACGTCTCTTATGAGTGTCCAGGAGGAGGAGCATGTCCTCGACTGGCCTCAAGGAGGCGCTCCCGTCTCCGCGTGTGTACGTGCTGGTGTATCTGAAAATAGGAGCGGCAGGGCTGGGCAATGAGATAGCGCTGAGTGTGCGCTTGTGCTTATCTCACCCGCTTATAAGCAGTGCGGGCGGGCCGGAGCGGGCACATGGGCACCCAAACAACCACTAATCGGCTCAGCGCTGCAACAGAACCATCACCGGCTTCTTCATTCTAGCGGGGGAGCCACTTCTCTATCAGGATCACTGACTCTGCAGTAATTCATCATCGCAGGACTTGGCACACTAGTTCCATACAGTGCCCACGGACCTGGCACATTAATTACATGCACTGTCCATGGACACAGGACCTTACTTACTAACCATTCAAACGCCAAGGACTTCAGACAAATCTAGAGCATAAAATACCCCAATCTTGGCACACTAACTGCACCCGACCTGGCACACTAACCCCAGTAGGACCACCCCTGACATATTAATTGGACCTGACCTAGAACATTAACGCGACAGGACCAGACTTGGTACACTAAACCCAGGTCACCTGGTAACTAACCCCAGGTAACCCGTTCTAGACCTGGCACACTAACTGGATAGGATCTAGCACACTAAACCCAATAGCACTAGATCTGTCACATTAACTGGACCAGACTGGTACATTAACCCAATAAACCGGGTGTGGAAGATATTTACCCCCAAACAGGACCAGAGCTGTCACACTAACCAGACCAGACACTTTGACCCCAGTAAGACCAGGTTTGGCAGATTAACCCCATTAGGACCAGGTCTGGCTCATTCAACCAAGAAGTACCACAGCTGGCCCGCTTGCCCAGAGCCTGGTAGCCTGCCCTCCTCCCAGCCATGGGCCGGTACACAGGCAAGACGTGTCGGCTCATCTTCATGCTGGTGCTGACCGTCTCCTTCTTCGTGGCCGAGCTAGTGTCCGGCTACCTGGGGAACTCGATAGCCCTGATCTCGGACTCCTTTAACATGCTGTCTGACCTCATCTCCCTGTGTGTGGGCATCACTGCCTCCCGCATCTCCCGGCGCCAGAGCCGCGGCCCGCGGGCCACCTACGGCTACCCTCGGGCCGAAGTGGTAGGTGCCCTCTCCAACGCCGTGTTCCTTACCGCCCTGTGCTTCACCATCCTTGTGGACTCCTTGCTCAGGCTGGCACAGCCCCAGAGGATAGACAACGTGGAGCTGGTGCTGATCGTGGGTGCCCTGGGGCTGCTGGTAAACATCATAGGGTTGCTGGTCTTCCAGGACTATGGGGCATGCATGCGCTTCATCTGCAGGCGTAAGGACCCAATGGAAGGGGCCAACACCTCCGACCCGCAGCTCAGTGTCTCCCCCTATCGGGCAAACTGCGAGGGCCATGGCGACCGAGAGACCAGCGAAGCAGGTGCCTTTCAGTTTATAACTGTCATGGAGATTTGGGGGATGGTCTGTGTTACTCACACAGATAATTACGGGCCTTGTTCATTAAGCTGAACAGGGAAAATTCTGGAGCTAATCGACTGCACCATAGGAGAGAAATCAAAATTCCAGTGGAATTAACCCTTTGACTGCCAGATTTGCAATGCATCGCATATCCCTCTGGCACTCAAAGGATTAAAAATGCTTTCATTTCCCCTTTATGGCGCAGTTAGTTTCTTCCAGAATTGCACCTCTTCAGCTTGATGAATAAGGCCCAAGTTACTTTCTGGGTGTCATATCAAGGGACTCTGTATCAGTGTTAATGTTTAGTTACCTAAAGTTCCATTGATTTCAATGGGGATTTTAAAAGCCTCATTTAAAACAATGTGGGTTCTCATTTCCTCACTATTGTCCAGTTTAGTTTGATTCAAAATTGCTCCAGTTTTCTTTATACATGAGATGTATTAATGTTCAGTACATAACAGAGAGGTCACTAGACAGTCACATAGGGACATGTTCATAACATCAAATGTGGATTCATTCTGGAACAAAGCAGCAGCAGTATTCCATATTTATAAGACTTGCTAGAAAAGGCTAGAGAGCTCTCAAGGGGTTAAAAGACCAGTTGAAATCAGTGGATATTATCTGAGATATATGCTGCAAATGTTTATCTACACTTTAGTTTTAACCCTGTGAGGGGCCAGAGGAGTATCCAAAACATTGAAACCTCTCTAGCATGCAAAAGGTTAATACCCTATAGAAGAACCTCACAGCGGTAGGAGCTAATCGTTAAATTAATTTAACCCTTTGAGAGCCAGATGGCATGTCCATTGCAGTGCATGGCACCCAGTGGGTTATGAACAGGGCCGGATTTACATCTCAGGAGCCCCTAGGCACAACACCCTCCGGCGCCCCTAGCACCGCCTTTGCCCCACCCCTAATCACACCCATTGTTTAGTCACACCCCTTCAATTTTCCACACCCCCTTTGTGACCAAAGCCATTTTTAGATTATTTTTCACAGTACTTAGCCGATTCTCCAGAGATAGATGAAAATGTTATAAATAGAGAAGGGGTATATACAGCATATATACAGAAAGCATAAATGACCTTAACTAGCTATATAGCCTGCACTTTCCCCATGTTTAAAGGGATAGTAATGCTTCATTTTAACTTTATTTTATTTTGTAGGCATTAAAAAAACATGAAGAATGATATAAGTATTATCTCTCAAACCTTTATGGTTTATGAGATATTCACAAGCAAAGTTTCCCCTCCTGTCCCTTTTACCTAGTGTAAGCCATCTCTTCTCAGATGTGGAATGCAGTCCATAGACCAGACAGATAACAGAAGGGGACAATCTTCTTCCTATGAGAACAATGAAATCCCTGTCCCCCTTGACAAGTTTTTCAGGTTTTTTCCTTATCTTAATTGAAAATTGTCCCTCTCTGCAGTCTACCTGGGCACCTCCCTTCTGATCTGGCTGAACAGTGTGACATCAGTAAAAGGGGAGGGAGGGGTATACTCTGTCATTGAATTACTCTTGAACTACAACTCTGACAGAATTGAAATAACACTCTCCAAAGTCCAAATACTATGATGATTAATTAGAGCTGCTTTTTATTATGAAACATTACTATCCCTTTAAGACCCAAGTAATCGGACGGTACGAGTACCAAAGATAAATCATGCAGGGAGCTAGGAGCACTGCTCTTTGTGTTTCCTGCAGCGGTAAAGGCTGCCTGCAACCTACTGAATACAACATACAGATCACTCTGTGCTGCAGCCGGGATAGAGTTACATTGTATCACTATGACTTTCATAGTCTGACAGAAACCTCTCTGAAAACAGACATTCAGAAAGTTTACTGTCAGGGAAATAAAAGAAAAAAAATCTACATGTAATTTGACTTTACATATTCAGCAAAGTATTGCTTGCACAAAAAGCAAAGTCAAAATGGAGATTTGCTGTCAGCTTAATTCCTTGGACACTAGACACATTTTCAATGAATTGCTCCGTAATGTTTTGGAGATAGTTCTAGCATTCAATGGGTTAAATCCCTCTACCAACACATAAAGTATCTTAAGCTCACTACATGATGTTCACATCAGCCATTTCAACCAAGAGAAAGAAAAACCTGACTAAAATGAATATCTTGCTGCATTACTTGTATTTAATATTAAAACACTTTATTTTTCTGCATAGATCTACTTTAAACAATTGAGTTTTGCAGTATAATTTTCCCTTGGGGAAAAAAGTGAGGTAACTGCAGCAATTAGCAAGCTGACTGCAACAGAAATATTGCATTTAGAAATAAAATGTGCACTCTTTTATCAAACCACTGAAGACTTCAGTTATAATCAGAGATGATTGAAGGGTTAACCCTTTGAGTGCCAGAGAGGGTTACGGAAAGCATTGCCTTGCAATGCATTCCATACCCCTCTCTGGCACTCAAAGGGTTAAGTTTACTATTGTATTAATTTGCTATATGGAAATTCCAGTGAGAAACATAAGCCAGTAAACACATATGATATTGATAAGTGGTATTTTCGTGTCCACTGTACAATCTTCCTGCGGTCTATGTGACGGCTGTCCAATCACTAACCGTGAAATGAGGTGTATGTGCCCTGTGTATTATCACCTGCTCTGCAGTTTAATTTGATGCATGTGTCATCTGCACACAGTCACCTGCAGTGAATATAATGGACAATTCCTCTTTTCATGCCAAAAAAAAAATATAATCCTTTGGATGGGATTTCCTTAACCTGCGGTGGAAATATGATTTTGATTTATGTATGTAATTTCTACTGCAGGTTAAGGAAATCCCGACCCAATTATTATTTTATTTGCAAGAAAAGAGGAGCTGTCCCTTATATTCACTGCAGGTGACTGACTGACTGTATAGAGGAGATACAGTACACACATATACATACTCTACATTGCACTGAAAGTGAGTGTGCAGATAACACACCCCTCTGGCACTCAAAGGGCTAATCTCTTGAGGACCAGGGGGTGCAATGCATTGTAAACTACTCTGGTCATCAAGGGTCTAAAAGCAAGGTTGGGTTCCTTAGTACAAAGTATTTTTGTTTTCAAAGACTTAAAAGAAAAGGAGAGATTTAAATTCAATTTAATAGTGATTATAACACCTTTCTACTGCACATACTGGTCAATCTTTTCTTTGTCCTCTGCCTGTCATCCGCAGCATGGTAAAGGGAACTCTATACCTGACAGATGGGATCACTTGTTGAGTGCCCCAATGTGTGGTCAACCTATTGCACATATTCTGGCAGTCAAAAGTTTAACATGCTGGGCACTATTCACTGCTAAATACTATTACAGATTACAGCGCCAACTCATTACAGCCATACATGTTAAAATAAAATGTGCTTTTTGTATGGAATTGTATGTTGAAACATTGTCAGATATATATTTACACATTCCTATACTTTGGGAAAACTGTGCCTGGTTTTCAAGCTCTCATTTTAGACCAATGACGGGATTCCTTGTAAGTAACAAGATTTCAGCACTTCTCAAGCGCCTCCGTGTCGACCGACACAAATCTCCTGCTGACAGCTTTACAGCTGTCAGTAGGAAACAACGAACTTTAAACGCCTGTATCTCTTAAACCATAGCGGTTTGAGAGATACTTTTTTTGCATTTAGCTCAGCCTTTTAAGCTCTTCTAAATGCAAAAAACTTTTTTTTGGACATTGCTAACACTTTAATTGAGGTATTACTATCCCTTTAAGTGTTAACATTTCACAGATCTCAGGGTGCGCTCATTTTGAAAGTTCCCTGGTACACACATCCTGTTTAACCCTTTGAGAGCAGCGCAAGGCATTGGACACCTGTCTGGCACTTAAGTTCTGTTTGAGTGCTGTTTAACCCTTTGAGATGCCAAAGGGGTAGGCAACACATTGCATTGCAACGGTATGTGTAGCTCTCTAGCACTCAAAGGGTTAACCTTTCAAAAGCAATGCATTGGATACCTTTCTGGCACTCAAAGGGTTAAAAAGGTCCTGTCACTTTTTACTGACTTGTTTACATATATATTTGTAAACAGAACTCTTTCTTTCATATAAGATCAACCTGTATTTTAACCCCTTAAGGACCGGCCACACGTGCTTGCGGCTGGTATTTAAGGACCATGGATGATTTTTTTTTTTTTATTTGTGCACCCGGTTCAGGGCTCCCCCTGAACATCATGCGTCCTTATGGTTCACCAACCCATGACATGCCAGGACCATCACGGGTCCTTAAGAGGTTAACACCCAGCTGTGCATGGCGCTGCATTCAATTCAGGGATCCCCAAGTGGCATGCAGCAAAGCGGTGACCCCTGAATTGTGCAGGACAGCCGTGACAGTCCTGGCAAGGCATTGGTCCTTAAGGGGTTAACATTATTGCTCCTTTAATTGATGTTGAAAAGACACAATACATTTCTCTACAATGCGTTGAACTGTCTAGCATACGATTGGTTAATATCTGCTTTCCCTTTGAAACCAGTTTTATCAATATATTTTACAGTCAGTTGCCCTTCAGCCGTGTAACATAACAAGTTCATTTGCTATCACTAAACTGTAACTGATTATGTCTCACAATGTCAGCAAATTGTCACATTTTTATGTTCAATTCAAAAGCTGATTTTGAAAAAACGGTGTCTCTTCTGTTTGTAGAATTTATACACAACACAGGGTTTCTTCTTTGGCTACAGGTGATTCAGTAACTATCCAGGACGAATCAGATGATGAAGAGATGAAGAACGATGACAAGAAGGCGGCTACGCTGAACATTAGAGGTAATGTTGTCGTCTGAGACTGCCTCTGCCCTGATCCAATAAGCAGCAGTTACATTAACCTGATACCTCTCTGGCACTCAAAGGGTTAAAACTCCGTTTTCAAAGTTCTTGTTTCACACACACACACACACACACACACAGAGCACTCAGCTACGGTTTGCTGTTCTTGGTTGAAATCCGAGTATGTTTTTAACC
This sequence comes from Rhinophrynus dorsalis, assembly GCA_037306005.1. Taxonomy (NCBI): domain Eukaryota; kingdom Metazoa; phylum Chordata; class Amphibia; order Anura; family Rhinophrynidae; genus Rhinophrynus; species Rhinophrynus dorsalis. The sequence goes on from CM074720.1 coordinate 44,636,692, forward strand.
CTTTGAGTGCCAGAGGGGTATTGAGCGCATTACAGAGCAATGCCCTGGGTACCTCTATGGCACTTTAAAACGGAACTACCACCCCTTCTAAACTTGCCCCCAAACAATTACCCATCTGGCGACTAGCTGCTCAATAGTCGCATTACCGCATAATTGAGAATTCCTACTGTTGCCTGGACTGACAGCCAGGAAACAGCACAGACATCTTTCCATAGTGATGTCTGAGTGCCTGCGTTGTCAGTTCCAGTCTGCTCTAGGAGGCGTTGCTAGGAGCCGCACGGCACTGCAAGGGACTGACAGCATGGGAGCGCAGACGTCACTATGGAAAGATGTCTGCTCTGTTTCCCGGCTGTCAGTCCCGGGAGCAGTAGGAATTCTCGATAACGCGGTAATAATTCTGGTGATTGGTTGCTATTAATTAAGGTAAGCACAGACTCATATACTGTCTAACAGTCCAGCCTTATTCCACTGGCCATTGGTAGTCACAGATACACACATACACTGTCTGACATCACAACTTTGTTCCACAGATAGTCACAGAAGGATACATAGTGTCTGACACCCCAGCCTTATTACACTGTCCCAGTTGTAGACATAGAAATAAACATACACTGTCTGACACCTCAGCTTTGTTCTACTGTCCACAGGTAGTTACAGTACCACACATACACTGTCTGACACCAGAGCCTCAATCCCCTGTCCCACTGGCAGGCACACACCCATCATTTCATTGTCTGACATTCCAGCCTTGTTCCACTCGTGAACATACACTATCTGATACTTCTGCCTTATTCCACTGGTAGTTGCAAAACCACACATACACTGCATGACTTCACAGCCTTGTTCCACAGTCCCACTGGTAGTCACATACCCATCCACACGCACTGTCTGACACTACAGCTTTATTCCACTGTCCACTTGTAGCCACAGAACCACACATACACTGTCTGAAACCACAGTCCTATTCCGCTGTCCACTGTTAGCCACACATACCCCAGCCTTGTTTCACTGGTAGTGAAGAAAACCCATACATACACTGTCTGATACCCAGCATTGCTCCGCTGTTCCACTGATATTTACAGACTCTCACTTACATTCTCTGACACTCCATCCTCGTTCCACTGGTAGCCACCAAAGCACATATACACTGAAACCCCAGGCTTGTTCCATTGGGCACTGTTAGACACAGAAGTGCACACACACACTGTCTGAATTCACAGCCTTGTTCCACTGGCATTGGAAGCACTGTTTGACATCCCATCCTCATTCCAGTGGGAGTCAAAGAACCACACATACACTGTCTGACACCCAGCCTTTTCCCACTTCACACTGGTAGTCGCAGAAGCACACATACACTGCCTGATACTCCAGCTGTGTTCCCCTGTACCAGTGGTATATATATATTTAATCATAAATTCTCTGACACCACATCCTTGTTCCACAGGTCATTATTAATAACAGAATCACACATACACTGTCTGACATGTCAGCCTTTTCCACTGTCCACTGATAGACACATACTCACCCATACACTGACACCCCAGCCTTGTTCCATTTGTGTCCAGACACACACACACACACACACACACGCACTTACTTAATGGACAAACTACACAACAGTGGATGGCATGCTCATTTTGCCATCTTATTTCCATGTCATTTCCATTCAATCTCACATTGCTTTTCTGTACTTGCAGGTGTTTTGCTGCATGTGATGGGGGATGCGCTGGGATCTGTGGTAGTGGTGGTAGCTGCTGTCATATTTTATGTGCGCCCACTGGACAAGAACGCACCATGTAACTGGCAGTGCTATATCGATCCCAGTCTCACTGTCTTAATGGTGGGGATCATTCTGTTCTCTGCCTTCCCCCTGATCAAAGAAACTGCAACCATCTTACTTCAGATGGTGCCTGAAGGAGTCCAAGTGGGAGAGATCGGTAAGAAAATGTTGTCTTTTCTATTCTTTCTGGGTGAATTTTTACTTTATCTGAAATAGGGACACAATACAAATTCACCAGTTTTAGTATTAATGCATGTGACGAGGTCATGCTATGGGGCTAGTGAATTGCACCCTCCCAAAACTGGCCCTGGGTTAAGCTCTTTCTTTGTGCCTATATGTTATAGGTCAAGAGTATTTTGTTTACCAGGCAGCAGTGGGTGGTTCAGGGGTGGAGACATGGGAGGAGTGGGGGTTTGGCTATATGGGGGCTAAGGGCAGCTTGTTGCCTTTGCCTGGAGGAGCCTGAGATATAAATCTGACCCTCTGCTTACCCATTAAATCACCACATTAAGGTTTTTCTGTATGATCGCAATATCTAAACTGCTTCACCTGAAATTTATGAGGCAACTTCTATAGCTACAAAGAATTTCCCTGCTGGATCTTTACTGTGTTCCGCTTAGTGAAGATGCAGTAGAGATGCTCTTCATCGTGGCCTAATGGGCTTCCATTGAGATTGTTTAAACTGGTGATTTTATAGTTGTGTTGCTCACAGCAAGGATCGTATCAGTGGAGACCCACATGGGCTATCACTGAAGTGTCCTGCCTTTCAGCCACACCAGTCAGGGCCATGCAGGAACATCAGAGTACGTTAACATGGATGGTTTGGTTGTCGTTACAATGTGGCACTGTCATGTCTCTTGTCAGTGCCCAACATTACTCTACTGCAAGATTAATATTAACCCTTCGAGTGCCAGAGGGGTGCGCAATGCATTGCTTTGCAATGCGTTGCATATCCCTCTGGCACTCAGAGGGTTAATGTCTGCTTAGTGATGTCACAAACCAGGTATTATTTACAGCCTGTCATCAGTCGATACTAATGGGTCAGATTCTTTCCTCTCTGGGAACAATTGTATCACATTGCTTAAGGCCGGCACTTAAGGACCATGGAGCATTTTTTTTTTTTTTTTGCCTAACTGATTCAGGGCTCCCCGAATTATGTGCAGCCACGTGGTGAGCCCTGAAATCCATGACATGCCAGGACCATCATGGTCCTTATTGCATGTTGGACCCATGACGGTCCTGGCACGTCATGGGTCCTTAAGGGATTAAGTCTCAGCATGTGTTTATAAATTAGGCGGTGTAAGTAAAATACTCTGGTATCGTTCTAAATCATTTATTTAGTAACATAGAGAGGTGCCAATAGGTCATGAAATGACCTAAAAATTCTTGGTAATGCCCCGCCCACTTGCATTCTGTGAGATAACTATAGATGGAAAGATATGGCCACATTGATCAAAGCAAATGTGGCTCTATTCTTGAATAAGATACTGTTCCTTATTAATCAACATACCTGGGAACTTTTCATGCAGGGCTACCCGGAGGGTAACCCTGTCAGTGCCGAAAATGACGCGATTCGTGTCATAAAAGGGGCGGGGCTTAGTTGCGGGACAAAAAACCCCCTGCAAAATGAAGGTAAGAGGGCGGGGAGTGGGAGGAACTGGGCGGGACGGAGCACAAGTGGGCAGAGTTTCTACTTAAACTCTGCCCACCCGGTGATTCACACATTGCCCCGGAGACCCCGTAATTCAGTTTGAAATCCGGAGTCTCCGGTGCAAAACCGGAGAGTTCCCAGGTATGTTAATCAAAGAAAAAGGAATGTGTGTTTTTGCGTTGATAAATATGGCGCAATTGGTTTGTTCCAGGATTGCCTCACTTTCACTTGGATAAATGTGCCACATAGTGCCATGTGCAGGAATCTAAAAAATATCAAATTCTGCAGTAAACCAACTGCCGCATATATAGAAATAACATTTCCATCGATTTAACCCCTAGAATGCTAGACAGCTTCTAACTGAAGGACACCTAACTTGATGAGTCCTTCTGAGGGCATAATTCCCCCTTCAAAAGGTTAACAGTTGAATATTTCTGAATGTGTTTCTTTATGGTAATTCACTGAAGGGGAAGTTTCTAGTGAAACCAGTCTGTCCCCATAGTAGCAGACTTAGCAATTAGTCAGTGTCATGTGACTTCAGTCATCTGTTTGTGGGGTTTCAGAAATGCATCCTCTGCCGCTGGGTGTGCGGTGAAGAGGCTACAAAATTCCCACTGATTTAAATTGCATTTTAAACCCTTGAATGCTATACAGGACTCTGTGTTGGAGACCATTCTAGCATTCAAGGGGTTAAAAATGCCATTTAACCCTTTGAGTACCACTCTGGCTCTCAAAGGGTTAATCAGTGCTGAATTTTATTTGTCATCAATGCTTTTATTGGTTTGCACTAGGATTTTTTTGTGTTTATTTTGAGGCCAACTTTCTTTGTGTCTTTGCAAGTTCCAGTTTTGGGGACAAGGAAGCACACTCAGTAAACACACAATTGATAACATGTTAGATAAACACAAGCCATTTAATCGCTAGGGCTCCTGACCCGGAACGTCTGTCATTAGGATTAAAGCTTGCTGCATTCTTACAGTTTAATCTTCAGTGGCCGCAGTTTTATTTCCTTATTACTGGTACAATGTGTTTTACACTTACATAATGCTTATTGCACAATTAGTACAGACTCAGGTATGCAGTAACATGCACAAAACCGGTGAAAAGTATGGGGGTCACTTAGAAATGTCCTTGTTTCTGTTGACCGCTTGGTATGTAAGAAGTACCCATCAAGCCAATTCAATTAGTGGGAGATGCTTCAGGAAGCATGGGGTGAACTCTCTTCACATTACCATAACAAGGCTGTAATTGCTGCAGATGGAGTATTCTTTGACAAAAACAAAGTTTGATGGACACAATTATTATTTAAAAAAATCAAAAAATCATTATTTCCAACCTTGTCAGCATCTTGACTGTATTTCCTATTCATTTTGAAACTCATTTGATGGAAAACAAGGACATTTCTAAGTGACCCCAAACTTTTGAACGTTAGAGTATCTTAAGCTTTCTCCTTACACAAACCGCTGGCACTCAAATGGTTAATAGTCATAGAAACAAACATATAAAACTGTGCTGGATAGATACATTTGATTAGGTGATTCGATAGACAGGTATATATATATATATATATATATATATATATATATACCAAACCTCACAACATTTCAAAGAGGACACTTTCGATTTAGGTGGTGTTGCTGGGGATTTGGCTAATGGGTTTTAGGTCATTTAATGACCTATTGTTACCTTTTTGTGTAACTGTATAAATGACTCAGAGCAAGACCAAAGTATTTTATTTACATAAACTAATTTATAAACACATGTACTGAAGTTCATACAGACATTAATGTGAGTTTTATTGCTGTGGAGCAATGTGATGCACTTATATACACCACACAGTCTGATCTCCTAAAAAGAGGGACATCAGAGAGGGAAAGAGGGACAGAGGGATTTGGGTCTGAAAGAGGGACTGTCCCTCCTAAAGAGGGACACTTGGGAGGTATGATATACACAGGTACAGGTTTAAAGATATACTCAGCCTGGGAAAGCTCCTGACCTCGCAAACTAGCTTTCTCAGGCTGAGTATATCTTTATACCTGTCCTAATTTTTCTATTGGACACCTATTTACTTAAATGGGTATTCAACCTAGTGAGTGCCACTTCCTGTGTTCTTTATTGTCTATCTGTCTCTCTATCTATCCATACTGTACATACATATACTAGTGGATGCTGTGTGGCAATGCCTGTGGGATTCTGCGTTCCGTCTTGCTTCATGGTGGACAGCATGGAACTGCTGCCAGTTCATGACTGTGAATCTTGCTGCAGCAAATTTAACCCTTTGAGTGCCAGAGGGGTACGCAATGCATTGCTTTCCAATGCATTGCATACCTCTCTAGCACTCAAAGGGTTAACAGGAGTGGCCAGGGGGCTTCATTCTTGCCACTCCTTTCAAAATCACTGCTCCCATGCGATTCGCTGGTGTCTGCTTACACCTCCCCCAAGAAGGGGCAAACAGCGAACCAGAAGAAGTTGGTCGGGGGAGCTTCTCCTAAGCAACAGAGTAATGTTTATTTTTCTCCCCCTTTTAAACAGGGTGGCAGTGGTGGTTGGCACTTTCCAGCCACTAGGGTTGCCACCCAGCCGGTATTTTACCGGCAGGCCGGTAAAAAATTAGCTTCTGTCCAATGTTAAGTCTATAGAGGGAATGCCATGGCCGGTATTTTTTTGAAGAAAAGGTGGCAACCCTACCAGCCACAACCCCGACAGCGAACCAGATTCACTTAGATTTTTATATAAATAGATAGATTGAGAGAAAAGATAGATAGATAAATAGATAGATAGATTCTTTGTAAAACAAACTAAACGTGCCTAAGGGCTGGCGATGGACCTCCAGGAGTTGGGGCCTACAACTCCCATCATCTCCAAACTGGGGATGATGGAAATTGTAGTACTGAACAGCTGGCGGTCCAACAACTGACTCCCTGGTATCAGAATGATAGGTCCACTTAAACAGTAACTACCAGAGCTGTATGCCTGTGTTAGATTATTATACCTACTAGTGTAAAAGCCAGTGTACACGTGCCAAGTTCTGGGTGATGTTAACCCTTTGATTGCTAGTGGGTTAAAGGGTTAAGAGGCCGGTCCTGCTCTGCGTCCTGCCGCCGATGCAGTCATGCGCTGTAGAGACTGCCCAAAAGCACAGAATGCTCCCAGCACAGACCTCCCAGCATTCTGCGCTCCCAGCATTCTGTGCTCCCAGCACTAAACTCCCAGCATTCTGTGTTCCCAGCATTCCGTGCATTTGGGCAGTCTCTGCTGCACATGACGGCTTCTGACAAACATCCTAGCAAATTATTATATAGGATAACATCCACATTTCATTTCCTATATTTCAGGTCAAAAATTAGCTTTAGTCCCAGGAGTGAAAAGTATTCACGAGATTCATATCTGGGAACTAGCAAGTGGGAAAAATATTGCTACTCTTCACGTGAAATTCCAAGATTTCTCCAATCACAGTGCCGCTAGTCACGCCATCCGGAAAATCTTCCACTCAGAGGGAATTCATGCCGTGACGATCCAGTCCGAATTCACCGATGAGAAGGACTTTTCCTTAGCCTGCGGTTCACCGTGCATCTCCAAGAAATGTGATCCACATCTGTGCTGCAGCCAGGAGCTGGTTCCGTACGCTGAAATGAATGGCAACGCACTGAAAAAAGGCAAATCCTCTCAAGTATGGTACAGAAGCAATGAAATAAACACTGATATTGAGGTATCAGTAGAGCCTTTGTGGGAAGATGATGCAGGACTTAAAATGAGGGAAAATGCTAATGGTTTTACTGTAGGAGACCAAACTCCAAAAAGTACTCGCTTTTAAATATCTAATGTTATTATGCTGCATACCAGGCATGGGAAACTGTAGCCCTCCAGGTGTTGTTGGACTACAAATCTCGGCTGAGGATGCTGTGAGTTGTAGTCCAGCAGCAGCAGATAGGGGGCAAATTGTTATGGACCAAAGCTCAACTAGCTTGAGCTACCTTATAGGCCTTAAAGGAACAGTAACAAAAAATATCTGTAGTACTGGGTTTTATGCTGTTCAAGACAAAGATACACCTGCTGTTGGAAGTTGCTTTGTTTGAAATATATTACAGTTCATGGTGTTCTTTGTATTAAGCTGTTAGTAATAGTGCCACCTGGTGTCAAAACAGTATTTTGCTTTTTCTGGGTCACACCTCTCCGTAGGATGTGGGGCTATCATCTGCATCTTATTGTGACACTGAATTGTAATAACAATGACTGAACAATCTCCCAGCAGTGAGTTTTATTTACATACATCTCTGCCTCTCTGTCTATCTCTCTCTCAACATTAATCAAACATTACTGCTGCATTAACCCACTGAGTGGAATGCGACTAGCATATCCAACTGGCACTCACAAGCGGCTGAATGTATGAATACTCCAGTGCACCTCAACTGGCCATAGTCTACAACACCAGTGGCTGCAATTCAGGGCATGCACCACATCAATATCTGGGAAGTCTCTGGATCTGACCCGGAGACTTATCTACTAGGTCTCCAGGTCTATACTTATCTACCAGGTCTCCAGGGATCAGTGAGTTCCCTTGCAACTCCACCCACTTCACTGCCAGTCCCACCCACTCTCTGCCCATTTTAAGGACAGATCCCACCTCCCCCCTTCCTTCCAATCCTGCCCTGCCCAGTCAAGCCCTGCCCACTTTATGATGCAAATCATGTCACCTTATTGGACCTCTGGGTGCTTGGGACAAGAAAGTTCCCTGGTATGACTACAACATATAATTTCTATAATGCGTACTGACACACGCACTACACTATCGCTAGGACTTTAACACCAACAAGCAGCATACACCTGCCTTATAACAAGCATAGCAAACATGGAAAAATACTAAGCAATCACTTCCTCTGTGCCTTTCTTAGTACATAGTGTTAAACAAGCCGTTGAGGAAAGGAAAACACAGAAACACCCACATGCTGTCCAGTCACCCTCCCCTAGTGCAAGTGGTGTTAAGGGGAGATTTAGTGAATAAGTAGCTTAGGAAATTGGAATTAAGACTACAAAATTGATTCCAGAGTCTGATTTACCATGGAATGGTATTCATACATTCACCTTCCAGATTACAAATCAAACTAATAGTAGGAAAGTAAAGCTGGTTATGTTGGGGAGGGGTGTACAGTTACTAGATACATTGGACCTTTAGCTGACATTTCGAATACAATGAGAAATGTTAACTGTCAGGATAAACATGTCAAACAGGAGCTGCTTCATTCCTTAAAATGCCCCAAGCAGACAGAATCCAAAAATGCACATAATCGCTGCTCAGTAGCAGATACATTAGTGCATAAGCTCTGTGTAATAACATAGGATTTGGAGAGTTTATCACATTTGAAAAGTTATCTATCTGGTATAACAGTCTATCTCATATAGCACCAACATCTATGTTATCATTAGCGTTCACTTAATGCAGGGCTTACAAACGTTAACCTTGAAATGTCCTCTAAAACCCTGTTGTGTCAGGGTGCATTGTGATCCCTTTGAGTCTAAACTGTGAACAGATCTCATTGGAGGCAGAGCTGTTACCTACACAGTGCTCTGCACAGTTAACTCTGCATTAATTAAACACAATTTCTATTAAGCTGCTATTTTTCACCATGCATGATTGACTATCTGGCATTTTGAGCCTTGGTCAGAGATTAATTTTAAAGTAACCTCATCACCCTGAAAAACGTGACATATTTGTAACATTGAAAGCTCATTTACATGCAATGCCAGGCAGAGAGGGGAAGTGGCCTTACCACAAGTTGGCTAGGAATCAAAATAAAAGGCCTGTCCTCGAGATGTTAACCCTTTGAGTGCCAGAGGGGTCGCAACGTATTGCTTTGCAATGCGATGCCTACCCCTCTGGCACTCAACAGATTAAAAATGAGCAGTTCTGGAGAGCTGTAACTGCACATTAGCGGACAAATAAAAATTCCAGATGTGATTCTTGATTTAAATTGGGCTTCCAACCTTTTGAATGCTGGAAAGGTCATTTGGGTGTTTAACCCCATCGCAACATGTGACTTACCAGGTACGTCCCGCAAAAACTGTCACTTAGTGACAGAGAACGTATCTGGTAAGTCACGGAAGTCATTCGCTAGAATGACAAAAAAAAACACCCTGTCGTTAAGTGCCGGCCGCGTGCACGCACGGCCGGTCACTAAGGGGCTACACCCTTTAATGCTAGAGAAAATCTCCATTTAAATTATGTGGCATTTTTTTATTTGTCCCCTGTTACTTCATCAAAATAGCTCTTAACATTTTTGAAAGTAAGCATTTTGGCTATTGAAGGGTTAGACATATTTTAATGTATATTACAAATATGCAGACTATCATGAGTGTCCACAGTGGGGGGGCAGCTCCCTTTCTACACTTACCCACCCTGTATGTTCATTAGGCCTGGTTGGGCTGGCATGAGGTTCATATTATGGCTTTATCCCCTTACTCCTCCCAGAAGAATTTCTGCGGACGCCCAGCCAAACTATATTAGGGGCGATGGGACTTTTTTAATCTCAGGGAAATATTTTTTGTCTTGAAACATTGTTTTTAAATATATTTATTGCAGACTGTTTAATTGAACTTTTATGCAATGAGCTTGGAACAAATTGTCTCTGATGGCTGCATAGAATCCCAATTATTTTTTTCCTGTATCAGTTCTTGCGGATATTTGTTTTCTTTAACACTTTGAGTGGCAGAGGTGTATGCAACGCATTTCAAAGCAATGTGTTGCATATCCCTCTGACACTCAAAGGGTTAAACAGATATTTATATTTCATAGAATGTGGGAGACCAAGTCTAGTCCTCTAAAGCCATAAACAGGCTAAAAGATGGGAGTTTTCTTTGGTAATACAGCTAACACCTATCCTGTTTATGACACTTGAAGACTAAACTAGGATAACCCAGTAATTAGACATTTTACTTGGTTATAGGAATTTTTAGAAACATTACAAGGGAGCTTTAAATTTCACTAGTTTTTTTTCACATTTTCCACTGATGCAGTTAGTCTTATCTCTTAAAGGGATAGTAATACTTCGTTTTATCTTTATTTTATTTTGTAGGCATTAAAAAAACATGAAGAACGATATAAGTCTTATCTCTCAAACCTTTATGGTTTGAGAGATATTCACAAGCAAAGTTCCCCTCCCGCCCCTTTTACCTAGTGTAAGCCATCTCTTCTCAGTGTGGAATCCAGTCCATAGACCAGACAGATAACAACAGGGGACAGTCTTCTTCCTATGAGAACAATGAAAACCCTGCCCCCCTTGACAAGTTTTTCAGGTTTTTTCCTTATCTTTATTGAAGATTGTTCCTCTCTGCAGTCTACCTGGGCACCTCCCTTCTGCTCTGGCTGAACAGTGTCAGTAAAAGGGGTGGGAGGGGGATACTTTATCATTCAGTTGCTCTTGAACTACAACTCTTGACAGAATTGAAATAACACTCTCCAAAGTCCAAATACTATGATGATTAATTAGAGCTGCTTTTATTATGAAACATTACTATCCCTTTAAGTTCATTAAGGGGATGAAAAAAGAAAATATGGATTGATCTTTTTTCTTAGATATAACACCTTGAATGGTTTATGTACTTACACTCTTTTATTTTAGTTTCTATTGAAATAATCTTTATTGAAATGAACAGTTACTTACATAACCCGACAAACCCATTTATAGACGATTAAGACTTTTTTTAACACACATTATAATTGTCATCTGTCCATTTTGTCCTGTATGTTTGACTTCCGATCCAAACAAATGAATTAGCTTGCTGTGAAATGCGTGGCTCCCTCTGTTTGCACTTTCAGAAAATGTTGAGTGAGAAATGTGTTGATCAAATAATGTACAATGTTACTATAATTAAGTTCAAAATGTGTAGTGTACCAGTTACATAGATGTATAGCTCTGCTATATTACTTTTTAATAATTCTGTCTGTAACAAGTTGTTGAAAGTTTAAGTTGGACCCTTTACCTCCTAAAACATATGCATATTTCTAATCAACATTAAATTTGTCTCTAATTTATAATAGCAAATAATTAGTTTGTATATGCAATATAGTCTTTTTATCCCCCTCTCATCATGTCATATCCTCTGTCTGTCTGGCACTGCATGCAAATAAGTTACTTTGATGCCAGACTGGAAGGGCAAGTGACCACTTCAAGTGTGTGTAGAATCAAAATAAAGCATTTCCACAAAATAGGATTTGCTAGCATTTTGGCTAGTTTAGTGTATACACTGTATTTAATGTAAATTAGAAGTATGCAAACATTTGAGTTACAGGTTTAATTTAAAGGAAGGGAATATATACATTGTATTGTTTTCACTGCTAGTAAAACAAGGTTAATCTCCCAGCTGAGCGATGCTTAATTAAAAAGTTATTAAAGGTCAAGCCTAATGACCAGGCTATAAAATACATTTATATTTCGGTTCATGAAGAGCAAAATCAACTATTCAACTGAAAAAACAAACACACTCAAATACAAATAAGCAAAAAAAAATATATATATGCCCCCCCCATATTTCACTTACTATGAAAATGGACTTAAAGGCATAGTAATACTTCGTTTTATCTTTATTTTATTTTGTAGGCATTAAAAAAACATGAAGAACGATATAAGTCTTATCTCTCAAACCTTTATGGTTTGAGAGATATTCACAAGCAAAGTTTCCCCTCCCACCCTTTTTACCTAGTGTAAGCCATCTCTTCTCAGATGTGGAATCCAGTCCATAGACCAGACAGATAACAGCAGGGACAATCTTCTTCCTATGAGAACAATGAAGGCCCTGCCCCCTTGACAAGTTTTTCAGGTTTTTCCCTTATCTTAATTGAAGATTGTCCCTCATTGCAGTCTACCTGGGCACCTCCCTGCTGCTCTGACTGAATGGTGTTACATCAGTGGGAGGGGGATACTTTGTCATTGAATTACTCTTGAACTACAACTCTGACAGAATTGAAATAACACTCTCCAAAGTCCAAATACTATGCTGATTAATTAGAGCTGCTTTTATTATGAAACATTACTATCCCTTTAATGTCACCATTTAAAATGTCACCACAGTCAACTCCTTACTACTGTAGGGCATAGTTCTGCATTGTATAAGTGCAGTAAGTGAGAACTGGTATAAAATGTATTGCTGTTCTGCGTTCTTTACCGTGATGGTAAGAAGAACAGTCCAGACGTAACCTAACTTTACCCTGATGTTAATATGCATTGAGGGAGATTTATAAACATGGAGTTAAGCAAAAAGAAGAGATAAAATGGCTGTAACAGTGTCTTCGATAGTTATAAAACTAAAAATGCCAGTTTGGGAGGGCTGTGAGCCATTTATAATGTTTTCTTAAAAACTGAAATAAAGATAGTTGTAAAAAGTTAAGCAGTGAATTTATAAAGATATGTCGCTATGCTGTCCTGAAGCATTCTGGCGTTAATGTTAGAGTAATAACAACATATTAATAAAAACTTCTTAAATAATGTATAAATCAGCCTTCTCCAGTTCAGATGACTTAAGGACTGTTCCTTAAAAAGTACTAGGAAAGTCTTTTATAAATCTCCCTCACTGTCCCCCAAAAATGCCTTTAGCCAAACCGGCCAGCCGTATCCTAAGTACTCTAACAGACAGTGGGCAAACCTAATGACCCTAACCTACACCTAACACAGTGTTTCTCAACTCCTGTTCTCAGGACCCAATAACAGGCCAGGATTCGATGATTTCCTTGTTAGAGCACTAGGGTGACCACGGGTCCCGGAACGTCCGGGACTGTCCCTTATTTCAGGGCTATGTCCCGCGTCCTGGGTCATCTTCAACCGGGACAATGAAGTGTCCCGGAATGAAGCCAAGCCGCCCTGGATGTCAGCCTGCAAGCGGTGTGTCACATCATGGACGCCGCTTGCAGGCTGACATCCAGGGCGGCAATGCAGCTTACCTGATCTCCTGGAGGTAAGCGCTCTAGTAATACAGAGCGCTGGGAGATGACATCATCTCCCAGCGCTCTGCATTACTGAGCACAGCGCGTGGGAGCTTCAGCTCTGTGCCGGAGGAGGCACAGAGCACTTTCCACGCCGCTAGACCACCAGGGACTCAAGGTAAGGCAAGTTCTAGGGTGACCACGTCCCGGAATGGCAGAAGGGAAATGTGGTCACCCTATAGAGCACAGGTGAGTTAATTAGTGTGAATGAGCATCTGATCACCACACCTCTGCTCTAGCAGAGAAATCCCTAAGTCCTGGCCTGTTAGTGGGTCCTGAGGGCAGGAGTTGAGAACCACTGACCTAACAGATACCGCAGCCTGAGACTGTCCCTGAGCACACTGTCATAGTTAGCAGTATCCATTTTGATGGGTGCATCATTTTAAATGGCACAATTTGTAACAGTAGCAACTTTAGAATGACAGATCTATTAGAAGTTTTAACTGGTAGGAAAAAACCCTACAATATATATATATGTTTTCATAATAAAAGAATACTATTGATTTAATGAACGTTAGTTTATTCCAAATTGTATTTGTTTAAAACAAATATATTTTTATTGTGACACACTAATTACCTGTATAAACCAGATTTATGTACAATATGTATTCATGTAACTATAGAAAACAATGTAAAACTAGTCTTAAAAGTATCCAAAGGTATAAATAAGAACAAGGATCTGCAAGCAATTGAATGTAGCAATTACTTAAATGTTCTAAATTAGATTAATACTCAAATTTACCCTTGGAGTACCAGAGGGGGCATGTAAAGCATTGTTGTGCAATTCACGGCACACCCCTCCAGTGCTCGGGGGGGGGGGGGTTAAAGAGGCAATTAGCCAGTGCATAATACAAATATGGAAGCTAATTGTGAAAATGGAAAAAAAATGTATATATTGTGTATTGGTATTTTGTTGTTTTTTTTGTACTGTGAAAATGAATTCTCAGGTGTCTTTTACTACTGACATTCTCTTTATTCCTGTGTATAATATTGTTGCACAAGCTGATCATGTACTGTATATAAATCCTATTAAAACTGACGCATACATAAATCATTACAAAATGTTACAGATGAAAAAAGCAAACAACCTAAATATCTACATTCTTACTTAAAAAAAAATATTTGGCTTAAAGGAGAAGTGGCACCTTTTAATAATAATCCTCCACACTTAGCTTATTATGGCCAAAAAATCCTAATGCCACATTTAGAATTTTCCCCATGGGCCTTTGTTCAACAGATAATATCTTTCATTAATTCTGGATGTCATGTCCAAGCGCAGATCTACAAACTCTGTTCACTGCACATGATAATCTCAACTCTTTAACCCTTTGAGTGCATTGCTTTCCCCTCTGGCACTCAAAAGGTTAAGGACCAGAATGGTATGCAAAACATTGCATCACAGTGAGTCCTATAAGTGACTGCTACAGTGATCACATGTGCCGGCTGAGGCAATTACAATGGCAATGTATACTATACATTGCCTTTGTCAGTATTCTCTGCCTCTGTCACTCTTCCTCACCGTGATAGTGAGGAAGAGAGAAGCAGAGAACACAGCTCACAGTGCCTCAAATGGCCAAAACTAAGGCACTTTTGAGGTACAATGAGCAGGACTGGGGGTGGGGTATTTAAACGAAAATTTTAAAAGAAAAAAATATATATATATCTTTTACAGTCTGTCCCAGGACAAATGATTTAGAGCAAACCCAAAGTATTTTAGTTACACAGCCAAATTTATAAACATGCATACTGACGTTTCAACAAACATTAATGTGAGTTTTATTGCAGAACAGCAACGTGATACACTTATATACACACCACACAGCCTGATTGTCTAAAAGAGGTAGACAAGGGAGGGAATGAGGGACATAGGGATTTTCTCCTAAGAGGGACAGTACCCCCCTAAAAAGGGACATTTTGGACATACGTTTCATACCTTTTATCCAGTCCCTTTTAAAAATGCACTGAGCACAAAACATTACAGAAAACCTATAAAAATATTGTGTTTTTTCAAATTTTTATGTTAGAATTAAAATATACAATGAGTTATACCCATAAATGTGGCATCAAAAGAAAAAAACAGTATATAATTTGTGTGCCTGTACTAAAGGAATTAGGGAGGAAATATGGTTGAACAAACACATACTAAAAAGGCCAAAATTCCTCTGGTCCTCTAGTGTAAAAAAAAACATTGGCTGTCCTGGGTCCTTAAGGGGTTAAACACAGGTGAGTGAATCAGAGACTTTATATTTTGGCTAACCCACCTGTGCTTAATCTGGGATATCTTTAACCCCTTTGGGTGCCAGAGGGGTGCGCAATGCATTTCAAAGCTTTCTCCCTGGCACGCAAAGAGTTAAGGAGGAAGTAAATCCTAACTATAAAATATATATATATATTGTGGGTAAAACATGGCTTCTTCCAAAACTGGGAGATGCATTTTCAAAGGTTATCACAGAGCCAGCTTTTTGAGCATTGTTTTGAAAGTTTGAGTTCAAGATTATTTTTATAGTTGGAGCTGTTGCCATTACTGCATTACAAGCTTCCCAAATATGGCTGTAGCAACAGCGCCATCTGTCAGCAAAGCATTCTGAATGGAATCTGTTGCCAATCTGACTGTAATAATTTTTGAAAGAAGCATCTCTTTACACAGAAAGTACCCT
This sequence comes from Rhinophrynus dorsalis, assembly GCA_037306005.1. Classification (NCBI taxonomy): domain Eukaryota; kingdom Metazoa; phylum Chordata; class Amphibia; order Anura; family Rhinophrynidae; genus Rhinophrynus; species Rhinophrynus dorsalis. The sequence goes on from CM074720.1 coordinate 44,652,753, forward strand.
TGTTTTACTCAGTACGATAAGGCATACAACATATATTTTCATAATTAGGGCTTACTACTTCTTTAAATACTGGCCTGTCTGCATTCTTCGAGGATCGGACTTCGGAAACCCTGGTCTATCTGGTAATGCAAATTCAATAATATCTCAGCTGAGAAATAAATCACTTAAACGCAATCACCCAAAACTAAGTCTAGGAATTTTTATATCCAATCTAGTTCAGTTGGGTTAGGGTGTGTGTGGGCTGCTCACTATACATCACTATACATCACTGGACATCAGTGCGCAACCTGTTTCTCTACACTTCTCTACAGTTCTAAACACTATAAGAACTGCCCTAACTCTATCTACACAAGGTATGATGAAATCCAATGTCTTCTATCTAAAAACAGACAATACTTTTACTGGTGACAATACCTGTAGCACATGTTAGGTGTTTTACAAGTATAACAATGTAACGAGTTGTAATGTTAGTCCATACAGTTTTTGTATTATTTTTTGTAATTGGTGGCTGCATAATCTGTTTTGGTTTATATACATAGAAACATATATGATTTATATAAGACAGGAAGTCAGTGCTAGGGAAGGTGCATTGTTGAGCAGTGTCAGTAAGTGGGGAGATAACGTAGGGATAAACAGGAAGTCAGTGTTAGGGGAGGTGAGTAATTCATTGCTGAGCAATGGCAATGAGCGAAGGAGGTAATGTATGGATAAGACAGGAAGTCAGTTCTACGGGAGGCGGGCAATGCAGTGCTGTGCAGCATCAGTGTGTGTGGGAGGCATTGTAGGGATGAGACAGGAAGTCAGTGATACGGGAGGAGGGCAATGTATTGCTGAGCAGTGTCAGTGTATGGGGGACGTAATGTAGGGGTGCTAGGGGTGGTGGGCAATTCATTGCTGAGCAGTGTCAATCAGAGGGGAAGGTAATGTAGGGCTAAGACGGGAAGTCAGTGCTAGGGGAGGTGTACAATGCATTGCTGAGCAGTGTCAGTAAGAGAGGGAGGTAATGTAGGGATAAAACAGGAAGTCAGTGCTCAGGGAGGTTCTCAGTGCATTGCTGAGCAGTGTCAGTGAGTGGGGAAGGTAATGTAGGGGAGGTGGACAGTCTGTTACTGAGCGTGAGTGAGGATAAGACAGGATTCAGTGCTAGAGGAGGTGGGAAATACATTGCTGTCAGTGGGCGGAGGAGGTTGTTTAGGGCTTAGACAGGAAATTCCTGTATGGCATGCCTTAATTAGCATTATAATGCTAATTAAACATAAAAATTGGCTAATACAACTTATAGGTGATTTTGAAACCTCTTTCAAAGTCACCAAAGCTGCCTTAGGTGAATAAAGACTCTCCCAGGGTGCTTCACCATACAATTTCTATTCTCATAAAATATTACTATTCCTTTAAGAGAGTACTGTGATTTATTAGCAATGAAACAATTATTATTTTGGATGATATATACCCCGAATATTAGGTGCTATGACATTGGGTCTGTTGCGGAGCCCAAATAGTTAATGTATTTAATATTTCTCAGGTTCCTTGTACATAATATGTATTGTCAAATGTATTTGTATAATGTTTTAAGCATTTTTTGAAATGTAAAGATGGATTGTTATGTTTGTCAATTGTTATTTAGGTCCTTACGTTAAAAAAAAAAGAGAAAAGAGCAGCTTTTCTGTAGCAAATCATTTGCACCCTAGAGACAAATAAAACTTGCAATTTATATAAATAAGTATATTAACCCCTCGAATGCTAGAGAGGCCTCCAACCCATTGTGAAGCAATACTTTGGAGACCTTTAACGTTCAAAGAGTTAAATTCCCATTTTAACCCTTCGAGTGCCAGAGTGGTGCGGAAAGCATTGCAGAGCAATGCGTTGCGTACTCCTCTGGCACTCAAAGGGTTAATTATCCAAGCAGATGGTATATTTGTCCCCTGATGTGCAGATGATATGCTCCAGAATGTACCTCTTTACCTGGGTGAATAAGGCACTTATAGAGTCTGTGCAGGTATGGATTAGAGTTCTATCCTATATTATAATTTGCTAAGTATGTTTGTCAGAAGCCGTCATGCGCAGTAGAGATGGCTGAGCGTGCTGCAGTCATGTGCAGTACAGACTACTTGTGCCGTGGCTGATACGGAGTGGGGCGCTCCCGAATTCAGACCTGAGTCCTCTCTACGCACCTTCCTGGGACTACTTGGTCTCAGGAAGGTGCGCAGAGAGGACTACGGTCTGAATTCAGAGCGCCCTGCTCTATATCAGCCATAGTGCATTGGGGCAGTCAGTACTGCGCATGACTGCAGAACCGCCAGTGTTGGCCCGTGTACACAGGCTTTAAAACTAGTTATAAATAAACACAATTCTCTGTTTTGCATAATGGAAACAATGTTTTGTTACAGTGCATCTTTTAACCCTTTGAGTTCCAGAGGGGTAGGCGCAATGCGTTGCTTACCTCACTGGCATTCAAAGAATTAAGTGTTTTTCATGTCTACTTTTTTGTATGTATGACTGATATGTACAATAATTTGATACATTGTGTGCTGTATGTTTATTGTGAGGTTGTCTGGTATATACTTGTTAATTGTGACATGTAATAAAAGTGTTATTTTTTGCAATAATCATTGTGTTGGTGGATTTTGTGTCCTGGCTTGTTACTGGTCTTTTCATGGTTGGTTGGTTTACACCTTATGTTAGCAACCTTTGAGATTCCAGCTATTGGCTGGTTGGTAATGATGATGATAATGGAACTGTAGTTTCCCACGGATACAGTGCCAAAGGCTGTGTACTCTGGGTGTATGCCCTGGATTTCTAAATTGGTCTGTGACTGTCCAGGGCTCAATCACAGGTAAGTTGACACTGCAGCCATGTGCAATTTGCACCACAACAAAGTGCAAAGAGGGAGAGATTACATACAAGGGATATCAGTACCTAAAATGAAATGGTTTTATAAACACTTACATAGTTGTATAGTGGAGGTTGTTGAGAGTGTATGTGGGTGTAAGTGGCTAATTCCAGAGGTACACCTTGGCCTACTTGGGCCTTATCATTGAGGTGCAGCTGTTGTTTCTAAGCACTTGTGAGCAAGAGGTTCATATCTGGATTCCTCTATAAGCTTTTGAGTGCCAGAGGGGAACGCAACACATTGCAAAACAATGCTCTTAACATCGCGCTGGGCAGAGTTTTCCAACCTTGGATCACAGAACACCAACAGTTCAGCTTTTCCTTTTATCTCTGCTTAGTCACAGGTGATTAATAAGTGGCTCAGTCATTGTGACTGAGATACCTGTGTTTAAAGGGATAGTAATATTTCTCTTAACAACCAGATCGTTCATCATATTTGATAGTACTGCTGTCCGATGCTCTTACTCCACAAGACTTGCTAGTTATGCTGTAATTATATGATTCAGTTATCATTCCCACCACTTTTCACTATTGTAAGTTACTTCCCCATAGATCTGAGAGCCAGTCCTGGGGCCCGACATCAGAAAGAGCGACCATCTTCCCTCTGTTAGTATAAGGAAAAAACTGCCCTCCATGACAAAAAAGGCCACATTATTCCTCATGCTGCCTGAAGATTGTCCATTGTTGTGATCCTCTGTCAGATCTGAGTCAGAAATGCTTACGTACATCGGGAAAAGGGTCAGGAGGGGTAACCTTCATCATATAATTACAGCCTAACTAGCAAGTTTTGCAGAGTAAGAGCATCAGACAGCAGTACTATTAAATATGATGAATGAGCTGTGTGTAAAGAGAAACATTACTATCCATTTAATTAAGTATATATTGAAAACATGACCTGTTTATGTGCCTTGAGAACTGGACCTGAGAATTACTGTCTTAGGGAGATAAGCCAAGAATTATTTAGAGATGCTCAACTCGGAATGAGTCTGCTGATAGAATATACCTCTTACAGCTTACAGAGAAGAACTTGCAATTAACCCTCGGGTTTGGTCTTCCTAATGGTTTTGAGGGAATCCTGAAATGGATCCCTTGCTCACAGGTGCCTAGGTAGAACATCCACACCTCACTGACGTGGCCCAAGAAGGCTGAGACATATGTCTGGGGCTAGCTGCTGCTGTCTTCCGGAGAATTGTCTGGCACTGTGAGGCTGGACTGTCATCTGGGAGGATCTGTATGATGTGCTTAAGGATATGTCTTATATATGAATGGTACCTGTGAGTTAAAAGCGATTGAATTCATGGTAGGATAAGGTCTTATAAGGCACATTAAATTCACAGCCGTATTCCTAGTTGAGCATCTTTGATGCTGAGAGGAAGTACAGGATGGAAGAGCTAAGTAAGGGTATGGCTATTTCTTCCCTTTCATGTCCCTCCTCTCTCTTTCTCCTCCTTTATCCATCTCTCTACTGCCTCAATTTTTTTCTATTCAATCCTTGCCCTCACATTTTTTCCCCTTCAATTATCATCTCTTCTCCCACTTCGCACCCACTAATTTCTACCCTTTGCTCAGTCTGCTTTAGATATCCCACTGTCTGCCCTGAAGAGATTTTGACTGTACTTACATACGTATTTTTATTTCACCCTTAGGAGAGCTGTCACAGTTTAGTTTTGTGACTATAAATGGGATATGTCACTACCAGTGGTACGATGGAATATGACTGAGGTGTCAGATAGTGTATGTGTGGTTCTGTGACTACCAGTGGGACAGTGGAAAATGGCTGAGGTGTCAAACAGTGTATATTTGATTCAGAGCCTACCGCTGAGACAGATGCACAAGTTTGGTGTGTCTGACAGTGTATGTGGGGTTTTGTGTCTACCAATGGACAGTGACATGTCTGGGGTGGCCGACGGTGTAAGTGTGATTCTGTGATGAGCAGTGAACAGTGGAACCAGGCTGGGGTGCCATACAGTGTATGTCTGGTTCTGTGGCTGCCAGTGGGCTCATGGAACACAAGAGGTGAAGGAAAAGGTTGAGGGAGAGGAGAAGAACTGAGAGGCAAAAGGCAAAGTGGGAGGGTGAGGAGTGCAGAGGAGCTGGTGCTTTGAAAGGGATGTTGGGAGGCAGAGGAGAAGAACGGAGTGGCAAAAAGGAGGTTATGAGGATGAGTAGAAGAACCAGAGCGGACACGTCTGTGAAACGGGATGGACGCGTACATGATCAAAGTAAAGAGAGAGAGTGGGCATGTTTCTGTATTGATTTGATCAGGGTTAGGAGTGGGGGTTAAAAATCCCATTTCAGTCACTGGGGATATTTATTTGTTCCCCATAGTGCAGTTGGTTTGCTCTAGAATTGCACCAGTATCTTAGTCCATCAGCCTCAGTGATCATAGAGTGGTACAGACATGCATCAGAAAAGGATGTATAGGGTTAGATTATGGGGATCAGGATTAAATAAAGTTTATTCAGACACTAGCTTGGATTACATGAAATTTAAATGTATTTAAACCTATTTTATTTTTAGGTATAAGTGCTTTGATAGTGTTGACAGAGGCACATCACATGGAGAACTTTCCATTACAGAATTTCCGTGTGATGGTGTAATTACAGCCGTTTAATAAGTAACTCCTTTAAGAGTCTGCAGAACAATTAACCTTTCTGTAAGTCACAATTCCTTTCTTCAAACAGAAGAGCCCACATGTATTAACGGTGAATTATCACAGATCCATAGGGCAGCATTATCTTAGTTCAGTGAGGTTCATGTACTAAAAAGGTAGATCAATTTTGGAGTAAACCACACCACAGGGGACAAGCTCCAATTAATCTTCATAGTATTTGGGCCATGGAGAGTGTTATTTCAATACTGTCAGAGTTGTATTTCAAGAGTAATTGAATGAAAAAGTATCCCCCTCACAACCCTTTTACCTAGTGTAAGCTACCTCCCCTCAGATGTGGAATCTGGTCCTGGGACCAGACAGATTGCAGCAAGGGACAATCTTCTTACTGTGAGAACAATGAAATCCCTGCCCCCCTTGACAGGTTTTTCAGGTTTTTCCTTATCTTAAGTGAAGATTGTCTCTCTCTGTGATCCATTTGGACAGTCTTGCTGAGCAGTGTTACATCAGAACTGCTTTTTTTTTTGTGAAACATTATTTTCCCTTTAAAGGGATTGTAATACTTACATTTAACTTTAATTCATCTTGTAGCCTTTAACGAGATCTCGTTATTAGACATGTGCAAATTCATTCGGAGACATTCGGATTTTGTCGAAAATGGGGTCATTCGGAGACATTCGGCCAATCCGAAACTCAAGAGTCATTCGGAAAAAATGATCCGACTCCGAACAGCCCAGGTCCGAAATTCGTCGAAACTTTCTGAAGTTTCGGCAATCGACACATTTCCAAAAGTTTTGACTACTTTTGACCAGGACTTTTTTGTACTTCCTGTGCGCGCTCAATTACTTTCCCTCCATAATTTTCCCTCCATGTCTCTAGTCCAATTCCATTCTCCGTTTCATGCACTACTTCCCTCTTTTGTCTGTATTCGAATAGCCTTCTTCGTTTCATGATGGGGGTTGGACTAATGACACAGTCACACAGACAGACAGCCTGCATTTCCTCATTGGGTTGTTGGAGCTCAGAGAGAGAAGAGATTGGAGAGTGTACAGTTGTTGTGTAGGCAGGCAGGTAGCATTAGGCTAGGCATAGGTAGGCAGCCAGCATTAGTTCCAGTTATTGCCACTGCAAGAGCAAGTAATATTTGTTCCTGTGCAAAATATAAAAAAATATTAGGTATTTGTTCGAATACAGGGGTCCCAGTGGGTCCATGGACCCAGGCGTCACTTTGACAGGGGCGGCAATTTGCCATCCCATAGCATGTTTATTTTGTGCTCTTCCGCAATTTCTGTGTTGCAGGGTGTCCCATCAGTGTGACTGTCAGCAGCCGGGCAGCCCTATGCTCACTCAGTGGCGATGCCTGCTGGCTGCTTCAGTGACGTGAATTATGTGATAGTGAAACATTATGCCTATTTTGTATTGTTTATCGCCCACCTAAAGTCAAGACTTGAGTAAATAGGTCTACCGTCCCAGATTTGCTAGAGAGGTTTTACAAATACAGGAGGGTGCCCCCTGTACGAAATGAGTCTAAACATTTGGGATCCCTAGTATGAGTGCACAACAGTGCATGATGTGTCCTGAACAGGATTGCTGTGAGGTGTCTCCACCCAGAAGGTGCTGGCCGGGCTGAGCTTCAACATTGCGACAAGTGACCAACTAAGAGCACCGTGCCATGCAGCCATAGCATCACCCCCTCCTACTCTCCGGGTCCCGCTGACTGGCAATAACAGGTGAGTCACTAAGAGATCTGAAGCCTTTCTGGAAGTCCTTTCACTTGGAAAGGGGCTAGGTATTATTTAGGGGAGTTGCCTCGTGTGTAAATAATTTCTAGGTGGGAGATGAATGTGCATCACTTATGTGTTTCCTAACAGTAGTTAGAATACAACTCCCATCATCCCCTGATTATGACATTGGGAAATGCCCAGCAATTACCGTAGAGCCCTGTATTGCACACTCACGGAAAACGGTGATATTGCTATACTAAGACAATGCTGTGGATCCCTCTTCAGTATAGATGTCAAGCATTTTTTTTTATTTCTCTCCTGTGTTGCAGTTTGTTCACAACAGAATGTCTCAATTTTTCTTTTTAACACATTACATCTATCACATTACAATCATTGATGTTTATGCTTGATGTAGTATGAAACTCTACAATGTATATACACATAGAGTTATCTGATATGAGGGGAAATCAGGATAGGAAAACGAGAGAGAGGAATTTGGGTACTAAAGAGGGACAGTAGGGTAGGAGGCTGGTACCAGAAAATGAAACCTTAATCTTTACCCATGTACTAACATAGAATGTGACATGTAGTTTGTCCATGTTCGAGTCGACCACTTATGTTGAGTAGGATGTGACAGGCATGGGTTTTCGATGTCGAGCATATGCTAAATTGAATGACAGGCATGAGGTTTCGATGTTCGAACATATGCTAGATTGAAGGACAGGCATGGGGTTTCGATGTTCGAACATGCTAAATTGAATGACAGGCATGGGTTTTCGATGTTCGACGTTTGCATTGTGACTGGCATCCCATGCTAGAGTAGAGGTGACATGCACAGACTTTCAATGTACGATAATGTCCGTTTTTGGGATGGATCTTTTTCTAAATGCACACTCTGTCTGCAAATAATGATAGCAGCGTGCACGGAGGCGCACTGCTATAATTTAACCCATGTTAAATTCGGCCGAATAATTCGGAATGGATCAGAATTTCGTCCGAATCGAATAAGCCCGGTCCGAAATTAGGATCATCTGAATTAGAAAAAAACAAATTCGTTCGAATTCGAATTTTACCGAAAATTTTGCCCGTGCACAAGTCTACTCGTTATGGAAAAAGAAATCCTTCACTGGGACGGTCTTCTACATGTGCTTGGTTTGCAAGCATACACAGAAGACCATTTCAGTGAAGGATTTCTCTTTCATTAACGTGCTTTCAGCTCTGCTGCAGAGCCGGTGCTTGTTCAGAGACAGGATTCCCCTGCAGTCAGCTAGAGCGCTGACGTCAGGGGAGGGGGAACTTTGAAAGCGGATATCTCTCAAACCATACAGGGATGAGAGATGCCTCTGTGGTCACTGAATTTGTTTTTTTTAAGGGCTACCATCCCTTTAAATCAATGAGAAATGTATTTCTCCCACATAAATTTCAGTGGAAACTGCATTTTTTCCCATAAACATTGCCTAACACAGTGGACATGTCTCTAGCATTTAAGGGGTTAAAAACTCAACTTAAATCAATGGGCAATGTATTCATCTCATATGGTGCAGTCGGATTGCCCCAGAATTGACCCACTTTCCATATCTCAAGAAAACTACTGAAATTATGATGCAAGCCAAATCTGCCGTACGTAATAGGAGAAATCTAATTGCTGTTTGGAATCAAAAAGGAATCCCCCCCCATTCAAAGCAGAATTTGCTGTATTGAGGGTTTTTTTGCCTTCTTTTGGATCAACAAATGTAAAAAGGAATAGGAAATGGGTTGAACTTGATGGACGCGAGTCTTTTTTCAACCCAAACTATTATGTAACTACTATGTAATTCAATTAAAGGGAAAGCTAGAACACCTTAACACAATGTTGATATACCATTATTTATGTTTCTGGGTCTGATAAATAGTACAGAACATGACAAATGGATATTTAATATACACTGTAGCTTTAAATACATAGTCGAATGAGATAGTAACTAAATAAATATGATCAAAAGTTCATTATTTTTTGGTAATATATCAGAGTATTTTTAAACTTTTTTTTATCCTATCTATATATATAAAAGAAGACTTTGTGCCTGCCAAAACACACCCAGGGGTGGTATTAAGGAGGAGTTACTGTTCCCATTGGGTGATTCAATCATGCAGGGAGTTGGCCTGCCCCCACTATGCAGCCCACCCACCACTATCAAAGTCAGAAAAAAACAATATGGCCGCCACTTGCTCCTACACCACAGACAAACACACATGCCCCACTCACACAGCACCACACAAACACACACATGTCCCACTCACACACACAGACCACCACACACACATGCCCCACTCACACAGCACCACACACACACATGCCCCACTCACACAGCACCAAGCAGACATGCCCCCACTCACACACACAACACCACATACACACACAAAGCCAGAAATACATATGGCTGACACACACACACAGTCACTCACCCTGACTCCCAGAGGCCTCAGCAGGATCTGTAGTGCAGCACCAGAGGAACAAAATTGCACTCAAAGGGTTAAGGTAGGTCCTCATTGCTCAATTATTTCTTCACTGTCATCATTTGCCATGCAAGACACAGGACAGACAGCCATCAGATTCACACTTAACCCACTGACTGCCACAGGGTTGTGTATCAAGTTTTACCCCTCAGGGAGTGTGTTCAAACCCCTCACACTGTAAACTTGCATTTCTCTCCCACTTCTCCTCTTTCCCCAGCCTATTACTAACACTTTTCCATATTTATGTTAAGCCCCGCCCCCTACTCACGATTAAGCCCCGCCCCCTTTTAACCCAGATTGCCCCATTGCTCTCTCCACATCAGCACCACATGAGGGACTCCACAAGTAAAAATTCCCAGGTATAACACATACATGCCTCACTCACACACCACCAAACACCCATACACACACACACACAAAGCCAGAAAGAAAGATGGCTGACACACAGTCACTCACCTTGACTCCCAGTGGCCTCAGCAGGACCTGTAGTAAAGCCACTGAACGGTGCTGCATCAGCAGGGGAACAAAATGGCACTCAAAGGGTTAAGGTAGGCCCTCATTGCTGAATTACTTCTTCACTGTCACCATTTGCCATGCAAGACACAGGACAGACAGCCATCAGATTCACACTTAACCCACTGACTGCCACAGGGTTCTGTATCAAGTTTTACCCCTCATGGAGTGTGTTCAAACCCCTCACACTGTAAACTTGCATTTCCCTCCCACTTCTCCTCCTTCCCCAGCCTATTACTAACACTTTTTCACATTTATGTTAAGCCCCGCCCCCTACTCGCGATTAAGCCCCACCCACTTTTAACCCAGATTGCCCCATTTGTCTCTCCACATCAGCACCACATCAGTCCCCTCTAGGGACTCCACAAGTCAGTGTTCCCAGGTATGAATACACTTCCCACTGCTATTTATCTCTGACATGCCTCTCTATACCTTAACCCTTTGAGTGCCAGAGGGGTACACAACTCATGAGCACATGTGTTTCTGCTCATATATGTTGCGTGTCTGTGTGTGTACATCTCTGTTACATGTGTGTGTCCATGTGTGCATCTCCAGTGTGTCTGTGTGTACGTGTCTTTTGCATGTCTCTGCCGCTCACTGTGTGTATGTGCATACCTCCCAACATTTCACAGGGCCAAAGAGGGACACGTTAGTTTTAGGTAATATTATTGGGGGTGTGGCTGGTGGGCGGGGCATTAGTAAGAATTTTTAGGTTATTTCATGACCTATTACTGGCTATTTATGTAACTGAATAAATGATTTAGTTCAAGACCAAAGTATTTTATTTGCACAGACTAATGTATAAACACATATACTGAAGTTTATTGCTTTATTGCTGTAGAGCAAAGTAATACACACCACACAGTCAGGGCTGGTGAAAGGATTTTTGCCACCCTAGGCAAAACCTAATTTTGCCGCCCATTTCGCTCCGCCCCTTGTGTCCCACCCCTTTATACCCTGCCTACTTATACCCAACCTCTTTTCATGATTGTCCTCTCTCTGCCCCCTGAGCCACTCTGCCCCTGTTCTGGAGATGCCTGTAAGAGATGCCCCCCACCAACTCCAACTTGCCCCTTATCAGCTTCACTTTGGCCCACCAGCTCCACTTTGCCCCTATCAACTCTAACTTGCCCCCATCAGCTCCAACGTGCCCCCACCAGCTCCATTTTGCCCCCTCAGCTTCACTTTACCCCCTCAGCTCCAACTTACCCCCATCAGCTCCACTTTGCCCCCCATCCTCTCCAACTTACCCCCATCAGCTCCACTTTGCCCCCCATCCGCTCCAACTTGCCCCCATCCGCTCCAACTAGCCCCCACCAGCTCCACTATGCCCTCTCAGCTCCAACTTTCCACTATCAGCTCCACTATGCCCCCAGCAGCTCCAACTTCCCCCCCATCCGCTCCAACTTGCCCCACCAGCTCCACTTTGCCCCCCCTCAGCTCCACTTGCCCCCCCTCAGCTCCAACTTGCCCCCCCTCAGCTCCACTTTGACCCTCATCAGCTCCACTTTGACCCTCATCAGCTCAAACTTGCCCCCATCATCTCCAACTTGCCCCCACCAGCTCCACTATGCCCCCTCAGCTCCAGCTTTCCCCTAACAGCTCCAACTTGCCCCCATCATCTCCACTTTGCCCCACATCTGCTCCAACTTGCCCCCTCAGCTCCACTATGCCCCCTCAGCTCCAACTTGCCCCCCATCACATACCTGTATCTCCCACGCAGTCTTCTCTTCAGTAATGCAGAGCGCGGCGGGAGATCATGACTCCCAGCGCGCTCTGCATTACTAAAGATCCAACCAGATGAGGGAGCGCTGTAGCAACACAGACCTGACTGTGTTGTGGTTCCTGGCATGGTGTGTGGGCGCAGCTCTTCTCCGCTGCATGCCCGCGCCCCCAGTACGTGTGCGCCCTAGGCCGGCGCCTACCTCGCCTATAGGTGGAGCCGGCCCTGCACACAGTCTGACCTCCTAAAAAGAGGGACAACAGGGTGGGAAAGAGGGACAGAGGGATTTGGCCCTCAAAGAGGGACTGTCCCTCTTAAAGAGGGACACTTGGGATGTATGGTATGTGTCTGCCTGTATGCTGCATATGTCTGTGTTTATCAGTGTGTCTGCATTTCAAACACGTGCGCCCAATGGTCATAACATGACGGGCAACGCCGTCCCATGTTGCTAGTCTCTCAATAAAGCCTATGTATTTAAAGGGATGCTACACCATCCTATGGAGATTTATGGTCAACTGACCAGAGTTGTCCATAGGATCGTGTAGCAACAGCGCCACTGTACAATTTCAGGCCACTGTGATATTGCACCTAAAAAATTAAACTTTGAAAATTAATAACTTTTGAATAAAACACCTCTCAGCAGTGGGAGTACCCTTGTTTTACTCAGGGGGATAAACCCTACAACATATTTTTTTTTACATTTTAAGTATTACTATCCCTTTAATATGAAGAACTTGATTGTTTCTTTGTATTTTTAAATTAGTAACTGTGCCAATTAACATGGTGTAACCAATACAGTATAAATACTTTAAAGCAGGGTTGTCCAAGTTCAGTCCTCAAGGACCACCAACAGACGAGGATGGAAGGATTTCCCTGATTAAGCACAGGTGAGTTCATCAGTGGATCATTCATTGTGACTGACTAACCTGTGCTTAATCAGGGAAACCCTTACATGTTGGTGTCTTGGTGGCCTTTGAGGACTGAGCTTGGACAGCCCTTCATTAAAGTATTCATACTTTTAATAAATAAAATAGATTAATAATAAAGCCTGATTAAATCATTGTGCTTTTTTACTGAAATGTGCTCACATACAGTTAGTCATTGTTCCCAAATGGGATCTAAGTATTACATTTTAAAATTCAAAAGGATTCCCTTTGGTACAATAACTTAAACCATACCTCCCAACATTTCAAATGCTGGGGGTGTGGTTGATGGGCGGGGCATTACAGAGAATTTTAAGGTTATTTCATGACCTACAGGCACCTCTTTGTGTAACTGAATAAATGGTTTAAAACAAGAACATAGTACTTTATTTACACATACTGACGTTTATACACACAATAAAGGTGTATTGCTGTGGAGCAATGTGATACACTTATATACACACCACACAGTGTGGCCTCCTAAAAAGAGGGACAACAGGATGGGGAAGAGGGACAGCGGGATTTGGGCCTCAAAGAGGAACTGTCCCTCCCAGGGGCGTAACAATAGGGGTAGCAGCGGTCGCACCTGCGACCGGGCCCGTCACCCCAGGGGCCCGGCCGCCGCCACCTGCGACCCCCTCCCCCGCAGCAGTCACTTAGCTGATCTCTCACTCGGCGCGCCGCTCTAGTAATACAGAGCGCTGGGAGATTACATCATCTCCCAGCCTCTGCATTACTAGAGTGGCGCGCGGGAGCTTCAGTTCAAGACATCTGTGCCGAAGATCTGTAAAGACACTCCGCTAGACCACCACGGACTGGAGGTAGGGGCAATGTGGAGATAAAGGGGAAATGTGGAGATGAAGGGGGCATTGTGGAGGTGAAGGGGGCATTGTGGAGATGAAGGGGGCATTGTGGAAGGGGCATTGTGGAGATGAAGGGGGCAGTGTGGAAGGGGCATTGTGGAGATGAAGGGGGATTGTGGAGATGAAGGGGGCATTGTGGAGATGAAGGGGGCATTGTGGAAGGGGCAATGTGGAGATGAGGGGGGGCAATGTGGAGATAAAGGGGGCATTGTGTAAGGGGCAATGTGGAGATGAAGGGGGCATTGTGGAAGGGGCAATGTGGATGAGGGGGCCAGTGTGGTCGGGGGGGGCCCATGGCAATTCTTGCACCAGGGTCCGGTGGCTTCTAGTTACGCCTCTGGTCCCTCCTAAAGAGGGACACCTGGGAGGTATGCTTGCACCTATCTCCCCCCAAAAAAAATAATAGGAATGTGCTCGATTCCCATATTCCCATAAGAGAAATATCTGTTGAATCCTTATAATGTTTTTTCTTATGTTTTTTCTTTAACATGTCTTGAAACTGGGTGTTTTTGTTCTCCCACTAGTATGGCATGATGGTGTAATGTTATAAAAGTGGTCTTTAAGGCTTCCTTTTGTACGTCCATATATATATATATTACTGCATGGGTATGTTATTTTATATACTTCATATCTTGTATTACAATTTATAGGATGCTTAAGTCCTATTATTTACCCTGAACATCTGAAAAATAGTTTTATTTTTGTTACAAGTAATGCGTCTATTTGCCCCACATTTATAGTTACCCATAGAACTTATCCAGCTAGTTTTTGCCTGATTTATTGCGCTTTATTCTTAGAAAAAATATTCTTTAAACTTTTATTTTTCGTACCAATAACATATCCAGTTCCAGTTATTTTTTGGAGTTGCACATAACTCCAGAAGTACACGCAACAAAGGGATTATGCATTCATTCAATACTCCAGTTTGCTTTTATACAGATGGGCTAGAGCTCTGTCACACTGTCAGCACTCAGGAGGGACTGAACTGCACCATAATCTCCGGTAAACGCTCCCTTTTATCTCCCTGCAGATTCCATTTTTTGAACAATGTCATTTTTCTTCCTTTTATCTACATTCTGCAGTTGTTATCACCAGTTCACAAGAAGTCCAGTCCTCCCTCCTAAGGCACAACTGTTTTTTTTTTTTAGCCACTGTTAAACGAATACTAACACACACACACACAAGTAAATAAGCTGATGTAACTTTAAATATCATGCACTTGCAGCTAGCATATGTAAACTCTAATTATTCATATGTTACATCCCATAAAATATACATTTCTTTTTAACCATTTGAGTGCCTGCAGCACAGCAATTGCAGAGCAATGTGTTGCATGTCCCTCTGGCACTCAAAGGGTTACTGCATGTTCAAAGTATTTATATAATACTGTTTGCACTGTTTATATTGAGAGGTAAGAGCCAATATCAGTTAATTGATGGTGATTAATGCCCCCTGTATTGCTATTTTATCATGGACCATTCACAG
The DNA here is from genome assembly GCA_037306005.1 of Rhinophrynus dorsalis. Classification (NCBI taxonomy): domain Eukaryota; kingdom Metazoa; phylum Chordata; class Amphibia; order Anura; family Rhinophrynidae; genus Rhinophrynus; species Rhinophrynus dorsalis. The sequence goes on from CM074720.1 coordinate 44,667,980, forward strand.
ATAATCCTTGACAACCAATGGGGGTCCTGGAGCCCTGGAAGAGGCAGGAATGGCTGTTCCCTCTGAGCATATGCTCCTCAGGAACCAAACAGAGAATCTGTACAGATGCAGCATGAAGTGCAGGGTATTTAAGTGTATATAACCTAGTTCATTTTAGGTGTTATTGTTCTTTTAAGACCATAAGATGTATAGGCCCAATGAGGAGTACTATTTGCTTATCTAGACAGTAAGTATGCTGTTCTAAGAAGATCTGCAATAATTCTGGGGCAAATCAGTTACATCATCATCATACCTGGGAAATCTCTGGATCTGCCCCAGAGACCCAGTTTGTCAGATTGAATTACCAAGTCTCTGGGAACAGAGTCTGATTCTCCAGCGGTGGTGAGATTTCTCTCCTTCCCACCCTGTTCCTCCCACTTCCCTCCCACTTCTCCCCCTCCCCACCCTGTTCCCTCCCACTTCTCCTCCTCCTCCCCACCCTGTTCCCTTCCACTTCTCCTCCTCCTCCCCACCCTGTTCCTCCCACTTCCCTCCCACTTCTCCTCCTCCCCACCCAGTTCCTTCCACTTCTCCTCTTTACCGCCCTGTTCCTCCCACTTCTCTTCCTTCCCATCCTGTTCTACCCATTTCCCTCCCACTTCTCCTCCTTCCCACCCTGTTCCTCCCACTTCCCTCCCACTTCTCCCCCTCCCCACCCTGTTCCCTCCCACTTCTCCTCCTCCTCCCCACCCTGTTCCCTTCCACTTCTCCTCCTCCTCCCCACCCTGTTCCTCCCACTTCCCTCCCACTTCTCCTCCTCCCCACCCAGTTCCTTCCACTTCTCCTCTTTACCGCCCTGTTCCTCCCACTTCTCTTCCTTCCCATCCTGTTCTACCCATTTCCCTCCCACTTCTCCTCCTTCCCACCCTGTTCCTCCCACTTCCCTCCCACTTCTCCCCCTCCCCACCCTGTTCCCTCCCACTTCTCCTCCTCCTCCCCACCCTGTTCCCTCCCACTTCTCCTCCTCCCCACCCTGTTCCTCCCACTTCCCTCCCACTTCTCCTCCTCCCCACCCTGTTCCTTCCACTTCTCCTCTTTACCGCCCTGTTCCTCCCACTTCTCTTCCTTCCCATCCTGTTCTACCCATTTCCCTCCCACTTCTCCTCCTTCCCACCCTGTTCCTCCCACTTCTCCTCTTTCCTATCTTGTTCCTCCCACTTCCCTCCTACTTCTCCTTCTTCCCACCCTGCTCCTCCTACTTCCCTCCCACTTCTCCTCCTTCCCACCTTTTGCTCCCTCTTCCCTCCTACTTTTCCTCCTTTCCATCCTGTTCTGTCCACTTCCCTCCCACTTCTCCTCCTTCCCACCCTGTTCCTCCCACTTCCCATCCACTTCCCGCCACCTTTATGACACATTGCCACCCATTTAAGCCCCATCCACTTTATGAAGCGAATTACGTAATTGACATCCCCTGGTCAACAGCACATAGGCCCTCTCTGGGGGCTCAAAGGGAAGAAGTCCCCAGGTATGATCATACGGGAGAAATAAAAATATTTCAAACTGCTTTTGATTTGTCCTTTTAATCGCTTGAATGTAGCAGGATATAGCTGCAAAGCGGCCTATGGGGCCTCCACATGAGCCATGCAGGAGACTGTGATGATCAAGGCAGCCTCCAACAAATAATCAACCTGATTGGGTGTCAGCCAATCATATTCAGCTGGTGCTATATGGGCCAGCCTTTACCCACTCCCTGCTGCTATGAGACTGGTGGGGTAATATAGAAGGAATGGTCTACAGAACTGTAGTGGGGGGTTTGTTACAGATCTGTCACCCGTGAGAAAGAGCCTTAAGTCTCAGCCACATAAGCGAAGACCAAGGTTGGATTTCCCATTAGGCAGATTAGGAAACGTTTGGGCACCACTGCCTTTTAGTAGGAAAGAGAAAATATACCCATCTCTGCTCAGGATAACTGCAAATCACTGCAGATTTCTTGTCATTATAAATAGGTGCAGTTCTAGAACCCTCCCTTATGCATACAATGAACTATGACAGCCCTGGCTGTTTCTATTTTTTTGGTCTTAACTCTTTGAGTGCCAGAGGGTTGAGCAAAGCATTGCTTTGCAATACTTTGTGTACCCCCTCTGACACAACATGCATTAACATTTTATGCATTCACTCACTGATAACATAGAAGGGTTTAAAGGGATAGTAATAGTTCGTTTTAACTTTATTTTATTTTGTAGGCATTAAAAAAACATGAAGAATGATATGAGTCTTATCTCTCAACCCTTTATGGTTTAAGAGATATTCACAAGCAAAGTTTCCCCCTCCCACCCCTTTTACCTAGTGTAAGCCATCTCTTCTCGGATGTGAATCTGGTTGTAAGACCAGACAGATAACAGAAGGGGGCACTCTTCTTTGTATGAAAAGAATGAAGGCCCTTCCCCCTTGACAAATTTTTCAGCTTTTTCCCTTATCTTAATTGAAGATTGTCCCTCTCTACAGTCTACCTGGCACCTCCCTTCTGCTTTGGCTGAACAGGGGGGGGATACTTTGCTTGTGAATATCTCTTAAACCATAAAGGTTTGAGAGATAAGACTTATATCGTTCTTCATGTTTTTTTTAATGCCTACAAAATAAAATAAAGATAAAACGAAGTATTACTATCCCTTTAAACAGCCATACTTGTAAAATGTTGGTGCTATGAGAAGATAGTTCAGCTTTTGACTGCTCCTCGCTCCTCTGTGTTTCTAACCACCTCCCCTCGTCCCCCTCTTTTGTTACCTCTTAGATCTTAGGCTATGTAACAATTTCAAGGACGCAAGCACAGCTGTTTCTGCTTTATTATAGGTTCTGTTGTTAAGATACTGTTTAGTAGCTGAGAAGTAGTGGGTGAGTATAACAATAATTGGGTAAAGGGTGAACAGACTTGATTGGATGAATAGATGCCAAGGGGTTTGACTATAATAATATTGTTTTGCTTTTGAACTACAGATGTATCATGCTTGCATTTTTTACATCATAATGTATCATGTTATTACCCAAAATGCTTTATGTTTCTTAGGGTGTGTACTAGTGTATAAATGTCACCTCAAGCTTTATTTTCTTTAGAACAGTATTTTAAAGGGATAGTAATGGTTAATTTTAAGTTGATTTAATATTGTAGACATTAAAAAAGATTAATATCAATGTAAGTTTTATCTCTCAAACCTTTATGGTTTGAGAATTATAACTTGCTACAGTTACTTTTTCCTGGCTGTTTTACTCAAGTCTGCCATCTAGCTGACAGCTGCAGATTCCAGTCATTTGACCAGACAGAGGCTTTTCAGCAGAGCTGAAATCATGTTATTTAGAAATAAATACTTAATTGGAACGGTCTACAAAGTGTGCTTTCAAACCAGGCAAACTTTGTAGACCATTCCAAATGAAGTATTTATCTTTAGATATCGTTATATCGGCGCTGCTGAAGAGCCACATCTGGTCAAGAGACCAGAATCTGCTTCTGACAGCTTTAGAGCTCGTCAAGCAGGAAGGGGAGGGACCAGAGAACTTTATTTTCCTATATCTCTCAAACCATAAAGGTTTGAGAGATACAAAATAAGTGCAAGTACTCTCTTTTAATTGTATATACCATATAGTTCATACTTTATTCTCACATTACTCTCCCTTTAAGCGTGTTCTCCTTTATTCGAATAAAGTGGATTCCTGTTTTGTCCCTTCTCCAAATCTTGTCTCTTCTTTGATTGTGTGACAAGAGGTTAAAAACATTTTGCTAACAAACTGTACATATGGCCCATAGAGCTGTATTCAGTGAGCTAAAGATGTGCATTTCTGGAGTGAATCATCTGCACCATAGGTGACGTATACAATTCAACAAATACCACTGAGTCACATGAGACTTTTATTCCCATAAACCTTTGAGTGCCAGAACTGTTAGAGAGGTCCACTCTCCAGCACATTTCTTTGCAGTACACTGAAGATCGTCTAGCATCCAAAAGTTAAAAGCCCCATTTCATCACTGGGGATTTTCATTTCTCCCCTATGGTGTAGATGGTTTGCTCCAGAATTGCTCTTCTTACTAAATACAGCCCCTAATTTTCATTGGTGTCACAGATATGATGGCTACTCCCACTCTTCTGAAATGTGGGTGTGGCCAGTACATTCTCAGTTTTCCTGCACTAGACACTCAATCCTGATTTATGGTGTCTCTTTTTTCTCCATTTTCTATCTCTGTAATGTCCAGCTTATATACGCAGTTAGACCATTTTACATACGGGGATGCGAAGGCCACTATGTGTAGGTAAATTATCTTCCAATGGAAAATAGCCCAGAGTGCAGTGTATGGTTTATTTTAAGCCAGGCCCTTGGGGTGATGATAAATGACTGGGTTGTGTGGTAACAACCATTCATGAGCTGAAATATCCAGGTAATACCAGTTAATTCTATATACACACGGGGGAAATTATATGGATTGTGGAATATGTACTTAACCCTTTGAGTGCCATAGGTGTATGCAACGCATTGCATTGCAATGTGTTGAGTACCTCACTGACACTCAAAGGGTTAATAACATTTATGTACATGATACAGGTCAGTGGTAATACACTGCTGCCACACACAGGTCAGTTACAAATTAATGATTTTCTGGTATGTATTAACCCATTGAGTGACAAAGGGGTACACAACTCATCACTTTGCAATGCGTTGCATACCCCTTTGGCGCTCAAAGCGTTAACGCGGAACTATCATCATAATAACAGTGTCCCCCAATCCATTACTAACATAGCGACAGGCAGAGGAATACTTTCATTAGGCTGAATAAGTCCCCGTTATTGAAGAAAAGCAACTACGTTGGCAGGAACCAGTGGACAACAGCATAGACATCTTGGAGGAATGGTACCTCTGAGTCTGCGCTGTCTGTCCTATTCACTGAAAGCACTGGTGAGTGGTGTACTTGGTACCTTAAGGTACCAGAAGGGAATGAAGGAGCAGGCGCACAGAGCTTCTCTTCTAAGCTCTGTGCAGTGGACTCCTGCCGGAGATGTTTTTCTTCAATAACTCGGACTTATTCAGCATAACAGAAGTATGCCTTTACCTACCGCTGTGTTAGTAATGGATGGGGGGGGGGCAATGTTATTATGATGATAGTTCAGCTTTAAAATAGGCCAGTGAACTATGAGAAGTTATAATAATTCTGGAACAAACTAATATTAAGAATTCCACAAATCCCCATTGAATTCAATGGAACTATTAACCCCTTGAATGCTGGGGAGGCCTTCAGAATCTAGGGGTTAAAAAAGGCCCATTTAAATTATTGGGGATTCTATTTTTATTTGTTCCCATGGCAGTATTTAACTCTTTGGGTAGCAGAGAGATCCCCAATGCATTTCTATTCAATATGTTGCAATCCTCTCTCACATAGAAGGGGTTAAGAGCTTTTTTGCGGTTGTATTTAATAGGCTAGGGGTATTTTCTGTGTTGGTTATAAGGTAGGACGGGGGAAGCCAACTATATGGCTCTATGGCTGTCAGGGACCTCAACTCCCATCATTCCCAGTGGCTGGCTGGTTGGGGGTGATGGGAGTTGTAGACTCTTACAGCTGGAGAGCCAAAGGTTGCTTGTCAATGGGATTAGGGTATTTTCTGTGCCAGACAACAATGAATGGGGCTGGGGGTTATGTCAGGAGTGGGAGAGTAGCAGTGAGTGGGGCTAAATTCACCCTTGACTTGCCCAGGGGATCTTTAGATCTAAATGTCACCCTGTATAGACCACAGTGAGGCTGTGTACTTAGACCATAATGGAAAAAAACACCTGCCCATAGGAGACAAATACAAATCTCCAATAATTTAAATGGGGCTTTTTAACTCCTTGAATGCTGCAGAAGCCTCCAACGCATTGTGAAGCAATGCGATGGAGGCCTTTCCAGCATTCAAGGGGTTAATAGCCCCATTTAAATCAGTGGGGATTTGTGGAATTCTTAATCGCGTCCTTCCAGCTTCTCTTAGTACACTGTCCTAAGATTATTTTAATCCACAATTTGTAACTGACCTGTGTGTGGCAGCAGTGTAGTACCACTGACCTGTATCATGTAGATCAGTGGTTCTCAACCCGTGCCCTCAGTGGCCACTAACAGGCCAGGACTTAGGAATTTCCCTGCTAGAACACTAGTGTGTTGATCAGAGGCTCAGTCATATTGATTAACTCACCTGTGCTCTTAAAAGGAAATTCTCAAATCCTGGCCTGTTAGTAGCCACTGAGGGCACGGGTTGAGAACCACTGATGTGGATACATGTTATTAGGTTCATATTCCACAATCCATATAATTTCCCATGTGCATATATAACAAACTGGTATTACCTGGATACTTCAGCTAATGAATGGTTGTTATTGCCCAACCCAGTCATTTATCAATACTGGCATATAACACAGTTTGGAGCCCTTTTTAATCACCCTCTTCCCAATGATCTAGAACACAAAACAGTCATACCTGGGAAAGGCAGAGGGAGAAGTCCAGTTTTCCTTGTGTGTGTGTGTGTTAAGGCAGTGATATCTCTAAACTGTACCATATTACATGTTCCTTGCGCACTGATTGGTGCATCTCTCCGTTAGAGCAAGCAGGGACGTATTGCCCAGAAGCTTACTGGGGACATTTATTATTTATTATTTTAAAGACAACAAGGTCAGCTCCTTTTGAATGTTACCAGGTATGAATACATTATGTTCAGTTCATGAAAAGAGGGGGAACAACCAAGCATTGTGTGAATAAAGATGAAAGTGAAAAATCAGTATTTTGTGAAGCTACTGTAAATGTAAGCGCTTAGGATTGTGAATGTTGCGAGTACACAAAATAACATTCTACAAAGTTAATTGAAAGTAAGCTCAGCATTGTTTGAAGCTACTATAATCTGGAGTACTTTTAGGAGAGGAGAAAACAGGTCTAGTTATTACTTATCTCCTTGAATGCTAGGGAGGTCTCCAATGAATTGCTAAGCAATGTGTTGGAGACATCTCCAGCAGCCAAAGCCTTAAACAGGCCTACTACTTTATACTTTGTTCAGGGCTCATCTCAGTGTATGTGTGTTTGTGTGACTAGCAGTGTAACATAGAACAAGGTTCGGGGTGTCAGACAGTGTATGTGTGTGTCTGTGACTAGCAGTGCAACATAGAACAAGGTTTGGGGTGTCAGACAGTGTATGTGTGTTTCTGTGACTAGCAGTGCAACATAGAACAAGGCTCAGGGTGTCAGACAGTGTATGTGTGTGTCTGTGACTAGCAGCGCAACACAGAACAAGGCTCGGAGTGTCAGACAGTGTATGTGTGTTTGTGTGACTAGCAGTGCAACATAGAACAAGGCTCAGGGTGTCAGACAGTGTATGTGTGTGTCTGTGACTAGCAGTGCATCATAGAACAAGGCTCGGGGTGTCAGACAGTGTATGTGTGTTTGTGTGACTAGCAGTGCAACATAGAACAAGGCTCGGGGTGTCAGACAGTGTATGTTAGGGTGACCACATTTTAATTTTGCCATTCAGGGACACTGCCGAGAGTTGAGTGCACGACAGAGTTCTAAACACTAGAGGGAGAACTCTCCAGAGACTGCTGTGACAGAAAGTGATGCATATGGTGGGCTACAAGAAAATGTACATCAAGGCCAATGCCTTTAACTTACATTACATAAATTGCACTGCAACTTTTGGTTAATGTCAGCATTACAGCTTTGTTTGGAAGCCATTTTCTTGCGGCCCAGCAAAGAGATTACTTTATGTCACAGTAGGCAATGGGCTGTTCTCCATCTAGAGTCAAAAAACATGAAGAACGATATAAGTCTTATCTCTCAAACCTTTATGGTTTGAGAGATATTCACAAGCAAAGTTTCCCCTCCCGCCCCTTTTACCTAGTGTAAACCATCTCTTCTCAAATGTGGAATGCAGTCCATAGACCAGACAGATAACAGAAGGGGACAATCTTCTTCCTATGAGAACAATGAAAGCCCTGCCCCCCTTGACAAGTTTTTCAGGTTTCTCCCTTATCTTAATTGAAGATTGTCCCTCTCTGCAGTCTACCTGAGCACCTCCCTTCTGATCTGGCTGAGCAGTGTTACATCAGTAAAAGGGGCAGGAGGGGGACACTTTGTCATTGAATTACTCTTGAACTACAACTCTGACAGAATTGAAATAACACTCTCCAAAGTCCAAATACTATGATGATTAATTAGAGCTGCTTTTATTATGAAACATTACTATCCCTTTAATTATGGGACTTTGTATTGTCCCAGAAGGGGGCTGCCTGGGACAAGGGACACACAGTTGAAATCAGGGACTGTCCCGGGCAATCCGGGACACGTGGTCACCCTAGTGTATGTGTGTTTCTGTGACAACCAGGCTGGAGTGTCTGGCAGTGTAATTGTGGTTCTGCGACTCCCAGTGGATACTTTAATATCTCTCCCTTCCCGCCACCTATTCTCATGTGTGCAACACTGTAATTGTTTTGCTAATATATGAGCGAGTGGTATCAGTCGCTCACACTAAAACCTGTAGCTATAAGTTAAATACATTTTAGTTCTTCCTCTCTTTCTTCTCTCCCTGATGTCTTCTTAGGGTGATCACATATACTGGATTGCCCAGAATAGTCCCAGATTTTAAATATGTGTCCCATATCTCATGTAGCCCCCTTCTGGGAAATACAAAGTCGTGTATTAAAGACCACAGAGCTATAAACACTAGAAGCATAACTGCCCAATTCTTACTGTGACAGAAAGTGATCCTTCTGCTGGGCTACAGGAAAATGGCTTCCAGAGAGAGCACTAAAAACTAGAGAGAATTGAGCCTTGATTCTGACATAAAAACTGGAGCTACAGTGCAATATTGTTGAGGTGCAATAGTAATCTAAGGTGTCACAGTAGTCAATGGGCAGTTCTCCCTCTAGTGTTCAGAACTTTGTGGTGCACCAGAGACAGAGCAGGTTGTGCACTGATGTCCAGTGATGTACAGTAAGCCCTCCAGCATATCTGAGCTAAAGCTGTGGGCAAGTACTCTGCTGCTTGTGACTCCGTAGTTTCCTGAATGGCAAAAAGGACATGCTTGTGCTCCTACTTGATAATAGGCCTCACACAGATGATGGACCTCACTGGTCCCATAGAGGTTGATATTTTTATCTGTCTGAGTAGTTGGGTCTCCAGCACATTGAGAATGAAAGCTTGGGAGACCTCTCTAACATTCAAGGGGTTATAAACCCAATTTAAATACTTTTGAATTGAAATTTTCCTCTATGGTGCAGATAGTTTGTTTCAGAATGAGAGGCGGGTATTTTATGCTTTGATTGGCATCCTCTTCCTCCACTGCTGTGTGTCTCCTTTGCAGAACTTCTTCCACATACATTCTTGCTGCTGTGTGAGGACCTATGCACACTGAGAGCATGGTAATGCCCTGTGATGACCTCAGGGTCCTCACATGGCAAGAATGCATTTTAATTGCAAGATGACCAGCAAGGGAGACATAATAGTGGAGGAAGCTGCTGCCAATTCAAGCATGGTGCACACTGCCTCCGGGGGGGAGTGAAGGTTTTGCTCAGTTCAGTTACTCTGTCTTGCGTCATGTGGGAATAATTGCCAACTCAATCAGTGTATTTCCTTGGCATAACAATCGTGTACGTGTACCCCATTGCTTCCTATGCCATGCATGGTCTGTAGTATAGTTTAGTTCTTTATATGTAATATTTCCAGGCATCCCCTCCTCTCCAGCTCTTGATCCGGCATCTCTGACTGAGTCTCCACCTTTCCTCCCACTAATATGGTGGTCTTTGTGCTACCTGCTCCATCTGGAGTCACTGAGGGATGGGGCCTAAATATGCACCTTTCTCTATATTGGAAAGAAAAGCACTTCCCCTTTAAATTGTGTGGTGTCAGGGGTGGGAAGTGATTGCAGAGCAGTCTGTACCTCTACTATAGGCAATGTGATGAATAGGAGTGTGAGGTGATGAGGCGAAGGGTGTAGGGGGAGGAGGTGTGTACTGTGGTGGAGGTTGAATACCTGTACATGGCAAATGGGGGCGAGGGTGCAGAGGAAAGATGTGTATAGTTTGGTGGAGGATGAAGTCCTTGCAGAGCTTTTCACAAAAGTACTCCAGTGAAAGTCATGTCCCATTCTTACAGCAATGGGAAAGGCAGTATAGAGAAAATCTGCATAACTCTTTACTGCCACCCCTGAGTATGTTTGGCTTATTGGTCACATTATATATATATATATATATATATATATATATATATATATAAAAAGTGGTTTCTGGTTTGCTGTCTACCCACCCCAGGGAGGCAGGGGGGCAGAAATAGGCCACATGCAGTGAATCAGGGGTGGTGATTCCCTTCAATCCCCACCCCTACAGCGAGCCTCACTACCAGTTCAACAGATGCCCGATGTGCACTGTTTGCCCAGTCGAATGGGCAACTCTGTGCACCATTCACTAGTATATATATATATATATATATATATATACACATATATACATACTACTGTTCAAAAGTTTGGGATCACTTAGACATTTTCTTGTTTTCCATCATAAGTTGCAAAACGAATAGGAAATGCAGTCAAGGCGATGACAAGGTTATAAATAATGATTTTTAAATTAAATAATAATTGTGTCCTTCAAACTTTGCTTTCGTTGAAGAATCCTCCATTCACAGGAATTGCAGCCTTCCACAGTTTGGATTCGCTTGGTGGGAACTTCTTACACACCGTATGGTCTAGCTGCTCCCATACCATATATATAGATAGCAGCAAGAAATGAGGGAGTTCTCCAAGCTCCCTAAAGTTAGACCGAAGCCTAAACAGAAACCCAAAGCAAAACAGATCTGTGCTCCTCCATACAGACTATCCAAATATGAACCCTGTGTAAAGCATATATTATGCCACTTTGATAAATTTGGGGTCTTTGTTGCATAGTTTGGCCAAAATATTTTTATGCCCGCCTGCCAGATCAAGGCACCCCAATATAAGGTGAGTACCTAACTTCTCACACAGACATTTCTATCTAGATTAAAAACACCCCTGATGATTGGTAAACTAGGATTTCTTGTACCTAACGCATTGGACATATTTTAAAAACATTTAACACATGCATGGGCAGAACTCCGGTGGTGCCACAGGTGCAAACCACTGACGATCTGCTGACTTTAGAGACCTAATTCACTGTGGAAATGGAGAAAGTTTAGGATTTTTCAGTAGTTTGCATCTAAATGTGGACCCAGAACTTTTTTAACACCAGGGCCTTCATATTTTTTATACTTCACAGGTACTGTGTGTATTTTCATAAGCGTTGTTGTTAAAAGTGGTCTGGTCACATCACATGTAACATAGTAACATAGTAAATTTGGTTGAAAAAAGACACAAGTCCATCAAGTTCAACCTTCGCCTCATACCTCAGTAACTGAGATTGTATAGCTTTCCTGCTACCAATTAAATTAGTCTTTATCAGACCTTCCTGATCTGCCTACTGATAAACAGTATGACTCTGTATGTTCCCTTTTGAAAGAAATGTATCTAATCTTCTCTTAAATGTATCCATTGTATCTGCCATAACTACCTCCCTGGGCAATGAATTCCACAATTTGACAGACCTTACCGTAAAAAAACCCTTCCTCTGCTGAAGTTTAAACCTCCTTTCCTCTAATCTCAAGGGGTGCCCCCTGATCACCTGATCAGGTCTTGGAATAAATAGCTCACCGCAGAGATCCTTGTATTGACCTCTCATATACTTGTACATGTAAATCAAATGGAATTTTTGTGCAGTTGTATTGATTCAGGATTTGTCCACTTTTTATTTTATACATATGCCACAAAGAGTCCATTTTTACCCCTTCTCTTGTGGTACATTTTTGCTACCCATTCTTGTTTTTATATTGTGCGCAGGCCCAGGTGTTGGTAATACTAAGTCCCTATATATAACTGCTCAGGTGTACGTGCAGATTCTCAGGATCAATGAGTTTCGTCACCCTGATATATTTAGTGTTATGAATGTCTTGTTTCCCTTAGGAATAAATTAGAGATAGCATCATTAGTTGCCTACATGATACCCCTCCCTTTAGGAAATGCTCATCAGTACAAATGCACAGTGTAACATTAGAACATGACTAAGCATTTATGGTTATATTGTATTTCTACTGCAGAGACTGTGAGGCTGATGTACCAGGAAACAATGGAGCAATTCTGGAGAAAACCAACAACACCATAGGATACAAATCATCATTCCCATTGATTTAAAGGAACATTAACACCAGAAATGAAAATACTTTATATAATTTGAACTATCATGTACAGCTAGCTTCTGGAAAAGCCTGTTTTTTTTGGGGTGGGGTAAATAGCTAAAATGTCATCATAACCATGCTTTTTTATCCCTTTGAGTGCCATGCATTGCATACCCCTCTGGCACTCAAAAGGTTAATGCATGCTTAGACTATATATATATAGACACCATTAGGTGAACTTTGTTTTTGAGTTTGTAGCCAGAGGTCAGTGCTTAGGAATTTTATCGACCACTTATGTGATCAGAAGGGCTGTTACCTTATGTCAAGTCATGTATAGGTGTCCCAGCACTCTCTCTTCAAGACTCTTATAAAGATTGCTATGGTAGTGTAGTCAGAGAGCCCCGGGCTTCCTCCCACAGAGAATCCTATATAAAAATTTACTAGGATGTTTGTCATGATGCAGTCATGTGCAGTAGAGACTGCCAGCATCAAGAAATGTCCTCAGTTGAACCATGTGAACCATTCACTAGGTTCAGTATTTAAAGTGACAAAGGCATGTCCCAGACTGAAGGGTATAGGCTGTTGCTGAAATGGAGTGAAAGCAATGTGCTTAGTATACACAAAACCATAGCTTGGTTGGCACACAGTGGAGATACCACCGCATTGGGGAACAGTGTGATAACAACCCCCACTTTCGAGGTCCACAGATTCGGGTCATTGAATTTAGTTAAGATAGTTACAAGAAGGAAAAAGATGGGAAAGAAGAAGAAGAAGGGGAGAGAAAAAGTAAAAGTGACCATCTAATTTGAATATGGTATCAATGATAATCCCCTATTAGTAGGGTCAATCCACTGTCCAAAATAACTCCAGCATGTCACAACGTGGCATTGCTAGTATGAACTGGCCTGGAGGTATTGACTCTTACAGGCTAGTCGATCAAAAACCAAGGAAAAATACAGAAATGTGCATTGTGGGCATAAAGTAAGATAAAACTATTTAGGCTCATTTGCTTGAGGACAACTGACAAAAGCCCAAGATGGATGACTCTGATAAGTAAGAAACAATATGACAAAACAGGGCATGAACTCAGCTCTAGGCTAGCTCTGTCAGCTCAAGTAGGAAACACACCAGTGCATTGAATGGCAACGCAAGCGGTTCTTCCACGGACAAAAACAAGAGAAATCATAGAGACAGGTTACTAAAAAAAGTTATATCTAATAAAAAAGGGGCCTCTGAATACAGTATAAACTAGGGTCAACTACCTGTGGGTCAATACTATGTTCAAAGCAGCTCCAGCATGTCGTACAACAGCGACAATAGAATGCCCTGACAAAGAGGCATAAACCCCTGCAGGTCTACCAATCAAATAACTGTATGAGCTGAGTGTGTATATATATATATATATATATATCAGTTTCGTATAAAATTTAAAAACCTTTGAGTACCAGAAGAGGCTGCAAAGAATTGTCATATAACTTTTTGGAACTCAATGGGTTAAAGTGATATCCCAAGGTTTATGGACCCCATTAAAACAAATATTGTTGATCAAATGAAGAATATGATTTTCACCATTATCACACAGTAACATAACATCCTCCATAGATCCTGCCATAATGATTACCCATAGCCCTACCTGTCCACATTCCTCACCCATCATCAGCTACGCACTACAAAATCCATGTGAGTGGCTGATTTCTGTGGTATATCTGCAGCCGCCCACGCAAGCTCTGCCGAGATCAAGGGTGTAGTGCGCAGCTGAGATTGTTCATGCATCGTGACATCATGATGGTCACGACGCACAAGATCAGATCAGGTGAGATGAGCAGTGCAGGCACACAATAGTGGGTCATAGAAGGGCATCCCAGGCAGTGTAGGCACAAACACACAGTTACTACTTTAGCAACTAAGCGCCCTCTCAGGAGCTGAGAGGCACTCTGCAAATTATTATTATTTTCATTCTGGCTCGGGGCAGCCACATCTCATTTGAAAGTGGGTGGGTTGGTGGGCGTGACAGGGCCATTGCCAGGCACCCCTGAAAATCAGATGCCTTAGGCAAGTGCCTAGTCTGCCTATTGACAAATCCTGGCATGGTGGTGTGCTAGAGAGAGAGCAGGATGTGCACTGATCTCCAGTGATGTATATTGACCCCCCCATAACTACACTAGTACTCTGCTGCTCTCGTCTCTCTAGTGAGTGCCCCTTAATAGCAGAATGGAAATGTGGGCACCCATATTTTTAGATTCACTCTGTTGTCGGTTTACCTGATTGCAGCCTATTCCCACAATATCACAGTTCTCATGATTCCTCAACAGCAGGTGTAACACTTTGAATGAAATTCCCCCTGGAATAACAGAAAAAATCCCTGCTAATTGAGATGACTAATAAAAACAGTAAAGGATCTTATCAGGCTTCTGGGTCAGAATAGGAGTTCCATTCAAAATCATGCAGCACCCGTAAACCTAAGCGCTTTCCATCTACTTATCAACACAACAAGGCAGGCTGTGTTCTATTTCACATACTGAAATCTAAGGGACTTTCACAGCAGTGTTGGCAGAGATCATTGTCTCCTTATTACATAAAGACTTGGCTGATCACTAACTGCACTGTGAATGGATCAGGATTTTCTAGTTCTTGGGTAATAAGTAAACAAATAGCTAATAACAATGAGGCTGATGCACTAAGATGATCTGGAGCAATTCTTGAGCAAACCAATTGCACCATAGGGATCAAAAACATTTCCCATTGACTTTAAAAAGACATTTTAACCCCGTGAATGCCAGAGAGGTCTCCAAAGTGACACCTTTCTAACATTCTAGGAGTTAAAGCAGAACTTTCATTCAAATTTAAGTGCCCCCCAAATCATTATCCACATAGTGATATGCATATCAGTATTTATATTATCCTGAATAAGTCTGGCATGTCATCTTGCTGTAGAGGCATCTGTGCTCCTGCGCCATCAGTTCCTTCCTGTACTTAAAGGAGCAGTAAACGTTTTTATGAAAAAATATATATTTTAGGGATTTTCCTACTGAGTAAAATATGGGTACTCCCACTGCCAAGAGATTTATATTTCCAGAGTTATTACAGTTTAAACCCATGATTTTTTATATTAGCAGTGCCCTCTAGTGGTCAAATTCTAATTAGTTTTTCTGTTAGATTCTAATGGAGAGGAAAGTCAGGAAAGTCAGTGACATACAGTTCTCCATAGAATGTGATAGAAACTGCCTGTCACTTCCTGTCAGTTAGAATTATCAGGAAGTAAACACAGTAAATTCACTTCCTGGTTATTTGAACTGCTATAAATTTTGAAAAAAACAAATGACAGCAGTGGGAGTGACCTTGTTTTATTCAGCAAAAAGATCTATACAATATGTGTTTTTATAAAAATAAATTTACTGCTCCTTTAAGGTACAATGGAACTTCCCACTCACCAATCCTAGAGGAGACCGGGACAGACAGGGCAGACTCATAGATGTCTCTTCGGCAAGATGTCTGCACTGATGCCTGCTGGTGAGTCTCTGATCAAGTTGGATTTCTCAGTAATGCTGGACTTATTCAGGATAATACATGTATTGATATGCATATCGAAACGTGCACAATGATTTGGGGAGCACTTTAGTATGAATGAAAATTTAGCTTAAAAAAAACCATTTAAATCATCGGTAGTTTGGGGAGTTTCATTCAAAAAGTTAAATCAAAGCACACATCATAAGGAGAGGATAATATGCAAAGTGGACATTTCTACTTCATTCAAGTTTGTATATTTGAAAACTGCATTAGTATCTGCCTATGTGTCATTTAAACCAAAAGACTAGCAAATGTACAGTTTAGAAGGTAGTCATACCGTATGCTAATGTATGCTAATTGTGGTACCTTGTGGTACGACGGATGTTTCGTAAGCTAATTAAACTTTTCAGTGACTTTTCATATGCTAATGAAGGTTTTCAGTGATGTTGCATATGCTAATGAAGATATTTCACTCTAATCAGTGGCGTAACTATCGGGATCGCAGGGGTCGCATCTGCGACCAGGCCGTGCACTCCAGGGGCCTCGGCCTCCCCCTGCGACCCTCTGCCTGGTGCCCGAAATCTCCCGCCGGTGTTCTAGTAGTGCAGAGTGCTGGGAGATAACATCATCTCCCTTTGCTTTGCATTACTAAGAGGACCGTGCGGGAGCTCCAGGTAGGAGATGGGGGCATTGTGGAGGGTGTCAATCTGGTCAGGGGGGCCCATGGCACTTCTTGTACCAGGGCCCGGACGCTTCTAGTTATACCTCTGAATTTAATAAATTGTATGAGAAATAATAAAGCTAATAAATAATATGAGATAAAAGCGTTGTAGCCCCATACAACCTTTTCTTCATATTCTGGCATAATCTTTACCCCCCTTAGTTTTCATTTGATACAGTACATGTGAAAAGCGTGACTGAAAATACAATCTTCAATCCTCCTCCTTGAAAATGTCCTTGCAATAACTAACTTTTTTCACATTAAAGAAATACTTAGATAAATACCTACTTTCTTTCTGCTAAATGTAAAATGCAATCTTTTTTTATCATTTACATTGTTTTGTAATCAAAGCCACCGCTACATTAAATCAGTCTCTGCAAATCTGATTTTGCATGCATGCACCTTTTTTTTAAATCTGTGACTGAAAGTTCCAATCAGTCTAATATTCCACAATCCAAAAACTGTAAGGCTTGGGGAACTAGTGATTCATACAAAATGAACTCAGCACAACCAATAAATTAAAGAGGATCTATCATGTTGTAGCAAAAGCTCATATTTTAATGTATTCACTGTAAATGTGCCCTACAATAGTAGTCAAACCATTGTAATCCTCCTCCTTAAAGGGATAGTAATACTTCGTTTTAACTTTATTTTATTTTGTAGGCATTAAAAAAACATGAAGAATGATATAAGTCTTATCTCTCAAACCTTTATGGTTTAAGAGATATTCACAAGCAAAGTTTCCCCTCCCGCCCCTTTTACCTAGTGTAAGCCATCTCTTCTCAGATATGGAATCTAGTTGTAAGACCAGACAGATAACAGCAGGGGACAATCTTCTTACAGTGAAAGCAATGAAATCCCTGCCCCCCTTGACAAGCTTTACAGGTTTTTCCCTTATCTTAATTGAAGATTGTCCCTCTCTGCAATCTACCTGGGCACCTCCCTTCTGCTCTGGTTGAGCAATGCTACATCAGTAAAAGGGGCAGGAGGGGGACACTTTGTCATTGAATTATTCTTGATCTACAACTCTGACAGACTTGAAATAATTCTCTCCAAAGTCCAAATACTATGATAATTAATTAGAGCTGCTTTTATTATGAAACATTACTATCCCTTTAACAAAGTATTTACTCTTTTATTTAATCGTACCTTACTGTTATAGGGCGGCCATCTTGCAAACACACTGGATCATAGGTAGCTTTGCCCCTCCCTCCTACATGTAAATTTTACCTGAGCGACGACACAAAAGAATAGTGAGCGCGTGCATCTACGTCCCCTGTGAACGCGTGTCATATGCAATACCTTGCTTTCCCCATAGGAATTCAAAGGGTTAAAATGAAGCCACCTTTGGACTTTATATATATAAATATATATCCTCTATATGAAACTTGCATAGTATATTGATTACTGTACCAAAGTGACATCAGCAATGACTGTAGACCTTTCAAAGACCTTCCAAAAATGAGTTGAAATGAAAAAAAAAAAGATATTTATATGAATGTTCACCGTAGTAGATGTTATGTCATAATATGGCAGTGCTGATCAAATATTGGTAGATATCACTGTCCAGTAACTTCTATTATTTTACAAGACTGTATTAGTTTACATTTCTATTATCTGCTCCCCCTAATGTACATTTAATTATCAATACACAAACACATATGAAACACACAACAAAATACATACATACATACAAACAATACACGCACAATACTCACAAATACAGATGCACAAGGCACATATAAATCATAAAGTTATAAACAACACACACATAATACATACATGCAATACACTGGAAAATCAAAAACCAACAACACACACACACACACACACACACAAAACAACCCACAGAAGCACAATATAAACATGCACCACACACTTCGTACATAAGACAAATGCAATACATATGCAACACGCACATGTGCAATAAACATGTACAATACTAAAACATGAACCACACACACATACAAGCAATACACAATGACATTACAACACACAAACACCACACATAAGCACAATACAAATACAACACTGTAAAAAAACAAACCAACCATGTACAACACACAAAGACAACACACAGACAATACATGATAAACACACACACACAACACATGCTCAAATACATAAATTATATACACATTCTCAACATAAACTTAATATACACACAATACACAACCACCATCCACACTATAAAAAGCACACAACAAATACAGTCACAACAAAAGACTCACAACACACACACAGACAATATACACACACTTGCAGAGCATAACACAAACAAGCAAAAGACATACACGCACCAAAAAAAAAAAACACCCACAATCCACATATTTTTTAATTACTTGGCATATTTTCTATATTTTTAAATAATTAAAAAAGATTATTTTTTTTCCATTTTCTTTGTAAAGGTTATTACTGCCAAACTTCTTTTATTGGATATTCTTCAAAACGGCTAGTGAATCATCGTCTTGTTCATCATCAGTTCATGATTTCCCCTCCACTTCTGATATGGAAATGTATGAGCATCACATTGATGACATGGTATGTATACTATTAATATAGATAAAAATATATTTCATAATAAAACTCCTAATATTTTGATATGTTTTTAAAATAAAATGTTAATGAGTGTTTGTCATTTATTTACTATGTACATAAGAATAAATAATTGTATTTTTTATGCTTGATAGAATCGTCTTATGTCTGATGAACGTGGTACATTACATGAAGAAGATGATGAATGTTTCCCATTTGATCCCGAAAGGGAAGACTCTGAAACTGTTACACAGTCTCAATGCATTACTGCCGGACCACGGTGTGGTAATAAGGATTGGCGCACCTGTGGCTCTTACAAACCGATGCCAACTGAAGAATGTTTGTGTTGTCATGAAATTGGTTCGGTTCAAGAACATCTTCAAGACCCCTCACAATGCATCATGACCAACGCACTTTGTCAAGACATTTGTCTAAATGAAGATCAAGTCTTCCTCTCTTATCAGTTGTTGGGTACAATATCAAGCCATCCTCCGCAGGATATCTATCATCGGTAAGTACATTCACATATGGTAGAATAAAATAATATTTTGAAACACACACACACACATACACTCAAACACACACACACACATATACACATATACAAACACACATATGTGTGTGTGTGTATATATATATATATATATATATATATATATATATATATATATATATACACAAGTGTAAAAGCCCGTGTGCACAGGCCGTGGAGCAGTGAGGTAACAGCAGTATGCAGAGCAGGCCCGGCCTCTTAACATTACCCGGACCTGCTCTATGTACTGCCGTTACCTCACTGCTCCACGTGATTGTGCCGCCTCACTCACGCGATGCAATCATGCGCAATAGAGACTGGTCGAACGCGGGCAGTCTCTACGGTGCGTGAATGCATTGTGACAAACTCTCTGGCCTTTTATTATATATATATATATATATATATATACTATATATAGATATCAGTTAGAGTGAGAAAATATATATTGTACCTTTAAGTACAAATTTTATTTCTTTGTTTTGTATGAATTTTTTGTTTTATTTTTTTTTCATTTTACAGTCAATTATGGAATGTCTCATACCGATATTTTACCTGCTGGATACATGGTTATTTGGGGCCAAGAAATCATTGGCCGATTCCAGCCTGTGTAGTGACAGCTATATGAAATAGATTCCCTGACTCTCAAGGATTATATACAGGATTCATTCCTGTACATGACTATGCTGCCATGGACATGGTCATGTATATTTAAATCCGATTTGTAATTGTTGTTTTCATGTTGTTTATTATTTGTTTAAATTGGAAGTTTCACTTTTAATACACTGTGTCATATGATTAATCAACAAAAAAATGGTATGTAGAATAATGTGGTTATATTATTAGTACATACTTTGATATGCACTCAGTTCTATACTAGATGTAGGCCCTTCTGCGTCACAGGATAACTTCAGCACTGCTCTCCTTGAATTTGCCTTCTTGCAAATATTTCACATTCCCCTTCTTAGTGATGTTCAGCACGTGTATTGTTACAGAAAGCTCCACAAGTCAGTATACAAAGCTTACTGATACAATATACGTGTGGCGTTAGTACAAAGGGGAGCATGAACGCGCTCACTGGGACTTCAGGAAGGTAAGTGCAAAAGATACATTTGTGGCCCAAGTGAAGTCCAACAGAGCATTGAATACATTATCCTGTGTCAGAGTATGCAGGAATAGCTACATAAAGTGTAAAATGTATAGTCTGTATGTTTGTATGTATGTGTGTATGTCTATATTATATATATATATATATATATATGTAACAGGGCTTATAATTTTAAGTCCTTTGCTACTAGCCAGACCTGAAAAATTACTCGCCACTGCAATACATAACATACCCAACCAGGGCTGAATTTCTACTCGCCAGGGCTAAAATTTCACTCGCCATTGGCTAGTGGCGAGTGGAAATTTTGAGCCCTGTATGTAATGTATGTAGACAAACCAGTATTGATAATATACCTAACACTGTATTACATTAATCATTGAGTAGATTTACAAAGCGGTTATAAAGAGGTGATAATGTGGAGATAACTTCTCCAGTTTATCACTTCTCCAGTTCCTATGCTATTCTATGGAGCTTATTCATTAAGATCTTAAAATAGGCATAGGCTCCATAGAATAACATAGGAATTGGAGAAGTGATATCCGTGGAGAAGTAATCACCACTTTATCACCTCTTTAGCACTACTTTCTGAATCTCTCTCCTAATGTTTCTATGAATGTGGCACTTATTTTATCCCCTCTTATTTAACCTTCTATTGTAAGGCGCTGTGTACACTGTGTGGCGCCATATAAATAAAGATATACATAGGTACATACATCTCCCTCCACTGTATTATAGGTGAAGGTCTACCTTTAAAGCACTTTAATTATTTTAATATCAAAATAAACATTAATGTTACATTCACATATTTCCATTGTTTTTGGAAGTTATGACATAATTGTTAATTACATTTATAAATGTGGTGACCGTAAAGAATAAGAACAGTTCAGACGTGGCTTTAAATATCAGATGAAAATTCTGTTGCTAAATTGTCGCAAATACCAACATTTCTTTATATATTTGCGGAGCCACTTTTTACAGACTTCCTTACTCCAGTTTATAAAAACTGTTAAAACTGTTCAGAAGTGAAATACAGTGTGATTACTTCCTGAGAGTTCTAACTGACAGCATGACTCAGAAGTTTCTGTTATATTCTATGGAGAACTGTTTGTCAGTGACTCACCTCTCCTACAGAATGCAACATAATAACTAATTGGAATCTGACCCCAAGAGAGTACTGTTATTGTAAGGATTCAAGAATTTAAACTCTAACAATAGTGGAAATATGCATCTGTCACCACTGGGAGAACCCTTGTTTTACTCAACAAGAATAGGCATACAATATATATTTTTTTCATTAAAAAAATGTACTGCTCCTTTAAGTACTAAGCCCCCTGTAACGTTAATCTGGGAAGAAAATCCTAATGGCCTCTATGAGTCAGTACTCTGCCCTTCCTTCTTCCTTAGAAGTCTTTACTGGGAATTGTTTGGGTCCTTGAGTCCTGCATAAGGAAAAATACCTGCCTCACTCGAGATGGTATCAGGTACCAAATAAAATGAATTTGTGGGATCCAATATACTGCAAACTGATTCATAGTGACAATTAGAATTTCCTGTCCACATTAAAGAGATTGCTAGCTTTTATTTTCACTGTAAATAAGTTGCAATATGCATAGTATTTAAAGTCAAGTTGGCTTTGCTTGTTTTTTAAGACTTTTATAGCCCTGATGGAGATCTCGTCGGATGTTTGTTTGAAGAGAGCTTCCTGTCATGGTCTGTGAAATCAGGGATAGTGAAGCAATTTAAAAGCATACACTGTTAAAAAGACAGTGATACCATGTAGAAAAAACACCTACAATCTATCAAATTCAGCACCCAGGGCTAGTTTTATATTGTATCACTATGCATGCTTTTACAGTCACTGACCAGTTCACCGTCAGGGACATAAATGTGTACAAAAAAAATAAAATAAAAAAATAAAAAGTATAGACAACCTGATTTTACATAGTATTCACTTGCAGAATACATAAAAGAGAAGCAAGTCTTCATTATTAGGATGTGTTAGTCTTCCTGTATGTAGGTATAAAACGTTTAGATGTTTGTGGCACATGGAAAATAACTGAGAAGCCTTGGACATCAGTTTAACTTTTTTAGCCCTTATTTCTCCTGTAACAAAAGGAAATTGATAAAAACGTCCCATACGAAAAAAGAAAGATAAAGGGCATATGTGCTTTTAAACATGAATCCAGTTTTTATATAGAAATTCTGTATTTTTACTTGTGTCAGCAACATGCACTACACATGCATGGAGTCAGTTAGAGCAATGGTAACATTACAATCTGCTTTACAACAAACCACATAAAGTCAGCGCAATAAAACGCTTTATTGAGTAGTTGGTGAATATAGGATTCATGTCTCATAATATCTCAACCGACCTTTTAGCTCACATGAAAGTGTGCCAGAATCAGTTTCAGGGGAGGGCTGGCCTGGGCGGCAGGGGGGCAATTGCCCCCTGGGCCGGTCATCTGTCTGGGCTGGTGGGCCACTGCTCCTCACTAAATCTCCCAATTGCTGCTGTAAATGGAGCTACACTGGTGATAACATAGAGCTTTCAATTTAAATGGAGCTGCACAAACGACATCACAGAGGAACAATCCAAATGGCGCTACACTAGTAGCATAACCCATTCCCTTGTACGCTCTATAGTGTAACTAGTGTAGCATTACTTAAATTGTACGCTTTGTAGGAGCGCACTATTGTAGCCTCATTTCAGCTGTAAGCTATGTGGTATCACTTGCCTTACTTCACAACATTAATGCCAATTTTAAAATTAACAAAAGGGGGTGGGCTGGGACAGTGGGCTTGAGCGATATAGAAATGGGCCACTTGAATGTATTTGCCCCCTGGGCCACAAGTTGCCATTCCTCCCCTGATCAGTTTATTCATCTGTATTCTTGTATTAAAACCCAATTGTAGGATCATAACAGACAAAGGTTGCCATATCAGGGTATCACCTTAAGGCAAGAAAATTCAACACATGGCATTGTAGCTGTCACTGATTATAATCCCTATCATCCATGTCTTCTCCTGATAGTCAAATGGGCATGCTTTACTATAAGAAAGGTATGAAGGAAGGACCATCTCTCTCCTCCTCTTGTATCACTGATGGAGTGTTAGAACTGAGCTAACTCCTATATTATAACTCAAACCTTCTCATCATTTTCTGCTTTTTGTTTTATTCTCTAGTTACCATTACCAAAATCAGAACCCTGGTAACCAGGTAACAAAACAATCTCATGAGGAGGAATTAAAATAAATGTACAAATACTCTCACTGCCATTTTCATACTGTACCTGTGATAAAGGGGAGCAGAGACATGAGGGTAGATATATAAAATCATGCGAAGATATAGCTATTACTATTTTTCCATAAAAACTGACTGCACATGTGTATGGAGGTGTTTGCACATAAAAACCTTTCTTTGTGCTACGTGCACCTAATTAGTTTTATGGCATCATTTTTGAACATGGCTAAATAAATCATTTTGTAGTAGACTATGTATAAAAATTGTCACATTTTTAAGATCACTTTTTGACGCTAATTTGTCCACCATCATTCCCTTGGCATAATCACTATGGTTCTCTGAACCAGGGTGCTGTGCTACTTTGATGTGCCACAGCCATTCATTCATGGGATTTTTTATCTGTATTATATGGTTTGCCTTTGTTGTGAGCAAGGTCCCATTTATTTCTACCCACCTTCTAGCCACACAACAGCTGGCCCCAGTAGCAGCAGGTAGGAGAAGGGTCCCCTATGCCAAGGATAGTGTAATAAGTGAGACAGAACATGGGTGACTTTATATAGTATTGGGGTGGGGTGAAGAGAGTAAAATCATGAACTTCTACTTCAAGGGGCTGCTGCACCATGAGGAACACCAGAATGAAGAACTTGTGGCCATCAGTTGGACCTTCTGCACCATAAAAAGGAGCCTCAACACCATGAGCAGGAACTTCCAATGGAAAGACCAGCAGAGGCACCAAAAGCAGCAGCAGGAGGTAACTGCTGACCACTGAACACTGGTAACACTGGCAGGATATGACAGAGTCTGTGGCAGCACTTAGATGTGAAATGCTAACTGGCTCCCTAGTGACCCCTGTCCAGACATTATATTACAAATTCGAAAAAGAGTGAAAGGGCTGCCTGGTTTACATGTAGCAGTTGGCTCAACAGTTACTGAGGGAACAGCTACAGGCAATGGTGCAGTGAACCCATCTGCGTCAACCACATCAAGTGCAGGACCTACTCTACCAGGCATGTGACTTACAGCCATTACCATCTGCACCATATCCTCAACAATCATGCTCCTACAAACTGATGCACAGATGTTTGCAGGCCAGAAAAGCATGGCAAGCAATTGGTGCCATATTCAATATGCTAAAAGAGGAACATTTCTGCTGAATCCATAAGAAGATAAGTGGCAAATAGCGAAATGTACACAGCCTAAAATGTTGGTTGAAAATCCCATAATGTCACTGAGGTCCCCAATGCCTCAGTGGGTTAATAACATATTAAGGTTTTGCATTCTCATATCTTCTGAAAGCTACAATTTGTTCCTCTTTAGATTATTAAATATGGCACTTGATCCTTGATCTTTCAGGATTTTTTTTTTATCTACATTACATTTCAGTTGATACGCTTATCACTGAATACATCTCGCAGATTCCTACTGAAGTGCAAGATATCGTGTTCATGCCTATGCCTACTGAGTCATTGGGCCATATGTTCAAAGAAGTAGCGAAATAGCTTTTGTCGTTTGTGACAACTTTTCAAAGTACAGTGTAGTTGGGATCCTTAATATTTTCAGAGAATGTCGGTTGTGGTTGGAAATATGTTGTTTGTCCTGACTGAAATTGTCATATGGAACGACAAAAAAATGTCTTAACTAAAGACAAAAATGTCTTAAAAAATGTCTTAACAACAAAAATGTCTTTAAAAATGTCTTAACTAACGACAAAAATGTCTTAACTAAAGACAAAAATTCTCACATTCAGAATACATTCCCTCCACTTTTTTTCTTAACGTACAAATTTTGTCTTTTGAAAGACATTTTTTTGTCGTTAGTTACGACAAATTTTCTTTTCCTCTATACGACACTGGAGAATAGTTTAGCCACGCCCCTTTGCCCGTCAATTCTGGAGTTGTGTCGTACACAACGGACATTATTAGTTTTTTGTTGTGTACTCTATAGAAAATATGTCGTTCGTGCATTCAATGACTTATTTTTGTCTTTCATACGACAATTTTATGTCGTTATCTCTTTGAACATATGGCCCAATGTGTTCATGCCTATGCCTACTGAGATGTTGTGTTCTTGCCAATGTAGAACTTCCCCTACCAACTGTTTACTGGGATATTATATTCATGCTAATAATGAACTGCCTCTTGCAAGCTTTTACTGAGATGTTTTCATGCCAAAGCTAAAATGTCTGTTAAGCTCTGGAATATTTGAATGTAGTTCTTTTCATTGTGTTAAAGATCTCTATATCATTCAAGGGGGTTATAGGGTTCATTCACAACAATGATGAAATGTGTCCACCTCTAACTTAAGATTGAAGTAGGAAACATGTACTAAGGACTAGGGTAATGGTAGAGTCAGCTGTGCGCTCTCCAGTTCTTAGGACACACAACTCCCAGCAACCACAGCTAGCCAATTCCCAGCAAGGAATGCTGGGAGTCATGGGCCCCAACAGCTTGAGTGCCCCAGCTGACTCCACCCTTATGCGGGCTCTTAGTCCATATAGTCAGTTCTTGAAAAAGGGATGTTCATCAGTTGAGGTTACATTTTATATTTGGGGAGGCTAATAATAGGTTTCTTTCTAAGGACATATTTGACTTTTCAGTGTTTACAATACAGTAGCCGTATCATTTCCATAAGAGAAATTAATTGGAAAAGATGCACATTTTGAGTGGCGCTGCTTTTCAGAGTGCTGTGGTAATATGGAAATCCTTCACTTAACTATGACTTATTTTTTTTATATTTGAACTGTTTTTGTGATAACATAGAGCTCCAGTGAGATACCACTAAAATACACCAGTGATATCATAGAGCTTACAACTGATATAGCTACACTAGTTGTGCCACAATGACTACAACTGATATATAGCTACACTAGTGATAGTGCATAAAGCTACAACAGTGCTTAGAATGGAAATGAAGCTACACTAGTGATTCCACAGAGCTTACAACTAAAATAGAGCTATATTAGTGACAAAAAAGGAATGTGATAGGGTTTCTATTTATAGGAATTTCTGTGGAAAAAGCAGCAAATTGTGGGTTTTACTCAAAAATTCTGTCAGGGAAAGACAGGTCTTTTCACTCATCGCTATTGGTTGAAATGCACTAAGGCGAGACCAAAACTCAAATTAAAATGTATAAGATCTCATTAGTTTGAAATAGTGGTGTAATAGAAATTGAACTTCAGTGTATTGCTGGGTTATAGCAGTGGTTATCAAACTGAGTTTCATGGAAACGGTGTTTCCTTATCAAGTACAAGGGGTTCTGAAGAACACATTTTTATTAATGTTGGACAGTGGAACAAGGCTGTGTTGTTATACTGTCTAACACCCCAGCTATGTTCCACTGTATGTTGGTAGTCACAGAATCACACATATATCAGATATGTGTGGTTATTTGGTTACTATTGCACAGTGGAACATAGCTAGGTTGTTATGGAGTATGCGTGGCTCTGTGGTTACTATTATAAAGTGGAACAAGGCAGGTGTGCTAAACAGTGTATGTGTGGTTCTTTGAATAACTATGTACAGTGGAACATGGCTGGGGTGCCAGACAGTATATATATGGTTGTGTGGTTACCATTATACAGTGAAAAAAGGCAGGGGTGCCAAGCAGTGTATGTGCGGCTCTGTGAATAACAATGTACAGTGGGATATGGCCAGGGTGTAAGACAGTATATATATATATGTATATATATATATATATATATATATATATATATATATATATATATATATATTTATATGGTTCTATGGTTACTATTGTACAGTGGAACAAGGCAGAGGTGCAATACTCTGTATGTAGGATTGTATGAGTACCACTGGATAATGGAACAAGCCTGAATTGCCACACACAGTATATGTGTGGTCCTAGGACTACCAGTGCCAATAAAAACATTTAATTGATGTATAACATTACATTTATCTTGCAATTAGCATAATATCCTATTGCATCTATGCAAACAGTACATATCAGAATTATCTGGAAACTGGTACCTGATAAATTTTAATGTAATAAATGAGTCTTAATTTACCAATACAGATTAGCATTCAAATATATTTGATATTGATACTTTGTTAGCCTCTTGGGATCTGGGATCTAAGAGGATTTTGTGCTTGGCTGTTAGGGTTCCATAGGCATATAACCCCTTGAATGCTAGGGTTATCTCCAACACATCACTCCTAGGAGTTAATTTGCTTTGCCATGCGTTGTGTACCCCTCTGGAACTCAAAGGGTAAAACGCTTCCACAAAAGCAAAAAAAGTTTGAGAACCCTAGAGTTAAATCCTTCAGCATTGTTGGAGCCACCTGTGTATAGGCTATAGGACACCAGTGTACAGGACCCAATGACCTGGTTGAAATGCTGGTTTTGCAGTGACAGATTTCCTCAGGTAATACAGACAGTGAGGGCTCGATCCAAATGTTTGAGTTAAAAATGCCGGTAAGGCAAAATGGATACTGACAGACGAAAGAAAATGTCTTGGTTGGTATTCAAATGCCCTATCGGCATTAAGCACAACGGACGTTAGTGGTATTGTGTCCAAACGTCTGTTTTGTGCGCTAAGTTCCCAAAACGCCACTAAACACTGGCAGTTTTGGGAACTTCAAAGGAAAAAAAAAACCTATCAATTGGTGCATGACATACTGTCAAGCACCAATTGTTACCTAATCTGTGTTACACTTACCTGTCATCCACTGTCTCCTTCTGTCTTCATTCTTTCTTGTCTTCTGTCTTCTTTCTGTAAAAAAAAAACAAACAAAACAAAGCAGACAAGTATAACTACAATGCATAAATATCCGGCACACTAATACATAGTTTAACCCCTTGAGTGCCAGAGGCTTGGCGTACCTCTCTGAGGCTCAAAAGGGTTAAAGTATGCAGAAGTGTGATGGGTTTGTAATATAA
Source organism: Rhinophrynus dorsalis (assembly GCA_037306005.1). Taxonomy (NCBI): domain Eukaryota; kingdom Metazoa; phylum Chordata; class Amphibia; order Anura; family Rhinophrynidae; genus Rhinophrynus; species Rhinophrynus dorsalis. Next base: position 44,696,731 of record CM074720.1, read on the forward strand.
AAATGCCCCCATGCATAGTAAATTTGTCCACGTTAAGCCAAGTAAATCGTTCTGCCTTAATAAAATGTCTCAAAAATATACATAGCTTTTAGAATTGTAATCGCCGTCTCTACCGCTGTATGCGGCCGCTGAGGTGGAGGAGACAGAATCATGTGCCACAGTCCCCCCTCCTCATCTGCACGGGCCGATGCCCTCTCCGCTCTGAGGGAATTGGAATGAAGACTGCCCTTATGTATGGGCAGTCTTACTTCCAATTCTCTCACAGCCATTGGCTGGGATGTGATTACGCACCTTCCAGTCAATGGCTGTGAGAGAATTGGAAGTAAAACTGGTCATATATAAGGGCAGTCTCAATTCCAATTCCCTCAGAGTGGAGCTGGCATCGGCCCGTGCAGATGAGGAGGGGGGGACTGTGGCACATGATTCTGTCTCCGCCACCGCATCAGTGGTTGCACACAACAGCGGAGACAGAGTTTACAATTCTAAAAGCTATGTATATTTTTGAGACATTTTATTAAGGCAAAACGATTTACTTGGCTTAACGTGGACAAATTTACTATGCATGGGGGGCATTTTTATATTACAAACCCGTCACACTACTGCATGCTTTAACCCTTTTGAGCCCCTCTGGCACGCAAGGGGTTAAACTATGTATTAGTGTGCCGGATGTGTATGCATTGTAGTTTTACTTGTCTGTTTTTTTTTTACAGAAAAAAGACAGAAGATAGAAGAGAAGATAGAAGAAAGAAGAGGACAGACGATGACCAGGAAGCCGAGGACTCCGCTAGACATCAGGATTAATAGTAAGTGTTACTTGTAATGTTTTTTTTAACTTAGTCGGGTTAACCCCATGAATGCTGGCATGGTAATTATACCCCACTGGCACTCATAGGGTTAATTCTACTAACTTTTGACACATTTTTCATACTTTGGATGTATTGATATGGGGCTTAGGGCCCCATATCAATAAATCAACTGAGGACTTCGTTTTTTTTTTTTCGTTCAAGTTTCTGCGTCGGCTGTTTAAACAGCCGATAAGAGACTCAAGTTAAAAAAAAAAAAAAAAAAAGTAGATGTTAACTTTCCTGCGATAACCTAAGTACCTTATTGGGTTTTCATGGCTAACGCAGACAATTGAATTGCAATTTACAGTGTTGTCATCATTTTCTATGGCTGAAAACACCTCTTACTTTAACTCCCGACGGCTCTTTTTTTTGCCGGTATTGTTTCACTGCACAGACATTTGAATAGCTTGCTGTGCTTGAAAAAATGCTGTCGGCAGAAAAAAACAGCCGTCTCCAACATTTGGATCGAACCCTGAGACTGAATACAGGTTTTATATAACTGACTTTATGAACTTTAAGGTGATTGCTGATAAAAAGATATGTAAGAAGGAATTCAGGACTTTTGATCCTTGATATACATATACTTTCAGATAAACAGATTATACATTAGCTATACCAATATGACACATTTTACTATGGGGATAGTTAAGCACTCTTAATTGAGGAATGGGAAATGTACAAAGGTTTTATCGACAACTTATATCATGTTTTGTTAACATGCAGGTTAAATGGCTCATATCGTACTAATGGGACTACATAGAAATATTTGCTTTTGATAGGGTTGAGATTAAAAAGAAGTAACGCTTAAAAATAATACTGTTTTAAAATGCAGTAAACTATTTGCTTGCAGGAGTAACATGGGAACATAGAGAAAAAAAATGTGATTAAGTTGTAACGAAGAGCTCCAATAATTCAACTTAAATGGCAGAGTAACAGTAAAAGATAAGTAATACCAAGAAATAAAAAGAAATAAAAATATGCTTTAAATAAATGTACCCAAGTTAAAATGAAAAAAAGAGATACCAAATGATGAAAGCATCAATAAATGAACAATAAATAAAGATGAAGTCTTATCTCAATATCGTGATATGAGGATGATAATGGTGATGGAAGTCAAATTACAGATGAAATGGATATGATGACGATGATGAAAAAATGGTAATGGTGGTGACAGAGGAAATCCACTTCTCTCTGAAGTTTGCAGCAGATGGGAGTTGTAAAAGTGGCCTTGTCCACTTGTAGAAACACACTGTATCTAAAACAACTCAAGAACAGCGCAAAATAACAGAAGAAGAAGAGGAAAAATCCATCTAAGTGTAGATATTTATTAAAAAACAAAGAATATAAAAACAAGTGGTAATACACTCACATTTGCCCTACTTGGGCTTTATGCACATCAAGAGGTCTTGCTCCAGAACGTTGGCTAACGGGAGCAAGACCCCTTGATGTGCATAAATCATATTTTGCGCTGTTCTTGAGTTGTTTTAGATACAACATGGGAACATAGTTGGTAATGCCAAAAAAAGATATATGCCCATCAAGTTCAATCTTTGCGCTATCATCTTTATTTTGTTGATCCAGCGGCAAAAAATAAAAAATACAAAAACTGAGCCCTTTCCAATTCTTTCCTAACTCCACAAGGAAGCCGGATATCTCACTGGAACAACATTCTATCGGCATTGACACCAACTCTATATTGTTCTGGACTAAAAGGGTATGTACTGATACAAGGAATTCCACATCCTTACTGTACTTCATGTGAAACATCTCTGCCTTTGTTTCAGCTGAAACCTCCATTCCTCTATAGGCTAGTCTTAATGTATGCCCCCTTTCATTTTGCTGAGCCCTTCGAATAAACAGTTCACCAGAAAGTGCCTTTTATTGGCCTTGAATATATTTGTAAATACTAATCATAGTCCACCTTAGGCACCTTTTCTCTAATTAAACAAATGCAGTCTTTCTTTATAACTAACATTTTCCAATCCCTTTATCAATTATGTTGCACGTCTTGTACTTTTTCCATTTCAATAATGTATTTTTTAAGAACATGTGACCAAAACTGTAGTCCAAATTCTACATTAGGTTTTTCCCAGGATTTATAAAGAGGTAGAATTATATTAAAATCTTGCGCATCCATGCCACTTTTTATACGTGATGGCACTCTACTGGCTCTCGCGGCAGCTAAATGACACTCACTGCACACTATTCTATTATCTACCAGTGCTCCTAAATCCTTCTCTATGAAAATATTAATTCAGTAGTTTCTAATTTAGTTGATATGGAGCATGCTTGTTTTTGTAACCCAGATGCAAATCCCTACATTTATCTATATTAAAACTCAGCCACTTTTCAGCCTATTCATTTGGATTATACAAATATGTCTGCAGAGAAAAAACATCCTTCTTTGTGTTTATTTACTTACATAGTTTAGTGTCATCAGCAAAGACTGAGATGCTGCTTTCAATACCCATTTCGAGGTCATTATTTACCAAATTAAAAATTATTGGACCCGCAGTAAACTCAGAGGCACTCCACTTACAACTTTGGTCCAACTTGGAAAGGTTCCATTTATGTAAAATCATTTAACTAGTTTTTTTCTCCATACACAGATATTGTCTGCCAAGCCGATCCCTTGCAATTTATTCAATAATCTCTTGTGAGAAACTGCATCAAAGGCTTAAGCACAATCCAAGTGTACTACACCCACAGCTATACTACATCTAAAGATATATCCTTTTATAGATAGCAAGTAAATTAGTTTTATATGATCTATCCTTCATAAAACCATTTTGATTTGTACTAATGATATAGTTAGTCACCACATAATTTTGAGTACTAAATGCTAGCATTTTACCTCTTATGGTCTATAATTTACCTCATATAGTCTATAATTTCCAGGTATAGATCTTGCCCACTTTTTAAATAATGGGACTACATCTGTTTTCATCCAATCACAGGGCGCTACCTGTCCAAGTAAAACAATAATGGTATTGTGATTACTGAACCAAGCTCCTTAAGTATCCTTAGGTGCATGCTATCAGCTCAACCATACATCTCCTACAGAGCTCCAGTTACTGTGGTTACCCTACTTGGTATTCATATGGAACAAAAGTTATTGTTCAGGACATGGTGAAAGCATTTAGATGAGGGAAATACCTTTCTTGGTCTGAACTCCAAGTGGCACCTGGAACTGTGTGGCTAGTATCTGGTCAGTGAAGGAACTGACATAAATGAAGGGGAGGAATTTAAATAATAAAGATTAATATTACACCCGACTCTTTTAGAGAACGTGACTGGATTCAGTCACTCTAAAACATTCTACTATAGTTTAGATCTCTCAGTATCAAGCACACACAGACTGTGTCTGTGAAAAATGTATTGAGTATGTACTTGAGGGATGGTTCTTGTACCTGCTCTCATTTATTCTAAAATAGACCAGACTTTATTTGAGGGGGCAGAGACAATAATGCTGACGAATCAGTAGTAGCAAACATGCAGAAGAGAGCAGCTCCCTTGCCTCCACACAAACTGAATTTCTGGGTTGTATGGGTGGGATCAGGGAAAGCTCCAGCATCAATGATGACCTTACTAATGTCACCAATGATGTAGGAGTCTTTCCCCAATCACTCCAGTCAACCAGGAAATTCTGGTTATGGAGACAGTGGTGTGGCCTCTATTAATCATCCAGCCCTATTGGTTGGGTGCGTAACAGCTGATGGGGCATGATGAGGGTCCTGAAGGAACCTCAACAAGAACTGAATTTGAAAAAAAAATTACATAAAAATATGCACTAGAGCCATCCCACGAATGATGAGGTGGCCAGTGAGTCCACCAACTGGGAATTAAATTCTACATCTTTGTAAATCCTTGGTAAGACTTCATTTGGAGTATGAAGTACAGTATTGGACACTTTTTTTAGCTCAGAGCAGTACTGATAATTATGACAGTTGTTTTCAGTGCAGGTAGGACAATGATCTAGATCAGAGGTTCTCAACCCTTGCCCTCAGTGGGCACTAACAGGGCAGGACTTAGGAATTTCCCTGCTAGAACACAAGTGTGTTGATCAGAGGCTCAGTCGTATTGATTAACTAGCCTGTGCTCTTACAAGGAAATTCTCAAATCCTGGCCTGTTAGTAGCCACTGAGGGCACGGGTTGAGAACCACTGATCTAGGGAGATAACAGGCTGTTTTTTGGAGTCAGGAAGGAATTGTTTTTACCCACTTGGGGGGATAGCTGGAAATAGATTCAATGGGTTTTTTGTCTTCTATTGGATAAAGGTTTCTCAACATTAGTCCTCAGAGCACACCCTATAAATGGGGCTTTTAACCATTTGAGTGCCAGAGGGGAGAAGCAATGTGTTGCGTACCCCTCTGGCTCTCAAAGGGTTAAGCCTTGGAATGATACGTGACAGCAACATGGACAACTTTTTTCAGCTAAAATTATTTTCAAAGGCAATCTTGTGTTGCTGAAACATTTTGCAACAAAGTTTTTGCAAAAAAGTCACAAGTGTGAACTACTAGACCTTAACCCCTTAACGACCAGCCATGAGCTGGCAATTAAGGACAACTGAGCATTTCTTTTTTGCTCCAATGGATTCAGGGTTCTCCAGATGGAGTGCAGCTGTGTGGGAACCCCTGAATTTCATGATGTGCCATCTCTGTCATGGGTGTTTAAAGCAAGTTTTCCCATGACGGTCCTGGCACATCATGGGTCCTTAAGGGTTTAAGGGCATACTTAGATTGTAAGCTCTACGGTGGATGGACCTCCTATCCTAATGTTTACTTACCTAATGTTCCCCTTGTGATAACTGTCTGTATAACCACTTAATTGCTCCACTTATTATATCTCCTCTATATTAAATATAAACTGTAAAGAGCTAAGTAGCTAAGTACACCTGTTAGCTCTGTATGAATAAAAATGTATGTTAATATGTGAAATTAGACAATTCTGTGTCAAACCACCTGAATCATAAGCCTAGTTAACACATGACTGTTGCAGTACTATGTGTCACAGAATAGATACTTCATTTGTATGGGGTAGATCACGTTTGACTTTTGCAGCTATACCAATTTTCACTGATAACCTTGTCTTGCAGCAACAATGTTGTATGTGTAAATTAGGCCTAATGATGTAGATTTTGAAGATGTCACACGGTTGAGTAAACTCTGCCCAATGGTACAGGGATTTACAGTTCCAATCAACAAGGCACAACAGCAGGTCAGGTTTTAAAGTGATAGTAATGTTTCACAAAAACAGCAGCTCCAATTAATCTTCATAGTATTTGGGCCATGGAGAGTGTTATTTCGGTACTGTCAGAGTTGTAGTTCAAGAGTAATTGAATGATAAAATATCGCCCTCCCGCTCCTTTTACCTAGTGTAAGCCTCCTCCCCTCAGAGGTGGAATCTGGTCACATCAAGGGACAATCTTCTTACTGTCAGTATAAGGAAAACCCTGCCCTCTTTCACAGGTTTTTACGGTTTCTCCTTATGCTCACTGAAGATTGTCCCTCTCTGCAATCCACTTGGACACCACCCTGCTGCTCTGAGGTGAGCAGTGTTATATCAGTAAAAGGGTCAGGAGGGGGATATTTTATCATTCAATTACTCTTGAACTACAACACTGACAGTATTGAAATAACACTCTCCATGGCCCAAATACTATGAAGATTAATTGGAGCTAGGGTTGCCACCTTTTCTTCAAAAAAATACCGGCCATGGCATTCCCTCCATAGACTTAACATTGGACAGAAGCCAATTTTTTACCGGCCTGCCGGTAAAATACCGGCTGGGTGGCAACCCTAATTGGAGCTGCTTTTATTGTGAAAGATTACAATCCCTTTAAGGATATCGCTACTTAACTCTTGAGTAGGCTGACCATACCTCACCTTTAAAAAGGGACACATAGGAAATAGGCATATTTCAGGAGTGCACCAAAATCAAAGCAACCTTGTAGTATGCATTTTTCATGTGTGTCCTCAGTTAAAGGTGAGGTATGGTCAGCCTACTCTTGAGAGCCAGAGAGGTAATGCTTTGGATACCTCTTTGGCACTGAAAGGGTTAAGGACAGGAGTTTGATCACAATGACTGAGCTGCTGATTATTTGTGATTAACCCCAGAGGAGTACTCAATACTCAAAAGGTGAAACAAGGATGTCTTGAAGGCACATTGATTTATAATGTCTCTACTTTCCCCATCGTGCCTCTGTGTCTGTCAGTATTCTTTATGACTGAAATAACTTGGTTAATAAATTCCAAATTGTATGATGCTGAACTTGCTGAGCCCATGAACTGTATCTTACAATTATTTACCTAACGTGATTGGATGTTTGACAATTAAAACATACTTTTTTATGAATGAACAATCTGTGACTGTTGTGTCAGCAGTTTTAGGAAATCACATTGCAGAAAAGGGCCATAAAATGTCATTCTGCTTTGTTAATGAGAAAAGGATACCTGGGTGCGTCTGAAATGTTATTCAAGCAGTATGATGATTGGGTGAAATTGGTTGTAAAAATGGAATGGAAAGTTTAACTTGCACACCCAGCGGTGGTAATATGAGCACGCAGCATGTTAGGAAATTAGTAAGAAATAGATAATACCTCCTCAGGCAAATCTACAGCACCACAGTGGTTAAATTCATAATCCCATTTATTTAAATGGGGGCTTTTAATCCCTTGAACGCTAGATAGGTCACCAGTGGAAAGTTTCATAAGGTTTCTACGATCTTTCTGGAATTCAGAAAGTTAAAATCCCTGTAAAAAATAGATATATCCACATGTCTGCTTTTCTTTCTGCACCCTCCTCAGTATGATCCCACTTTGTCCTCCCTCTACTCACCCCCTCCAGAGGCATCTGGGATATCGGCCCAGCTGGTGCCATGCTTGCATTTGCCAGAGACATATTAAGGCTCCATAGGGCCCTAGGCAAGGTAGCAATTTGGGGCCCCACATCTCGTGGTTCAGTGCTTCAGACAGAGAGTGCTGTCAGCAGGTATGGGATTTGTGGTTCTAAAGGAAGTGGGAGTGATTGGATGGTGATGGTCTCGTTCAACAAAAAGGGTGTCTGACACAAGATATTAACAGCAGCACCCATCACTTGCATCCAGGGCTCCTCATATTGTCATGGGCCCTAGGCAGTAGCCTAGGCTGCCATAATGGATGAGTCGGCTCTGGAATTTGCAGCATGCTTCCCTCACCCTGCTGCGAGGATCTGCATTAAAGGGATAATAATACTTCATTTTATCTTTATTTTATTTTGTAGGCATTAAAAAAACATGAAGAACAATATAAGTCTTATCTTTCAAACCTTTATGATTTAAGAGATATTCACAAGCAAAGTATCCCCCCCCGTTCAGCCAGATCAGAAGGGAGGTGCCCAGGTAGACTGCAGAGAGGGACAATCTTCAATTAAGATAAGGGAAGAACCTGAAAAACTTGTCAAGGGGGGAAGGGCTTTCATTGTTTTCATATAAAGAAGTTTGTCCCCTTCTGTTACCTGTCTGGTCTTACAACCAGATTCACATCTGAGAAGAGATTGCTTACACTAGGAAAAAGGGGCGGGAGGGGGAAACTTTGCTTGTGAATATCTCATAAACCATAAAGGTTTGAGAGATAAGACTTATATCATTCTTCATGTTTTTTAATGCCTACAAAATAAAATAAAGTTAAAACGAAGTATTGCTATCCCTTTAATTCAAGATAGTGCTAGTCCTCACAGTGCACTAATGTAGTTTCAGTGCTCAGAGGTCAATGCATTTGGATCTTAGGTAGAGCCTTGTGAGAACCTTCAGGTCTTCAAAGGTCACTACCATTATCTTGAATTAACACAGGTCCCCCCAGAGGGTTGCAGGAAGAGGGCTGCAAATTAAAGCATACCTCCCACTGAGCAGATATCCCAGATGCCTCTGGAGGGGATTAGTAGATAGAGGGGAAGGTGGCACCATTTTAAGGTGGGTGGAAGAAGAAAAGCAGACAAACAATTTTTTTTGGTGGGTAGAGGAAGGGAAACCATTTTTTGTTTTCCCCTAAAATATTGGGTTAATTTTACACCTTTGTATTATACACAGGTTCCTATAGCACACCCAACCTGAGATTTTACGGTAAGTAAAACAGGGTGGGCACTGTTTGTAAAACCTAGATGTTTATTGACCTTTTTGCCCATTTACAGGCATGGTAAACATAGTGACAGTGGAGGGTAAAATCATAACTCATCCAAAAGCTGTTTAGTGGGGCAGCACACTGCAAGGCACTTAGGGCGTGACGTTAAAAAACATTATAACTTGTACCTTGTTAGTACATCACATACAATACAACACAGGGGAAAGGAAGGCCACAATACACTCATAGGGCATCGTGTTCAAAAGGTTATTGTAACCAAAAAACTGTTGGATCAAGGACAGCATTTTCAGAAATAAGTTACGTTTGAAAATATATCATAAAGAATTAAAAATGGTGGTAAATTGAGCCTGTTGGCTATTACCCTTAAAAATGTTGATGATGAAAATGTCTTTAATTTTGCCTTTAAAATTAACATTTTTAAAGAAGCAAAGACTTTTTTTGCCAGTTAACTCCATACTACTGCTACTCTTTCTTGTTTGCTAATAGTACTTTAATTTGTATCATTTAAGTTTAGACCATTTTTATTTTGTCAGAAAAAATTATTGAAATCGGACAGCAAAGTGGCAGCTAAAAGATATATTTTTTTCTGAAAATATATTACTATATGTATATTATGTATACCATATGTATTATGTATATATGTATATGTATATTATAGCACGCCCACTTTTAAGGTTATTCCCTTTGATGGAGATAGCAACAATCTTTTGGATCCTTTACAGTCTGGATTCCATGAGGAAACTCCACTGAGACAGCTCCCTGTAAAGTGGCTATTGATCTCCAGACTGCAAAATACAAAGGCAACTTCTCTATACTCATATTACTTGACTTATCATCTGCCTCTGATATAGTTAACCATTCTCTTCTTGCTCAGATTCTCCACAATCTTGGCTGCTTCATGGCTTTCCTCCTATCTCTCAGAAAGCTACATTTCTGTCTCTTCTTGCAATAATGTCTCCTCTACAGTCCCTCAGTGTGTGGTAGTGCTCCATTCAGGGTCTGCTGCTTTACTCCCTGTACACTTTTTCATTTGGGGAACTTATTACTTAATTTGGCTTCAAGTAACATCCATATGCTCTTGGGCATCTCCTCCTGGATGGCTCGTTATCATCTGAAGTTAAACATGTCCAAAACCGAACTTCTCGTTTTCCCTCCAAGATCTCAACCAACACCCAGCTGCACCATTAGGGTTATTGGAATTGACAATCATCCATACAGCTCAGCATGCTGCTTAGGGCGCCATATTTGATTCTTACAGTTCCTTCTCCCCTCACATTATCTCCTAGGCTAGATCCTGTTGCTTCTTCCTCCATAACATTGCAAAAATCATCCTGTTCCTGTCCCATAAAACTACTAAAACTCTGGTGCTTGCCCTCGTTCTATCCTGCTTAGACTATTGCAATATAATAGTAACTGGCATCTGTTGGGAGATACTACAGCATGTACTGTATAGTATGTGTATGTATAACACTTGAGCTGTAGATGGCACTGTGCATTTCAGAGTACTGTTTCTTATATGCCTGTGAACTTGTTGCTACATTCACTAGAAGGAAGTTCTGTTTGTTCACTTGCTCTTTTGTTTCTCTTACTTTACCTAGTCTCTGCTGAATTATGTCTGACTCAATAAGACATTTTTATGTTCCGGAAAATGCGTTTTTATGCTATTGTGACTATAATCTGTATGAACAATAGTGCTCACAGAAACAACTTTACCTCTTTCAGGCTTCCAAGATGTCTATTTTGCCATGGTTGTCTATATAAACCTTAGATGACTTCTTTAAGTATAAAAACTGACATAAGACTAGCATATTACTGCAACTGGCTAAATTGTAATTGGTGACTTTCATAGTTTTCCACTGAAGTCTTTTCAAAGTTTTCTAGGCAGTGTTCTCCATATAGGCATGCCTGGGAACTCCCAGGGATTGATCAGGAGACTCAGGGTTTTGACCCAAATCTCAGGGTGAAGGGCCAAATTCTCAGGGTGAGTGAGTCCTGTGCAACCCACTACATGATTTGTGCAAATTAACTGATTCTTCAGTCATCAGATTGGTGTTGTTTGTACCAGAGGGAGAAATCCTTCTTGTATTATGTGTGTGTGTGTTCGAGCAGTGATAACATTAATCAGAGGGGTGCAATTCATTCCTCACCCACAGTGGTCATTAAAGGGTTAAGTTATAGCATGCTAAAGGTTAAATGAGGACTGACTTGCCCACCATGTGGTTACATCAAGTAGGGATATGCCACCTCGAACCTATGTTTATATTTAAGATCTCAGTACCAGCACATTTTGAAAGTTCCCAGGTGTAAATAGTGTAAGCCATATAGTGTAAGTCGCCTCCCCTCAGATGTGGTATCTGGTCCCTTGACTAGACAGCTCTCAGCAAGGAACAGTCTTACTGTGAGTATAAGGAAAACCCTGCCCCCCTTGACAGGTTTTCAGGTTTTTCCTTAAGCTCACTGAAGATTGTCCCTCTCCGCGATTCATCCAGACAGTCTTGCTGCTCTGAGGTAAGCAGTGTTACATCAGTAAAAGGGACGGGAGGGGGACACTTTATCATTCAATTACTCTTGAACTACAACTCTGACAGTATTGAAATAACAGTCTCCAAAGTCCAGATACTATGAGGATTAATTAGAGCTGCTTTTTTTGCGATAGATTACTATACATTTAACATTAGATTGCTATGGAGATGATGGAAATACACTGCTTTTGAGTAGTTTGCCATTACACTGCTTGACTGCACTTTTAAAATTACATCAAAATTTACATCAACTTTATATTGTAATGACCAATTTCTTTACCTCTTCCCTTGAATACGTAATTCATGTTGCATATGATAAAGTATGTCTTATTCTCTACTGCAAAGTAATTATAACACATTTGTCAAAAAACAAATTGTCAGCATAATCACAACTTTGTATGAGTTCCCCCTGGAGTGATTTTGAAGTAAACTAATTGAACTCTAGCTAAAAGCAAATATACAAAGTATTGGTGCACATCCACATTTTCATCACCATTAACCCTTTACTCTGCGGAGACTCTCTGACAGGCATTATATAGTGTCCTAAAGACAATAAGCATTGCACCTGGGGTGGGAGGGATGGGTGCTTCAACCAATAGAAGCTGGTCAAAACTTCCAAAAATACAATTTCAGTCCAGGATTTGGTAAGCGCACCCAAAGAAAAAAAAACCATTTAAAATTGCAACCAATATTAAACTCAAGCACCTATCGATGAGTTGGAGACCTCTCTAGCATTCAAGGGGTTAAAGAACCCATTGAAATCAACGGGAATTTTTATTTGTCCCCTATAGTTTAGTTGGTTTACCCCAGGACTAATCCAGGGGGGTCTTGCAATAAGGAGTGTCAGCCTTTAGAGTGCCAGACGGGTATCTAATGTATTGCTTTGCAATGCATTCTGGCACTCATATGGGTTAATTAAGGAACTGGAGCGTTCAGCTGGTCTTCCAGTTCACGTGATCTCTCCAGGAGCGACCACATGTACCGGCATTTTAATTCAAAGCGCACTTCCTTTGTATCTGCTCTTTGCCTCTCTCGTCCTTACTATTAAAGTAAGGGAGAGAGAAGCAGAGAGCAGACACATGTACAAATAAAATCTGTCAATAGTTGCGGCTATTAACCCCTTCAGTGCTGATGGTGGGGGCAGACTGGATGCAGGTCCATTTCTGACCTACAAAAAGCAACTTTTTTTTTTTTTTTTTATAAATGTAAAGCAGATCATATAGTTTAATTTAAAGGTAATATTTATAAAACCCAAAAAAAAGTTTAAACAAAAAATACTGTATGTTTTATTGTTGTGGAGCCATGTAGTACACTTATACACACTGCCAAATCTCATAAATAAAAAAGTGGGAAAATACGGAGGGAAAGAGGGACATGGGGATTTTCATCCTGGGGGGGCACAGTGCCCACTTAAAACTGCCCATTTTGTAGGTATGACTGACCGGTCATACCTTTCATTCAGTCTCCATATAACCATATAACCCATTGCTCCCAAATGATAACAAGAAAAAAAAATAAAAATGGTGTATTTTTTTTACATTTTTTCTATCGTTTTCTTTAACTTTAATAAAATAAAAGGTGGGTTATCCATATAAGCATGGTATCAAAAGAAAGCCCTAATTGTGTGTGAAAAAATGGCATATAATTTGTGTGGCTGAAATAAGAGCCATCGAGGGAAAACACTGTTGAACAAAGACATAGCCAAAAGGTCAGATTTGCTCCAGTCCTTAAGTGCAATCCATCTCAGATTGTCCCTGTCCTTAAGGGGTTAATATTGTACACATTAAAAATATTAGTAGAATGAGCTATGTGCCATCGCTCAAACATGTCTAGTTTGAGAGATCGAAGCATCTGAAGTTCCCCCCTAACCCCGATTCACAGAAGTCTGCCCTCTAGCTGAGAGAAGCAGATTCTGGTCCCAGGACCATCCTGCAGCTCATCAGCAGACCTGAAATAGCACAATATAGAAATATATACTTCATTAGAATGGTCTACAAAGTGTGCCTGGTTTGCAAGCACAATTTGCAAGGCAATTCCAATGAAGTATTTACTTATACATAGCACTATCTCTGCTCTGCTGAAGAGCCGCCGGCCGGTCAAATGACCAGGATCTGCTTCTGTCCCATAGAACGCTGACGTCTATGAAAGGGGCGGGAGGGGGGAACTTTAGATGCTTTGATCTCTCAAACTAAACACATTGGAGAGATGGGACATAGCTCATTGTACTAATATTTTTAATGTGTATGATATTAAAATTGGTTATAAACAAGCATTACTATCCCTTTAATCAGGGAAACCCTTACATCCTGCACTGTTGGTGGCCCTTGAGGACTGAATTTGGACAACCCTGCCATAGATTAACATAGAATATCACACTTGAGGTTATCACTGTTTAGTAATGTGCGTCTCCCCCATTTTTTCAGCATCATTATCTTTAGATTAGCTTTCTTTGATGGTGTTGCACATGGAATGATTATCTGCTGCCTCTTAGATTTATATTTTAATGTCATTTTTAACTTTTTGGCTGCATCCGAAGGGGTCAATACTTTTCCCCAGATCTTGCTGTCCACTATAATTATCGTGAAGCACTGTAGATTAAAACAACACTTTATAATTAAACATTAGAAATATCCATACATTTTATAATAAATTAAATTATTTCAAATTTTTAATTTTGAATGTTTATTTGCATAATGACAAAACTGCTTCCAATATTGCAGCTTTAGCACCATCTGGTGTTTGAAGGCATAAGTACAATTCATTTACAATCTCATCTCCATGAAGTATTGTAGCTAAAGGATGAGATTTACTAAAGTGCTTAACCTTTGGAGTGCCAGGGAGGTATTCAATGCATTGCAATGCATTGGATACCTCCCTGGCACTCAAGGAGTTAAATATTCTCTCCCCTTGGACCATTTCACTCAAAAACTGTCTCAGAATTATATGCACTGAAAAGGGAAAATGTCACGAAAACATTTAAATGGAAAAGCTGATTTTAGATATGTCTTACATGTGAAAATTCCCTTCCAGAACACAATTTTATTTACCATTTTCCAATTTTTTCCTGTTGTTTTTGCATCTAGTTAAGAAATGAGTAGAAAAATTGCAACATTTCCATAGGCTGCAGCATGCGCAAATAAATGTTATTAAACCCTTTGATTGCCAGAGGGGTATGGAATGCATTGCAAAGCAATGCGTTCCATACCCCTCTGGCAATCAAAGGTTTAAACCCTTGTAACAGGAAATGCAGAAATATCATTTACACCCCCACCCCAAATCCCATATAAAATATATTGTCCTTTTAGTAAATCTCACTGTTGCAAATAAAATTTGAGAAAAAAAGGAAGAGGAAACTACAAGTAAAATAAAACAAAAAGAAATAGTAACATAGTAAATTAAGTTGAATAAAGACACAAATCCAACAAGTTCAACCTTCTCCTCATACCCCAGTAACTGAGAACTTTATAGCTTTCCTGCTACCAATTAAGTTAGTCTTTATCAGACCTTCCTGATCAGCCTACTGATATACAGTATAACTCTGTATGTTGCCTTTTGAAAGAAATGCATCTAATCTTCTCTTAAATGTATCCGTTGTATCCGCCATAACCACCTCCTTGGGCAATGAATTCCACAAGACATTCTAAATGGATTCCACAGAAATGTAAAGACATGGACGATATTTTGTCTTAATAATACAAATGAAACATTGTTATTTTAATAACGGAAATGATTTGATATGAGATCGGCTCAGGACATACATGGATAAGTAAGTATGAGTGGCACTTCTGGCACTATCCTGTTTCTTTGTATGTAATTTCTCCACTTGGCATCTTCATCTACCTGGGTTTTGGTATCCATGATAAGTATCTCACCGGTGTTGAGAATCCCTCTAGCAATACAGAAGGAGATGTATGTCTAACTACTTTTCTAAAGTTTCAAAAAAGTTACCAAAATGAAGCTGTTGATTCTATAGTTTCTATGCAAAAAACCCCCCCCCAAAAAAAAAAAAAAAACAGCAACAAAAAAACCAAAACAAACATTTATCATGCATGACACAAGTAAAGCTTGTTTTATTATTCTGTAGGAACATTTTAGAGACATTGCAAAATGTTATCTTGTGCAGTGGAAAGCCAGCCAAAGTTATTAATTGTTTGCATAACAGGTGCCCAATTGCAGAGGTTGTCAGGTTCATCAAGATTATGCCCATATAATTTCCCTTAAGGTCACCTGGTGGGGAGCCAGTTTAATCAGAAAGATTTCTGCCCTGAAACACATCCCAGTTGAACCTGTTCACCCTAACAATGACAGGTAGACATTGACCGTTGAGGACACTTTGCCAAAAAATGACTGAGACTGATGGATGAAAAAGACCTGGAGAAGTTTTGGGGCAGACCTTTTGCACCGTAGGGGACTTTTAACCCCATGAATACTAGTTACGTCTCCAATGCATTGTGAAACAATGGCAAAGATGCGCTAAAGTTTGATGAATGGTCAGGATGGAGATGTTGTGTCATATCTATGTCACATTGCCAGTATGCACTAATGTGTGTTCTCTATCATATCCCCTTCAATCCACCACCAATCTACCATGCCTTCAACAGGTGTATGATTTTGGACTGAAAACATTGACAATGGCTCATTTCCATGAGATGTTTCCATATGAAAATGCATTTTTTGTCTGTATTTATATGTTAATATAGCTCTTTATCACATGCACTAAGCTCCAATAACTGCCTCTGTTGTCATAGTTCACAGTCCAAACATCATCTACCTGAGGTTGGTGATGTTGGGATCCCCCTGTAGATTCCTATGCGGTATCAACCCTCAATAAATCATAAGCATGGAGGGTTGTCATACTGTTGGCGATGTGTAAGGGATGCCCCAACATCGCCTACCTGAGCTTGGAGATGCTGGGAAGTGTGAGGGTTGCCCTCCCTTACATTGCCAGCAGAAGACAACCCTGACTTCTGAGAACATTCTCTCTGACGGGGTGATTGTGTATTGATTAGTATAATATACTTTTCTAACCCTTTGAGTGCCACAGGGATATGCAATGCACATCCCTATAGCACTCAAAGGGTTAAGGGAGTGATGATGTTTGTGGTGCAGAAGCCTGATTGGATCCTCTCTGCTCCCCCACTGAGCAGTTGGGGAAGAAGAGAGGATGATCTCAGACTTCAGGGTTGTTGATTGCTGGCAATGTGTGAGGAGGGCATCTCTAGCACATCACCAGAAGTTCCACAGCCCTGCATGCTAATGGGTAAGTTCTCCTCCCCTCCTCTTCCATCACTAATTATTGGTGTATATGACTATGTGTGTCTACATCATTAAGACGATGTGCTCCCCACATATTTCTAGACACACATTGCCACATCATCTCTCCCAATGTGTTGGATACCTCAATAGTAATCAAAGTGTTAAAGGGCCAGTTTAAATCAGTAACAATTTGGGAATTTGTATTTCTCCACTCTGGTGCATTTGGTTTGGAGACTTTTCCTTTACCCCGATGAAGCAATTTTTCAGTTAAGAAACATGTAGGGTATTTGTATTGGCTATTTTTATCTACTGCTGATTACAGTTTATTTATATGTATATATATTTTTTTTATTTAATACTATTTGCTTTTTGTTTTGTAATACATATATTTTTTATAATATCCTATTGGGATCTATTTTTGGGCCATATTGCTGTGGTACACTTTGGAAGTATTTGATCATTGGAGAATGTGACACTCTGAGGTGTAATACTGTGTGGTGTGCCTAACCTGGAGGCTTATCCCAGGACATGTTCTTTATCATCTGAGGCAGTGTTTTGTCTCTAGACCATGTACCCTTTTAATATTCATGGTGCCTCCTGGTGGTGGTTAAATTATATATCAATATACAGCACTTGGAGGTATTTCCTGAATGTCTGTTCTTATCTTTTATATATATACTAGTTGAAGAGCCCGTTACACGGGTCACAGTGCCACTACCAGCTGGTCGCGGAGCAGTCATGCACAGTAGCGACTGCCCGCACCGCGGCTGATACAGGGCTGAACACTCCGCCGCTCTGTATCTGCCTCATCATGGGCAGTCTCTACTGCTCATGACTGTGTCGTTACACACGTTTAGTGAATTATTATATATATATATATATATATATATATATATGAGACCACTGGATATCAGGGACTGCAATTATCATCTAGTGACTGTACTGCGGTCTCTACCAAACCAGGGTTTACCATGGGAGACCGTTATAGCCTCTCTGGGAAGTGAGTACCCACTTAAAGGGTCCATAGTGAAGGTGTCACATCAACACAATTTTTTTGATGTTTCTACACTTTGGGCGAGATGTTCAAAAAGTCGTCATAATGAAAAAATTATCGGATCATGAGTTGGTGGTAAAAGAGGGACAATATTTTGAGAAGTAAATACACCATGTTTGAAAATGTGTCTAAAGAAGTAAAAATGATGGTAAGAAGATTTTGATGAATATTGCCTTTAAAAATTCTGCAGGCTAAAAATGTCTTTGATTTTGTCTTTGAAACAAAAATGATCACAGAAACAGACATTTTTTTGTCTTTGAAACTACAAATTGCTTCTCACTCCTGCTAACAGTATTTTCATTTGTCTACTTCAAGTTTAGACCTTTTTCATTTTGGCTTTTGCCCTTTGACAGAATTTGCAGAATTGGATGCAAAAAATGACAGAAACATGTCTGAGAACTGACGGACCATGGCGTGGCATAAGAACTTTTTTATTCTTATTACAAAAAATTTCAGTTACCACCACTTTCTGAACATCTCACTTTTTTGTTTTTTGTCTACAGAGGAGTTGGTGGGGGAGAGGACCTGGCAAACAGCAGCCGCACCACTCCATCTGTCCCGTTGAAAGAAAAGTTTATATTGGGACTTAGATGATCTGTTTTCTTTATATTTATCTATTTTAAAGGGATAGTAATACTTTATTATTACTATCCCCCATATTGTAGATATTTGAAAAATAATTTAATAGCCCCCAGGTTCATCTCTCAAACCTTTATGGTTTGAGAGATAACTGAAGGCAAAGTTTCCCCCTTCCCTGAAGTCAGCGTTGTACTGACCGCAGGGATATCCGGTCTGAGTTTCATCATGCGGCTCTGCAGCAGAGCCGAGATCGCTTTAGTGAAAAATAATTATTTCACTGAAACGGTCTTCTACATGTGCTTGCAAACAAAGAGCATGTAGAAGACTGTTTCAGTGAAATAATTCTTTGTCACTAACGGGATCTCGGCACAGCTGCAGAGCCACAAGCCTGTCGTACAACAGACTTCCCCTGCAGTCAGTACAACGCTGACTTCAGGGAAGGGGGATGGAGGGGGGATCTTTTCATTCGGTTATCTCTCAAACCATAAAGTTTTGAGAGATGAACCTGGGGGCTATTAAATTATTTTGCAAATATCTACAATATGGGGGATAGTAATTATAAAGTATTACCACCCCTTTAAGGTTTTTTTTGAGCGCTTATTGTTTATTTAGTTTTTTTGGTTTAAAGACTTTTCTAACATTCATGGGGTTAAAAACCCCATTTCACTTTTTTAACAAAAAAAATATATGCAGAAATTGCAGGCCAGGGCTTCACTGCTGGGAAATGTGTAATACCAACGTTATTGCAGTATAAATTGTTGCTTCTTTACATGAACAGTACTCTCTGGTATCCAAAAAGACTGCCTACAGGTCACCTGATGTTCAGCTATTCTTTTGCATTTTATGAGAGAGCCGAGTCACTGACTGTAGTTCTACATAGAATGTGACAGCAACGGCTTTGTCACTTTGTGCCAGTTTGAACAGTTATTCAGCAGGAATAGCATTATATAATATAGGTGCAGATTTATAAAAAGTGGTCTTGTTTGTTTTTGTGAACAGATCCTTAAAATGTCCTTATTACTTATTATGAGTGTTGGTATTTATAATGTATACTAGGTACATTTATAAATGTGGTGACCATAAAGAATAAGAACAGGTCAGACATGACCTTAAATATTTGGAGAATATTCTGTCGCTAAATTATCGCATATAGCGACACTTCTTTATTCTCATTAAAAAATGTAACTGAGCTTTTGAAGGGATAGTAATACTTTATTATTACTATCCCCCATATTGTACATATTTGTAAAATAATTTAATAGCCCCCAGGTTCATCTCTCAAACCTTTATGGTTTGAGAGATAACTGAAGGCAAAGTTCCCCCACCCTCCCCCTTCCCTGAAGTCAGCGTTGTACTGACTGCAGGGGAAGTCTGTCGTACGACAGGCTTGTGGCTCTGCAGCAGAGCCGAGATCCCGTTAGTGAAAAAGAATTATTTCTCTGAAACGGTCTTCTACATGTGCTTGGTTTGTGTTTGGTTTGCAAGCACATGTAGAAGACCATTTCAGTGAAATAATTATTTCTCACTAACGCGATCGTGGCTCTGCTGCAGAGCCGCAGGATGAATGTCAGACCGGATATCCCTGCAGTCAGCACAACGCTGACTTCATGGAAGGGGGAGGGAGGGGGGAACTTTGCCTTTGGTTATCTCTCAAACCATAAAGGTTTGAGAGATGAACCTGGGGTCTATTACATTATTTTACAAATATGTACAATATGGGGGATAGTAATAATAAAGTATTACTATCCCTTTAAAGGGATAGTAATGTTTTATAATAAAAGCAGCTCTAATTAATCATCATAGTATTTGGACTTTGGAGAGTGTTATTTCAATTCTGTCAGAGTTGTAGTTCAAGAGTAATTTAATGACAAAGTATCCTCCTCCTGCCCCTTTTACTGATGTAACACTGCTCAGCCAGATCAGAAGGGAGGTGCCCAGGTAGACTGCAGAGAGGGACAATCTTCAATTAAGATAAGGGAAAAAGCTGAAAAGCTTGTCAAGGGGGCAGGGCTTTCATTGTTCTCATAGGAAGAAGATTGTGCCCTGCTGTTATCTGTCTGGTCTACGAACTGGATTCCACATCTGAGAAGAGATGGCTTACACTAGGTAAAAAAAGGGGTGGGAGGGGAAACTTTGCTTGTGAATATCTCTTAAACCATAAAGGTTTGAGAGATAAGACTTATATAGTTCTTCATGTTTTTTTAATGCCTACAAAATAAAATAAAGATAAAATGAAATATTACTATCCCTTTAAAGAACATATTTACCACAATCATTTTTATGTTACTTGTGAGAATAAGGAATGGCCCTGTCATTTCTCCTTTTTACAGATGAAGGAACTGTAGGATGCCCACTGTTGATGCTGACTGTGGTCTAGCGCCAGATGACAAATGAGGTAAGCTTTATTCCTGTAGAGATCGGTTGTGGATTGTGTTTCTATTGTGATACACGTGTTGCTCGGCAAACATAATTCAGCTTCTCAGTCTTATGTACACATCACACCTTCTCAAATATTAAACAACACAAAGCCAAGGTCTTATTTCAGTAAGGGGACTCTGTATCAATACTTAGAGATGTACGTATGTATTATGTGCCATATCATATAAATATATTGCAGAACACTAATTACCCACTAAAATATTACAAAGCAATGTGTCGGAGATCTCGCTAGCATCCAGTACCAGAAGGATGTGCAAGCATTGCAGACCAAGAATAAAGTACCTTACTCAAGTCAAATAATGAAAAAACAAGTGAATATAATTTTGCCCATCAACAGAATATCCAATTTTTTTAAAGGGATCCTGTCACCTACAGACAACTTTGATGATTTAAGAAGAAAAATCACTTATATGTTGTATTAGACTTTTTTTTTTTTTTAAAAACAATTTTTATATTGTTCAGATTTATAGATTGCTGTGCAGGCACTTCCTGTCATAGTCCTACATTACAGCCCCTCTCATTGACATTTAGCCCCTCTCAATGCATACCTCCCAAGTGTCCCTCTTATAGACTTAAATCCCTCTGTCCCTCTTTCCCAACCTGATGTCCCTCTTTTTAGGAGATCAGATTGTGTGGTGTGTGTATATAAGTGTTTAATATTGCGCTACAGTAATAAAACTCACGTTATTGTTTGATTAAATGTCAGTATATGTGTTTATAAATTAGTGTGTGTAAATAAAATACTTTGGTCTTGTTCTAAATCATTTATTAGGTTACACAAGGAGGTTACAATAGGTCATGAAATAGCTTAAAAATTATTGGTAATGCCCCGCCCACCAGCCACACCTCCAGAAACACCGCCTAAAACACAAGTGTCCCTCTTTGGCAATTTGAAATGTTGGGAGGTATGCTCAATGACATTTAACCCCTTCAGTGCTAGGGAAGGGTGGTATTGCATTGCTGAGCAGTTTCAGTGAAAGAGAGAGGTGATGTGATGTAGAGCTGATAGGAAGTGTCTTCATGGGATACCTTAATTAACATAATATATAATACTAAACAATGCTTAAATTAGTTTGACCTAAGTTGATTTATAGATGATCTAATTAAGGCAAGCATGTGCGGGAATTTCCTGTCTTAGTCCTACATTGCCTCCACCACTTATTGACACTTAACCCTTTCCATACTAGGTGAGGTAAACAATGCATTGCGAGCAGTGTCAGTGAGAGGAGGAGGTAATGTAGGGATAAGACAGGAAGTCAGTGCTAGGGGAGGTGGGCAATGCATTGTTGAGCAGTGTCAGAGAATGGGAGAAGTAATGTATGGCTAAGACAGGAAGTCAGTGCTAGGGGAGGTGGGCAATGCATTGTTGAGCAGTGTCAGAGAATGGGAGAAGTAATGTATGGCTAAGACAGGAAGTCAGTGCTAGGGGAGGTGGGTAATACATTGCTGAGCAGTGTCAGTAAGTGAAGAGGTAATGTAGGGCTAAGACAGGAAGTCAGTGCTAGGGGAGGTGGGCAATGCATTGTTGAGCAGTGTCAGTGAATGGGAGAAGTAATGTATGGCTAAGACAGGAAGTCAGTGCTAGGGGAGGTGGGCAATGCATTGTTGAGCAGTGTCAGAGAATGGGAGAAGTAATGTATGGCTAAGACAGGAAGTCAGTGCTAGGGGAGGTGGGCAATGCATTGTTGAGCAGTGTCAGTAAGTGGGGGAGGTAATGTAGGGATAAGACAAGAAGTCAGTGATAGGGGAGGTGGGTAATGCATTGCTGAGCAGTGTCAGTGAGTGGGGGAGGTAATGTAGGGATTAGAAAGAAAGTCAATGATAGTGGAGGTGGGTAATGCATTGCTGAGCAGTCATTGAGTGGGGGGAGGTAATGTAGGGATATGACAGGACAAATGGGCAATGTTTCTTAAGAATCTGCCAACGCCCTGGAGAATCAGACTCTGCCCTGGAGACCCGATAAAGCAGAGTCAAAAATGGATTCTCTGGGGTAAACCAAGAGAGTTCCCAGCTATGATGGCGCCCATATAGTAGCAGGCATCGGAGCAGTTATCCTGTTGCATTCTATAGGAGAGGTGAGGCACTGGCTACAGTTCCTCATATAATGTGATAGTATCAGATTAATCACTTACTGACAGTTTGAACTACAATCAAGTTAGAATTAAGTATCTCCCAGCTTTAGGCCTATCCTTTTTTTTTTACTATGCATTTTTTTTCAAACTAAAACTTTGTTGCTCCTTTAATTATTATTTGCTCAACTATAATAGAAACACTAATGTTTCTTAAGAATGAATTAATTTGGGCAAAACACTCTAATGGAAGCTGGAATCCATTCTGTGTGGATTGGATCTCCAGAATTAATCTTTAACACTCTGAGTGCCAGATGTGTGGTGCTCAAAGTATTAAATAGTACTGGATGCCTGTTGAGGTAGACATAATCTTTCTGGTAGAACTCACAGAAAATGTCTTAGACAAGACAGCGTTCAGCTGAATGGCGCATGAACCATGTCACTGTGATGAAAAGGGCAACATGAGAATCTCGACCTGCATCAAAAGCGTGATATTCTCAAGTCGTAGCATTAAACATCGCACGTAGTTCACCATCACCAGCAAGAAGCTTATATGATATAAAGTCAGGGCATAAAGAAATTACTGGCACAAAATTAAAGCAGACAAGTAAACCAAGACTGTGATCCTGAGGACAAGTAAGATATTGATACCTGAATTGTTTATTATTTTGCCACAGAGCACTGCTCCGTGCTCTTTCTACTCTTCTCTGTGTGCAGAATGACAGGGTGGAGCGGAGCACGCAGAGAAGGGGAGAGAGAGGAAGGATCTCTTGTGTAAGGTTCAGTGTTTATCTCTCATAGTCATGTAGTTGTTCTTTTTTTTGGGAAGATTTTTTGGAAATGTTGATAGTCTTATGTGATACATTCCCAGCCAAAGCCCTCTAGTAGGTATATTTTATGGGATATTACTAGAGAGCATACACTAAAGAAACAAAATCATCCACTCACCTTTTGTGGAGGTCTCACACTACGCAAGCTCTGCCCTGTCATTCTGCACACAGAGAAGGGGAGAGAGAGCCCGGCGCATCACTCTGTGGCAAAATAAACAATTCAGGTATTGATATCTTACTTGTCCTCTATATCACAGTCTTGGTTTATTTGTCTGCTTTAATGTTGTGGCATTCATTTATTTATACCCTGACTTTATATCATGTAAGCTTCTTGTTGGTGATGGTGAACTGTAAGTGACGTTTAATGCAGCGACATGAGAATCTTGAGCTTTTGATGCAGGGAGAGATTCTCATGTTTCCCTTTTCATCACAGCAACATGGTTCCTGCACTGTTGAGTTGCACAATGTTTTGTCTTAGACCACACTGAATACCATCTAAGAAGGGTTCTATGGGAGATGTTTGCAGACATTTAAAGGGATAGTAATACTTCGTTTTAACTTTATTTTGTTTTGTAGGCATTAAAAAAACATGAAGAACGATATAAGTCTTATCTCTCAAACCTTTATGGTTTATGAGATATTCACAAGCAAAGTTCCCCTCCCCACCCCTTTTACCTAGTGTAAGCCATCTCTTCTCAGATGTGAGTCTGGTTGTATGACAGGACAGATAACAGAAGGGGACAATTTTCTTTGTATTAAAACAATGAAAGCCCTTCCCCCCTTGACAAGTTTTTCAGCTTTTTCCCTTATCTTAATTGAAGATTGTCCCTCTCTGCAGTCTACCTGGGCATCTCCCTTCTGATCTGGTTGAACAGGGGGGGGGATACTTTGTTTGTGAATATCTCTTAAACCATAAAGGTTTCAGAGATAAGACTTATATCATTCTTCATGTTTTTTTAATGCCTACAAAATAAAATAAAGTTCAAATGAAGTATTACTATCCCTTTAAGCCCTGAAAAAAGAATCATGCTCACCTTTGGGCCATATCCAATACTAATTATAGAGGTATTAATATCCTATATTATAATTTGCTAAAAAGTTTGTCACGATGCAGTCATGTGCAGTACAGACATGACGCAGCTGATACGGAGCAGGGCGCTCCAAAGTCAGACCGGGGTACTCTCTGCGCACCTTCAGTTACATGCAATCTGTTTTAAACTCAGCTGCACGAATCACCACACTCTCCCCAAAAACTGAACCTGCCCACATAATTCTCAGACATCTGTCATGGCTCCCAGTTCAGCAGTGCATCAATTACAAAGTCCTTCTTCTCACCTTTAACGCTCTTCACACTGCTACCCCTCCTTACATCTCTTCCCTCATCTCCTATTATGTTCCTGGCCGCTTCCTTCGCTCAGCACACAATGCACTTCTTGTTGCACCATCCACACCCTCTGCCCTCTCCCGTCTCAAACCTTTCTCGCTTTCTGCTCCCTACCTATGGAACTCCATACCCCTCTCCTTACGCCTAGAAAAATCCCCCTCTGTCTTTAAGTCTACCCTGAAGTCTTATCTTCCGGAGCACTAGGACCATGCACTGCCTTTGGCCAAACTCAGCACTTGTAATCTCAGCACTTAACACCCTCTTACCCCATTGTATGTCTCCTTTTATCCATTTAGACTGTAAGCTCCTTGGGGCAGGGAACTCTCTCCCATTGTTTCTATGAATGTCGCACGTATTTCATCCCCTCTTATTTATTGTAACATATGTCTATTGTAAGGCGCTGCGTACACTGTGTGGCGCCATATAAATAAAGATACATACATACATACATACATGGGCTTTTCAACTAGTTATGCTATAAAAGAATATCCTATTATTCCTTATACTTTTTAATAATGCTCTGTACCTTTCACAATGTCCATATCATGTAGCTTTATTGTAATTATATTTTAAAGTTTCACCCTCATGACCCATTTCCGGACATCACTCTTCTTCCTTCAGTTCCGAAAGCCAGTCTGGACGCATCGCAATGAGGGACAATATTATGTCAGCATAATGAAAACCCTGCTTCTCTTCATCAAGGGGGGCAGGGTTTTCCTTAAAGGGACAGTAAAGTTTCATAATAAAAGCAGCTCTAATTAATCATCATAGTTTTTGGACTTTGGAGAGTGTTATTTCAATTCTATCAGAGTTGTAGTTCAAGAGTAATTCAATGACAAAGTATCCCCCTCCCGCCCCTTTTACTGATGTCACACTGTTCAGCCAGAGCAGAAGGGAGGTGCCCAGGTAGATTGCAGAGAGGGACAATCTTCAATTAAGATAAGGGAAAAACCTGAAAAACTTGTCAAGGGGGGCAGGGCTTTCATTGTTCTCATAGGAAGAAGATTGTCCCCTGCTGTTATCTGTCTGGTCTATGGACTGGATTCCACATCTGAGAAGAGATGGCTTACACTAGGTAAAAGGGGCGGGAGGGGAAACTTTGCTTGTGGATGTCTCTCAAACCATAAAGGTTTGAGAGATAAGACTTATATTGTTCTTCATGCTTTTTTAATGCCTACAAAATAAAATAAAGATAAAATGAAGTATTACTATCCCTGTAAACAGACACACACAATAATGTTCCTAGTTGCGATCCCTCCAGACCGGCTTTCAGATTTGAGGGAAGAAGAGTGACGTTAGGAAAAGGGGTGGGAGGGTTAAACTTTAAAATATAACGACAGTAAAACTACACAGATATAAACAGTGCAGAAAGTACAGAACATTATTAAAAAGTATAAGGGATAATTGGATATTCATTTACAGAGCCACATTACTATCTCTCCAAATATTCAACATGCAGAACTGATTTATAGTGGGTATTTGGATTTTCAGTCCAAATTAAGGTATGTGGTGTTCCTTTAAAGGGATAGTAATACTTAAGATGTAAAAAAAAAAATATGTTGTAGGGTTTATCCCCTGAGTAAAACAAGAGTACTCCCACTGCTGAAAGGTGTTTCATTCAAAAGTTATTAATTTTCAAAGTTGAATTTTTTAGGTGCAATATCACAGTGGCCTGAAATTGTACAGTGGCGCTGTTGCTACACCATCTTATGGAGATTTATGGTCAAGTGACCAGAGCTGTCCATAGGATGGTGTAGCAACAGCGCCACTGTACAATTTCAGGCCACTGTGATATTGCACCTAAAAAATTCAACTTTGAAAATGAATAACTTTTGAATGAAACACCTTTCAGCAGTGGGAGTACCCTTGTTTTACTCAAGGGGATAAACCGTACAACATATTTTTTTTTACATTTTCAGTATTACTATCCCTTTAACAATTTAAAGAGCAAAGGGATGTGCAAAGTATTGAGAAGCAATCCATTGCACCCAAAGCAGACACTGTAGGCAATGTCTGCCCCATTATTAGTGATGACCGTACAGAGCTGATTATCGTATACAGAAGCTTAGGTTTAACTCCTTGAGTGCCAGAGAGGTGTCCAAGCATTTTGAATCAATAAGTTGCACACACCCTCTGGCTAATGAAAGGAAGCAGATTTTAAATATAAACAAGCCATGCTAATTTTCAGGTCATCTAGGGTTGAAAGGGAATATGTGCTGTAATATTGTCCTTCTTGGATTTAGAAGGAAGTATATATTTAAAATATAAATTATTGCCAGGTCACTTAGGACCATAAAGCATTGCAATAGCTCTTCATGGGTTTCAGGTGATAAAGCAGATTTCAATGAGAAGTAAACATGTTTATGAAAATTTAAATATATGTTATAAGGTTCTTCATGCTGAGTAAAACAAGGGTAACCATACTGCTTGGATTTTTTTTTTATTCAAATATTATTACAGTCCAACCTTTTTGCTTTTTTTTTTTTACACATTAAACTGCAGTTTTATACAGTGGTCATCTGGGGGGGTGGGGTAAATGCACTAAGTTTGGATGTAATGGCGAAATATGTCTGTGTGGTGATCACTTCTCCATGGAAAATACAACACCCTTCACCATATGTGCTAAGACCTATCTATACAAGGGGAAGGGATTTATTTATTCATTAGCATGCGAGGTAGGCATACTCCTTGTGATGTGTTAGGGACATCAAGTGGGGGAGCAGAGAAATTGCATTCAGACTTCAGCACCAAGAAAACTACCAGCCTTCTCTTAACCTTTTGAGTGCTATAGGGATGTGTAATGGGGTGCAGGGTTCTAATAAAGAATCCCCTGCCCCACTTCACAGATCATTCACTATGTAGAGAACTGGCAAAGCAGCTGTTACATGTACAGTAACAGCTTCTCTGCCAGATCTGTCTTCACATGCCGATCAGCTGATTCATTTAAACAAAATACATGTAGAGCACTCTGCAAGGCAAACAAAACACCTTGCAAATTCCCTGTTTACATGACTCAGCTGATCAGTGGCTTGTCCACTGTGGCCACTGGGGACTTAAAACAGTTGATCAGCTGGTTCATGTAAAAGAGAACTGGCAGAGAAGATGTCATATGTAAGAGCTGCTTTGTCATTTCTCTGTCTGTGAATAATCTGTGGAGAGTGGCAGGAGCTTCTATATGTTATAATCCTTTAAGTGCCATAGGGATGTGCAATGTATTGCAGAGAAATATGTTGCAAATCCTTATGGTACTCAAAGGGTTAAGGGAGGGCAGCTGCTGTCTCTGTTCTGCAGTAGCGACAGCAAACTGTCCTCTGTGGCTCCATAGAAAGCTATGGGAAGATCCAAAATTAGCCATCTCAGTTTGATCAAGTTGGGACAGTGAACTCAGAGAGCACAGATGGCTATCGGAGCTTGGCCCATGTGATAAAGTATCACATCAACATATAACCACAACCACATGAATATGACATTGGCTCCTTAAACTGCATTTCAGCATGCAAATGAGCCACTGTCGAAAGTAAAAACTGGAACATGGTCGTACCTGGGAACTTCTCGGTCTTGGAGCCCTGTGATGCTGATGAGCTAAGAGAAATGAAGAGATTCATGTCATAAAAGGGGCAGGGCTTAATTGTGAGTGGGTGGCAGGACTACAAAAAGAAATAACTAGAATAACCTGGGGAAGGAGGAGAAGAGGCGGGGAGTGGGAGGAACTCAATGGGAGGAGCGGATGTGGGCAGAGTTTCATTGGAATCTTCAGACTCTGCTTCGGAGACCAGTAATTCAGAGTCAAAACCAGAGGCAAAACCGGAGAGTTCCCAGCTATAAACATGGAAATACTTGCAAAGTCATAGTGAAGGTATGGCGATGTCAGTGTGCGCAGTGTGCGCGCGATGAGATGGAATCGGTGCAGATAGATCACAATATCTCCAAAATGGCCTCTTACTGAACCCTAGTGCAGCTCCCTACTGGTGATCGGAATAGAAAATTGCAATTTAACCCTTTGAGTGACAGACGGGTATCCAACCCATTGCGATACCCCTCTGGCACTCAAAGGGTTAATTAAAAAAAAATCCAAAATAATATTCAGCTGCAATAAATTTTGGATGAGAACATTTCCCAGTAATCATGGCATCTATGTTTTACTCAGCAGAGAAATCAATACAATATATTGTATACGGTTTACTATTAACCCTTTGAGTGCCAGAGGGGTACACAACGAATTGCTTTGCAATGCATTGCGTACCCCTCTGGCACTCAAAGGGTTAAAATCTTACTGTTTCTTTAGATTAATGGAGTTGATGTGTTCCCTATAGTGAAATTGTTTTGCATGATAATTGCTCTTCTTCCTTTATGCATGTGGACCATTTGTCTTTGATCATTAGTAAGAGCTTGAAGCGCGAAACGCGTTGATCGATGTGAGATGACATAGTTGCTCCTACTGGTGTGCGCCTCTCAGATAAGAGTCTCTCCATATGGCTGAAAAACTTGTGACTTATTTTTATGTTTTTCAATGGATGATGTGTGAATAAAGTTGTGTTTTATATTTTTGGACATGGTTTTGGATGTGCGTTTTTTTGGAGTAATATGAATTTGGATTTCTGAGTAAATAGGGAAGGCTCAGATTAACGCACCCATCCAGTAATCCAACTGTTAAAGTTCACAAACAAGTGCTTCAACATTATTGTTTCAAAACTGTTCTTCAATCCTGATCAGTGAAATTAAAGGGATAAGGTCTATTTAGGAGGTAAGAGCTGCAATTTTGGTATGGTGTGAGTTGACCATTTGTCTGTCATCCCACCCTTGTTCCACTGTCCTACATTACTTACTCATGTTCTACAGAACCCCTTGTATATCTGCTGGGAACCCTGGGGTGTTTAGGGATCCCAGTTTGGGAGCTGCTGTTTTACAGTATTTAAAAAGATAAAGGTATGTGCTAATGTTTCATAAGAAAAGCAGCTCCAATTAATCGTCATAGTATTTGGGACATGGAGAGTGTTATTTCAATACTGTCAGAGTTGTAGTTCAAGAGTAATTGAATGATAAAGTATCCCCCCTCCCGCCCCTTTTACCTAGTGTAACACTGCTCACCTCAGATGTGGAATCTGGTCCACAGACCAGACAGCTCACAGCAGGAGACAATCTTCTTACTGTGAGAACAATGAAAGCCCTGAACCCATTGACAGGTTTTTCAGGTTTTTCGTTATGTTAATTTGAGTAGCTTTTATTATGAAACATTATTATCACTTTAACCTCACACTGCATTTTGTACCCCTCTGACATGCAAAGTGTTAACACTTCAGTCAGATCCAGGAGAGGGCTGGCAACTTTTGGCCTGGGGGGCAAGTACAATTAAGTGGCCTATTTCAATAACTGCTCCAGCCCAATGTCCAAGCCCACCCCCTTGTGTTAATGTTATAGCTGGCATTAATGTTATGGATTAAGTCAAGTGATACCTCGAAGCTTATAACTGAAATGGTAGTGCACTACTGATATCACAGAGCTTACAATTGAAATGGAGCTACACTAGTGATACCACAGAGCTTACAATTGAAATGGAGCTACAATACCCATGTAGCACCTTAAATTTTGTTTACTCTATTTACAGCGGCAAATGGGAAATTGAGTGAGGCAGTGGCCCACTGGCCCATACTCATGACCAGCCTGGGGGGCAATTGCCCCCTTGCCCCCCAGGCCAGCCCTCCCCTGATTCAGATCCCATATAATGTTTTTTTCTGTATGTGACCTTATGGGATGTCTGGGAAGACAGTCAAAGGCACACAGTTTAGCCATACCTCCCAAGTGTCCCTCTTTAGGAGGGACAGTCCCTCTTTGAGACCCAAATCCTTCCATCCCTCTTTCCCACCCAGGTGTCCCTGTGTTTAGGAGACAATATTGTGTGGTGTGTATATAAGTGTATCACATTGCTCCACAGCAATAAAACGTATATTAATGTTTGTTTAAATGTCATTATACGTGTTTATATATGCATCTGTGTAAATAAAATACGTTGGTCTTGTTCTATATATTTTATTTAGTTACACAAAAAGGTATCATAGGCCATAAAATAGCCGAAAAATTCTCGTTAATGCCCCGCGCACCAGCCCCACCCTCAGCAACACCGCCTAAACCAAAGGTGTCCTTCTTTGGCCATTTGAAATGTTGGGAGGTATGGTTTAGCAGAGCGAGCAGTTGGAAAACATGATAAGGCAAAGCAATGAATTATCTGATTGCACCAAAAATATTACTGGGTATTCAGAATGGGCGTAAACCTTTATGGAACATTAACACCAACACTAAAAAACTGAAATAGTCTTAAATAACTTTAAATATCACATTCTTGCAGCTAGCAAATGTAAATATTAATTAGTCCTGTTAGATTCCTAAAATGTAGCACAAAACTTGCTTTTTAACTTGTGTAGATTTTCCTGTTCAGAGTGCATTTACTTAACACCTTGAGTGCCAGAGGGGTGTGCAATGCATTGCAAAGGGTTAACGTTGTATGTGCAGCTGTTTATATTGAGAAATTAGAACTGGTCAGTTAATAGACTGTTGCTGTTGTATTCAGAAAGGCTGTTATTGTATCTCAGCCCATTAACAGATAATCTTGGACAATCGCTGGGAGACCTGGAAAAACCAGGAATGTCTGACTATAGAGAATTTTTATAGAGCTGCATGAAGTACAGGGTAATGTTTCACAATAAAAGCAGCTCCAATTAATCTTCATAGTATTTGGGCCATGGAGAGTGTTATTTCAATACTGTCAGAGTTGTAATTAAAGAGTAATTGAATGATAAAGTATCCCCCTCCCGCCCCTTTTATTGATGTAACACTGCTCACCTCAGAGCAGCAGGGTGGTATCCAAGTGGATTGCAGAGAGGGACAATCTTCAATTAACATCAGGGAAAAACTGAAAAACCTGTCAAGGGGGGCAGGACTTTCATTGTTCTCACAGTAAGAAGATTGTCCCTTGCTGTGAGCTATCTGGTCTGTGGACCAGATTTCACATCTGAGGGGAGGTGGCTTACACTAGGTAAAAGGGGCGGGAGGGGGATACTTTATCATTCAATTACTCTTGAACTACAGCTCTGACAGTATTGAAATAACACTCTCCATGTCCTAAATACTACAAATATTACAAAGCTTAATTGGAGCTGCTGTTTTTGTGAAACATTACTATCCCTTTAAGTGTATATAACCCCAGTTCATTTTTGGATGTTAGTGTTCCTTTAAATGTTCTTTAGGACTTAGACACTGAAAGACTTACATGTAGAATTAGATGCAACGAGGCTGATTTACTAAACCAACTGCTCTGTAGGGGACAAATACAATTCACTAAATCTCCATTGACAAAAGCAGACACCCAGTGCAAAGTCCTCAAGTAACCCATGTTTTCCTATAGGCAAACCACGCCTTCCACAGAGAACCAAAGTCTTATATTATACCCAGAGTAATGCCATGACATTTCTCCATATACAAGGTATGATCAACTTTAGTCCACCATGCATCAGTAGGAGGAGTGCCCTGCAGTCTCCAGCAGGAGAGGGACTTAATTGGGGTTTTTAAGACCTCGAATGCTATTGAAATATATTAAATGTTATATGATGGAGACCACTCTAGCATTCAAGGGGTTAAAAGCCACATTTAAATCAATGGAAATATTTATATGTCCCATACAGTGCAGTTGGTTTGCCCCAGAATTGCTCCAATTTTAATTTGTAATACAAAAAGGGGGGGTACCAGTGCACGCCAACGTCCAAAGTACTGCCCAAATAATAGGTAATTTTCAGTGGATAACAGTCGGTGCTACAGGGGAGGACACAGGTATGTTGGAAAGAAGCAGAAACCCTGCCAAACTAGCACTCGAGACTAACTTGTAGTGGGATGCCTGAAGAAGTACCAAAGTTTGGTACAAAACGCGTTGGATAAGGAGTATTGTATACACTGTATTGTAAACATTTCTGTAGTTCATCCGCTATTGAAACTGAAAGGATCCCCCTCCCGCTCCTTATGGCTGCATCACTAATCATCTCATGCAGGTCCGGATGGAGCGCGGTGAGGGACAATCTTCAGAAAGCAAAAGGAAAATCCTGCCCACCTTCGTCAAGAGTTGCAAGGTTTTCCTTATACTCACTGACTGAAGATTGTCCCTCGCTGCATCCGTCTGGTCTCACGACCGGATCCCAGATTCAATGGGAGGAGGCCACAAGGGGCAGGAGGGGTATCCTTTCAGCTTCAATAGCGGTTGAACTACAGAAATATGAGCAACTATGTATAGCGTAAAATGTTTAAAAAATTGTAAGTGATAATTGTAGCTAAAGTTTTATTGCACTATTACTATCACCTTTAACTTTCCCTATAATACAGATTCTCAGCAAAATGCTCCTGTTGGCTGTAATCAGGAGATGTTCTAATCAGCCATCAAAGAGCCACTAGCATGCAGCAACTTAGAGGGATCACTGGTTGAACACATACTAGATGAGACGGGAACAGAGGCTGATTCTCTGGGGATGGTGAGTTTCTTCTCCTTCCCACACTCTTTCTCCTAATTCCCACCCACATCTCCTCCTTCCCAGCCTGTTCTGTTCCCTTTCTACTCACTTCCTGCCCACTTTATGACACACAGATGAGTAAACCCCTGCCACCTGGTCAAGCCCCACCCCCTTATGATGTGAAATGTGTCACTGACATCCCCTCATCAGCAGTTTCTGGGGGCTCAAGGGGAGAAGTTCCCAGGTATGTCCATAATGCCCATAATACTCAGAAGAAATAGACTCTAGGTGCTATGTCAATGTTTGCTCTTATCCAGGGGGGACTGTCGGTCCTCAAGAAATCTTTAACTTCCTACAGTTCAGAGATATCACTTCTTATACACTCACAAGACAAGCAGAACTTCTGTCTGCCTTTACACTCTAAATAATCAGTTCCGTGGTGCAGATCAGATAATAGGAAACACTGGGCTCTCTCACCCTGAGAATTTGGCTTTTCAGCTTGAGATTTTAATCAAAGCTCCAAGTCTCAGGGTCAAATCCTAAAACTGATTGGTTTGTTCAGAGGACTAGAGCTGAGAATCACTGATTTCATACTGTCATTTGGTTTAAGTGAAGGCTTAGACTGACATCTAGTGGCCATTATCTTACTGACATCACTTTCTTTTGCATATTGGGCTTGTCAGTAGGTATGAGAGGAGATTCTGTTAGTTCAATATCTGTAAGAAACCAGGTTTGAGATCCTCTATGGTTTGATAAGGGGCATGTGTAGTGAAGAGAATTTGACTTAAGTCTATCTTGTCATTATGCACTAAGCCGCATTCAACATTTTATCACATTATCTCCATGATATTGATGCAGCTACAAAGTTT
Organism: Rhinophrynus dorsalis; assembly: GCA_037306005.1. Classification (NCBI taxonomy): domain Eukaryota; kingdom Metazoa; phylum Chordata; class Amphibia; order Anura; family Rhinophrynidae; genus Rhinophrynus; species Rhinophrynus dorsalis. The sequence goes on from CM074720.1 coordinate 44,731,184, forward strand.
GAAAGTATTACTCATTAGTGTCTTCATTTAAATCTGGGGTATGAGGCGAAGGTTGAACTTTATGGACTTGTGTCTTTTGTCAACCTAATTCACTGTGTTACTATGTTACTATGATTATTTTAATGAATCAGTTTTGTTTTCTTGTGGTTGTGCCTTTACATTAATATGACTATACTCAGAATACACTAAGCCTTAAGGTCTGATAACTGGGGATAATGTAAAAGCTCACTGCAGCAGCTTTGCCTCTTTGAGACTGGTGAAATATAGATTTCCCCATAACTTTCAATGCAAACCTCAAATTAAACATTTTCAATTAACCATCTTATATGTAATTTTCAAGGGGAACCGAAATGGGTTTCCAGTTGCCCAGAAACCCTCTTTTTGCTCTTTTTTACCTTATCAGATCATAGAAATGCCACATTTTAGTGCATCAATAGTGATAAATTTTTGATTGTTGGGAAAATGACTATACCAGAGGGGACATCCTGATACCGCCCAGCTGTTTTTTAGAGTGCAGTGCCATCATTGGTTGAGTATGGCGAGAGCTGTCAACTAACCAATGCAGGAATGCAGGTTGCTCATTCCTGGTCTGTGCAAAGGCAACTGCAATGGGTTCTGGGTAAAGAATTGCACAAAAACAATTATAAGCATCTTTTTTCTGTGCTTTGTATATATTTAATTATTTTAAACCCCCTATCTGAAAATACAGTGTTTATCCTGGAACTTTAGCACATTGATATAATAGCTTATTTCATAGTTTTCTATAAAGGTGTATTTAAAAGTTCTCAAATTAAGCATATATCACATGTCTCTCTAGCTGTCTAATGTGAAACATAAGACCAAAAGGGTGATGTTTAAAGGAGCAGTAAACTTTTTTATGAAAAAAATATATATTGAAGGGATTTTTTTTTCCTAATGAGTAAAATAAGGGTATTCCCACTGCTGAGAGATTTATATTTCCAGAGTAGTTATTACAGTTTAAACCCATGTTTTTTTTACATTAACAGTGCCCTCTAGTGGTCAAATTCTAATTAGTTTTTCTGTTAGATTCTAATGGAAAGGAAAGTCAGAAAAGTCAGACATACAGTTCTCCATACAATGTGATAGAAACTGCCTGTCACTTCCTGTCAGTTAGAACTATCAGGAAGTAAACACAGTAAATTCACTTCCTGATTATTTGAACTGTTATACATTTTGAATAAAACATCTGACAACGGTGGGAGTGACCTTGTTTTATTCAGCAGGAAATGCTCTATAAAATATGTGTTTTCATAAATAAAAGTTTACTGCTCCTTTAACCTTAAAGAGCTATGGAGAACTTTGAAATACATTGCTGTTGAGGAGTTTGACATTAGCATGGGTTTTAATATCAGTGCAAACTTATGTAGTTAAAACATGTAGGCAAGCTTTACATCAATGTGATAAGTTAATGACCAATGTCTCTACCTCTCCCCCTCCCCACTGCATGCCTAGGTCTTTGTGTATATAGTGAAGTACATCATATTTGCTATGGTGAAGAGCTCATATCATACCACATTACCAACCTCCCCCCCAAAACAACAACCACCATTATAAAATCTTATTACATCTCCCCCAGCTTTCCCAAAAGTTCTGAAACACATTTCCAAAGGTTGATGTTTCTGATAGCACTTATTTTGCTTTTTAACCAATCACATTGCAGGAAAAGTGATCATGTGATTATAGAAAAGTACAAGCTTCACCAAAGAACTCACCCACTTTTAATATCAGAATGAACTTCCAATCTGAAAAGACATTTTAAAAACAGACACTAACCCTTCTGAATTTTTAAAATTGATAACAATGATTTAACACTATTTTTTCTTTTGAAAATAAGACTCTAAATATAGTGTGAAACAATGTGTTGGACAATTCTTTAACAATTGAAGGGTTGGAAGGACTAACAAACGTAACTCCATCTGGCTCCCCTGGACTGTCCATAAAGATCTCATTGTGAACTGCACTCGATATGAATTTCTTCTTTCAATGGAACAGAGACAGATCGGAGATCACAAACATATTCCCCTAATTTATTACTGCTGTTTTTGTATTCCTGTATGCAGCTAGCTAGTCTGGACCTTGTGCTACCTGTGATTTTTATACTCAATATTGTATTAAAAGAAAGGACAGAACATTTAAAGAGATAGTAATGTTTCACAAAAAAGCAGCTCCGATTAATCATCACACTCCAAAAAGACATACTGATAGGTGAATTTAGATTGTGAGGCTCAATGGGGACAGGAACCAATATGAGTGTAAAGCGCTGCGGAATCTGTGTGCGCTATATAAATAAAGGATTATTATTATAGTATTTGGGTCATAGAGAGTGTTATTTCAATACTGTTGTAGTTCAAGAGTTGACAATGAATGACAAAGTATCCCCGCTGCCCATTTTACCTAGTCTAAGCCACCTCCCCTTAGATGTGGAATCTGGTCTCTTGACCGGACAGGTCGCAGCAAGGGACAATCTTCTTACTGTGAGCATAAGGAAAACCCTGCCCCCCTTTACAGGTTTTTTCAGGTTTTTCTTTATGATCACTGAAGATTGTCCCCCTATGCAATCCATCTGGACAGTCTTGCTGGGTGAGCAGTGTTACATCAGTAAAAGGGGCGGGGGGGATAATTTATCATTCAATTACTCTTGAACTGCAACTCTCACAGTATTGAAATAACACTCTCCATGGCCCAAATACTATGAAGATTAATTGGAGCTGCTGTTTTTGTGAAACATTGCTATCCCTTTAAGTGGAGGGTGGTAAGAGGCCAGGGCACAGTTGACAAGAACCTTGACCAGCCTGCACCATAACCATCAACCCTTGCTATAAATCCATAATCCATCCAGGTGTGACTTTGCTTCTCCCCCTGGGAACAGGCAAGCTACACTTGTAACCCATACAGTTACTTTGATGGGGAGTGTGCAAATCCTAGCCAAGTCAGCCATAAGGCTGCCATCCCATAGCTAGATGGGTCAAATAAGCTAAAGGCTGACCATAGTTCCCTATCAACCCGCCATGACAAAGTTTACTGATCTATGACAGAAATAGTAAAACCACAATTGCTGACTATATATCAAAAGACTAGCTACATCATAACCAAAATCAATTAATCAGCACGTATATAATATCATCCTAACCACAGCTCAAAGGGTTAAGGGAGGGAGGGATGCTGAATGAAGAAAAGGTCCCATGAGGAAGTGGTTCCTCGAGGGACCTCCCTATATAGCCCTTACTACACTGCAACCAAACCCAACTTCCCAGGACAGCCCCCAAACTAATCTACCCAATCCCATCCCGCTAAACTTCATGGTCCTTCCTGCTGACATCTGCCTCTGTTTACTGTTGGGCCATTCTTTATTGTTCATAAACCATTTTAATTTCAGAACAATTTCTCTTTAGTCACCCATTCAGTCCATATTTTATATTTACTAACAATTGGGAATAGTGATAACATAAAAATGTTCGTACTAAATGAAATATTCTTCGACACAGAAATTCACATAAAAACTGCTATAATTTTGATTTTTTAAAGTGGATTTTAAAATGTCCTCACTGATATATGTAAACAATCCCTCTTGTCTAGTATGAGGACCCTTCCAACTCGGCATTCAGATAATACTGGAGAAGTATATGATACATATGAATATGATTCCATGCAAAGACAGGTGCTGGAATTGAATTGTGAGCCCTACTCCTGTCAGTTTACTAAGCTATTTACATTGAAAAATCTCCACTTAATGCCACTTGTGACGAAGGGAGGGCAGTGATTCAATCTGTGGGCATTTTGATGCTTTGCTTTCTGCTATGGGGCACACATGAGCGACTTGACATCAAAGTCTTAATAGCGCCAGTGTATGTCATGCACTAGAGATCATGCACTCTAATTCATACCAGGAAGTTCAGCCACTGAAGTCACAGGCTAATGCCAAATGAACTGTGTAGGCAGATTCATATATTCAACCCTCTGTCTATAAGTATACTTGCAAACTTTTTCATCTAGAGAACCCAGAGGGGACTCATGTGGTGCCGGTGGGAGGATATAAACAACACGATTTGCATAACAGAGGGATGGGTCTTAATCACAAGTGGGGTATGGCTTAACCGACTGTTTAATAAAATCGGAGGCAAGAGGGCAGAACAGGTTCAAATGGAGGAGAAGTGGGTGGGAAGTGGTGGGAGAAGGGTAGGAAGGAGCAGAAGTGGGAGGGAAGTGGGGGAGCAGGGTAGGAAGGAGCAGAAGTGGGGGGGAGCAGGGTAGGAAGGAGCAGAAGTGGGAGGAGCAGTCTAGGAAGGAACAGAAGCGGGCAGAGTTTCATAAGAAGCTCCACATCACCAGAAAATCATCCTCTGTCCCGGAGACCCTGTAATTCACTAAAAAAACTGAAGTCTCCAGAGCAAATCCGGGCAGTCCCCAGCTATGTCTATAGGTCTAGGCCTTAAGGTCAGGTTCTTGGCATATGGGTTATGGTTTGGAGCCCTATTCCTGTCAATGTACTAAACTATTTACACTGAAAAAGCTCATCACGCACTCCGATAAGTGACCACAGGATAAAAGCAAAGAGCCACCATAACTGGGGCTCAATAGCTGGGTGCAAACACCCAAAACCCATCCCTCTGCTTCCATTGTTCTTTAAACCCTTTGAGTGCCAGAGAGTGAGCCAATGCATTGCAATGCAATACATTGGGTACCTCTCTGTCACTCAAAGGGTTATACATTGTGTCTACTCACCCTGAGTTTGGGTTTGGCGATCCCAGGGGTGTCCTCTGAGGACTGCATAGAAATCTAAGCCAAAACCGACAACTGGCCAATGCAGGAGGGCAAATTTGTTTTTTGTTTTTGTGAGCTCTGATGGCATATATTAGAGGCGGCCATGTTTTATCATACGTGTGAGGGCCACATTCATGGTTTTATTGATAACAATGGTCAATATAGCCTGTGTCTGCTATTCAATAATATGAATTTATTTATTTATCACGTAATTGGAAATACTTCTATTTAACAGACAACTATTCTTTAACTGTACTTGTACTGGCAGTCGGTTAGGCCGTACTGGCCTACTAATTCATGTGTGCTAGTCAATTAGGTGTTTGTTAAAAATCTTAGGTAGCTGCACCCTGGGATCAGGAGGGCTGCATTTGTCTAACGGGCCACAGTTGGATGCACAGTTATTGACCATTATTTGTTATGGCGAATAGTCACATTAACATTAAAATGCCCTCAGGAAAAGGAAACTGTCTCAGTAAGTCAAATGTCAATATATAAATATGCCAACAGCAAAAAAAGACAATGAAACATCATAAATGTGTCGAACACACAGTGCAGACATGGTGATGTAGACATATTGGAGGAATAATCACAGGGATAAGATGGTGGCAACAGCTTAGTGCATGCAACAATACAGATTTGGGTCAGTCTACACAACAGGACTCTTTTCAGACCTTAGTGCATCTCCCATCGATACGGGACTGAAGATGAATTACTAATCCTGGAGAGTTATGAACTAAGGTGTAATAACGGTGTGATAAAGAGGAGACAACTCCAATTCCCATGTTATTCTATACAGCCAAGCTGGAGCGTCTGCATTCAATAGTATAATATTAGAAATTAGTTTATCACATTGGAGAAGCTACCTCTGCACCTTTGCACATAACCACCTTGATCTATACATACGCAGCTGCAATTAATTTTTAGATGCAAAATTAAACAAAAATGAATTGTGCATACTATTTTTGCATATGTTTTTATTTTTTATTTAATGCCCCCCTGTCTGGATATCCCTGGTTTGCGACATGTATTTATCTTACACATTATTTATTTAAAACTATAGTTAAGGAGATATCTAGCTTTATTTATTGGTTAGTTTATGCATATTAGGCAGTACTGGCACTTATCTTCCACTCTCCTTCCCAACTGCCTTTTCCTACCAGGCAGTACTGGCTAATTTACACGAATTGAACCATTAAATAAAACTAAATATTCTATAAACTGCAGTTTTAAATAAAAAAACAGCTAAGATAACATTAAGTGATTTTCAAAGGGCTTTCAAGAACACCTAAATCATTATAATGTTAGTTCCACTTTAAAGAGCTTGACCCTTACTCTCCTACATGACCACAAAATCTTAAAATGATTGTAATGTTTAAACACAACTATATCACAGAGTCTTCTTTAGATTAAAAGAAACAATTGGCGCTGTTTAAAAACTTTTACTTTTGTGTTGTTCTAAGTTATGAAGTGAAGAAGGACCCCCCTCCCCCGCCCCTTCTGCCTATGTCACTGCTGCATCTCTCTGGGGTCTGGATGAATGTGGAGAGGGACAAAGTTCAGTAAGCAAAGGGAAATTCTGCACTCATTCATCAAGGGCGGCAGGATTTCCCTTATACTTACTTAATGAATTTTGTCCCTCGCTGCAGCCGTCGGATCGCACAACACCACTAGCCATTCGGTGGGAGGCGGACAGAAGGGGTGGGCGGGGGATCCTTCTCCACTTTATAATTTTAGAACGACACAAAAGTAACAGTTTTTAAACAGAGTGTTTCTTATAATCTAAAGAAGAATCTGCAATAGAGTTGTGTTTAGACATTACAATCACTTTAAGATTTTGAGGTCATGTAGGAGAGAAAGGGTAACGCTCTTTAAAGTGGAACTAGACATTACAATCCCTTTAAGAATGTACAGGTAGCTTTTGATATTTTCACCATTCCTGAATTTCTCCAGGGCCATGACATTCAGCTGGCTTGCAATTCCCTCGTAGTCTTTTTTCCTTTAAAGGGATAGAAATACTTAAAATGTAAAAAAATATATGCTGTAGGGTTTATTCCCCTGAGTAAAACATGATCATTGATCACATATTACCACTTAAACGAGGTGGCAACCGGGGGTCTCGTCTCTTACAAAAATAAGCCAAATGGATTCACAGATTGAACACAATGGCACCACATGGGTTAAATGAGGCCTTATGCTTTTCTGCCTTTTACTGAGATAAGTGTATTGTAGGTCTGGTTCATAGACCTACCACACACCTCAGACTCAGGTGACTTACTGATGTTTACATTGTCTGTCTAGAACACTCCACTTTGGACTACAAGCAGGGCAGACCAGGCACATTATAGGCATGATGTCCAGTGCTTAGTCTATGGTCCGTCCTGATGTATAAGAGCTTTCCCTGCAGGAGATTCACTCCTTGATATGTACCTATCAACATATCTTGTGGTCAAGCATTTTCCATCTGGTACAAGGTTATGTTTTTTTTCTTTTTTTTTCAGTTCTCTGTTAATGTTTGTTGATATGATTGGTGACATGCTGCTTCTAATATGTTGTCTGGGAGTGCCCTTGTGTACTCCGTACATGTTTGAGCTCCATTAGTAATTTCATGCTTACAGTTTTCCATATATATATATATATATATATATATATATATATATATATACCTTTAAGATTCATTTGTGGTGAGGGTCTTGTATTCGTTATTCTGATGATTTACTTTAGCTCAAGAGTGGACTTTAGGATCTTAGGACGTGTCTATGTTTCAGTGCTGGACATTATGAATCATTTTATTCACCATAATACCCTGAGTCTTTTGGACATAAGCCTTATTTGCACACTCAGGTTTCTTGTTATTTCATGAGTGCATTACTGTCTTTCATCCACTTAATATCATTGACTTTAATCAATGTTTTGCCTATTGATACAGGAAGTCTTTGATCTGAATATGAATATCTCTCGATACCTAGCTTTCTGTTGTTCAATCTAGTTTATTCATTCTAATTACCTGTACTGTATACAATGTATCTCATACTCCACGCTATCACTTATCCAGCGGCATTACCCACTTCTAATCCATTTGTGACCAGGTGACCTTGATGGCCCTGCGTTTCAAGTATACCAGGGGGTCATTGGTGAACTGTCACCAGAGTGCGTTGCAGTACACTGGTAAGCTGTTTAACTGAACCTGATCGGCCGGTACGCACCGTCTTGAACAGCACAGTCACAACTGAGAATTACGAGTAGCGGTTATGGATCTGATCTCCAGTGAGGAATATCTTGGTTGCCCATAAGTTACATTATGCTTTATGTACAATGGTTTGTCTCTTCCTGTTTTTACTACCTGTTTAACTTTTTTTAATTTTATTATTATTTTTTTTGCACTGTATCACATCCATGGGGGTTGGGCCATCTGTGCATCATTCCAGTTGTGGATGACGTCAGAGCGACCGGGTACGCTGGCTGTGACGTCCTACGCACGGTGGGGTTTAAAAGAGGGTTTTACATTCTATCACATTGTCCTGAGGAAGGCCAGCTGCGTCTGGCCTAAACGTTGACACATATTTTGATTAAACCTATTTCTCCTTTTTGAGAAAGTCCTGTGAGTGCTTAAATTTTCTCTTGTACAATATATATATATATATATATATATATATATAATTCCACTCCAGGTTTTGGTAAGCACACCCAAAGAAAAAACACACATTTAAAATTGCCGGAGTGCAACCAATTTTGACCAAAATAGCTAAAAGCAAATATACAAAATATTGGTGCACATCCAAATTTTCATCACTATTAACCCTTTACTCTGCGGCATTGTGCCTGCATATCACTGCTATATTAAAATGAGGTACCTTGGCGTTGGTGGCAAGCTTAGCATTCTATGGCCATATAATGTAACTAAATCCTCATCTTTAATATAGTAGTGATATGCAGGCACAATGCTGCAGAGTAAAGGGTTAATAGTGATGAAAATTTGGATGTGCACCAATATTTTGTAGATTTGCTTTTATATATATATATATATATATCCTATATAATAATTTGCTAAAACGTGTGTAACGCCGTGTCATGAGCAGTAGACACTGCTGCGCGTGCTGCAGTCATGCATAGTAGAGACTGTCCGTGCCGCGGCTGATACAGAGCTGGACGCTCCCTCTGTATCAGTCGCGCCATGGGCAGTCTCTACTGCGCATGACCACCCTGTGACCAGGTGGCAGTGGCACTGTGGCCCATGTAAAGGGCTCTTCAACTAGTATATATATATAGTATAATGAAATAATATGATGAAATAGAGTGATAATTATATTATACACACATCTTAATTTACATGCTGTATCTGCTACAATGGAACTGATAGAGATTTTATTATTGTTTATTTACTAGTTGAACTGGCTGATATATTATAGATTTTATTTTTTTTTTTATCTGCCAAATATGAATCAGTATATGCTGTTTCTATATACACCACCAAAGGAGGAAGCACAGGAAGCCTCACCCATGGCGCGGTGGCAAACAAAAGAACCAGAAGACCACTCCCAAAATTCCAAAAATATCATCTACAAGACTACAACCTCTGTAACAGAACCCTGAGCACTGCTGATATGTCTCTACTAGGAAAAGGTTTTTTCTTTGTACCTACTACCACCTACAATCTCTTCCATTTAAAGGCAGGCTTTCAGATAAAAAAACACCACCGAGTGTTTTAACATGCAGTAGGCCATGCTAACAGCAGTTCATCCAGTGTGCCGGCCGCTACACCAACATGTGTTTTGGCCCACAGAAAAAAAAATGCTCCACTTTGCCATTCAATAAACTGCGTTAGCTGAAAAAGATCCAATGAGGGACGCACTTACCACCTAAAATTTAAGACCCAGTTTGTTTGGCCGTACAGTCCCTCATTGGATCTTTTGCCAGCGAACGCAGCTGTTAACTGGCAAAAAAAACCCCAAAGTCCTCAGTGGATGTATTGATATGGGGCCTCAAGCCCCACATCAATACATCCAAAGTGCCTAAATTGTGTCAAAAGTTAGTAGAATAAACCCTATGAGTGCCAGCGGGGTATAATTACCCCACCAGCATTCATAGGGTTGATCCGACTAAGTTAAAAACAACATCACATTACAAGTTACACTTACCGTTAATCCTGATGTCCAGCTGAGTCCTCGGCTCCCTGCTCTTCTTCTGTCCTTCTGTTCTCTATCTTCTCTACTTAATTCTATCTTCGCTTCTTTCTTCTCTTCTTCCTTCCTGTAAAAGAAAAGTATGTATAACTACAACGTGGAATACAAGATTTAGTTTAACCCCTTGAGTGATAGAGTGGTACACAACGCATTGCAAAGCAATACATTGCGGACCTCTCTGGGCTCAACGGGTTAAGTCAGTGCCCAAGAATATATATGTAAAGTGCCATTATATGTCTCTAAATAAAATATGCCCCCAAAGAACAAGTGCGCAAATATATTCTCAGAATAAATAAATGATTCCTTAGCTTAAAGGGATAGTAATACTTAAGTATTACAAATCCCTATATTAAAGTCCTAGTTAAAAAAAACGTATTGCCCCCAGTGTCATCTCTCAGACCTTTATGGTTTGAGAGATGAACGCTTCTAAAGTTGCCCTCTCCCTCCCCCTTCCCCGTAGTCAGCATGCTAGCTGATTCAGGGAAATCCGGTCAGAGATCATCAGGCAGCTCTGCAGCAGAGCCGCGATCGCATTAACTAAAACAAAAACTTTCACTAAAACGGTCTTCTACGTGTGCTTGCAAACCAATTACACGTAGAAGACCATTTCAGTGAAAGTTTTTTTTTTAGTTAATGAGATCAGGCTGTGCTGGAGATCCGCCTGAAAGTCATACGACTCTCTTCCCTGCAGTCAGCTAGAATGCTGACTACGGGGAAGGGGGAGGGAGAGGGCAACTTTAGAAGCGATCATCTCTCAAAACATAAAGGTTTGAGAGGTGACACTGGGGGCAATACGTTTTTTTTTTACTAGGGCTTTAATATAGGGATTTGTAAAACTTAAATATTACTATCCCTTTAATAATATAAATGTCTCCGCTGCTGTGCATGGCTGCAGAGGCGGCGGCAGCTGAGACAGTGCCATGAGCCACAGGTCCCCCTTCCTTTCGGGCCGATGCCCGTTCCGCATTGAGGGAATCAGAGCAGAGACTGGCTTTATACATGGGCAGCCTCTGATCCAATTACCTCACAGCCATTGGCTGAGATGTGCTGACACGCACATCCCAGCCAATCAGTTTGAAGCAAAGTCGCTCAAATCTGATTGGCTGGCATGTGTGTGTCAGCACATCTCAGCCAATGGCTGTGAGGGAACTGGATCAGAGGCTGCCATATATAAAGGCAGTCTCTGCTCTGATTCCCTCAATGTGGAAAGGGCATTAGCCCGAAAGGACATATTGGTAATATAAGAAGAAGAAAAAAATAAAAAAATATTTCCAGTCATAAGTATGAGGATCAAAGAGTTAATTTGCCTTGAAGCATGTAGCTTTAGGTAGATTGATTAATTGATCTTCATCCTGATTGGTCATTTTGAATGAAAGCTGTTATAACCCTCAATATAATGCAGCGTATGTGTGTTGTATAGTCAGTCTATGAGTAAGCACAAGATGAGCGAAACGCGTGAGACTGTGCTCTCCCGGTGTCCGTTGTTTTGAATAAAGAAGTAATCTTAATAACTAGTTTGAGTGCAGTGGATTTGTTTGTTTCATGGTTGAACACCAAAGACAGCCACACAGTTACCTGTAGTACTAGACACCAGGGGATCATGTGTCCACCATCATTCTGTCATGAAAATATGTTTAACTAGTCAGTAATGTTTTCGCCACTCACCCCTGTCATCCTATAGTGTTTGTATCATAGATGCCCGCGATACTCAGGCTGTACTGGAGCACCGCGATGCTCAGCAGCGGGAGAGCACTCGTACCAACGGATATGGTGCTAGAACGCTGATGGGAAACTGCGGGCACTAGATACACACGAGAAGCGGGCTGTACTTGGTATGCAATAGATCATTACAGTATTAGTGCTACACGATGAGTGATGAGTTAACCCACAGGCTGAGCATACATCTCCCATGAGCCTCTCCACTCGAATGTGACACAATACTGACTATTCCCAGATATAGTATCAGTTTTAGGTCTGTATTATGTGTCATACGCACATAGTTATTCAGTTGCAGATACAAGTATTTCTTATGTTTACACATTATTTACATCACTTTTGCATCTTTCACTATAGGCTTTTATCTATCACTCCCTGAAGACGTCATCGTCAGCATTTAAATGCCAATTTTGGTGCTTTTTTCATTGCAATTAGGGTATATTATGTGGGTTAGTTCACTTAGTCACTTGTCTTGAGAAAGGCCATATGGTGTGGCTGAAACGTTGACAATAAATTATTAACTATTTATCAAGAAGTCCTGGGTGTGCTGCTTTGATTTTTTTTGTTTTATATATATATATATATATATATATATATATATATATATATATATATATATATATAGATATAGATATAGATATATATAGATATATATATAGATATATATAAAATATATATACCGGTTGAAGAGCCTGTTACACGGGCCATAGTGCCACTGCCAGCTGGTTGTGGGGCAGTCATGCGCAGTAGAGACTGCCCGCGACGCGGCTGATACATAGCTGGACGCGGCACGGGCAGTCTCTGCTGCGCATGACTTTCTCATTACACACATTTTAGAGAATTATTATATATATATTAACAGGGCTCAAAATTTCCACTCGCCACTAGCCAATGACGAGTGAAAATTTATGTACAATGGTTTGTCTCTTCGTGTTTTTACCACCTGTTTAACTTTTTTAATTTTATTATTATTTTTTTTGCACTGTATCACATCCATGGGGGTTGGGCCGTCTGTGCATCATGCCAGTTGTGGATGACGTCAGAGCGACCGGGTGCGCTGGCTGTGGCGTCCTACACACGGTGGGGTTTAAAAGAGGGCTTTACATTCTATCACATTGTCCTGAGGAAGGCCAGCTGCGTCTGTGAGTGCTTAAATTTTCTCTTGTACAATATATATATATTATAATGAAATAATATGATGAAATAGAGTGATAATTATATTATACACAATTTACATGATGTATCGGCTACAACGGAACTGATAGAGACTTTATTATTGTTTTACTAGTTCAGCAGGTTCATATGTTATAGATTTTACATGTTTTTTTATCTGCTGAATATGAATCAGTATATGCTGTTTGTATATACAGTGTATTGATAAATGGTATGTTTTATACTATTTTTGAGCCATTGATACTGTGAGATATCCTACAATTTGTTAAGATCTGTCATTATGTCATTATGGTTGGGGAACAAAGTGTAAATCTGTCAGTGAGTCATGTTCCCATTTGGTACTTATTTGAATTATGTTTATTAGCACTCACGTGCATGAAATGGCACTCCCTGAACCACACTTGACTATTCCGCTTTAAGTGTTACAGGACAAATTGGTTTTCTGTTCAGGATGCCATTTGGAATGGTACCAATTACTTCTCTTCCAAGAACGTATGTTAAATGTACAACACACCAGAGCTTGGAAGACCTTAAATAAACCCATTAGCATATTTATTGCTTTAATTAGGTTTTTCAAGTTTGGAGTTTAAGAAACGTTGCCAAAGCTATATTTCTTTTTTGGCAGTGTTTAGCTCTTGTGGTTGGAAAGGTAAAACGTTAACCCTTTTGAGTGGCATTGTGGGGAACCCAAATGGTTAACGGAATAGTAACCCTTTATTTTTACATGCAGGTAAATAATTTTGCATGGCCATATTGCCTATTCGTTTGATTTGTTTATTTATTTTTTTTTGTCTTCGTTTACTTTTTTTTAAACATTTTTATGTCCCTGGCAGTAAGCTAGCTAGATATTTGTTTACATATAGTTTTCTGGTCGATAGACCTTCAAAGCAGGATGTAACCCAATGTTACCATCTCCCTACATAATTGAATGCTGTGTGCTTTCTATTTTACTATTTTTCTTTTTAACATAATATCTGTAGACTGGCTTTCATGTTCCTTGATAGAAAGCTCTCAGCAGACAGATCCACATTGTCAAGTGTAAAAAACTGGTGAAGATAAAAAAATAAATAAAATGGATAGGCATTTTGCCTGTACATATTTTGTACTTGTAGAATATGTAAAGTCAAAATAAAGGTTTACGATGCCTTTGAAGGGATAGTAATGTTTCATAATAAAAGCAGCTCTAATTAATCATCATAATATTTGGACCTTGGAGAGTGTTATTTCAGTTCTGTCAGAGTTATAGTTCAAGAGTAATTCAATGACAAAGTATCCCCCTCCTGCCCCTTATACTGATGTAACACAGCTCAGCCAGAGCAGAAGGGACAATCTTCAATTAAGATAAGGGAAAAACCTGAAAAACTTGTCAAGGGGGGCAGGGCTTTCATTGTTCTCCTAGGAAGAAGATTGTCCCCTGCTGTTATCTGTCTGGTCTATGGACTGCATTCCACATCTGAGAAGAGATGTCTTACACTATGTAAAAGGGGCGGGAGGGGAAACTTTGCTTGTGAATATCTCTCAAATCATAAAGGTTTGAGAGATAAGACTTATATCATTCTTCATGTTTTTTAATGCCTACAAAATAGTAGCTCTGTTGTACAATTTGTGTAGCTCCATTTCAGTTGTAAGCTCTGTGGTTTTGCTAGTGCAAATCCATTTACAGGAGCAAGAGGGAGACTGAGTGAAGCAATGGGCCAGATATTTGATCATCCCAGGGGGGCAATTACCCTTCTGCTCCCCAGGCCAGCCCTCCCCTGGGCATCTGTCTACACGAGCATAATATTCAGAAATGATTGAAGAAGATGATGTCTCTTGAAACTTGGAACAAGAGAAGGATTCATAGGGAGCATTAGGATTTTCTGGCAACAGAAAGTCAAGTGAGGTTTATTATTAGGTGGTGTTAGTTCAGTGTGTTGGTCAATGCGGCTTGAAACTGGGTCATTGATTATACATTCACATGGCTTTGCCGTTTTCATTCCCCTGGAGGTGGGCTTAGCCTTGGGAACATGTGAGTAATATATAACATTGTATAACTCTTTCACAAATATTCTGCTCAAATTTTTTTTTAAAAATTTGCCCCAGGAGTTCTACACTGTAGTTTCATTCTTACCCGATCTGAAACTTAACTCAAAACAATTGTTCAAATCCTTTTTAGTCCCCTCGGTTCCAGTGTGTCTAATGCATTAATCCACTTTGCCTCTCATCTCAAACGTTTTCCTCTCCTATCACCACCTCTGCTGTGCTTAGGAAAATGTTCCAAAACCTGAAACATAAGTGAGCGCAGGTTATGTCTGGCCTCGCTGAAAAGGACAGGGATAGGTCATTCTAGCTTCTAGCACTGAGTATTGGATTTATGTTGGCTAATTCTGAATTTCATTTTTGTGTAGTTTGATAAATGTATTAGGGCTCTTCACAGAGCAGACCACATGGTACGTATCCCATGTGTAAACATATACATTAGAATATATATTTATATTTTGTTGATAGTAAAAATATTTGTCTTTAGTTATATAATGGTAGTAAGGACCACTTAGATATGAGCAAGTGCTACCCTTAAACCTTTGAGTGCCAGGGGATGAGCAATGCATTGCTTCACAATATAAGTATAGAGAGGGTTTACTAGTATAGGTTAGACCTCACTTAGAGTATTGTGTACAGTACTGGAGACCCCGTCTCCAGAAGGATATAGATACTCTAGAGAAAATTCAGAGAAGTCCTACTAAAATGGTGACTGGTTTACAGGAAAATAAAAATCAGGATAGACTAAAGGATATGAACATGTATAGTTTGTAGGAGAGAAGGGCTTTTTCTGCTGAATAATAAAAGGGTACCTCCTACTGCTGGGAGATTTTTGATTCAAAAGTCATTACAGTTCAGTTTTAAATTTAAGCTGCAGTTTCTATTGTGGTCACTAGGTGGTGCAGTTCCAATCACTTAGTGTGGGGGCCATAGTTAGTGTAGATGAACCCTCTGAGTGTCAGAGAGATATGCAAAGTATTGGATTGCAATGGATTCCTCTCTGGCACTCAACGTGTTAAATAAAAATTACCTTTAAAATAAACATCTCCCAGCAGTGGGAGTTTCATTTAACCCATTAAGGACTGGCCGTACTTAAGGCTTATGGCTTATGCGATTCAGGGCCCCCCGAAAGGCGTGTAGCTGCTCGGGGAGCCCTGAAATCCATGACAGTCCTGGGTCCATCATTGGTCCTTAAGGAGTTGAAGGGATTGTAATACTTGCAAATTACTAATCCCCATCTTGTAGCTTTGTTAAAAAGAAACTTGTTGCCCCCAGTGTCATCTCTCGAACCCTTATGGTTTGAGAGATGATAGCTCTCAAAGTCCCCCCCTTCCCTGACTGAATGCTGAACGCTGAGTGCAGGGATATCCGGTATTACTTGCATCAGACGGCTCTGCAGAATTGCCGAGATCGTGTTTATAAAAAAGAAATATTTCACTAAAACGGTTTTCTACGTGTGCTTGCAAACCAAGCACAAACCAAGCACATGTAGAAGACCGTTTCAGTGAAAGAATTATTTTTTATAAACGTGATCTCGGCTCAGCTGCAAAGCCACCTGATGTACATAAGCTTCCCCTGCAGTCAGCGTTCAGAGTTCAGTCAGGGAAGGGGGAGGGAGGGGGGAACTTTGAGCGCTATCATGTCTCACACCATAAGGGTTTGAGAGATGACACTGGGGGCAATAAGTTTCTTATTAACAAAGTTACAATATGGGGATTAGTAATTTGCAAGTATTACTATCCCTTTAAGGACCTTATGTATAAAGTAAAAAAAAGGAGCAATTTTGGAGCAAACCATCTGATCATGGAGAACAAATATAAATCCCATTGGATTTAATTGGGACTTTTAACTATATATATATATATATATATATATATATATATTTAGTCTCCTGACTAAAGTTGATTTCCATTGTATGATGGAGGAGGTTAACCCCTTTGAGTGCCAGAGGGTTATGGAATGCATTGCAAAGCTGTGTTTTTCCTTTCTTCCTACACCATCTGCTGAGAAGAAGGTGCGGGTGAAGCAGCCAAATGCATACAACATACTGGAGGAGTGGAGTTGTGAAGACCATTTTTGGTGGAGGAAGAGAGGAAAAGGAACGCGGTGGAGAACCAGCAGTGAGGGGAAAGAGCACCTGGTTCGGACATCATTGCCACTAATGCATTCACACACTAACACCCTGCATGGATGTCAAGTAAGAGGCTGTGTATGCTGGAGAGCATGTACTGAACTCTGTATAACATTTAATACATGCACAATTAATTTATATCTGTATAAAGCTGAAACTTAACCCTACTATGCACAGCACTGCTATGCGCAGCAAAATACCCCAAGCCAGCTGGTGTGCACAAAAGCAAAATGTGTTGGTGGGCTGGATTTCAGACATCCATAGGTAAGAGTCAGACTTTTTTTGGTTTTACTGAATGGATAGTGAGGGGTGTGGAAAATTAAGTGTCTGAGTGTATGTTGTACTGAGGCAGTGTGAGGAGATATGCAGATCTCCTCGTAGCTGTGCCTCGGGATGTGTATGTTGGGCTCTGGCAGTGTGGAGGAGATCTGCATATGTCTTCTTATGTGCCAGCCCTGGGGTGTGTGTATTATAATTGAGTGTGTAATACTGGGCTCAGACAGTGTATAGGAGATATGCAAATTTCCTCTAAGCTGCCTACCTGGGGTGTGTGTGGCATGGACATAGAATTTGTGGTCACCTGAACACGTCTTCTTTTATAGTATAGATATTGGAATACTAGTTTGTAGACGTCACAGGAATAAATTAGGCTACAAATTCAGATATACGTTATCAATTTTGTTCCACTGTCTGCTGTTATAAAAATATGTTCTGTAGAGCCCCATTTACATCTTCAGGGATCATCTAGGTTCCACAAAATACAGTGTGATGAACACTGATATGCAGTATGTGATTATTTCTATAAGAAGAATGTCAAATCAGTATAGGTATTGATGTGTGGTGAGTCAAAGAGATCTGATGGGAACTATCACCCATATACAAGTTTGCCTCAGTGTAACCTTTATATAGTGATAACCGTTAATCTTTATTTATTTTTGTTATACAATTCACGCTATGGCAAAATTTTCATTTTTAAAAATGAGCCGGGGCCTTACTTCAGGGCAGACTGCGGTTATAGCTTTGTACCGCAGCCTGTCAATCTTTGTCTGCTCCCTCCCCAATTATTGTCGCATTCCAACCTCCTCTGATGATGGAGGACTTCTCCATGTAAACTGGTTGCAATACGACAATACTTAGGGAGGGAACAGGACGTAAGGCCCCAGCTCATTTAAAAAAATTTCAATTTCGCCATAGCATGAGTTGTATAACAAAAAAACATTAAAGGTAATCGCTATATGAAGATTACACTGAGGCAAACTTGTATAGGCGTGATAGCTCCCCTTTAACCCCATCCTGACAATTGACTTACCAGGTAAGTCCCGAAAAAACTGTCAGTGACAGAGGACGTACCTGGTAAGTCCCGGAAGTCCGGGTCTCCGCACGGCTGCACGCCATTCGGGGACTCCGGAATCATTTTGTAGAAAAAAAAAAAAAATGTTAGCCGGGCATTAAGGTGACAGCTGCGTACTCATGCGGCTGTCACTAAGGGGTTAAAAACAAATTAGCATTAAGCAGAAGACAGAAAGAAGAACTGAATATTAAAATCACATTTTGGCTTGGTTCATATATGGAAACAATAATATTCATATGGATATATGAGTTCATATAATTAGACTAGTATCTTATATAATATATTTTATAGACCCTTCTTAAAGTAAGTAAATTCCATAAATAAACAGGTAAAAAGCTAACCAGAATGTGTTTTCTTTACTCTATCACAGACAAAATGAAGATGCTCATCCACTAATATCTTAACCCTTTGAGTGCTAGAGAGATACGCAACGCATTGCTCTGCTCTGTTCACTTTTAATATGTTGCACACAAAACAGTGTGCAACATATAGGTGAGTTAAGCAGGTTGCCATGATGAAAAGGATGACATGAGAATCTTGTCCTGTACTAAATCACAAGATTCTCATGTCGCCGATTTAAACATCGCTTTTATTGCATTGCGTTGATCTGGGCCGAGGTACAGGCATGGGCATAGCAATTAAATGTAGAAAAGATGGAAAAGCCACCTTTATGGCACCCACGTGAAATCTGTAAGGGTGAATATGGTGTCTTGTTTTAAAACTGTACTTCTGTGCGCACTGGGCTCTACCCTTCTCTTTGTGATGTACCTCAATCTGTGCTGGCATCTCTCTCCCCTTCTCTGCATGCTCCGCCTGCATGCAGACTGACAGAACAACATTTAATTGCTGTGCCTGTATCTCAGTCTAGACCAGTGCAATGCAATAAAAGCGATGTTTAAATCAGCGACATGAGAATCTCGCTGTTTAGTGCAGGGTGAGATTCTAATGTCGCCCTTTTCATCACGGCGACCTGCTTAACTCGCCTTTATGTCACACATTGTTTTGTGTGCAACATTTTAAAAGGATACCGCACCTGACTAGGGTTACAGTGCATCGTTATAATAAAAGAAGCCTACGTAGTACATATAAAAATGTATTACATGATCCTCTCCTTCTGTAGATCATTCATTCATTTAAAACAGATGCTCTTGCAATACCTCTCTGACACTCAAGGGGTTAAAGCTGCAATTCAATAAGCCAAAAAAAAATAGAAATTCTAAAGAAAACCAACTGAAACATAGGGAACAAATGCAAATTCCCTTAGATTTAAATGAGGTTTTTAACATAGTAACCTAGTAAATTAGGTTAAAAAATAGACAAGTCCATCAAATTCAACCCTTGCCTCATAAGCCAGATACATGAGAATGATATAGCTTTCATGCTGCCAAATAAGTTATCTTTATCAGAACTTCCTGTTTTGCCTACTAATACACAGTGCATATAGCACTGTATGTTACCTCTTGAAAGGAATGTATCTAATTATCTTTTAAATGTATCCATTGTATCTGCCATAACTACATCCTTGGGCAAGGAATTCCACAATTTTACGGACTTTACTGTAAAATCCCCTTCTCCTCTGCTGAAGTTGAAACCTCCTTTGCTTTAATCTGAAGGGATATCCCCTGGTTATTAGATCAAGCCTTGGAATGAATAGCTCACCAATGAGATCCTTGTATTGACCTCTCATATACTTATACATTGTGACAAGATCTCCTCTTCGTGGTCTTTTCTCTAAAGTAAATAAAACAAGTTTGTCTAGTTGTTCCTCATACGTCAAGTCTTCCATTCCCTTAATTCATTTTCTGTTCTCTGCACTTCTAGAATATCCTTTTTCAGAACTGGTGCCCAAAACTGCACTGCATATTCTCTGTGAGGTCTTACCAATGATTTGTACAATGGCAAAATTATGTTATCCACTCTTTCTTCGAGACAGGACATTGTTTGCTTTTGCTACTGCTGTTTGACACTGGTCACTGCTTCCAAGTCTGTAACCTCTTTGAATTCTACAGTGTTCTGCAGTACACTGAGAACCAGTGCATTGGAGACCCACTTAGCATTCACTGGGTTAAAAGACTCATTTTAATCATTTGAATATTTATTTTTTCCCTGTTGTGCAGTCGGTATGCTCCAGAATTACACTTATTTAATGTATTAAATAGAGGCGCTAGTGACAGCACATGGGGGAGGCGGATGTACAAAACTGATTCCCACTTAGTCAAGGGCAGGGATTGATTCCCTACACTTCTCTATTGTCCATGTGCTAAGCTATGTACACCCTCAATCCTTTCCTTACCACTACTTATACCAAGGGAACAATAAGGGGGCTCTATTTATTTCTCAGATGCCCCTAGGTATGGCATGCTAGGAGCCCTTAGCTCCACCCATGGTCACACCCCCACTCCTCATATGACCCCACTCCCCATCCCATTCACTGTTTCCTGGCATAGAAAATACCTTTGACCTATACCAAGCAAGGATAAAAAAAGATTTAACCACTTTCATTGCTAGAGAGATTTCCAATCTATTTTGCATCCTAAGGGTTGAATAATAGCCTATAAAGGGGTAAAAAACTGGTGCAGGGATATTGAGATTGCTCTGGCCACACCCACAATTCAGAATGTGGGTGTGGTCAACACAACTGAGGCACCGCCTCTCAAAACTTGCAGTTTCCTAAACTGCACAGTTTCCTACTCTGCCTATTGGGAAATCCAGCCCTGGCAGTCTGAAAGCATTTAGGGGGTGATCCTTTCCTCTGCACCTTGATTATGCCAATGTACTAAGCAAGACATAGGGAAAATAACTTTAGCATACGCACTTCCTTGCGCACGTTATGGGACTTGCTTGCATTCAGAGGCATAACTAGAAGCTGCCGGGCCCTGGTGCAGAATTTGCCATGGGCCTTCCCACCTCCATGAATGTGCCCCCACTGTCCACCTCCATGAATGTGTCCCCACTGTCCACCTCCTACCTGGCTCAGGAAGAGGGGGCCTCATCATCCCTGGTGGTCCGGCGGCATGACAAGAGAGGTCTGTGCCGCCTTCTGCACAGATCTCTATAAGCAGCTCCTGCGTGATCCTCCAGTAATGCAAATCGCTGGGAGATTATGTCATTTCCCAGTGCTCTGAATTATTAAATGGTCAGGGATGATGAGGAAGCTGCTCACAACTTGCCGGTGGGGAGATCAGTGTGATCTTCCCACCGGCAAAACTTTTTTAATGCTGGCAGTGGCGGTGGTAGCAGTTGCGACCCCTGCAACCACTATTGTTACGCCTCTGCTTGCATTAAAGCCCATTTCTGGCAGAATATGCCCATCAGTATACACTACATTGCTCATACACTGCAGTGCATACCCTGAAGAGCAGCCCCGGTGTTAGAAATGAATGCCAGTTTGGTTACATTGGTGAATTAGTAAATTTACTCCATTTTTTGTCCTTGATTTACATTAGAGTGTTTTCATTTGACAATTAATTTCTTTTCAGTTTAAAATGATCTTTGAACAACTTTGATGCAAGTGCCAGAATAAGTTGACCCAAAAGACGGTTTTACAGATGAACTGGCTGTGAACCATAATTATTATTATTATATCACATGGCTCAGGACCAAGAGAATGTCCAATAGCTGACTAATTTCTCAGACATATGGACAAGCCTATATATTTTTAAATAGCCCCAAAAAGTTAATAAAGAAAATTTAGTTACATCATAAAGTATTGTAACCAACATCATTTTAGAGAAATAAAGACATCTGAGCCACACTAAAATGTAAATACATTAGTAACTCGCCTATGACCTATTACGAGTACTCAAAACAATAATTCACTGGGGCATTTCCCTTTGATGCTCACACATGATGATTTTTATGGATCCTTAGGGTTTTTGATTGTATGGCAGCAGCCGCAAGTCATCATTTTAGAGGTTAAGTAAGAGCACTTTCCTCCTACAGAAACAAATAGTTATGCCTGTCTTTTGAAGTTAAAAGTGTTGTATATTAACCCTTTGAGTGCCAGAGGGGTTAAGCCTTTGAGTGTTGCAATGAGCTGGATACCTCTCTGCAACTCAAAGGGTTAATTATATTGAGCGTTTCTGGCGTGAACACATTCTCCTTCCCTGCACCACCCACCCTCCCCTTTCACAGGTTCACTTTTAACCCTTTGAGTTCCAGAGGGGAACGGAATGCATTGCTTTGCAATGCATTCCATACCCCTCTGGCACTCAAAGGGTTAAAACGTTGGATGTAAAATACTGAGTGGCTAGCATCCGCATTAAAGCGGAACTCTCAGTTATTGCTAAGTCGCCATGCATTCATTAAGCGCATGGCGACTAGCTTGGAAATCCATGTCTTACCTTTAAAAAATCACAGATTCTAAGGAAATCTTTGCCGTTTGGAGACTGACTGGCAGATTAGTGCGGTCAGCGCGCCTGCGCCGTCAGTCCCTTCCTGTTACCATGTGGTACGCTGTAATGCTACTCAATGGAGAACGGGGCTGACAGTGCAGGCGCGCAGACAAGATGTCTGTGCTGTAGCCTGGGTTCCGGTCTCCAAACGGCAACAATTTCTTTAGAATGTGCTATTTTTTAAAGGTAAGACATGGATTTACAAGCTAGTCGCCATGCGCTTAAAGGGATAGTAATGGTTAATTTTAAGTTGATTTAATATTCTAGCCATTAAAAAAAGATTAACAACAATGTAAGTCTTATCTCTCAAACCTTTATGGTTTGAGAGATATAACTTGCTAAAGTTACTTTTTCCTGGCTATTTCACTCAAGTCTGCCATATAGCTGACAGCTGCAGATTCCGGTCATTTGACCAGACAGAGGCTCTTCAGCAGAACTGAAATCACACTATTAAGAAATAAATACTTCATTGGAACGGTCTACAAAGTGTGCTTGCAAGCCAGGCAGACTTTGTAGACCATTCCAAATTAAGTATTTATCTTTAGGTATCGTTATATTGGCGCTGCTGAAGAGCCACATCTGGTCAAATGACCAGAATCTGCTTCTGACATCTTTACAGCTCATCAAGCAGAAAGGGGCGGGACCAGAGAACTTATTTTTCTATATTTTCCAAACCATAACGGTTTGAGAGATACGAATAAATGCAAGTACTCTCTTTTAATTGTATCTGCCATATAGTTAATATTTTTTTTCCTGACATTACTATCCCTTTAATGAATGCATGGTGACTTAGTAATAGCTGAAAGTTCCACTATTACCATATTGTCATGTTGAAAATGGTGAGATAAGAATCTCGCCCTGCATAAAAGCGTGAGGTTCTCATGTCGCCTCTTCAAATGTTGATACCTTCACTTTACTGGCTGCATACAACTCCCATCATCCTTACCTTGCCTCTAAAAATACTGTAAGTCAACACCTAAAGGAACATCAAACTGTTTACAGAGTTCATGTATTTATTCCATCCCTCTGTGTACCCATAATCAGTAATATAATCTCATCTCTTATTTTATATCTTACTAGTTGAACAGCCCGTTACACGGGCCACAGTGCCTCAGGCAGCCGGTCGCGGGGCAGTCACACAGTGGAGACTGCCCGCGCCTCGGCTGATACAGAGCCTCTGGCAGCCGGTCGCGGGGCAGTCACACGCGGTGGAGACTGCCCGCGCCTCGGCTGATACAGAGCTGGACGCTCCTTCGGAGCGCCCAGCTCTGTATTAGCCGCGGCTCGAGCAGTCTCCACTGCGTGTGACTGCCGCACGCGCAGCAGTGTCTACTGCGCATGTCGGGCGTTACACACAACTTGGCGAATTATTATATAGGATATTCATTTATATTCAAATAGGAGATTATACAGTATACTTAACTAATAGCTTGCTCTCTCTCTTCCATGGCTCATGCTGAATAACAGGGCAGAGCGGAGCGGGGAGAGAGAGACGGGGCAGTGATGTGCAAGATTGGGAAGAGGTTCTGGCTCCAGGTGAAGAGGTCTCACATCCTCACACATTACTGGATAAATTACTGTACAAATTATTAGACTTACAGTATTTTTTACAGGCAAAGCAAGGATGATGGGAGTTGTATGCGGCCATGTATGCGGCGATGTTTGAAGAAGAGACATAAGAACCTCATGCTTTTATGCAGGGCGAGATTCTCATATTGCCATTTTGAAGACGGCAGTATGGTTAATGCAGCTGCTAGCTGCGCAATATTTTATATTCAACTTTTGAAAAGGATACCCCTTCAATTTGCCACCTGTTCGCCCATTCATATGACCCCATCCACGGTACCCTCTGCCCCTCTACTTGTCCTCCTCCCACCTCCGTTTCTCCTCCTGCTACCCTTGTCCTACTAGTCATTATATGAATGGTGTTATTGAAAAAATATTCTAGAGCCAGGGTGATGGGGCTTTAACCCTTTGAATATCAGATGCGCGTACCATGCAATGCTCTGCAATGCAATATGTTGGAGATGTCTCTTGCAGTTAAGGGCTTACAAGTCTCATTTGGAAAAACAGGACTTTGTATCTGTCTCCTAAGGTGCAGTTGGTTTGCCATAGAATTGTTCCACTTTTAGATTTGTTCCTATTTCTCATAGTTGCTTTTCATAAATCCTTAGCTGACCTTTTTGTAACATTCCTTTGTGCTATTTAATTCTGGTCACTTGGGAAAAAGGACAGTTGGGATTATCAAGCTGCATAAGAACAACTGAGTGCTGACTGGTTAATACAACACTGCAGTACAGTAGTATTCACAAAATAGCTTTAAGCTTTAGGGACCAGAGATGTGCACAACACATAATGACATAATGTTAAAGGGATAATAATGTTTCATAATAAAAGCAGCTCTAATTAATCATCATAGTATTTGGACTTTGGAGAGTGTTATTTCAATTCTGTCAGAGTTGTAGTTCAAGAGTAATTGAATAACTCCCACCCCTTTTACTGATGTAACACTGTTCAGCCAGCTCAGAAGGGAGGTGCCCAGGTAGATTGCAGAGAGGGACAATCTTCAATTAAGATAAGGGAAAAACCTGAAAAACTTGTCAAGGGGGGCAGCGGTTTCATTGTTCTCATAGGAATAAGATTGTCCCTTGCTGTTATCTGTCTGGTCTATGGACTGGATTCCACATCTGAGAAGAGATGGCTTACACTAGGTAAAAGGGGTGGGAGGGGAAACTTTGCTTGTGAATATCTCTTGAGAGATAACTTATATCGTTCTTCATGTTTTTTTAATGCCTACAAAATAAAATAAAGATAAAATGAAGTATTACTATCCCTTTAAGTCATCTCCAGACTTGAAGCATGGTTTTGCAGCCTTTGCAGTGCTATAACCCAAATATCCTGGGCAGGCTGTGTTGCTCTCTGTGACGTGCTGGAGAGCCAAGATTTACTCAACTACACTGTTATTTAACCCTTTGAGTGCCAGAGGGGTATGCACCAAAGTGTTAACAAGGGAACGTTTGGTGGCTTTGTAATTAATATGTTTGTCTGTCCTCATATTGGCACACTACACTAGAGCTGGCCTGGATGGGCAAAGTGTTTGGCTGCAAGTTATTAAATTACCTAAAAATTCTTGGCAATGCCCCACTACTGGACATGAACCCAGAAAAATCCCCTAAAACACGAGTGCAAAACAACAATTTCAGGCTTAGGTAACCCATCTTGATTCTGAACCTGCCTCTACTATTGGACTAGAAAATAGTTATCACTGTTTTATCTCACAGATTCCTTCTGAAGTCTTTGGGGAATTGTAAAGCTAAAACCCAGTAATTAAGTTATCAACTACAAAGGAATGTAGGCTTTTGTTAGAGTTTGGTACTTCTACCTCAGTCCACCAGATGGCAGTCTAGGTTCATCAACTGAACAGAATTGATGGACAATAGTTTTTGCCTTATTTATGAACACATTTCAAAGACTTTGATGCTACACTGTGATATCACCTATCTGCTGCACTTTTAACAGCATGTTCTGTTCCCATTTCCTGAATTTTCTCACTAAATACACAAATAGATTTAATCACCCAAAAACTTGATCTGTGAAACCTCGTTTTGCCTGTCTGGAAGAGTCATCAAACGGAATACTCTAGAAAATTATATGACGAACAGGTGATCGGTACAAAAATACTTTCTTTGGAATAAAATAACCAGATGAACGATGCCAGGTGCTTTAAAGGAGAAGTAACACCTCTTAATAACTACCCCCACTTACCTCATTATGACCAGAAAATTCTAACGGCCCCTACACATTTTGCCATTGTGCCTTTCTTCAAGTGATAATATTTAATCGGTCCTAGATGTCATGTCCATGGGGGCAGACATGTCAGTTTCTATGCCACAGGACCTCAAACTCTGCCCACTGAGCATTTTAACCCTTTAGGGTCCAGATGGGCATGCAATGAAATATGTTTCTTAAAGGGTTAACTAGTCATGCACTCTACTTCAAGCTGAAAAATACTACTGTACTATGATTAAAGCGGAACTACCACCATATTTAAAGTCACCCTGCAATAATTAGGCAGGCGGTGACTAGCTTAATAATAGTTATCTTACCTCTCAGCACTACACCATTCTAAAGAAATCCTTAACCCTTTGAGTGCCAGAGGGGTACGCAAGGCATTGCTTTGCAATGCGTTGCATACCCCTCTGGCAATCAAATGGTTAATCTAACGAGACTGATGACCAGGTTAGTGCAGTCTGCACGCCTATGCCGTCAGTCCCTTCCGGTTACCATGTGTCACACTGCAATGCTTCTTAATCAAGACTGGGATCGACGGCGCAGGCGCGCAGCAAGATGTCTGCTCTGATGTCTGGCTTCTGATCTCAGAAGATTAAGGGTTACTCTAGAATCGTGTAGTTCTGAGAGGTAAGATAACTATTATTAAGCTAGTCGTCATCTGCCTAACTATTGTAGGCTGACTTTAACTATGGTGGTAGTTCCGCTTTAAGGACCAGATGGGCGTGCAATGCATTATGTTTCTTAAAGGGTTAACTAGTCATGCACTCTGCTTCAAGCTGAAAAATACTGCTGTACTACGATTAAAGGAGAGGCAAATCATCCTAATAATACACTCCCTTTAAATGGGTACTCTTATCTCTGTTAAAGTACTTCTTCTATTAAAGTGCTATGTGAGTTCATCTTCCATCCTTTTTTTTTTTTAATGTAATGCAGTACAGCCTGAGATTTTACCTTTTAAAAATAAGCCGGTGACATCAGTTAACCCCTTAGGGACCCTTGACGTACCAGGACCGTCAAGGGTAAACTTGCTTGAAAGACCCTTGACGGTCCTGGTACGTCACGTACTTTTTACTTACAGCGCTCTACTGGGAGCGCTGTAAGTAAAAATGGGGCATGAAATAGACCGCTCCAAGATCGGAGCGATCTGTTTCAAGCCCCATAGTGACGCGCCGATACACGTGACAGGTCACGTATACCGGCTCGTCAACGTGCCCTTATGCGGACGTTATGGGACGGAAATGTCCCATAATGTCCGGTCCTTAAGGGGTTAAGGACAGGCTGTGGAATAGCCTGTGGCGTAACTAGAAGCCACCGGGCCCTGGTGCAGAAATTGCCATGCCATCTTCACATTGCCCCATGTCCATCTCCTACCTCCATCACACGATCCCGCTCTGTTCTCAGTACTGCAGAGCACTGGGAGATGATGTCATCTGCCAGTGCTCTGCATTACTAGAGCGCCGGGAGATCAGCTGAACTGCTGCTGGTACGGGCTGCGGGCGAGTGGCGATGGGTTCGCAGGGGGCGCCCGGCCCCTGGAGTGACGGGCCCAGTCGCAGGTGTGACACCTGCGAGCCCTATTGTTATGTCACTGGCCACTGCGTATAGCTCTGCACCGCAGCCTATCAGTCTTTGCCTCTTCCCCTCCCCAGTAGCACCTCGTTGCCACCAACTACTCTGACTGGATGTTTCCTCCATGTGTGGTGGAGCGCTCTCTAGCCAATAACAGCGGTCCAGCTCACATGGAGGAAGCCTCTGTCAGAGTAGGAAGTGAGAATGAGGCAATAATGGGGAGAGGAAGAGGAGAAGATTGACAGTTTGAGGTGCAGAGATGTACCACTGCCTGTCCTTAACTGACTTCACCAGCTTATTTTTAAAATCTCGGGCTATACTGCATTACATTAAAAAAAAAAAATAAGGATGGAAGATTAACACGGATAGCATTTTAATATAAGAAGGACTTTAAAAGAGGTGAGAGTTTTGCTTTAAAAAATCCTAATAGCCTCTGTGAATTACGCCGTTGAGATTTTGTTCAATAGGTAATATTTTCAATTTGTCCTGGATGCGATGTCCTTGGAGGCGGACATGACAGTTGCTGACAGGTTTACAAATGCTTTTCAAAGGGTTAAAACTGAAGCAGAAAAAGTGCAAAGGTCTATTTAACCCTTTAGGGACCAGAGGGGTCCCCAAACACTTTGCAAAACAATGCACTTCCCACATTTCTAATCCTTAAAGGGTTAAAACTTTGAAACAATCCAGACTGATTGTATCGGCAGTGGGAGGGGATAGCACTTGGAATGCGTGGAAGACAGAGGAAGCATAAGCACTGGAGAGAGAGCAGGGGGTGGGAGTACAAGACAGAGAGAGCGGAGGTGCAATGGGGAGAGATGGAGGGGGACAGCATGGCAGAAGTACTGATACCTTGTGGGAGAGACAGAACAGGGAAGTGGGGGGGTTAAAGTGGGGAAAGTGAGAGACGGAAAGTTGCCTAGTAGTTCTGCCTGCCTGCTAACCCACTTAAGAAGTTCTCCTGCCTTGCATGGACAAATGAACGTCCATTAACGGGGGAACTCTCACCTTAGTTAAACTTGCCTTCTTATTACAGCTCAATGTTGTTGACGCTGTAATACGTTTCTTATTTTCATTTTAAATCAGTAGTTGCAGAGATATTAGTTTGTAAAACTGGGATTGTGACATCAGTTTCTTTCAGGCTGAAGGTACAGCTCTTCCCCACAGCCTGTCAATCTTGCTCAATTCCCCACCCCACTTAGTGCCTCCTCCAATGACAGAGGATTCCTGCATATGACCTGGACGCGCTTTTGCTAGAGAATGCGCCAGGTCATTTGCAGGAATCCTCTGTCATTGGAGGAGGCACTAAGTGGGGTGGGGAATTGAGCAAGATTGACAGGCTGTGGGGAAGAGCTGTACCTTCAGTCTGAAAGAAACTGATGTCACAATCCCAGTTTTACAAACTAATATCTCTGCAACTACTGATTTAAAATGAAAATAAGAAACGTATAACAGCGTCAACAACATTGAGCTGTAATAAGAAGGAAAGTTTATCTAAAGTGAGAGTTCCCCTTTAAGTTGCTTTATTAATACATTTTCCAGACATCGTGTGATCATTTTTCCTACAATTTTGATTGGTAAAAATGGCAAATGGAACAAGAAACAAAATAACAGTTTCTCGAGATGTTTTTTGTGCTTTTTAAAAAAAAGCACGTTTCATACAAATTCTGAAATTACAGAATCCTTTCGTTTGTACCTATTTGGGACCCTAACCCTTTGCGTTCCAAAGAAAGTATATTTGCACTTATCCCCTGTTCATCATATTTTCAAGAGGATTCAGTTTGATTAATCTTCCAGACGGACAAAATGAGATTTCACAATTTTTGGGTGATTAAATCTATTTGTGTATTTGGTGAGAAAATTCTGAAAATGGGAACAGAAGAAGCTGTTAGAAAGTTCAGCAGATAGGTGATATCACCGTGTAGCATCAAAGACTTTGAAATATGTTCATAAATACTGCAAAAACTATTGTCCAACAATTTTATTCAGTTGATGTACCTAGTCTGCCATCTGGTGGACTGAGGTAGAAGTATCCATATCTAACAAAGGCCTAGATTGCAGTTGATAACTTAATTACTGGGTTTTAGCTACACAATTACAGACTTCAGAAGAAATCTGTTACATAAAACCAGTGATAACATTTTTCTAGGCTAATGGTTGCATTCCTCTCTGGCACTCAAAGGGTTCAATTTAACAGGGATGTTACAAATATATGTGTTGTGTTTTGTTTTTTTTTTACTTAGAGGGGTTTAGGGTGTAGTGTTATTACAAGATAAAAGGAAGGGAAAATAAGAACTGTTTGGAATGTTTCAATCTTCTACACGTCCACTAGTCAAAGAACCTCATGTAAATTGAGGCAAGTGTACAGGACAGGGGAGCAGCAGAGAATGAGTCCTTACCTTTTGGCATCCAATAATTGTTATGGCATCTATGAACATGTACAAATACATAAATACATACATTAATATGCCACACACCATCTAGACTCCCCTTTCATTTAACTCTTTGAGTACAAGTTCCAGTACAAGTGCTTGAAATGAACCCTGTCACCGGCTTCATTCATAGAAAGCGCAGTGCTGTGCTTTCATCAGTGAGTCAATTACCTGGTCTGACCCTGATCCATGCTAGGTGGATGTGAGGAGGGGTCCTGATTAGTGTTGAGCGAGCATGCTCGGCCGATGCTCGGATCGGCTCGAGCATCGCTCTGCTCGGCACATGGCGGTACTCGTACGAGTACCGCATGTGCTCGCCCGCCATGTTCGGGTCTCCTCCCCGCACGTTTCGCGGCTGCTGCGCAGCCAATAAACGTGCAGGGAGGCTCTGACATCAGTGTAATGCCAGCAGCCATGTTGGCTGCTGGCATTACACTGATTGGCTGGCCAGAACCCGTGGTCGGGTGCTGTATAGCACCTGACCAGCGAGTTCGGCTCAGTCTTAGCCAGGGAGAGATGAGGATAGGAAGGGAAAGTCAGTGTAGGGAGAAGACAAGCAAATTTGTTAAAAAAAAGACCCAAAAGTCCTTTTTAGGACTACTGTGTGTGGGGGCAGCAGTTTATTTTGTGTGGGGGGAAAAAAAACAAAAACAAAAAAAAATTCATATATTCTGTTTAGTGTGCAAAGTTGCAGATTAGAGCACATTCTGTTTAGTGTGCAAAGTTGCAGATTAGAGCACATTCTGTTTAGTGTGCAAAGTTGCAGATTAGAGCACATTCTGTTTAGTGTGCAAAGTTGCAGATTAGAGCACATTCTGTTTAGTGTGCAAAGTTGCAGATTAGAGCACATTCTGTTAAGTGTTCAAACTGTAAAATATCAAAGTCACATATTCCATTCAGTGTGCGTCGCCGCAGTTTAGCAGCACATTCTGTGTACTGTGCACAGTTGCAGAATAGGAAGAAATACTGTTAAGTGTTCAAACTGTAAAATATCAAAGTCACATATTCCATTCAGTGTGCGTCGCCGCAGTTTAGCAGCACATTCTGTGTACTGTGTACAGTTGCAGAATAGGAAGAAATACTGTTAAGTCTTCAAACTGTAAAATATCAAAGTCACATATTCCATTCAGTGTGCGTCTCCGCAGTTTAGCAGCACATTCTGTGTACTGTGCACAGTTGCAGAATAGGAAGAAATACTGTTAAGTCTTCAAACTGTAAAATATCAAAGTCACATATTCCATTCAGTGTGCGTCACCGCAGTTTAGCAGCACATTCTGTGTACTGTGCACAGTTGCAGAATAGGAAGAAATACTGTTAAGTCTTCAAACTGTAAAATATCAAAGTGACATATTCCATTCAGTGTGCGTCGCCGCAGTTTAGCAGCAAATTCTGTTTACTGTGCACAGTTGCAGAATAGGAAGAAATACTGTTAAGTCTTCAAACTGTAAAATATCAAAGTGACATATTCCATTCAGTGTGCGTCACCGCAGTTTAGCAGCAAATTCTGTTTACTGTGCACAGTTGCAGAATAGGAAGAAATACTGTTAAGTCTTCAAACTGTAAAATATCAAAGTCACATATTCCATTCAGTGTGCGTCACCGCAGTTTAGCAGCACATTCTCTGTACTGTGCACAGTTGCAGAATAGGAAGAAATACTGTTAAGTCTTCAAACTGTAAAATATCAAAGTCACATATTCCATTCAGTGTGCGTCGCCGCAGTTTAGCAGCACATTCTGTGTACTGTGCACAGTTGCAGAATAGGAAGAAATACTGTTAAGTCTTCAAACTGTAAAATATCAGTCACATATTCCATTCAGTGTGCGTCACCGCAGTTTAGCAGCAAATTCTGTTTACTGTGCACAGTTGCAGAATAGGAAGAAATACTGTTAAGTCTTCAAACTGTAAAATATCAAAGTCACATATTCCATTCAGTGTGCGTTACCGCAGTTTAGCAGCACATTCTGTGTACTGTGCACAGTTGCAGATTTGCAGCACATATTCCGTGTAATATGAAGAAGGCGGGTAAAAAGGGACGGGGAAGTGGACGTGATCCTGATAGTTCAGGGCGCGGGTCAGGACGCGTAGAAACTGTGCCTGGTGCCAGAGCACAAGAAAGAAAGACATCCACCATACCTAGCTTCATGTCTCATTTTACAGGGCGTCGCAGGACATCACTCTCGAGGTCCGACCACTGCGAACAGGTGGTCGGTTGGATGTCAGCTGATACTGCTTCCAGTCGGTTAAGCACCACCCTGTCTTCCACCAAGTCCACTCTCAGTAGCCAAGAGTCTGGTCAACATAATCCTCACTCTGATCATCCTTCCTCCCACCATAGACGGTCTGGTCAAAGAAGTGATCCCACACTGGGATATAGTGAGGAGCTCGTCTCATCACCAATCCTTCATTTGACCCTCTCTCCAAGCACGCTTGCAGAGGAACATGACATCTTGTGCCCTGATTCACAACCTCTAGAGGGTACCCAATCACAAGAAGATGACAGATGTGAACGGCATTTAAGGTCAAAGGAAGTAGTGGATGATGATGATGATGAGACACAGTTGCCATTAAATCAACCACTATTACTGTCTCAAGACCTTGTTGAGGAGGATGATATACAGTTGTCAATGACTGAGTATGTGGTGGGATCAAGACATGAGGAGGATGATCAGAGTGAGGAAGTGGAGGAGGACTTGGTGGACGATGAGGTGACTGACCCCACCTGGGAAGGTGTAGAGCCGAGCGATGACAGCAGTCCTGAGGGTGAGCCATCTGCAGCACCGCAACAGGCTGGAAGAGGCAGTGGTGTGGCTACAGAAAGAAGGCGGACCGCACCAAACCGGCCCGCAAATGTTCCACGGAGCACCCCCTTGCGTAAATCTACCTTGCCAAGGGGTAGGTGTTCCGCGGTATGGCGTTTTTTTAAGGAAAGTGCGGACGACAAAAGAATTGTAGTTTGCAACCTGTGCCACACCAGAATGAGCCGAGGCATGAACACTAGAAACCTCACCACCACCAGCATGATCCGACACATGGCATCCAAGCACCGTAATAAGTGGGAGAAACGCCTGGATCGCCCATCTGTGTCTGCAGGCCACACCACTGCCTCCTCTTCCCCTGTTTTCGGTGCCGGCCAATCGCCTGTCGAAGGCGCAGGCCCGCATACCTCCCGCCCTGCAATTGTACCATCTGAAGCACCATCAGCAACCACATCCACTTCCCTGTCCCAGCGCAGCGTCCAAATGTCGTTACCCCAGGCATTTGAGCGCAAGCGAAAATACCCAGCCACCCACCCACAGGCCATAGCACTAACCTCACACCTTTCCAAATTACTGGCCATCGAAATGCTGCCATTTAGGCTTGTGGACACTGAGTCCTTCCGCAGCCTGATGGCAGCAGCTGTCCCTCGGTACGCGGTCCCCAGCCGCCACTACTTTTCCCGGTGTGCCATCCCCGCATTACACCACCATGTGTCCCGTAACATCACCCGTGCCCTGACCAACGCAGTTACTGGGAAGGTCCACTTAACGACTGACACATGGACAAGTGCTTGTGGCCAGGGACGCTACATTTCCCTGACGGCACACTGGGTGAATGTCGTGGAGGCTGGGAGCGACTCGGACCCTGGGATGGCACGGGTGCTACCCACGCCGAGGATTGCGGGCCCTACCTCCATCAGGGTTTCCGCCAGCACCTACGTTATTGGCTCCTCCTCCTCCGTTTCCACCTCCGAATTCTCTGCGCGCAGCGCCACTCACCCATCAGCCGGTAGCTGGAAGCAGTGTAGCACTGCAGTGGGGAAGCGTCAACAGGCCGTGCTGAAGCTGATCTGCCTTGGGGACAAACAGCACACGGCCTCAGAGCTGTTGCAGGGGATTAGTCACCAGACCGAGCAGTGGCTCTCGCCACTCAACCTGCAACCAGGCATGGTTGTGTGTGATAATGGGCGTAACTTGGTGGCGGCTTTGGAGCTCGGCAAGCTCACACACGTACCATGCCTAGCGCACGTATTTAATTTAGTGGTTCAGCGATTTATAAAAACCTACCCCAATGTGCATGATCTCTTGACCAAGGTGCGCCGCGTGTGTGCACATTTCCGTAAGTCATCTACAGCTTCGGCCGGCCTGTTGAAGCTGCAGCAGCGCTTACAATTGCCAGCTCACCGGCTGCTGTGTGACGTGAGCACGCGCTGGAACTCCACCTTCCACATGTTGGCCCGGCTTTGTGAGCAGCAGAGGGCAGTAGTGGAGTACCAGCTGTTACACGGTCGTCGCCTCTCCGTTCAACTTCCTGTAATCAGAAGTGAGGAGTGGGAATGGATGTCAGACCTCTGTGAGGTTTTACGCAATTTTGAGGAATCGACACAGATGGTGAGCGGCGATAACGCTATTATCAGTGTAACCATCCCACTTCTGTGTCTACTGAAACGCTCGCTGCTCACAATTAAAACCGACGCTTTGCATGTGGAAGAGGTGGAAATGCGGGAGGAAGAGCTTACACAAGGTGATAGCCAGAGCACCCTCACTTCGTCTTCTCAGCGACAATTGGAGGAGGCGGAGGAGGAGGAGGAGGAAGACACGGTTGCCTCCGCTACAGAGGGTAGCCATGGAACTTTAGTTCCATCTCTTCAGCGTGGGTGGGCAGAAGAGGAGGAAGAGGATGAGGAGATTGAGAGTCATCCTCCTGGTGAGGACAGCGAAATCTTGCCTGTTGGTACTCTGGCACACATGGCTGACTTTATGTTAGGCTGCCTTTCCCGTGACCCACGCGTTATACGCATTTTAGACAACACGGATTACTGGGTGTTCACCCTTCTGGACCCCCGCTACAAAGAGAATTTCTCATCTCTCATTCCTCCGGTGGAGAGGACAAGCAAAATGGTGCAATACCAGAAGGTTCTTGTCGAAAAATTGCTCCAAAATTTTCCATCTGACAACGCTGGCGGCAGAGTACGTGCTACCTTGGCCAACCGAGAAGGGGAGAAAAGGGGAGCACACAGCAGTTCCGACAAAGGCAGGGCAACACTCTCCAAGGCGTGGGACACCTTCATGACACCCCGCCAGCACCCTCACCCTGATGCGCAGCCTAGTGTCACAAGGAGGGAAAAGTTTTGGAAGATGGTGAAGAAGTACGTAGCAGACCGTGTCAGCGTCCTCAATGATCCCTCTGTGCCTTACAACTACTGGGTGTCCAAGCTGGACACGTGGTATGAACTGGCACTCTACGCCTTGGAGGTGCTGGCCTGCCCTGCCGCCAGCGTTCTGTCTGAGCGGGTATTTAGTGCTGCTGGTGGCATCATAACAGATAAGCGTATCCGCCTTTCCACCGACAATGCTGATAGGTTGACACTTATAAAAATGAACAAGGCCTGGATTTCCCCTGACTTCTCCACTCCACTGGAGGAAAGCCCTGGGGGAACATAAACTCACTTTATATATGTTATTTACAATGATGGGAATACTCTGTATTCCCATTCACCCCTTCCACCCAAAAAACGGGTATATGGTTGACTCTTAATCTTCTCATCCTCCTCCTCCTCTTCCATATGCCCTGTGATATAATTTTTATATAGGGCCAGCTCACCAGCGGGCCCTGTGATATAATTTTTATATAGGGCCAGCTCACCAGCGGGCCCTGTTTGACAATTTTTGTATAGGTCAGCTCACCAGCGGGCCTTCTCATATAATGTTTTATTGGGTCAGCTCTCTAGCGGGCCCTCTCATATAATGTTTTATAGCGTCAGCTCACTAGCGGGCCTTCGCATATAATGTTTAGGATGGTCAGCTCCGCAGCAGACCCTCACCCATAATGTTTTAGATGGTCGGCTCAGCGCACGTTTCCCTCTTAATCATGGCCTCAGTTCAGAAAAATCAAGGACATTTTTGGGAGAATTTGCCTCTGCGCACGTTTCCCTCTTAATCGTGGCCTCAGTTCAGAAAAATCAAGGAAATTTTTGGGAGAATTTGCCTCTGCGCACGTTTCCCTCTTAATCATGGCCTCAGTTCAGAAAAATCAAGGAAATTTTTGGGAGAATTTGCCTCTGCGCACGTTTCCCTCTTAATCATGGCCTCAGTTCAGAAAAATCGAGGACATTTTTGGGAGAATTTGCAGATGATATACAAGTAAATATACAGCAAATACTGTTTGGTAACAATTTTTCGCCTAAAGTCGTTTTTATCTGCCTTTTTGTGTGTTTTACGGTCAGTCTGTAAAAATGGCGTACTACGGGCGAAAGATCGTTCCCAGCAGCGATGTTGGAGTCCAAGATGCATCCAGACATCCTCCCTATGCTGTCCCTGAACCATTTCTGTGGTGTTTCCATCCTTTTCTGCCCTTTTCCTATGGACCAGGCACCCTCCCCTCATCAGAGCAGGGGGTGCCTGGTGTAATGCTCGAGTCCTCCCATTGACTTCAATGGGGCTCGGGTGCTCGGCCGAGCACTCGAGCCTCCGGGGGTGCTCGGTCAGAGCACCCGAACACCCGAGCATTGAGGTGCTCGCTCATCACTAGTCCTGATGCCCCCCTCAAGGTCTGAAGAATATATTTAAACTAAATATAAAAATAAAAGGAAGAAAAAAGCCCATATAACATGTTACACATATGTTATATGGGCTTTATCAGAAAATGCCAACAATTGTCACCTGCATTGATCATCTATCCTACAGGATAGTTGATCAATGCAACGGGGGTGTCAGGAGGGGTCCTGATGTTCACCTTAAGGTCTGAACTTTTTTTTTTTACATATAATTAAAAATACAATAAAAAATAAAATTTCTTACTCAAATACAGGCAAGGTATACAGCCGCATACCTTACCTATTAACCCTTTTATTTCCAGAGGGGTAACAAACACATTTCAACGTGCTGCTACCTCTCTTGTACTCATAGGGTTAATCATGCAATACAAATACAATGAGGGCATGTAGAAAAAATTGGAGAAGAAACAAAGTCGAATTTAAATGGAGAAAAAAAAGTCATGGGAGCACTATAAGTCAAATTTTAAAGGTGGGGGTTAAAATGTCGAATGTGAACAATATTTGTCGAATTAAAATGGTGAAAGAAAGCATTGTAAGTTGAATGATAGGAAACTGGTCTGATTGTAATGGGCCACATGAAAGCGCACAAGTGTACCCCTTGTAGTAACTCCCCAGAGTTACAGAGTGCAGTGTTGCTACTAACAGAACGTTCTCACCCAATGGACAAAACTTGTAAATGGCACATCCCACAGTTTTATCAGTGACCTAATTATGTTCCTTTTGTTTAACTCTTTGAGTGCCAGGTAATGACCCCATAATCCTAGACAAAGACCACAAATGTATCAAAAAAAGGAAGAGAAAGAGAGGTGGTAATAAATTGATTTTTTTTTTTTTTTGGGGGGGGGGTGATTTACGCTATATGGGTGGACATAGCGCTTGATATTTGAATTTTCATTGTTTTTCTATTCTAGACCCTCGAGCTGCATGCACATTCTATAGACCTGTTCGTTTTCACCTTTGCACCACAGTTTGGATTTGGATACTAACCTTTGAATGAAGCATTCCTCATCAGGGGGAGTACATTTGTTTTACTCAGTAGAAAATGCCCCATTTGAAAAAGAAAATAAATAAATTATATATATCATTTTTTTTCCTCTCCATAATAATGGTTTAACCGTTTAACCTCTGGCACTCAACCGATGCAAATAGTACAGAGGTAGGCAACCTTGGGCACTAAGTGAGTATAAAGAGGTGATAAAGTGGTGATGACTTCTCCAGTGATATCACATCTCTAGTTCCTAGAGGAGAGGAGGAGAGAACTTCTACAGTGAGATTATTTGTCTAGATCCTAGAGGAGAGGAGGAGAGAACTTCTACAGTGAGATAATTTCTCTAGTTCCTAGAGGAGAGGAGGAGAGAACTTCTACAGTGAGATAATTTCTCTAGTTCCTAGAGGAGAGGAGGAGAGAACTTCTACAGTGAGATAATTTCTCTAGTTCCTATGTTAATCTATAGAGCCTGTACACTAAGATCTCTAAGGTGGGAGAAACCTTAGTACGTAGGCTCCATAGAATAACACAGGAATTGGAGAAGTGGTATCACAGGAGAAGTTATCTAATGTTAATTGCCTTTTTATCACACTTTAGTGCATCTCCTCCTAGACCATCCAAGGTTTCCTACCTCTGAGGTAATGATACTTAGCCATTGCTATCATTAAGGTACACTAGAACACCAAAGGAACATCTGACATTGAATTGTAGAAACCCAAATATTTTCCTTCCTAACATCTGTAGACTGTTAGTGTGATTTATTTTGATCTAAAAGAAGAAAAAAATATTTCAGTAGACTGACAGCTTATTTTAATTTTCAGCTGTTAAAAGTCTCCGGGAGATCTGAATGGGGTAGAAGCTTGTACTTTGATGTTGCTGGAATATCCATTTAGTTTCAGGTACACCTGCCTCCCAGCAATTTGTGGTGGCAAGTTGCCACTGTCAAGATGATCTCTAACGCCATTATTTCTGTTTGTTAAAGTGATCAGGGTTTGTGTGGCCTCACGCTCATAGAACTGGTCTCTATTTGTATGCCTTTAGGGTGGAGGTCAGTTAAAACAGACCCCTTAGAAAATGTGTCTGTTTAGTTTAACATTTTCATCTTTCAAAGTTCTGTTCTTCCACAAAGCCTCCTTTAATTTAAATAATTTTAGCCTCACATTAACCTCTTTATAACAGATTTCTATCAGTCTTGTAAGTCACTTAGGATAAGGTAATAAGGAATGGAGGGGCCAGGTTTTGGTAAGCATACCTAATGGTAAAATCCACAAACATTTAAACAGATAGAATGCAACTAATCTTGCAGCTAAAAGCAAAAACACATGGTACTGGCGCACATTCATGCTTATTAAAAATTGACTCTGTATACTGCTGCATATTGCCTGTGTATAGTCACTACTAGGGGTGGGCAAAAAGTCAGTAAAATTTGCTGCATGATTTTTCGCTTTTTTCACAAATGTTTTCTCCTTTTCACCCCTGAAAAATGTTTCTCCTTTTCCCCCACTTGCAATACATTTTTGCTATGTTTCCTATAACTGCAGCATTTCCAACCACAATATTACTTACAACATGTGCCATGAAATGTTTGTTAGAAGGTTGAGAGCCTTTGTCCTTTGCTCACAACACTAACTTCCTGCTTGTGCAACACTGGCACAACCATCCTTGAAAAATAACCTCTGCATGTAATATTGCAGCAGGGTGCAACACATGACATCAGTATCACAGTCTCCCTTTGAGGCCTAAGCAATCCTGTGCTCTTACCTCTGTATGGCCTTCAGCCGCTTCCTCATTGCTAGAGTCAAGTTACAGGTGCTGGCACGGACGCCTGTTTATGGGCCTATTCTATTGGGCCTAATTGGGTCCTGCCTCCTTCTGCTGCTTTATAAACCTCATTGAGGCATGACCCTGGCTTGTCCGACTACCCGCTCTGTTTTAACCTTGGCTGTGGCTGATTACCCGATTTGGTTCTCGAATGTGGCTTGTCGCTCTATGCTCTCCTTCGCTCCAATCTGACTACCACCTGTCTGGGCTAGTTGTGGGTGCACTCCATCGGTGTAGTGCAACTGTTACCTCCATGGTAGAGTTGCTGGTTGCCTCTTCCTCCGTTGCCTCCATTGCCACTGTATCCATTACCTCCCGGGACCTTTGTGTAACCCTCCTGTCTGTAGATGACGTACAGTACTACCTTCCCATACTAAACGGTGTTGCAGCTTGCTATATTCCTCACTCTTGCCTCCTCCCTTTGCCTGTGTAGCAGACCGGTGCCGTGACTCTTTCTCAGTACTAGTTACTCTCTGTCTCGCTCCTCCTACCACTCCATGGTAGAGGCACTACTTGGAGACATCTGTCTTTCTGTCTCATGTCTGGGAGTTTAGCTGTCGCTCCAGTGATCAGGTTTCCTGGCATTCCAGGTTTCCATTTGCTAGGTATAGAACCAAGCCTGGTTCTGCTCCCATCTTTCTCTATAGGCTACTGAGAACCGGTTACAGTTCAGTGTCAATCCTTGGGTAGTGGACTCGGCACTGTCCTCACGCCTGTTCCTACTAAGGTTGGGGAAGTGCTTACTCTTGCTTATCTTAATAAACTGGTTAAACTTCAGTGTACCTGTGTTGTGTGTATTATTTACTCTTGTGTCCCTGATAATCAGTTCTTTAAAGCCTCTGTTTTCAACAAAAGTAAAGGGCAGCATATAAACTGCCAACATTTTGGCAAGTTTACTATTCCACAGGCATAATTTTGCATTATGTTTGTGCAGGTTTTTACTTCTTTCTAAGAAGTTATTAAGTGTGAGATGACAGTACATGGTAGAAAAACTGTGCAACTTAATTGCTTTAATACCGCTTACTGTGGGCTTCATAGATTTTGTGGACTGCAGGGTTCCTGAAGGGCTGCCACTACTGGGGCCAGATGTTGATGCAATTATACTGCTACTACTACAAGGTGTCAAAGGTGCAGCACTTCCAGCAGCAACAGAGGCACTCACCATCGATAAGGTTGTGTATGTTAATAACCTGTGTTTTTGTTGCTGCTGGTTACTCAACACAAGTGTGTGTGTGACTTAGTCGGGCTTGAACTTGAAAGCGATGACAATGCTGATGATGACCGACATAATGACTGTTTTAGTCATCTTTGCTTCTCCAGGGTCAGACCTTCCAGTTGATTTCTCAAACAGTTTATAGACAGGCACAGTGCTGTTTTTCAGTGGTGGAAAATTGAGCGCTGACTTTCAACTTCATCTTCATCTGAAAAAGAGGAGGATGCTGGAGGGATATATTCTAGATCTACATCATCATCATCATCACCAGTCATCATTAGGTCATCCCCAACATTGCCAGCAGCTTCTTGCCCACTACCCTTATATTCCTCTAAGACTTTAGAGGTGTCAAACAATTTATTTTTACTTTTACTTTCACAAAGTTTGCCACTACTTCGAGGACAGGTGCTTTGGTGCTTGTTTATCTCACTGTCAGATGCAGCAGTTGGTTCAGCTGCTACACCTTCCTCCATTATGCCATCATCAGTACTAGAATGCAACTTGTTGGCATCTTCAGTGTTCTTCTTACTGGCGCTGGTGGAGGTGCTGAAACTTTTTGGTGGGACCTAGACAAACTGCATCCTCCCTGGGAGGAGAGGGATTATCATCTTTTTTTGCACACTCTTCAGCAACCATGGCTTTTTTGTTTTTGAACTGCACTGCACTACTTCCCCTTTCCCCCTCCCCCTGTCCCTTGTGCATTTGCTGGACAACTACTGTGTGTGTGTTTTTACTCTACAGTGTACATCTGTCATGTTACCCCTTTTTCTTTGCTTTCTTTTGATTCCTTGTCTGGATTTCAGTTTGTTTTCCATGGTTATCCGGAGCCTGGTCCCCTTGTCTTGTGGTTCATCTGAGTCTTTACAGAGCCTCTGTGATTTTGGGTGGGGTGATATCAAAGCATTTGAGGTCTTGACCCTGAATTTCCTGTCTTGTTCCTCAGTAACGTCTTGTGTATTGACCTGACTCTTCCTGTGATTTCCTTCATGTTCTGTGATTTGTTACTGTGCTCATCTGATATCCTGTTACCAACTTTGGCTCCTTTGATTTGACCATTCCTCCATCTGCTGCCTTGTACTGTTTTGCCCATCTGTTCCTGATCTGTTTTGGTCTGAATTCCTGTTTGTCTTAACCGTGGTGGGCTTCTATCTTCAACCATCAGACGATCGTAGACTGCCTCGACCTCCAGTCGGATTCGACTATCCTGTTCTCTATCTTCTCAGTTGAGCTCCAGGCCTCTGTGTACCTGTACAACAACTGCAACTATACTGCAGGTGGGCTATTTGTTCAGCATCCTCTTTGACCTCGGTTGGTAGCTGCTGTTATCTGGGTTGTCATCCAGGGTGCGGGCCAGCTCCTCCGGTTGGCACTAATCTGCCCTTGCAGCCAGAATATCTAATTCATCCTGGGCTGCAGCAAGACAACCCAGAGAGCAACCACCAACAGCTAGCATAGTACTCTCATCTTCACTCCCAAGCATCTGGCCCACTGGAGCTTGCTTTGCAGTATACACGTATTGTTTGTTGTTGTGCTTTTATCATGTTATAGCAAATAGCAGCCTGTCACCTCTTTGTGGAGATTCTACTTCAAAGAGTCTACCAGACAGCTTACATTGGGCGTTTAGTCTGTTAGTTCATCACAACAACACAACTGATGGAGTGTGATGTCTGCCTTGGCCCTCAACAAAATACTCAATCTCATCTGCTATCTATCAAGTCTGCCTCAGTTACACAGCATATGTCAGAGTCCCAGTCAGCTGTCAACTAATATTTGTATTTTTTTTTTACAGTTGTCCACCCAATCTTATCACTGTCCCCCCAAAAAAA
Source organism: Rhinophrynus dorsalis (assembly GCA_037306005.1). Taxonomy (NCBI): domain Eukaryota; kingdom Metazoa; phylum Chordata; class Amphibia; order Anura; family Rhinophrynidae; genus Rhinophrynus; species Rhinophrynus dorsalis. The sequence continues at coordinate 44,774,101 of CM074720.1, forward strand.
TTATAACCCCCCAAAAAATCAACAAGTTATTTCCCCCAGACTTCTCCAGTGAGTTAATAACAGCAAGATCAGCAAGGAAATTGGACTGCATTTGCCTGTGTCTTACAAATCAAATCAGTCAGGCAGAATGTTGGGGTATTTGGGGTCAGCTTCCTTTGCTCCCTTCTCACACCCCAGGCATGTCTAACACAGAAATAACAACAGCAAGATCAGCAAGGACATTGCTTGGACTGCAGCTGTCTGTGTCTTTCAAATCAAATCAGTCCAACAGTATGTGGGGGTACTCCCCCAGGGCAGAGATAATAACAGCCAGATCAGGAAGGAGCTTGTATCATGGCTTCTTGTGTCTTGCCAGTCAGCTACACAAAATTTGGGGGTATTTGGGGTTAACCTCCTTTCTCCCTTCTTCTCCCCCAGAATGCCCCCTGACTCCCCTAATACAGAGAACAAATGTCCTATGTAAAAGACCTAAACTAAGCTTTGATTCCCCTTTATTTGAGTATCTCCTCTAGCTGAAAAACATGCTGCTGTCTCCTCTCACAAACACAGAATGGCTGCTGTGAGAGTCTGACAGCCTTTTATTTGCCTGCAGGAAAAGAAGTGGAAACTGCCATGTAGTGGGGAGAAACTCAGTCTTCCCACTGAGTCCAATGCAATCAACTAGGCAAAAAAAGGGGGAAAACTGCACTTTTTTTGGGGAAATTTACAGCTAGGCAGTTAGTTCCCTTTTTTTGCCTATTGTGGCTTGAGGAGAAAAATTTCACCCATCCCTAATCACTACATTATGGTTGAAGTTTTAGCAATATAAACTATTATGGCCACAGTATAATAAACTTGACACCACACCATGGTACCCCAATATAGCCAAGTCTTAACTTTACCTAGGCCTAGATTACATTGCAGACTATATATGTTACCACTGCTTGTATCTCACAGATTCCTAACTTGTACCAAAAATCAGTGAGGTTGTCATCTGCGATGGAATCCAGGAATTGACTTGCTTTGTCCTGTGAACTGAATCTATTCTGCTTTACTCTTTATAATGGAGAGAGATTCTCTAAGTGGATGTATTGTTTCTTTTCCACTCTATAATAGGCAATGGATAGGATTTCTTAGCCCTACACCCACCTAACTCCAATTCACTGATCTATTTACAATGAAATTCCTCTCTTTAATACAACTTGTGCCAATGGGAAGGTAGTATGGGAGTTTATATCTGTTTCTGGGTGTTCCTTTCCATTGAGCCTTTGTTTAATACCCTTTGATTGCCAGAGGGGTAACACAATGCATTGCAAAGCATTGCGTTGTGCATGCCTCTGGCATTCAAAGAGTTAATGTTATGTACTAAGCAAGACACAGAGGAAATGACATCTATATTCAATCTCAGCTTAGAGAAGTCAGTCCCCCTACTACTACTCCTACTACTAGTACTACTACTACTACTACTACTATGCAGCTAGAGACTCAGAATATTGGGAATGAGGGAGGGGGTGAGGATAGTGATGAAGACTCAAAGACTGAAATTGATGTGGTTGCTGTAAGTTTTAGTGATTCAGTAGTGAAATAACACTCTACATGGCACAAATACTATGAGGATTAATTGGATCTGTTTTTTTTTTTGTGAAACATTACTATCCCTTTAACGATCCGGTATGTCCAGACCTTCCCTGATTTCTTTGTCTGAGCCAAGCTTCCACTGACCCTTCTCTATATCCCCTAATCCAAAACCCTAAATCATAATCCTAAACTAATAATTTCTTAGACCTACCACTTAAGTGAACACAGTATTACCACCCTTAACTATAACCCTGACTGCTTATCCTAAACATTAACTTTATCATCTAATCCTAGCAACTGACCTTAAACACTCAAAGGATTAAACACTGACCCTAAACTATAACTCATATGGTTAAACACCTAAACCTAAACAATAACCCTAAAATTTTACACTACCATCTACCATATAATCTTGATATCAACCGTCATCCATACAACACTAACATTTACCCAAACACCATCACCCTACCCAATCCATACCATCTAATTCTAAACAGTAAAGGAAAACTAACACCTACAAATTAAATTGGGATACATATAATTTCAGATATGATGTACTTCCAGATGGCATCTGTAAAATGTAGTTATTTTATGTTAGATTCCTAAAACTGAATCCTAAACTTGCATTTTAAGGCATGTGTAGACTAGCCTATATAAACACAGAGTGGTTAACTGTTTGTGCAGAGCTAATTAAATGAACGTATTGAAAGTAGTATCCACTATCTCCATTGTTAAAGGGATAGTAGTACCTCTATTAAAGTTGATGTCCGAGTCTTCTTTAATTTTTTTGTAATATAATTTTTTTGTAATACATAGCTCTATATTTCATTACTTACAAATTTGTAGTTCAAGCTCTCGAAGCAGAAAGAATCCCCCTCGCTCCCCTTTCTCTGCATCATGCTGCCTCTCAGTCTGGGTCTGGATGGAGCCCAGAGAGGGACAATCATCAGTAAGAAAAAGGAAAATCCTGCTCTCAAGGGGGGAAGATGTTCCTTATACTTACTGAATGAAGATTGTCCCTTGCTGCATCCATCCGGTCCCACGACCAGATTACAGATCTGATGGGAGGTGGCCGGAGGGGGATCCTTTCAGCTTGAATAGCGCTCGAACTACAAATCTGTAAGTAATGAAATATAGTGCTATATGTTACAAAAAATGTAAAGAAGACTCAAACATCAACTTTAATAGAGTTATTACTATCACTTTACTCTATCAGTCCATTTAAACACAATGCAGAAAAATCACTTCTTAGACATCCTGTTGAGATTTCTATGGTAATTGGAACCCCTGAATCCTGGAAAAAGCAGACATGGGAGCCCCCATAGGGCATATGTAACACTAGATTTTAGGCTTCAGAAAACAAGTAAATAATTTCTAAGAGTTTATTAAGGAGTACAAATTATTTAAGTATGTATAATGCCTAATTTTTACTAGTTAGCTTTCATTTAATCTTAAAATCTATTACACATCTCAATATCTAACTCTATCCCTAAAACTTATCATTAACCCTTTGAGTGTCAGAGGGGTATGCAATGCGTTGCATACCACTTTGCACTCAAAGAGTTAACCCTACGCCTAACCCTGTCCCTAAAACATAACCCTTCCACACCTAACCCTTTCCCTAAACCCTATCATTAACACCAATGTCTGATCCTATCCCTGAAACCTAATCTTAACCCCAACATCTGTCTTTGGAGAAATCAGCCAATCACAGCATAGAAATCACTCAGTTACCTCCAGCCTGTTTCCTATCACTGCCACCTTGAAACCACACAGTTGCTGGTAAGAAAATGACACATATTCACAGTACCCTGGCTGACACACTTTGATAATGTCAGTATTCATGGGCACATTTCAACATTATTATCATTTTTGATTGAAGTGTATATTTCATCCTTTGAGGAGCGGGGGGGGGGGGGGTTGCAACTAATTGTTTCTCAGTGCATTATTCACTCCTATGGTTCACAAAGAGTTAAACAGAATGACATGCAAAAATTGTAGATTGTCAACCCTTACGTTTTACAGATAAAAAAAATACCAAGTAAATGCAAAGCTCCACTGTTGTCGATTTATAGAATATCTCATAGAGTGAACAATATACCACGTCTGTTATTCCCACTGTGAATACCAGGCAATGGAACCCACTACATCATTCCTTAAAGTCCAAAGGTGTCATCTTTCAGGCTCTTTAATAAAACATTTTTATTTTCCAATAAAAGGAGAACTTTAAAAAAAGCAGTTGGTGAGAGCACATTCCCCATTCTATTTTGAAACATTTCAGATGCTGAGGATCAGTTGTAAAACATTTACCACTGTTACATTTTAGTACCAAGAGAAGAATGACTTGAGAATGAATAGGAAGTTGAATGGAATGTAATTTAACTGCAGAAAGACCAGCTGATTGAGATCACAGCTCCTCAGCAAAGTATCTATTTGTTACTTTAGTTAAAGTAGTATATTTTACATTTTTTGGGTTTCACATGAAATTTCTGTGGAACACTAACAAACAAACGATTCAAGAACAAGTATCAAATGTATGAAAATTACAGTTTATATAGTGCAATTTAAGGCTAAATGATTACACTAAAATGTCAGTTAAACATTACCAAAATTGTATCTGAAATAAACCTGTAATGTATAAAAAACGTTAATCTTTTTCTCTATCAACCTATCCACTGGTGTCACAGAACCACACATACTTTCTCTGACTGACACCTCAACCTTGTTCCACTGTTCAATGGTATTCAAAGAACAACACATTCAATGTCTGTGACCCTAGCCTTGTTCCACTGTCCACTGGTAGTCACTGAACACATACACTGTCTGACTCTGCATACTTGTTCTGCTGGTCACAGGTAGTCACAAAACCACACATACACTGTCAGTGTCACTCTAGCCTCATTCCACTGCCCACTGTTATCTATAGGACCACACATAAACTGCATGACACCCCATATTTGTTCCACTGTCCACTGATAGTCACAGAATCACAGACTCACTATCTGCCATCCCAGTCTTTAGCCACTGTACTCCATTATAAAAAATTGTGGAAGCCCTTGAACTATTTCATTGAACCCTAGGGGGAGATTCACTAAGCTGTGATAAAGCAGTGATAAAGTCGACCTGACTTTTCCAGTAATATCACTTCTCCAGTTCCTATGTAATTCTGTAGATCCTATGCACTAAGATCTCCAAAGTAGAAGAAATTGTAGTGCATAAGCTCCAAATAATAACATAGGAACTGGAGAAGTGATATCACTAGAGAAGTTATCTCCACTTTATCACCTCTTTATCACCGCTTAGTGAATCTCCCCCTAGTGTTCCATGGAACAAATTGAGAACCACTGACTTAAAGGAACTCTTACATAAAAACGCAAGGTGGGAGATTCACTAAGCGGTGATAAAGAGGTGATAAAGTGGAGATGACTTCTCCAGTGATATCACTTCTCCAATTCCTATGTTACTCTATGGATCCTATTCACTAAGATCTCTTCAACCTTGGAGATCTTAGTGAATAGGATCCATAGAATAACATAGGAACTGGAGAAGTGATATCACTGGAGAAGTCATCTCCACTTTATCACCTCTTTATCACCACTTATTGATTAACCCCCAATTTCTTTTTATATGGAAAAAGCATGTGGTAAAATCATTGATTTATGTGTAAATGTTTTATTCTCCAAAAACAACTAATGATGGCCCCTGAGAGAGATGAAAACACTTGCAAGGTCAGATGTTCAAAAGAAAAGTGGAAGAGTTCTGGGGCAAACCATTTGTACTATAGGGGAAAACTAAAAATTCCCATTGATTTAAATGTGAATTTTTTTTTTTAAACTTTTTTATTGAATTTTCAAAATACAACTACAACCATACATGAACAGTGAGGACATAAGACATTTCAAGCAATAAGTACTATGAAGGAGAGCCCAACACCAGTGTGCCAGGCATACAGCAGGGAGAACCTTTCCCACAATAGAAAAGCATGTCAATCACCGACTGTTCTAGTAGATTGTGTAAGAAAACTGGAAAAAGTACATAGTACAGTGGCCTAACTAGCATGTCGTATGGAACGCTGTGACCACCAGGGTACCCAACATAGCTATCCTCACAAATAATGTCCTAAGCAGAAGATCCAAAGAACAAAACAAAACAAAACACAAGAGACATTGAACAAAAGACAAGAAACAGGTGCACGCCTCCAGAGGGGCCCAAGCAAACCCCCCAAATCCTAAAGTATAAGAATGAAGAAAGTTAGGATGTTAGAATGAAAGAGAAGGACCAGGCACTCCCAGATCTACCTCCCCTGCATCCAAACAGGGAAAGGAGGAATCCCCCTTCCTCCACCTCCAACAGGGATTCCAAGGTACTATACGTTAACAGTCTCTCCTCCATCCATGAAGTATACCTAAAGTAACGGTAGAAGACTGTTTGACGAGCTGCAGGCAAGGTCTCCCAGAGAGTAACAAAGTGAGCACTCAGCATCTCCCTGTCAGAAAGAGCAAGCATCCAATGTAGTCCGGTGAAGTGAAATAACTTAAGCGTCCATTGGCGGAGCAGAGGGGGTCGGGACGGCAACCAAGGTGCCAGAATGCATTTCAATGCTAACATGACAGCAAAATCAACTAGGAGAATCATATATTCCAAGAAGAAAAGCAGGAGAATCATAATTGAGTGGGATCCCCATCTTTGTCGTGATGTAAAAGAATACCTTGGTCCAAAAAGAATAAACATGCGGGCATGAACAAATCATATGAAGCAAGGTCGCAGCAGAAGCCTTACATTTAGGATAAGAGGAAACCGGTGGGCTACCACAGGAGTCAGGTAAACCCAATGTAATAATCTATACGAAAAGTCATGAAAATTAGCGGATGAAAAGCATTGCAATCTGTCCAGCTGATCCACCGTCAGTGTGGGTATGTCCACCAGCCAACTCAAAGGATTCAAATCTGTATGAGCCATAGAAAAGATAGTCCTATAAATACGGGAGGTTTTGAAAGCCACCGCCGAAAGCCCTTTAATGAAACAGTCCAGCGGATTATCCGTGAGTTGGTTGGATAGTACCGGTAACAGAGACTGAACATAATGCTTAGCTTGTAAGAAAGCAAAGAGATGGTTAGATGGTAGAGTATATTTAGATTTTAGATCTGGGAAAGAATATGTCTATTGAGTTGAGGGGTCTAATAAGTGACCTACCAATTTAATACCCTGAGAGGCCCAATGAAGAAACCGAACGTTAGTTTCCCCACCTTGAAAGGAGGAATTACGAGTGAAAGGCAAAAAAAACTGAAACATAATGCGATTTGAAAAGATGATATCTTATGTATTGCTAGCCCTTTATAGTAGATGCCAGCAAAGGATTAGCTACACAAGGAGAGGGAAGAGCGGACAAAGGAGCATGCAGCATATAAGAAAGACTAAGTGACGGACAAAAACACTGGTCTCTATCAGGGTCAGTATAAACCGTGGTGTCGTCTAGCCAGTCTTTCGCATTCCGAAGAAGGCAGGCTACATTATAGAATAGTAAGTTAGAAAAGTTAAATCCCCCAGACCTTTTAGGCTGAGATAATTTGGCCAAACTCATCTTGGGGTGTTTGCCACCCCATATAAACCCCTGAAAGCGATGATTAAGTGATTGAATGTCCACTGCAGAAAGATATAATGGTAACATATGCATTAGATATAAGATGTGCAGAAAGACTAGCATCTTAATTAAGTTGATGCGGCCAATGAATGTTAGAGGTAAAGCCTTCCAAGCAAGAAAGTCCGAGGTAAAGTTAGCCAATAGGGGACTAATATTAGCCTGGTGCAACGTAGAAACATCTCTAGGTAAGAGAATACCTAAAAACGTAAGATAATGAGTGGACCATCATAATGGACAGGCAAGTGGAAGACAAGGAGGGGGTCGCGGAGAGAGCCACATTGCCTCAGACTTTCCAAAATTAATCGTAAAACCCTCACTTTACGAAAGTTCTCAAAGACCTGCATAATGGAAGGAATAGCAGTGTGTGGGTTGCGGATAAACAGTAACAGATCATCTGCAAACGCAGCAAGTTTGTTTTACACTGCACCAACTCTAATACCCTGAAAATCCTGCAACACCAGTAATGTACGGAGAAGGGGATCAAGCGCTATACTAAAAACAAGCGGAGAGAGGGGGCAGCCCTGTCTAGTGCCCCTGAAGAGTGGAAAAAGAAAAGAGTTTATAGAGTTAGTAGAAATTGCGGCTTGCCGTTTAGTATACATCTGTCCAATCAGAGCACGGAATAGCGGACCAAAGCCTTGAAGTTCCAGGGCTTGGAATAAATAAGGACAAAGAATTTTGTCAAAAGCCTTTTCAGCATTAAGGTTTACAAGTAGACTAGAGTTGCAAGGAAAATCAGAGGATTTAATAAGAGCCGCTATCGCAGTACAAAAACTAGTCACCGAATACCGACCAGAAATAAAGCCCGTCTGTTCCGGCGTGATGAGCCGAGGTAGCAGCTGATTAAGTCTATTCACCATAATCTTACTAAGGATCTTATAGTCCATATTTAAAAGCAATATCGGCCGATAAGATTCAACCCAGGTAAGTTCTTTCCCAGGCTTAGGTAGTAGGATAATCCTAGCAAGGGTTAAAAAGGAGGGCATGACATGCGAATCAAATATAGTGTTATAAAGAGATAACAATGTGGGAGAGGTCCTCCAGCAAGATTTTGTAGAACTCAGCCGGAAGGCCATCAGGCCCTGGTGATTTGGCATTATGCAAAGATTTAAGCACCAACTCTAGTTCTTTAGCAGTTATAGGTTCTTCCAATTGTGAGCACTGATCATGTGTAAGCTTAGGCAGAGATAGACTCCGCAGAAAGTCAGACCTAGCCAAAGGATCGTCTGGTTCTGGACCATATAGGTTGGAGCAGTATTCAGCAAAAGCCGCATTGATATCCGCCGGGGCTGTTGTGACCGTCGAGTTCCGCGACTGTATGGAATGAATAAGATTAGGGCCTCGTGTAAGTTTGGTCAGATGAGCTAACAGACTGACTTGCAAATTAGCATTATGATAGAAGTGCGCTGCATGTTTAGACAATTGGAATTGCGCAGCCGTAGATAATACCGTTTCATACGCCTTCTTTGCATCAAGGTACTTAGAACAATTCAAAGCCGAATCGACAGCAAGATAAGCAGAGTAAAGAGCGGTGAGCATACGTTGCAGCTGTGCAAGTTTGGTCGCCGTTTCTTTCTGAAGTTTAGTAACGTAGGAGATAATATGTCCAGTCAAGACAGCCTTAGCCACTGCCCAGAACAGAACAGGGTTAGAAGAATGAGGAGCATTATCAGATTGAAACGCAAGCCCCGCATTCCACAGACTAGTACAAAAATCAGGAGACTGGACTAGAAACGAGGGCATACACCAATAAAAGGATGAATGCACAGGAGGATGAAAGGACAAGTGTAGGGTAACAGGAGCATGGTCTGAGATAAGGATGTTGTGAATTTGACAATCAGTGACCAAAGGGAGAGTAGCTGCTGAACCTAAGAAATAGTCCAATCTGGTAAAAGTACCATGTGATTGAGAAAAGACACTATACTGTCTATCTGTAGGATGAAGATGGTGCCACGTGTCAGTGAGAGGGACTTGATCCATAAGACGTTGCAAGGGATTTAAGGAAGAGACGCACCACCTCAGCGGCAAATACATGGAGGATCTCCTGCCCACAGCGACCATGACGTCAAACTCCTTCAAGAGGCGGATAGAACCGGTACCCAAGGTCGCGGCCTAGGCCACCGCTAGTCTGGTGCGGTCGTCAGAATAGGAAGTGTCCCGCCAAAGGTAAAGTCCGAAAGCCCAGGATACAGAGGAGAGAGATCTTCAGACCGTGGAGGCAGATAAACAAGGAATAAAGCCGGATGGCAGTAGATTAATAAGTGTAGGTACGGAGCAGCAGGAAAATGCGACCATCAAGTATGGCTGCCGATCCATGCCATCCTTAAATGTGAATTTTAACCCCTTGAATGTTACAGATGGAGACCACTCTAGCATTCAAGTGGTTAAAATTGCCATTTAAATAAATGGGAATTTTTGGATTTGATGGTTCTCCCCTATAGAGCAAATGGTTTGCCCCAGAACTCCTCCACTTTTCTTTTGAACATATGGGTCTTGGTGATAGAACAATTTATATAGCGGTCAATATTCTGCACTATACTGTGTATAATACAGCAGGAAATGAAGAAAGCAAAGGATAGTTACAGTACATGCAGTCTGGTATAGCTTTAAGTTATAGTAATGTTTCACAAAAACAGCAGCTCCAATTAATCGGCATAGTATTTGGTCATGGAGACTGTTATTTCAATACTGTCAGAGTTATAGTTCAAGAGTAACTGAATGATAAAGTATCCCCTCCAACCCCTTTTACCTAGTATAAGCCACCTCCCCTCAGTTGTGGAATCTGGTCTCTTTGACTGGACAGCTCACAGCAAGGGACAATCTTCTTACTGTGAAAAAAATGAAAACCCTGCCCCCTTTGACAGGTTTTTCAGGTTTTTCCTTATGCTCACTGAAGATTGTCCCTCTCTGCGATCCATCTGGACAGTCTTGCTGCTCTGAGGTGAGCAGTGTTACATCAGTAAAAGGGGAGGGAGGGGGATACTTTATCATTCAATTACTGTTGTACTACAACCCTGACAGTATTGAAATAACAATCCCCAAGGCCCAAATAATATAAAGATTAATTGGAGCTGCTTTTATTGTGAAACATTACTATCCCTTTAATATCTATTAAGGTAACACTTCTTTTACATACCACAGCAGTTCCTTATACTGGACAAGGTTTAGGTAAGAATTTGTGATCCTTTACAAGTAAATCATATATTTTTATGTGCTGGACTCAATCGACAACATTCTTTTTTATTATTCTAAACTTTGGGCAATCTGCACAAAGTAAAAGGAAAAGGAGGAACCATTTTGGAGCAAACCAACTGCACCATTGGGGAAAATAACAACTCCCCACATTCAGATTAATTTAATGAGCTGATTAAAGTTAATGAGCTGAAGACCTAACTTGCATTTCAAGGACATAAACTACCATTTTAAACCAATGTTAGTTTTTTTTCCACCCTTTAGGGCAGTTAGTTAGCTCAAGGGTTATCTTTTTCTTTGTGCACATGGCCCTTTATCCCTTCCTTACTTTGTGCTGCACAGCCAATGTGGCCACTAATATATTTTATGCATGTTTGTGGAATGTCACCAACATACCTAGCTTTTAAATAACATCGTCAAACCTAGATCAACTCACCGTGATGTCATAGATTGTGCTACTATATATGGGTGATGCTTAAAAGAAAACTAAAGCTACAATACAAATTTAAATTATATAAAATTGCTATGCCATTCAGCTGCTTAAAGGGATAGTAATGTTTCATAATAAAAGCAGCTCTAATTAATAATCATCATAGTATTTGGACTTTGGAGAGTGTTATTTCAATTCTGTCAGAGTTGTAGTTCAAGAGTAATTCATTGACAAAGTATCCCCCTCCCACCCCTTTTACTGATGTAACACTGCTCAGCCAGAGCAGAAGGGAGGTGCCCAAGTAGATTGCAGAGAGGGATAATCTTCAATTAAGATAAGGGAAAAACCTGAAAAACGTGTCAAGGGGGGCAGGGCTTTCATTGTTCTCATAGGAAGAAGATTGTCCCCTGCTGTTATCCGTCTGGTCTATGGACTGGATTCCACATCTGAGAAGAGATGGGTTACACTAGGGAAAAGGGGCGGGAGGGGGAAACTTTACTTGTGAATATCTCTCAAACCATAAAGGTTTGAGAGATAAGACTTATACCATTCTTCATGTTTTTTTAATGCCTACAAAATAAAATAAAGATAAAATGAAGTATTACTATCCCTTTAAAGTCTGAAGAAATGTTCTCATACTTTTACTTTGGGATAGCACCTTTTGATCACCTGCTCTGATGAAGGGAGTAGAATCGTAAAATGTGTCATGAGAGTGATGTTCACCTCCTCTAGTCATCCCTCTTGTCAATACATCAGTATCAAAGCGATTAAACTTTTTAGTAAATGGTTATAAATAGTATACCCCTACTCCATACCACTTGACACATGAATTGTATCTGTAATGTATCTGAAAAAATTAGTAAGCCAATCTCAAAGACAGTGGCGTAACAATAGGGGTCGCAGGGGTCGCACCTGCGACCGGGACGTCACTCCAGGTGCCCAGCCGCCCCCATGACCCCCTCGCCCACAGCAACTCCCACTACGGCCGTCAGTTCTAGTAATACAGAGTGCTGGGAGATGACAAATCTGTCAAACCACGCCACTAGACCACCAGGTACTGGAGGTAGGGGCATTGTGGAGATGAAGGGGGCATTGTGGAGATGAAGGGGCATTGTGGAAGGGGAAATGTAGAGATGAAGGGGGCATTGTGGAAGGGGCAATGTGGAGATGAAGGGGCATTGTGGAAAGGGCACTGTGGAGATGAAGGGGACATTGTGGAGTTGAAGGGGGCATTGTGGAAGGGGCAATTTGGAGATATGGGGGCATTGTGGAGATGGGGGCATTGTGGAGATGGGGGCAATGTGGAGATGAAGGGGCAATTTGGAGATTGGGGGGCAATGTGGAGGTGGCCAATGTGGTTGAGGGGGTCTGGGGCCAATGTGGTCAGGGGGGGGGCATGGCAATTCCTGCACCAGGGCCTAGTGGCTTCTAGTTACACCTCTGCTCAAAGACCTCATGTCACCACAATGGTTCCATATCAGTTTTAGCACGTGAGATAAATATCTGGCTTCAAAATATATATGAATGTTTGGGAAGGATAATCTCACATGAACCTTTCCTGTATAAGATCTCTCATTTTATTCTGTGATCGCTGTACACCAGATAAACTTAAGAGTCTTCTTTTTTTCAACATCAGGAAGCACATAACCCAATACATATGTTGGCAGATTTCTGAATAAATAAAGCATCTTCGACAAGTAGATCATTTTTATTGCATTTATTTTGCTTGCCAGGATAACCTCATAAATCCTATTTCTCTAATCTCTCGTATAATTCCCACCAAAACGGCAGATAATTTAACTTATAAAAGTCCCTTTTATCTGCCCCCACCTTGAACCATATATATTTGATATATTTTCTTTGACCATAAAAACATGAACTTTTCATTAATCACAGTAAGCACATGCTCCACTTTATTCTTTCTTTATTGCCCAGCCTGAAATTTACAGAATTTATGCAGCAATTTCATCAAGTTTGGTACAGATATCAGCCGAGAGGCTGAGAGAGAAATATTAGCATGTCTTCTGCATACAATGATGCATTATCTTCTCCTACCCCATACATAGGTCCTTTATTTTAATACCGTCTATTAATGCCTGCACTAGTAGTTGATACCCAGTGCAAACAAGAGTGGTGTGAGCTGCCATTTCTTCCTCTATATAATGTCACTTTTTCAAAAACCCTACCATCAATCTGAATTTAAAGGGATAGTAATGTTTCATAATAAAAGCAGATCTAATTAATAGTGATGAGCGAGCACCCCAATGCTCGGGTGTTCGGGTGCTCTGACCGAGCACCCCCTGAGGCTCGAGTGCTCGGCCGAGCACCCGAGCCCCATTGAAGTCAATGGGAGGACTCGAGCATTACACCAGGCACCCCCTGCTCTGATGAGGGGAGGGTGCCTGGTCCATAGGAAAATGGCAGAAAAGGATGGAAACACCACAGAAATGGTTCAGGGACAGCATAGGGAGGATGTCTGGATGCATCTTGGACTCCAACATCGCTGCTGGGAACGATCTTTCGCCCGTAGTACGCCATTTTTACAGACTGACCATAAAACACACAAAAAGGAAAATAAAAACGACTTTAGGCGAAAAATTGTTACCAAACAATATTTGCTGTATATTTACTTGTATATCATCTGCAAATTCTCCCAAAAATTTCCTTGATTTTCTGAAGTGAGGCCATGATTAAGAGGGAAACGTGCGCAGAGGCAAATTCTCCCAAAAATTTCCTTGATTTTCAGAACTGGGGCCATGATTAAGAGGGAAACGTGCGCAGAGGCAAATTCTCCCAAAAATTTCCTTGATTTTCAGAACTGAGGCCATGATTAAGAGGGAAACGTGCGCTGAGCTGACCATCTAAAACATTATGGGTGAGGGTCTGCTGCAGAGCTGACCATCCTAAACATTATATGCGAAGGCCCGCTAGTGAGCTGACGCTATAAAACATTATATGAGAGGGCCCGCTAGAGAGCTGACCCAATAAAACATTATATGAGAAGGCCCGCTGGTGAGCTGACCTATATAAAAATTGTCAAACAGGGCCCGCTGGTGAGCTGGCCCTATATAAAAATTATATCACAGGGCCCGCTGGTGAGCTGGCCCTATATAAAAATTATATCACAGGGCCCGCTGGTGAGCTGGCCCTATATAAAAATTATATCCCAGGGCATATGGAAGAGGAGGAGGAGGATGAGAAGATTAAGAGTCAACCATATACCCGTTTTTTGGGTGGAAGGGGTGAATGGGAATACAGAGTATTCCCATCATTGTAAATAACATATATAAAGTGAGTTTATGTTCCCCCGGGGCTTTCCTCCAGTGGAGTGGAGAAGTCAGGGGAAATCCAGGCCTTGTTCATTTTTATAAGTGTCAACCTATCAGCATTGTCGGTGGAAAGGCGGATACGCTTATCTGTTATGATGCCACCAGCAGCACTAAATACCCGCTCAGACAGAACGCTGGCGGCAGGGCAGGCCAGCACCTCCAAGGCGTAGAGTGCCAGTTCATACCACGTGTCCAGCTTGGACACCCAGTAGTTGTAAGGCACAGAGGGATCATTGAGGACGCTGACACGGTCTGCTACGTACTCCTTCACCATCTTCCAAAACTTTTCCCTCCTTGTGACACTAGGCTGCGCATCAGGGTGAGGGTGCTGGCGGGGTGTCATGAAGGTGTCCCACGCCTTGGAGAGTGTTGCCCTGCCTTTCTCGGAACTGCTGTGTGCTCCCCTTTTCTCCCCTTCTCGGTTGGCCAAGGTAGCACGTACTCTGCCGCCAGCGTTGTCAGATGGAAAATTTTGGAGCAATTTTTCAACAAGAACCTTCTGGTATTGCACCATTTTGCTTGTCCTCTCCACCGGAGGAATGAGAGATGAGAAATTCTCTTTGTAGCGGGGGTCCAGAAGGGTGAACACCCAGTAATCCGTGTTGTTTAAAATGCGTATAATGCGTGGGTCACGGGAAAGGCAGCCTAACATAAAGTCAGCCATGTGTGCCAGAGTACCAACAGTCAAGATTTCGCTGTCCTCACCAGGAGGATGACTCTCAATATCCTCATCCTCTTCCTCCTCTTCTGCCCACCCACGCTGAAGAGATGGAACTAAAGTTCCATGGCTACCCTCTGTAGCGGAGGCAACCGTGTCTTCCTCCTCCTCCTCCTCCTCCTCCTCCTCCGCCTCCTCCAATTGTCGCTGAGAAGACGAAGTGAGGGTGCTCTGGCTATCACCTTGTGTAAGCTCTTCCTCCCCCATTTCCACCTCTTCCACATGCAAAGCGTCGGTTTTAATTGTGAGCAGCGAGCGTTTCAGTAGACACAGAAGTGGGATGGTTACACTGATAATAGCGTTATCGCCGCTCACCATCTGTGTCGATTCCTCAAAATTGCGTAAAACCTCGCAGAGGTCTGACATCCATTCCCACTCCTCACTTCTGATTACAGGAAGTTGAACGGAGAGGCGACGACCGTGTAACAGCTGGTACTCCACTACTGCCCTCTGCTGCTCACAAAGCCGGGCCAACATGTGGAAGGTGGAGTTCCAGCGCGTGCTCACGTCACACAGCAGCCGGTGAGCTGGCAATTGTAAGCGCTGCTGCAGCTTCAACAGGCCGGCCGAAGCTGTAGATGACTTACGGAAATGTGCACACACGCGGCGCACCTTGGTCAAGAGATCATGCACATTGGGGTAGGTTTTTAGAAATCGCTGCACCACTAAATTAAATACATGCGCTAGGCATGGTACGTGTGTGAGCTTGCCGAGCTCCAAAGCCGCCACCAAGTTACGCCCATTATCACACACAACCATGCCTGGTTGCAGGTTGAGTGGCGAGAGCCACTGCTCGGTCTGGTGACTAATCCCCTGCAACAGCTCTGAGGCCATGTGCTGTTTGTCCCCAAGGCAGATCAGCTTCAGCACGGCCTGTTGACGCTTCCCCACTGCAGTGCTACACTGCTTCCAGCTACTGGCTGATGGGGGAGTGGCGCTGCGTGTAGAGAATTCGGAGGTGGAAACGGAGGAGGAGGAGCCAATAACGTAGGTGCTGGCGGAAACCCTGATGGAGGTAGGGCCCGCAATCCTCGGCGTGGGTAGCACCCGTGCCATCCCAGGGTCCGAGTCGCTCCCAGCCTCCACGACATTCACCCAGTGTGCCGTCAGGGAAATGTAGCGTCCCTGGCCACAAGCACTTGTCCATGTGTCAGTCGTTAAGTGGACCTTCCCAGTAACTGCGTTGGTCAGGGCACGGGTGATGTTACGGGACACATGGTGGTGTAATGCGGGGATGGCACACCGGGAAAAGTAGTGGCGGCTGGGGACCGCGTACCGAGGGACAGCTGCTGCCATCAGGCTGCGGAAGGACTCAGTGTCCACAAGCCTAAATGGCAGCATTTCGATGGCCAGTAATTTGGAAAGGTGTGAGGTTAGTGCTATGGCCTGTGGGTGGGTGGCTGGGTACTTTCTCTTGCGCTCAAATGCCTGGGGTAACGACATTTGGACGCTGTGCTGGGACAGGGAAGTGGATGTGGTCGCTGATGGTGCTTCAGATGGTACAGGTGCAGGGCGGGAGGTATGCGGGCCTGCGCCTTCGACAGGCGATTGGCCGGCACCGAAAACAGGGGAAGAGGAGGCAGTGGTGTGGCCTGCAGACACAGATGGGCGATCCAGGCGTTCCTCCCACTTACTACGGTGCTTGGATGCCATGTGTCGGATCATGCTGGTGGTGGTGAGGTTTCTAGTGTTCATGCCTCGGCTCATTCTGGTGTGGCACAGGTTGCAAACTACAATTCTTTTGTCGTCCGCACTTTCCTTAAAAAAACGCCATACCGCGGAACACCTACCCTTTGGCAAGGTAGATTTACGCAAGGGGGTGCTCCGTGGAACATTTGCGGGCCGGTTTGGTGCGGTCCGCCTTCTTTCTGTAGCCACACCACTGCCTCTTCCAGCCTGTTGCGGTGCTGCAGATGGCTCACCCTCAGGACTGCTGTCATCGCTCGGCTCTACACCTTCCCAGGTGGGGTCAGTCACCTCATCGTCCACCAAGTCCTCCTCCACTTCCTCACTCTGATCATCCTCCTCATGTCTTGATCCCACCACATACTCAGTCATTGACAACTGTATAACATTCTCCTCAACAAGGTCTTGAGACGGAAATAGTGGTTGATTTAATGGCAACTGTGTCTCATCATCATCATCATCATCCACTACTTCCTTTGACCTTAAATGCCGTTCACATCTGTCATCTTCTTGTGATTGGGTAGCCTCTAGAGGTTGTGAATCAGGGCACAAGATGTCATGTTCCTCTGCAAGCGTGCTTGGAGAGAGGGTCAAATGAAGGATTGGTGATGAGACGAGCTCCTCACTATATCCCAGTGTGGGATCACTTCTTTGACCAGACCGTGTATGGTGGGAGGAAGGATGATCAGAGTGAGGATTATGTTGACCAGACTCTTGGCTACTGAGAGTGGACTTGGTGGAAGACAGGGTGGTGCTTAACCGACTGGAAGCAGTATCAGCTGTCATCCAACCGACCACCTGTTCGCAGTGGTCGGACCTCGAGAGTGATGTCCTGCGACGCCCTGTAAAATTAGACATGAAGCTTGGTATGGTGGATGTCTTTCTTTCTTGTGCTCTGGCACCAGGCACAGTTTCTACGCGTCCTGACCCGCGCCCTGAACTATCAGGATCACGTCCACTTCCCCGTCCCTTTTTACCCGCCTTCTTCATCTTACACGGAATATGTGACTTTAATATTTGAGTTTGAAAACTTAACAGTATTTCTTCCTATTCTGCAACTGTGCAGAGTACACAGAATAGGCTGCTAAACTGCGGTGACGAACACAGAATGGAATATGTGACTTTAATATTTGAGTTTGAAAACTTAACAGTATTTCTTCCTATTCTGCAACTGTGCAGAGTACACAGAATAGGCTGCTAAACTGCGGTGACACACACTGAATGGAATAAGTGACTTTAATATTTGAGTTTGAAAACTTAACAGTATTTCTTCCTATTCTGCAACTGTGCAGAGTACACAGAATAGGCTGCTAAACTGCGGTGACGAACACAGAATGGAATATGTGACTTTAATATTTGAGTTTGAAAACTTAACAGTATTTCTTCCTATTCTGCAACTGTGCAGAGTACACAGAATAGGCTGCTAAACTGCGGTGACGCACACTGAATATAATATGTGACTTTGATATTTTAGTTTGAAAACTTAACAGTATTTCTTCCTATTCTGCAACTGTGCAGAGTACACAGAATAGGCTGCTAAACTGCGGTGACGAACACAGAATGGAATATGTGACTTTAATATTTGAGTTTGAAAACTTAACAGTATTTCTTACTATTCTGCAACTGTGCAGAGTACACAGAATAGGCTGCTAAACTGCGGTGACACACACTGAATGGAATAAGTGACTTTAATATTTGAGTTTGAAAACTTAACAGTATTTCTTCCTATTCTGCAACTGTGCAGAGTACACAGAATAGGCTGCTAAACTGCGGTGACGAACACAGAATGGAATATGTGACTTTAATATTTGAGTTTGAAAACTTAACAGTATTTCTTCCTATTCTGCAACTGTGCAGAGTACACAGAATAGGCTGCTAAACTGCGGTGACACACACTGAATGGAAAATGTGACTTTAATATTTGAGTTTGAAAACTTAACAGTATTTCTTCCTATTCTGCAACTGTGCAGAGTACACAGAATAGGCTGCTAAACTGCGGTGACGAACACAGAATGGAATATGTGACTTTAATATTTGAGTTTGAAAACTTAACAGTATTTCTTACTATTCTGCAACTGTGCAGAGTACACAGAATAGGCTGCTAAACTGCGGTGACACACACTGAATGGAATAAGTGACTTTAATATTTGAGTTTGAAAACTTAACAGTATTTCTTCCTGTTCTGCAACTGTGCAGAGTACACAGAATAGGCTGCTAAACTGCGGTGACGAACACAGAATGGAATATGTGACTTTAATATTTGAGTTTGAAAACTTAACAGTATTTCTTCCTATTCTGCAACTGTGCAGAGTACACAGAATAGGCTGCTAAACTGCGGTGACACACACTGAATGGAAAATGTGACTTTAATATTTGAGTTTGAAAACTTAACAGTATTTCTTCCTATTCTGCAACTCTGCACAGTACACAGAATGTGCTGCTACACTGCGGCGAAGCACACTGAATGGAATATGTGACTTTGATATTTTAGTTTGAAGACTTAACAGTATTTCTTCCTATTCTGCAACTCTGCACAGTACACAGAATGTGCTGCTACACTGCGGCGAAGCACACTGAATGGAATATGTGACTTTGATATTTTAGTTTGAAGACTTAACAGTATTTCTTCCTATTCTGCAACTCTGCACAGTACACAGAATGTGCTGCTACACTGCGGCGAAGCACACTGAATGGAATATGTGACTTTGATATTTTAGTTTGAAGACTTAACAGTATTTCTTCCTATTCTGCAACTCTGCACAGTACACAGAATGTGCTGCTAAACTGCGGCGAAGCACACTGAATGGAATATGTGACTTTGATATTTTAGTTTGAAGACTTAACAGTATTTCTTCCTATTCTGCAACTCTGCACAGTACACAGAATGTGCTGCTAAACTGCGGCGAAGCACACTGAATGGAATATGTGACTTTGATATTTTAGTTTGAAGACTTAACAGTATTTCTTCCTATTCTGCAACTCTGCACAGTACACAGAATGTGCTGCTAAACTGTGGCGAAGCACACTGAATGGAATATGTGACTTTGATATTTTAGTTTGAAGACTTAACAGTATTTCTTCCTATTCTGCAACTCTGCACAGTACACAGAATGTGCTGCTAAACTGCGGCGACGCACACTGAATGGAATATGTGACTTTGATATTTTAGTTTGAAGACTTAACAGAATGTGCTCTAATCTGCAACTTTGCACACTAAACAGAATGTGCTCTAATCTGCAACTTTGCACACTAAACAGAATGTGCTCTAATCTGCAACTTTGCACACTAAACAGAATGTGCTCTAATCTGCAACTGTGCACACTAAACAGAATGTGCTCTAATCTGCAACTTTGCACACTAAACAGAATATATATATATTTTTTTTTTCCCCCCACACAAAATAACCTGCTGCCCCCACACACAGTAGTCCTAAAAAGGACTTTTGGTTCTTTTTTTTCACAATTTTGCTTTTTTTCCTCCCTACACTGACTTTCCCTTCCTATCCTCAGCTCTCCCTGGCTAAGACTGAGCCGAACTCGATGGTCAGGTGCTATACAGCACCCGACCACGGGTTCTGGCCAGCCAATCAGTGTAATGCCAGCAGCCAACATGGCTGCTGGCATTACACCGATGTCAGAGCCTCCCTGCACGTTTATTGGCTGCGCAGCAGCCGCAAAACGTGCGGGGAGGAGACCCGAACATGGCGGGCGAGCACATGCGGTACTCGTACGAGTACCGCCATGTGCCGAGCAGAGCGATGCTCGAGCCGATCCGAGCATCGGCCGAGCATGCTCGCTCAACACTACTAATTAATCATCATAGTATTTGGACTTTGGAGAGTGTTATTTCAATACTGTCAGAATTGTAGTTCAAGAGTAATTCAATGACAAGGTATCCCCCTTCCGCCCCTTTTACTGATGTAACACTGCTCATCCAGATCAGAAGGGAGGTGCCCAGGTAGACTGCAGAGAGGGACAATCTTCAATTTAGATAAGGGAAAAACCTGAAAAACTTGTCAAGGGGGGCAAGGCTTCCATTGTTCTCATAGGAAGAAGATTGTCCCCTGATGTTATCTGCTTGGTCTATGGACTGCATTCCACATCTGAGAAGCGATGGCTTACACTAGGTAAAAGGGGCGGGAGGGGAAACTTTGCTTGTGAATATCTCTCAAACCATAAAGGTTTGAGAGATAAGAATGATATCGTTCTTCATGTTTTTTGAATGCCTACAAAATAAAATAAAGATAAAACAAAGTATTACTATCCCTTCAATTGTGAGATCTCTGTCAACATTTATAACCACATTATATAATCAGCTCCTTAAACTAACCCTCCGCACCACCGTAAATATAAAATCCCAGTATACTGAATCGTCTTTTTTATATTTAGTTTAAGAAGCATAGTTCCAATATTCCCCCTTTAAAAACCAGATGCTATCTACCAGTCTTTTTGCTCTTTCATAAAGCCAACCTGATCTTTATGTATTATGGATGGTAATACATGCGAGAATCTGCTGGCATATATATTTGCAATTATTTCCAGGTCCACATTCATTAAACTAATGGGCTTTTAATTACTGCACTTTTTGAAGTCCTTGTCCACTTTAGGTATGTTGATTATACAGGCTGATTGATTTAAAGACCCAAGTCCCTTACAATTGTTGTTTAGCATCATGTTATGCACTTTAATAAGCGGCTTGATAGTTTCCTTATGAATCTATTGTAACACATAATGCTAAATCTATTAGACCCTGGGGACTTATCTGAGAGTACACTTAATGACCATTATGGATTCTTCCAGATGAGGGTGAGTACAGTGATGAGAGGATACACATACACATTACCGTTCAAAAGTTTAGGGTCACTTAGAAATGTCCTTGTTTTCCATTAAATGAGTTGCAAAATGAATAGGAAATACAGTCAAGATGCTGACAAGAGTAGAAATAATGATTTTTAATTTAAATAATATGTGTCCTTCAAACTTTGCTTTCATTGAAGAATCCTCCATTTGCAGTAATTACAGCCTTGCAAACCTTTGGCATTTTAGTTGTCAATTTGTCAAGGTGATGTGAAGAGAGTTCACCCCAGGCTTCCTGAAGCACCACCCATAATATGGATTGTCTTGATCAGCACATCTTCTGTACCATACGGTTAAGCTGCTCCCGTAACAGAAATAAGGGAATTTCTAAGTGACCCCAAACTTTTGAGGATTAGTGTAGAATCAATAAATATGAGACCCCTCTTCACAACTCCATTTCCCCATCCACCACACAGATACAACAACCTCATACATTACATGTTTGATCAGAAGTGGGCAGTGCAAGTCCCTCCAGCTGCCTCTGGACCACTACCCTCCATATTTAACGGCCTGCAGAAAGCAAGAGGACTGCAGCTCAGTCAGAGCTGGACAGCCTCATGCCACCAAACCCTGAAAGAGACAAAGAATGTAACACAAATATAATATAAAATATAATTAAATCAAAAAATGAAAAAGGGTAAACTTGTTACTGTGTTAGCCATAGAAAAAGCAAGAGTCTAGCAGAGTAAAAATAGTAACTTTTACTTTTCGGTAGTGATGATCGAGCACCAAATGCTCGGGTGTTCGGGTACTCTGACCGAGCGCCCCCGGAGGCTCGAGTGCTCGGCCGAGCACCCGAGCCCCACTGAAGTCAATGGGAGGACTCGAGCATTACACCAGGCACCCCCTGCTCTGATGAGGGGAGGGTGCCTGGTCCATAGGAAAAGGGCAGAAAATGATGGAAACACCACAGAAATGGTTCAGGGACAGCATAGGGAGGATGTCTGGATGCATCTTGGACTCCAACATCGCTGCTGGGAACGATGTTTCGCCCGTAGTACGCCATTTTTACAGCCTGACCGTAAAACACACAAAAAGGAAGATAAAAACGATTTTAGGCGAAAAATTGTTACCAAACAGTATTTGCTGTATATTTACTTGTATATCATCTGCAAATTCTGCAAAAAATTTCATCTATTTTTCGGAACTGGGGCCATGATTAAGAGGGAAACGTGCGCAGAGGCAAATTCTCCCAAAAATGTCCTCGATTTTTCTGAACTGGGGCCATGATTAAGAGGGAAACGTGCGCTGAGCTGACCATCTAAAACATTATGGGTGAGGGTCTGCTGCGGAGCTGACCATCCTAAACATTATATGCGGAGGCCCGCTAGTGAGCTGACGCTATAAAACATTATATGAGAGGGCCCGTTAGAGAGCTGACCCAATAAAACATTATATGAGAAGGCCCGCTGGTGAGCTGACCTATACAAAAATTGTCAAACAGCGCCCGCTGGTGAGCTGGCCCTATATAAAAATTATATCACAGGGCCCGCTGGTGAGCTGGCCCTATATAAAAATTATATCCCAGGGTATATGGAAGAGAGTCAACCATATACCCATTTTTTGGGTGGAAGGGGTGAATGGGAATACAGAGTATTCCCATCATTGTAAATAACATATCTAAAGTGACTTTATGTTCCCCCGGGGCTTTCCTCCAGTGGAGTGGAGAAGTCAGGGGAAATCCAGGCCTTGTTCATTTTTATAAGTGTCAACCTATCAGCATTTTCGGTGGAAAGGCGGATACGCTTATCTGTTATGATGCCACCAGCAGCACTAAATACCTGCTCAGACAGAAAGCTGGCGGCAGGGCAGGCCAGCACCTCCAAGGCGTAGAGTGCCAGTTCATACCACGTGTCCAGCTTGGACACCCAGTAGTTGTAAGGCACAGAGGGATCATTGAGGACGCTGACACGGTCTGCTACGTACTCCTTCACCATCTTCCAAAACTTTTCCCTCCTTGTGACACTAGGCTGCGCATCAGGGTGAGGGTGCTGGCGGGGTGTCATGAAGGTGTCCCACACCTTGGAGAGTGTTGCCCTGCCTTTGTCGGAACTGCTGTGTGCTCCCCTTTTCTCCCCTTCTCGGTTGGCCAAGGTAGCACGTACTCTGCCGCCAGCGTTGTCAGATGGAAAATTTTGGAGCAATTTTTCGACAAGAACCTTCTGGTATTGCACCATTTTGCTTGTCCTCTCCACCGGAGGAATGAGAGATGAGAAATTCTCTTTGTAGCGGGGGTCCAGAAGGGTGAACACCCAGTAATCCGTGTTGTCTAAAATGCGTATAACGCGTGGGTCACGGGAAAGGCAGCCTAACATAAAGTCAGCCATGTGTGCCAGAGTACCAACAGGCAAGATTTCGCTGTCCTCACCAGGAGGATGACTCTCAATCTCCTCATCCTCTTCCTCCTCTTCTGCCCACCCACGCTGAAGAGATGGAAATAAAGTTCCATGGCTACCCTCTGTAGCGGAGGCAACCGTGTCTTCCTCCTCCTCCTCCTCCTCCTCCGCCTCCTCCAATTGTCGCTGAGAAGACGAAGTGAGGGTGCTCTGGCTATCACCTTGTGTAAGCTCTTCCTCCCCCATTTCCACCTCTTCCACATGCAAAGCGTCGGTTTTAATTGTGAGCAGCGAGCGTTTCAGTAGGCACAGAAGTGGGATGGTTACACTGATAATAGCGTTATCGCCGCTCACCATCTGTGTCGATTCCTCAAAATTGCGTAAAACCTCACAGAGGTCTGACATCCATTCCCACTCCTCACTTCTGATTACAGGAAGTTGAACGGAGAGGCGACGACCGTGTAACAGCTGGTACTCCACTACTGCCCTCTGCTGCTCACAAAGCCGGGCCAACATGTGGAAGGTGGAGTTCCAGCGCATGCTCACGTCACACAGCAGCCGGTGAGCTGGCAATTGTAAGCGCTGCTGCACTTATTACGGTGCTTGGATGCCATGTGTCGAATCATGCTGGTGGTGGTGAGGTTTCTAGTGTTCATGCCTCGGCTCATTCTGGTGTGGCACAGGTTGCAAACTACAATTTTTTTGTCGTCCGCACTTTCCTTAAAAAAACGCCATACCGCGGAACACCTAGCCCTTGGCAAGGGAGATTTACGCAAGGGGGTGCTCCGTGGAACATTTGCGGGCCGGTTTGGTGCGGTCCGCCTTCTTTCTGTAGACACACCACTGCCTCTTCCAGCCTGTTGCGGTGCTGCAGATGGCTCACCCTCAGGACTGCTGTCATCGCTCGGCTCTCCACCTTCCCAGGTGGGGTCAGTCACCTCATCGTCCACCAAGTCCTTCTCCACTTCCTCACTCTGATCATCCTCCTCATTTCTTGATCCCACCACATACTCAGTCATTGATAACTGTATATCATCCTCCTCATCAAGGTCTTGAGACAGTAATAGTGGTTGATTTGATGGCAACTGTGTCTCATCATCATCATCATCCACTTCCTTTGACCTTAAATGCCGTTCACCTCTGTCATCTTCTTGTGATTGGGTACCCTCTAGAGGTTGTGAATCAGGGCACAAGATTTCATGTTCCTCTGCAAGCGTGCTTGGAGAGAGGTTCAAATTAAGGATTGGTGATGAGACGAGCTCCTCACTATATCCCAGTGTGGGATCACTTCTTTGACCAGACCCTCTATGGTGGGAGGAAGGATGATCAGGGTGAGGATTATGTTGACCAGACTCTTGGCTACTGAGAGTGGACTTGGTGGAAGACAGGGTGGTGCTTAACCGACTGGAAGCAGTATCACCTGAAATCCAACCGACCACCTGTTCGCAGTGGTCTGACCTCGAGAGTGATGTCCTGCGACGCCCTGTAAACTGAGACATGAAGCTAGGTATGGTGGATGTCTTTCTTTCTTGTGCTCTGGCACCAGGCACAGTTTCTACGCGTCCTGACCCGCGCCCTGAACTATCAGGATCACGTCCACTTCCCCGTCCCTTTTTACCCGCCTTCTTCATATTACACGGAATATGTGCTGCAAATCTGCAACTTTGCACGCTAAACAGAATGTGCTGCTTATCTGCGGCTAGGCACAGTGAATGGAATATGTGACTTTTATTTTTTACACTTTGCACACTAAACAGAATGTTCTGCTAATCTGCAACTTTGCACACTAAACAGAATGTTCTGCTAATCTGCAACTTTGCACACTAAACAGAATGTGCTGCTTATCTGCGGCTAGGCACAGTGAATGGAATATGTGACTTTTATTTTTTACACTTTGCACACTAAACAGAATGTTCTGCTAATCTGCAACTTTGCACACTAAACAGAATGTGCTGCTTATCTGCGGCTAGGCACAGTGAATGGAATATGTGACTTTTATTTTTTACACTTTGCACACTAAACAGAATGTTCTGCTAATCTGCAACTTTGCACACTAAACAGAATGTGCTGCTTATCTGCAGCTAGGCACAGTGAATGGAATATGTGACTTTTATTTTTTACACTTTGCACACTAAACAGAATGTTCTGCTAACCTGCAACTTTGCACACTAAACAGAATGTGCTGCTTATCTGCGGCTAGGCACAGTGAATGGAATATGTGACTTTTATTTTTTACACTTTGCACACTAAACAGAATGTTCTGCTAATCTGCAACTTTGCACACTAAACAGAATGTGCTGCTTATCTGCGGCTAGGCACAGTGAATGGAATATGTGACTTTTATTTTTTACACTTTGCACACTAAACAGAATGTTCTGCTAATCTGCAACTTTGCACACTAAACAGAATGTGCTGCTTATCTGCGGCTAGGCACAGTGAACGGAATAAGTGACTTTTATTTTTTACACTTTGCACACTAAACAGAATGTGCTGATAATCTGCAACTTTGCACACTAAACAGAATGTGCTGCTTATCTGCGGCTAGGCACAGTGAACGGAATATGTGACTTTTATTTTTTACACTTTGCACACTAAACAGAATGTGCTGCTAATCTGCAACTTTGCACACTAAAAAGAATGTGCTGCTAATCTGCAACTTTGCACACTGAACAGAATGTGCTGCTAATCTGCAACTTTGCACACTAAACAGAATGTGCTGCTAATCTGCAACTTTGCACACTAAAAAGAATGTGCTGCTAATCTGCAACTTTGCACACTAAACAGAATGTGCTGCTAATCTGCAACTTTGCACACTAAAAAGAATGTGCTGCTAATCTCCAACTTTGCACACTAAACAGAATGTGCTGCTAATCTGCGGCTAGGCACAGTGAACGGAATATGTGACGTTTTTTTTTTAAACTCTGCCCCCCAAAACAAAATATATCTGCTGCCCCCACACACAATAGTCCTAAAAAGGACTTTTGGGTCTTTTTGTTGTTCAAACGCACTTTTTTTCTGCCTACACTGACTTTCCCTTCCTATCCTCAGCTCTCCCTGGCTAAGACTGAGCCGAACTCGCTGGTCAGGTGCTATACAGCACCCGATCACGGGTTCTGGCCAGCCAATCAGTGTAATGCCAGCAGCCAACATGGCTGCTGGCATTACACTGATGTCAGAGCCTCCCCGCACGTTTATTGGCTGCGCAGCAGCCGCGAAACGTGCGGGGAGGAGACCCGAACATGGCGGGCGAGCACATGCGGTACTCGTACGAGTACCGCCATGTGCCGAGCAGAGCGATGCTCGAGCCGAACCGAGCTTCGTCCGAGCATGCTCGCTCATCACTACTTTTCGGGAATATTAATTCCCTTTCTCAAGACTGATAGATCATAAAAAATCTATGATCTATCAATCTTGAGAAAGGGAATTAATATTCCCGAAACACGTTGATTTATATCTTTAACTGTTTTAATTCAAGTCAGACTACTGATTTCATTGGATATTATCAGAATTTATTTTCAACATAGACGGAGAATTTGGCTACAGGGACGGAAGAACCAGGGGCACAACGCAAGAATCGGGGACACTGAATCCGCCACCGAGGTTGATGCAATTACGGGCCAGGTGAGCGCATATCATATGTCAGCTTGTTTTATACTCCGGACATTATGAGTTTTTGTTTTTAGTGTCATATATCCCGTAGCGCTGATTCCCTATCAGTAGGTCCTGTCTCAGTCTATTATATCCGTGTATTAACTAATGTACATTCTTGAGACTGAATAAGTTCCTAGTCTGTATTACGTTTCCAATGATCAGTAACCCAGGCTTATTTTATGATGCTTTTTATCTATTTTGATTTACTTTGTATGATTTTAATACTACACTTAGAGGATCTTTGTGCGCTGTCTTCTGTCTTTTTTCTTTTCTATACACCCGAGTGGACTCCGGGAACTAGACGGCAGCCAGATCCTCTGAGTCTATGGTGAACGAATGATACAAGTGCAATCAAACTCTTTGAAACCTCTTCATCATCATTTGACATCTCATCCATCTTATCCATTTCATCTCATTCCATATTAGGAACGGTTAAGGACAAATCATTTTTCATTTTTCATTCATTTCTTTATTATCATTCACTTTACTCTGGGACTTTCTTCATCAACTTTGTACAAATGATCCAATTATTTATTTTTTGAATATTAACTGTTGCACTATTACCATCTATTGTGATATTCCTCTACAATATATATTATATATAGAATTGAAATATTTAGATTTGGGAGGATTGAACACACACAATAGGGTGTTTAACTTTCTTTATTTGTATGCCAATCATATTGACCACAGACATGCCCATGAGATATTCTCAGTGAGCACCGCTTTATTGTTCCATTCATTCTGTAGACATAGTCATCTCTGTCTAAAGACTAAAATTTGCTGGAGCATCAGAAAGAAAATAAATTTACAAATCTACAAAGAGACTCTGCTGGAGCCTAGTGAATGAATTATAGACTGTGCTGATAGGAATGTTCGCTGCCAGTGGAATTTGAATGGTAAAATCATTTGCATGACTGTTTAACCAAACACAGTAACATAGTTGACGAGGCTGAAAATAGACATCAAGTCCAGCCCATGCCAAAAACAACCCTGTTGATCCAGAGGACCTATCTGCATTAAAGCCATCTGTCATAATTTCCAATATTGTTCTGTGCTAGATAGGCATCCATTGCTTTTTTGAAAGCATTTACATTATCTGCAAGTACAACAACCCGAGGGAAAGAATTCCATAGCTTTACCACCCTTACTGTAAAAAATGCCTGCCTTTGTTTTAGTCGAAAGCTCATTTCCTCTAGTCTTAATGGATGACCTCTCATTCTTAGCTAAGCTCTTTGCCTAAATAATTAATTGGATAGTTCTTTGCATTGACCTTGAATGTATTTCTAAATGGTAATCATATTACCTCTTAGAAGTCTATTCTCTAATGTAAACAAACCCAGTTTGGCTAGTCTTTTTTCATAACTCAGATCCTCCAATCCCTTTATCAGTTTTGTTGTATGTCTCTGCACTTTTTCCAGTTCAACAATGTCTTTTTTTAGAACTGGTGCCAAAAACTCTACTCCATAGTCTAGATGAGGCCTAACCAAGGATTTGTATCGAAGTAGAATAATATTAGCATCCCTTGCATCTACACATTTTTATTCAGGATAGGACCCTATTTTTTCTTGCAGTACCTGAGTGACACTGCACACTGCTGTGGTCTATTGTCTATCAGTATTCCTAAATCTTTCTCTAATGAGGATTCCCCAAGTTGTTTCCCATATAGAGTATATGTAGCATGTTTGTTTCTACAGCCCAAATGCATAACCTTACATTTATCTACATTAAATGCCATCTGCCACTTTTTTGCCCATTCACTTAGTTTATCTAAGTCCTTCTGCAGAGAAAAGACATGCAGCTCTGTATGTATTTCCTTACATAGCTTAGTGTCATCAGCAAAGATCGAGGCACTTCTTTCAATTCCCACTTATAAATCATTAACCCCTTAGTGACCGGCCGCGTGCGCACGTGGCCGGCACTTAATGACAATGGGTTTTTTTTTTTCCATTATAGTGAATGACTTCCTGGACTTACCAGGTAAGTCGTCTGTCACTAACTGACATTTTTTCATGACTTACCTGGTAAGTCATTTGTCACTAAGGGGTTAATAAACAAATTAAAAAACACTGGGCCTAGGACTGAACCCTGTGGCACCCTACTTATAACTTTAGACCAAGTAGAAAAAGTTCCATTTACAACAACTGTCTGCCATCTATCATTTAATCAGATCCCAATCCATGTACAGATATCACTTGTCAAATATTGTGCATTCAGACTTTTTTTCTAATTATTCCTGAAGAACAGACCTAAGGCTTGATTCAATAAGGTAAGGTAAAAGTAGAAAACCAATGCCGAACGATACTTGTGTTCTGCAGATAGTCAACCATGTAACTTGATAACGTGTCACATCTTTTTTTTTTCCTCACCATGCGACTCTAAATGTTGTTAAAACAAGTTCAAAATCCCAGCCAATCACCACCCAGCAAAGTATCAAGTTAATTCAAATATATGTGTATATATGCCCCAAAATAACTAACACAATAACTGCCTGTGTTTGGATGATCTATGAGGGCACAGGAACAGAAGATAGAGTTAGCGAGAGAGAGAGAGACAGGAACACACATTGGAGAAAGGTAGACTTGGAGTGGGGAGTGGAGATAATTACATACAAAAAAACACATAGCACACTTTGGCACATATTGCACACACTGCATCCACACACAAACACACACAGACCTTTTGTTTTATACTTTTATTTTGTACAGTGTGACTGAGTGAGTGTAAGGGAGTGGCAGAGAATGATTGCGACCGAGTGCCTGTGTGAGTTTCTGGGTGTGAGTGGGTGTGTGAGGGAGGTAGGAGAGTAGTAGTAAAATGCCGGGAGAGGAGTGGAGGCTGGAGGAATGGAGAGGAGCAGGAGAGGAGGAAAGAGAGCAGGGGATCCTCGGTCAGGAAACGAGGAGGAGAAGTAGACCAGATGGGTTGAGGGGTGCCCAACAACAGTTAGGTACACATCAGCCAGGCAGTGACATGACAGTGGGAAGCAGAGGGGATATGGGAGATGAGCACACACATCCAGGGGCAGAGCAGTGAGGGCCTGACAACCAAACGGCCACACAGAGTGGCATACATCCCAAGTTCAGTGGAGAAGGACAGACTGCATGACCCCATGTTCTCCTATGAGGATAACAAGGCCCTGATGTGGAGCATCCTGGACAGGGAGAACATACTTTTCTCCAAGGAAAAGCTCAGGTTGGTGCACGAAAAAAGGTAGCCTGAAATCAGGTGGACAATGCAGTTATCGTGGTGCCAAGTGCAAGCACAACTCAGACTCCATTAATAAGTTCTGGCAGACTGCAAAAGGAAGGTAAGAATAAGATAAGAGAACTGTCCCTGCATTCATGAGGCAATGGAGGTGGTCCACCAGCGAACATCAGCTTCAATGCCAGGGAGGAGATGTAACGGCAAAACCTGTCTAGGATGGCAGTTGAGGGAATTCAAGGTGGCTGTGATACAGGAGATGACAGCATCCACCATCCTCCCGGTAAGTAACATGATACATAACTGTCCACCACACAAACCAATATCCGTGTAGCCTGACTAACCCTGGGTTCAAACATATGTGTTGTCTATGTTACATAATACATCCTCAACATGTATGCATCCATCCGTGCCATCCCCAGTGTTCCGGATACATATAATAATGAAAGGTCAACCACAGTAGGTCGGATCCAATGTACAGGATGTTGTCAAGCTGTTAAAATTAATGATTACCAGGAAGGTATCCCACTGGATATCATTCTGTCATTCAAGGGGTTAGAAGCGACAGTCAAAATCATGCATCCCCCTTGTCATTGGCCATGTTACTAATCACACAATATAATTCTCCCCACACAGCATACATGCCTGCAGCAGAGCAGTAGGAAAGTGAAGAGGAGTCCCAGCAGTGGATTCCACAACAACAACAATGGATGGCACCAAAATCTGGCCAGTACTGGACTCCCCCCCACCAATGGTATGCAACTGGTGCCTACCACACTGCAATACGGTTCATTGGGCCCCACATCACCTCCACAGGTGCACAGCTGGATGCCAACACAGCACAAAACGTGGGAAGGTAAAACATCACATTGGCCACATTATGACCTATGCCCACTGGATTACCATCTTCTTGGCCTGATAGGTGAGCCACAGAGACCACAACCTGACACAGTACACACCACCAACACAGCCAGAACCAGGTGAACAGGATTTAGCAATCATTGAGAAGAGCATATATGTAGTGGGGGCAGAAAGTTCACCTTCAAATGCATCACATGCCCACTCGCCAGCAGCTGCAACATCAGAGGTTCACTCAGACCATGAAGGAACAACCAGTCAAGGAACAGACACATATCAAGGAGGAAGGGCATTAACAGCTCCTCCGTGTGCATCATCCATGCCCTCATCATCTGCTACAGCTACTAGTACCACCAGGATGTACATCTCCATCCAGAGGAGGCTACTGAGGGAGACCAGACACTTCAACAGGAGGTGTCTGTGCAGCATGGTGAGAACTGCAACCAGTATCAGAGGTCTGGAATACCAGCATTCCATCCTCCACACAGAGATATGGCATTTAGGGACTGTACTCAGTGACATGATTGTCTAGCTGCTTGTTGAGGTATGCAAACATAATCACATCCAGAGCCTGCTGATGGAGAGAGCCCAACAGTCAACTGAGGTGCAACAGCAACCACCTCCCTCTCAACGGTGACATGCTCAACAATCCCAAGACATGCAAGAGTCACCAAAGAGTTGGTGAGGGCATCCACATCTGCACCCCCTCCAAAGTAAAACAATGATGCCATGTGTGTCATATGTCCCCGCAATAAAAAATATAAAGTTTTATTATACAAATCATGTCTTTGTTTTCTTCAAGTATCTAATAAGGTCAGTGCCAGAGATGTCTCCAATGTCTTGCAAAAGCAATGCATTGAACACAACTATTGCACATTTTATTTTGTGGGAAAGTCTTTGAACAGTGGTAACCAAACACAGCATATCAGCTGTTGTCCAATTTCAACTCACAACAGACCTAGCAAAGAAAAAATCTGGAATGTGATGTCTGGGTATGATGTGAGTTGAAGTTCAAAACATCTCATGGGAAACAGTTCTTTTTCTAACTCTGGTGATGGACAGCCAGTGTGGGGATTGATTTCACTGACAGTCAGAAGCAGTGTAGGGGGTCAAGCAGGAGCAAAATATCCTGTGGAGTGAAACATATAAAGTATTTTGCAATTGTGAATCCACACATTCCCCATGCAGATCCGATAATACAAGCATAGTGTTTGAATCAATGATGCTCTGTGAAGTCAAACTGTACTGGTCTCTGACCTCAGCCTCCACCATTCAGAAGAGCATGACCATTATCCGGTATATCTTGTGTCTTGGTGGCTATCTGACCTCCCAAAGGCACCTGTGGCTGGGGGATATCTGGTTCAAGGAGCTCAAGTGCTGCTGCCTAACCTGCTCCTCCACCTGGAGACGGCATTCTGGATGGTTCACCAGAAGGAACACCCGAATTTACAACAGTAGTCAGATGTACACCTGTGTTTGGGTGATACGTGGGCTCCCTAACACATTGCATGCCACCTCCTCTGATGTCTTTGTAGGTATTGCAGTGGAAACATGATGCTAAGAATAGCTGCCTGAGTGGGATCACTGTAAACACTCCATGTTCGCTGTTTGGTGGGATGTCCCTTTAAAGGAGCAGTAAACTTTTTTAATGAAAAAATATATATTGTAGGGATTTTCCTACTGAGTAAAATAAGGGTACTCCCACTGCCGAGAGATTTATATTTCCAGTTATTACAGTTTAAACCCATGTTTTTTTACATTAGCAGTGCCCTCTAGTGGTCAAATTCTAATTAGATTTCCTGTCAGATTCTAATGGAGAGGAAAGTCAGAAAAGTCAGAGACATACAATTCCCCCTAGAATGTGATAGAAACTGCCTGTCACTTCCTGTCAGTTAGAACTCAGGAAGTAAACACAGTAAATTCACTTCCTGATTATTTAAACTGCTATAAATTTTGAATAAAACACCTGACAGCGATGGGAGTGCCCTTGTTTTATTCAGCAGGAAAAGCTCTGTAAAATATGTATTTTCATAAAAAAAAGTTTACTGCTCCTTTAAGGCAGGGGTGGGGTGTTGGCTAGGAATAGTCATCAGGCAAGAAGGCCCTAATAGGAATGAGGGACTTGTTCAAGTGAGTGCATGGTAGTGTGGATGTTTTGGTTTGAATATGTTTGGACTGATTGCTGTTTACTTGTCAGCTGCATATGTGATGGTGTCCAGTGTGGTTGATGATGCCGGTGTGTCTTTGTTCTCCATTGGCGCTGATCTTGCATGCTCAAGCTTACTTTGCTTTGTGATTGACAGGTGTGCATATTATCTTGGCTGCACATGGTACGTTGGTACATATTAAACCCTGTTGGACCAGGGAAGCATGCAACAGATTGGTTCATGTTGATTAGCACACCCCTTGTTAATTTGGGGGTTGATGGGTTCATATATGTTGTCTAAGACTTGTGGGGACGAAATGCACATTTCAAGGGGATTTCAGGGGTAATGTTTACAATTGTTCTCACTGTGATATTTTATATCTGTTGTGTGATCTGTTTCTTCCCTGCTTTCTGGTGTTCAATGGGGGTTTTTAACATGAGTTATGCTTTCTATGTTTATGATTTGTAGGAGCAGTATTACCAGCAGAAAATGTATCCCTTTAGTGTCTGTTACCACTCACTGCACATAATTGAATAGCAAATGGCTTGCGCTGTTCCATTGATCTCAATGGGTGCAATTTTACAGTCCGTTGTCATTTTTTACCAAGTGTCACAAAATGGGTAATAGAATACCAAACTATGCTTGCAAAACTACTGTCGCCTATTATGTTTTTTTTAATGGAGGCAGTTGAATCAACCCCCTAGTGTCTAGAAAGCTTATGTCCACTCAGTTAGCCAGTAAAGGTATAGTTTTTACTAAAAAAATAAAAACGACTTAATGTTTGTTTTAATGTTCAATTATTCATGTAAAATTAATACTTCAGTAATGCAAAGTTTAAATATTTTCATATCATTCTTCCACCAGTCCCAGTCCAATGATCTATGCTTTTGTTTTTCTGGAACCCATACTTCCTGTTCAGCTCACATTTAATCTTCTTTCTAGTAACTTTATTCTTCAAGATTTATCTCTATTTTCAGTGTCCCTTTGACCTCCCCTCAATGGTTTTCTTCTTATGAGAACTACCTCTCGTACTGATTGGAGAGAATGTTATAATTTGCATCTCATTGGTTTTTCATGTTCAGGAATCTTTCTAGAAACGTTGTTCTTTTTTCACTATGTATGGTCATTGTGACCAGAAACATCTGGTCACTTTATCATGGAAGATGCTGCTTGTCATGCACATACCCACACACACATTGGTGCAACTATGGGGGTGTATAGAGTGCCATTGTGCTGGGATCAGGGTCCAACATATTCTAGTTATGCATCTGTGAAGATACTTTTGTGTTAGGAGCCCAAAAATGTTTGCAACCAGGCCCTCCCCCTCACACACACACATGCACACACACTGTTGTGTTTGGAGAGCAGCTGGCAGGCCATCATGACTGATGTGTTTGGGGATGTCACTATGGCAACCAGATGATGGGACCGTATATCATATTAGTGTGCTCCCTGAGCTGTGTGTGTGTGTGTGTATGAAGCACAAGAGGTTCGGCACCCTGTGTGGCCACCTGTTACCCCGCATTGTTACCTTACATTAAGGTTTACACATCAACATCAGGTTGAACTTCCAAATAAAAGGAGGTATCCTGCTGTCCATCCAAAGAGGTGTATTGGCTATATATCATTATTGTGGTATAAATAACAATACGGTTCAAGAGAACACTATACACATGCATACACACACGTGCACACAAATACACAAGCACACCACATACCCATACACATGTGCACACAGAGACCAACACACACACACACAATCAAGCGCACATACACAAAAGCACACACATACCCACACATGCTCAGGGAGGCATCTCAATAACAATATCCTCCTCTTGCACACAGATAGTCAGACCAGAATCCTCCCGCACTTCTTTTACCACACCTTGTACCTGCACTTATAATCCTCCTCCTACTGTCTCTGTTTGTCATCATGAATTCTAATTAGATTGTAAGCTCCTTGGGGCAGGGTCCCTTTCCCAGTCTATGATTCCCTTGCTGCACGTTGCCCCGCAAATAATGCAATGATGGCACTTTAGCTTAATGCTCTGAACCCAGTTCTGTAGTTTTGTATTATGTTATTTCAAATTTTGTTAAGCGCTGTGTACATGTATGGAGCTATATAAATAAAGATACGTACATACATACATACATACATGCACACATATACACATACAAACTTGCATACACACACACACACACACACACACACACACACACACACACACACACATATAAACACATGTGCATACACACATTCCCAAACGCGCACCACCCTCCACAAACGTGCACACAGACACACAAACACACACTACCACTCCTCCCCCCCCACACACATACATATACACACACACTACCACCCCGCCCCCTCATACACATACATACACACACACACATACAGATTGGATATGTTTCAGACACTCAAGAGTGTTGTTGTTTTTTTAATGTACTTCTGCATGTTAAAACAGTATTTAAAACATACGACCCTATTCCTCCTACAAAATCCCAACTGATTTAAGTGCCCAATGAGAATGTGTTTGGGACCTCTCAAGTATTTAAGTGTTTAAAGCCATATGCAAATCATTGGGCATTTACATTTGCCCCCCCAAGATACAGTTGGTATGCCCCAGAACTACTCTCCTGGAGCTGGCTTTTTGGCATTTAATATGTACATATATGTTTTCAGCTATTCCACATGTATGTTTATGTACTTTGATATGGAATCCTTGGTTCCAGGCACAGCTATATTCACAAAAAATATTCTGACAAGATATTTTAGCCAGTAGTCTTCTTAGTTTGCAGATTATATATATATATATATATACTAGCAATGTGGGACGGTGCTGTCCGTCAGGCTATATAAGGAATTAATGCACACACATGGATGCAAGACACACACACAGACACAAACGCAAATGCACACACATGCAGTGAGATGCATAAAGAGTGACACAGTCATACACACATACATGCAATGCACAACACACAGACACATAGAGTGATACAGACATGTAACACACACAGTGAGGGACACACAGGGACACACAGACACACACACAGAAGTGAGTTATAAGGGGGTGACTTATGTGTCATTGTAAAGAGTTTGTGTTTGTACTTATGCCTCCACTGTGGCATTCATTCATGTAGTTGAAATGCATGTGGTAATTGCACATACTATGGTGGAAAGTGGATTGTGCTGGCTCCCGGGGTGTGAGTTAGTGTATGTGAGTGAGTGTGAGTGGCATTCATTCATATAGTTGAAATGCATGTGGTAATTGCATATACTATGGTGGAAGGTGGATCGTGCTGGCTTCCGGGGTGGGAGTGAGTGTGAGTGAGACTATGGCGGAAGGTGGATCGTGCTGGCTCCCGGGATGTGAGTGTGAGTGAGTGTGAGAGTGAGTGATTGCGTGAGTGTGTGTGAGTGTGTGTGACTGAGCATGTGAGTGTGAGAATGTGAGTGTGAGTGAGAGAGTGTGAGTGTGTGTGATTGAGAGTGTGTTAGTGAGAGTGTGTGTTAGTGAGAGTGTGTGAGTGATTGAGTGAGAGTGTGTGAGTCAGTGTGAGTGTGTGTGATTGAGTGGGAGTATGTGTGAGAGTGCGTGAGTGAGAGTGCGTGAGTGAGAGTGCGTGTGAGTGTGAATGAGAGTGAGTGAGAGTGCGTGAGTGAGAGTGCGTGTGAGTGTGAGAGTGTGAGTGTGTGTGATTGAGTGTGTGTGTTTGTGTCTGATGTGTTTGTGTCTTCAGGTGAGGCAACGTAGCAATGTGCTGAGGGAACAAATAGAAAGTGGTGTTTGAGGCTTGCCCTCTGTAACATACAGCAAAGCATCTCTGTCGCTTTAAGGAGAAAGGGCGGGAATCAGGAAGCGGGAAGTGGAGGAGTGACACTTGAAAACAGACAGTGAGGTTGACTGAAGAGATGAAAAGAGTTAAATAAAAGAGTTGCTATTAAGTTTATCCCTGAGTTTGTACTTTATGGAAACATTACACCCTCGTACTGAAACAAAGTATATGGAGGGTTACAATTATCTGTGGGAGGTGAAACAGTGTGTTTGTGGGGTCATGATCCTGAGTGAGAGTGTGCGTGGACCGGGAGAAGTTATTGATATCCCCTACTTCAGAAGCGAGTGGCAGCTATATATTTTTTTGTCAGTTGGATAGTGGTGGGCGGGCTGGAGGGGGTGGGGCAACTCCCTGTATGATAAACATGCCCCCATTGAATCACCCAGTGGGAGCAGTAATGTCCCCACTGAATCACCCAATGGGAGTTGTGTCTCCTGATGAGACATAAATTATGTAATGAGGCATTCTGTTCAATGTGTGTGTATTTCCTGAGGAGACATAAATTATGTTCTTTGTGTGAGGAACCATAAATTATGCAATGAGGCTTATTCTTATATATATAAGAAAAGACTATATCTAGTTCACTGGTCCAAGATAAAATATGTATATTCTTCATTAATACAAGAAGACATTGGGATATGCAGAGATTTACTTTTGACAACTAAAAGAAATGTGTCTGCATGTGAATTGTTTCCAGGACTGAGTTCCCATTAAACAGAGTAGGCAAAGGCCTAGAGCAGAGGTGAACAATTATTTGGCCACGTTTATTTAAAAAATGCTGTCTGATGTCTGTGTTTATGAATATATACGGTTAGGAAGAGGGGTTTCTAATGGAGCAGATTTACAAAAATGACAAAGGGTTATGTGTTGCTGTTTACTATGCTTCTGATTACCAGCTGTACTACTAAAAAAAGGAAAGTATCAATTCTGTCTTTCTCTCTCTGCAGTCTGATAGGATGATACATTTGTATCAAACTTGTGGTTTGTGAGAAATCTATAATTTTTAAGTAAAAAAGTAAAAGTGATATTTCATCTGTATAGTAAGGACGCTATATTTGTACAGCCAGAAAAACCCAAAGCCAGAAAATATTGGCCCACCGGCCACAAATGTATTTAGCCCACCTCTAGCCTAGATGCCACAACAGTGAGGGGGCTTCAACTGTGCTAGCCACACCCATTTTGTCATGTTGTGGGAGTAACCAGCACAATCGCAAACTACAAAGTTCTAAAGATTAGAAATAAAACTGCCCATTGACCACTGTGGCAAAATCTGATACCCAGTGTTGGATTATGTAAAAATAGCCACCAATGCTCAGGAATAGCTAGATACACAGATATATAATCTATAAGTATAAATACATAAAATCCAATGACAGTTAATAAGCAGCAGCCTTACACTAGAAGATAGTGGCACAGAAGCTCCAGTTCTGGAGTCAGGATGTGGAGCTCAGTTCTCCCTCTAGTGGTTCAAACTCTATGTTACAATCCTTCTGCTTCAGACACCCACTTTTGGTTTATGCTGGTCAGTTTATTCACTAATTTACATAGTGCTGTTGCTGTACTGTCTAGTTTATACATGTGGCAAGGATATTTGCTCTTGTATATAACCCCATACTGGGCTTTTTGTTTAAAGGGAAACCATCACCCTGATAGTGCCCAAATGGCAGATCTGCACCCCTGGGAGCAGACCTGGTGATGAAGCCAGAACTGTTTTGTGAGCCCAGGAACTACAACTGGAGAGCAGAATGAGGGTCTGAAGAGATGCTGGTCCTGAAGAGACTGAATTCCAAGACTGAAGTCTCACAGTTCTGTCTCTTATCCTGCTCTGTGCGGTCCCCTTAGATCCTCTGCTTTGGGTGAAGTTTGTGACTGAGAACCTTTTCTGACACCATCAACCATTTTGAGAGCAGACTTAGTAAAACATGATAATTCCCCTTTACTAGTTTTTTTTTAATATTAGTCTGTCACAGTCTATGAATATTTTCTGTTTGAGGAAACAGTGGATCAGGCTTCACATGCTCATTTCATTTACCATGGTGTGGCCATGGGCTGGACTAGAGGAACACATAGGCACTTATGATATAAATCCAACCCTGTTCATTACAGTAAGGGCTTTTTTACATGGGCGTCAGACCTACAGCCACTGCTACAGTTCTGTGTCCATTTTGTTCACTCACCTTCTCCTAGATTCCATCATAGATCCAGATGCAGGTGTGGTGTGTTTGCTGGATGGCCGATGTGGGCAACAGCTAGTGTTATTGGCTGGTGCCCCTGATGGTCAGCAATTCATTGGAGGTTGATATGAGCATGGCATCCTCCAAGAGAGCTCATGTGAAAGGTCTGCTTGGAGCTTCATAGTCCTCTGTGCCCACCATCCTTGCTGCACCTTTACAGCGTTGTTGAATGAATGCAGTAATCACGCAGTGTGCTGG
Source organism: Rhinophrynus dorsalis (assembly GCA_037306005.1). Taxonomy (NCBI): domain Eukaryota; kingdom Metazoa; phylum Chordata; class Amphibia; order Anura; family Rhinophrynidae; genus Rhinophrynus; species Rhinophrynus dorsalis. The sequence goes on from CM074720.1 coordinate 44,813,981, forward strand.
ACCTTTGTGTATTCACACAAGGCAATAGTAGCCCATGTGCAAGTCACCATAGGCCAGCATAGGACATTCACAGCAGGGACATAACCAATACAACATCACTGTGCTAGTATTAACCAATAACCATGTGAAAGGCTCCTTAAGGTTATTCTCATTGATAAAAATATAATCTCTGGGATGGGCACCCTGGGCTGTCCAGTTGTTTTGGGTCTACAACTCCCACCATCCTTAGATGGATGTTAGTCAGCTAGAAAAGCCACTTGGTGTCCATCCTAGGTCAGATAGTTTGTTTGTTGCTATGTTTAAAATATCTGCATATGATTAGGGCATATCTCCTAATATTTCCCAGAAATTATCTTCATATCACTGCCAGCTGTTTGATGAGGATGGATCACACATGCTATAAATCTTCGGTAGATTGGACTTTTATATCTATTGTGGACAGAATACTCAGCATATTGGAGGCTTCTGATAAGCATCAAACACATAAAACTGCACTTGTGGCCCCATATGGAATGCAGACAGGATAAGGAACAAAACAGAGACCTAGGGGGATATGTATAATGCAAAATGGAGCAGCACTGGGGCAAAGCAACTGTATCATAGACCAGCGTTTTTAATCTCCCAGTCAATGAACCTGCTCTGGTACATGGAATGCTTTATATGCTCCTGAGCTTCAACCACAGTATCATACCTCCCAAGTGTCCCTCTTTAGGAGGGACAGTCCCTCTTTTAGACCCAAATCCCGCTGTCCCTCTTTCTCACCCTGATGTCCCTCTTTTTAGGAGCTCAAACTGTATGGTGTGTATATAAGTGTATCACATTGCTCTACAGCAATACAGCATACATTATTGTTTGTTTAAACTTCAGTTTTTGTAAATAAAATATTTGGTCTTGTTATAAGTCATTTATTAGGTTACAAAAAGATTGTCAATAGGTCATAAAATAGCCTAAAAATTCTAAGTAATGCCCCGCCCACCAGCCACGCCCCCAGCAACACCACCTAAAGCACAAGTGTCCCTCTTTGGCAATTTGAAATGTTGAGAGGTATGCCGTATCCCTCTGGCACTCAAAGAGTTAATAGTAGTCACAGTCAGTACATTAAGGTGGTCTCTCGCTTTGAATGATATAAGAAACATTGCCATTCTTAAGATTAAAGTTAAGCAATGCAGTGGAAAATTCTCTATCACTGAAAGGGTTAAAAGGTCCATTGATTTAAAAGGGGAATTTAACCATTTGAAGGCTATGGTAGTCACTAAAGCATTGTGAAGCAATGCCTACCCCTTCGACTAGTACAAAAAATAATTTGTCCATTGTCAAATGGACAAATGGCTAATCCTCATGGAAGTGTTTATATAATTGTGTATTTGGTAATGTGTCCCTTGATAAATAATAGGCACAATTCTGGAGCAAACCAACTGCACCATAGGGAAAAACAGGGCCAGATTTGCCATGAGGCAGATTAGGCATCTGCATTCAGGTGCACCCCACAGAGGGGCGCCTGTCACTGAAATAAATTTTTTAAAAAAATATTTTTATTCACAGCGCTCGCGCTGCGTGCAGTGGCAGCAGTAACCAGCCGCATAGTTAGATCTGTGCCTTCTTCGGCGCAGACCTGTATGCTGTTGCTCCTTCGTCGGCTCTTTAGTAATGCAGAGCGCTGGGAGATGATGTCATCTCTCAGCGCTCTGCATTATTGAAGAGAAGACCGTGCGGGAGCAAAAGCATACAGTCCGTGCAGAAGGAGGCACAGACTTTTCCTGCCACCGGACCACCAGGGAGGTAGGAAACGGATACGGGGGGCAATGTGAAGATGATGGGGGCAGTGTGGAGATGATGGGGGCAATGTGAGAGCAAGTTGGAGCTGATGGGGGCAATGCGAGGGCAAGTTGGAGCTGATGGGGGCAATGGAGATGATGGGGGCAAGTTGGAGATGATGGGGGCAATGTGGAAGCAAGTTGGAGCTGATGGGGCAAGTTGGAGCTGATGGGGGCAATGGAGATGATGGGGGCAATGTGGAGATGATGGGGGCAATGTGGAGGCAAGTTGGAGCTGATGGGGCAGATTGGAGCTGATAGGGCAAGTTGGAGCTGATGGGGCAATGTGAGGGCAATATGGAGCTGATGGGGCAATATGGAGCTGATGGGGGGAAATGTGAGGGCAATATGGTTATGTGGGGGCTAATGTGGAGATTTGGCTTTAAACCCCTTGAATTCTAGTGAGGACTCCAACTCATTGAGAAGCAATGCAGTGGATACCTCTCTACCATTTAGGGGTTAAGTCATCTCAAATGACAAGACTGACAAGCTTAGGCTGATTTTGCATCAGCAGCCCACACATCAATAAGCAATGGACTTGAGACGTTTATGCTGATTTGGCATCTGTACTTCATACACAGCTAAGCAATGGGCTTGAGAAGTTGATGCTGATTTGGCATCCATAGTTCACAAACTGACAAGCCATGGACTTGAGAAATTCAGGTTCATTTGACATCCCTACTCCACGTACCTGCAATACATGCACTTGAAACGTGCATAATAATAATAATAATAATAATAATAATAATCTCTGGAACTTGCTACCACACTCCATCAGGCTTTCCTCTAGCTTTCATTCATTTAAGTTCTCCTCCAAAAGCTATCTGTTCAAAGACGTTTATGACCAGTACCTCTCTGTCACAAAGCCTCCACTATAACAAATGACATTGTTCTGGACATTTTCAACCATCTTAGGGAAACATCTATGAAGGTAACCAAACCATTCCCTTATTCCAAATGAAATGAAACCCATCTGAATGTATCTTTTGTTTCACTTGTTCCTCTTCTCCCTCTAGATTTCAAGCTTTTGTAAAAGGAGGTTCTCTCTACTTATTGTATCCGTTTGTTAAGCTTTATCATTTATATCTTTACAGAACTGCAGAAAATATTGGATCTTTATAGATGATAATAATAATAATAAAATTATGAAACATGAACTCCTCCTGAGTCCGAGATATCTAAAACCTCCCATGTCACTCAGGAAGAAAATGGCCGATTTTAAAATTCAGGCTCTGAGGGTAGCTGAGTGACAATTTATGTGTTGGTAAGTGTCTGGCATCAACTGACCAACCAGTCAAGGGAGAAGAAGAGATCATGACAATGGGTAATTTGGTACAGTGGATGTGGCTATGAAAACCGTGTGGCGTTATCAGCTGCTTTGGTGCCTATGTAAGTTTGGTGCTTGCTGTCTCTGGCTAGAAATCACCTGTCTCACCATTTGACTGTATGCCTTGATTTGCAAACCAGGAAAGGTATTCTGTACCATACTGGAACATGAAGTTAGCACTACCTATAGCAAGGACCCCACTATAATCACATTTGATGGGAAAGGGCCATTGATATAGGAAAACTAATTATTTTGATCTTCAGTCTCTTTTGTGATAATGAGAGTTTAATTCTGTTATACTGTGATATCTTTTTTCTATTGTTCAAGTATTTTTCAAGTGACTAGATAAAGTCTGTCACATTTCATTTAAGAAAAGAAGTACACACAGAAGGCGCTCCTAGTGCAATAACGTCTTATTTGGATTGTCTCACCATCCCATCACCAGCAGTAGAATTATACTCACAAAATAGAGTGTTCAACTGAGAACTGCCAGCTGAAAAAAGCGCTTATGGGGTATTTTCACTGTCCCCTACACAGTATTGACCAACCGGGCTGCTCCTCGATGCAACTCACCCAAGGTAGTAGTATGCAAATGAAAACACAAAAGAGGGCGCCCAATGGTGCCTGTTAACTTATTTTAACAAATCTTTTTCACAAACCAAATTATACTGACAAAGGTGATGGTTATGAGAGGACATACGTCCAAACACAACAAATCAAGCTCACAGAGAAATTCTCCTGACTCTGTTCAGGTGACCCAGACGTCTGTTTAATGGATCCACACCATGCTGCTTTTTAGTCTTTAGAAAAACTGTTTTATTATCAAAGCTATCAAAATAATAAAAAGATATAAAATATCTCTAAAAGTAAAAAAAATATATATATTATAAAACAAAGGCAAGCTATATTAAATAACGTTTCGCGCTTTCACAACCACTTCTTCAGAAGTAGCTTTCAGCCTCAACAAAGACACAAAACAAAGCAGCATGAAGAATACAGTTTTTCAAAACTCACTCTCTAAAAACAGTTTTTCTAAAGACTAAAAAAGCAGCATGGTGTGGATCCATAAAACAGACATCTGGGTCACCTGAACAGAATCAGGAGAATTTCTCTGTGAGCTTAATTTGTTGTGTTTCGACGTATGTCCTCTCATAACCATCACCTTTGTGAGTATTATCTGGTTTGTGAAAAATATTTGTTGTAATAAGTTAAACGCACCATTGGGCGCCCTCTTTTCTGTTTTCTTTTACATTTCATTTACGTTTGTGGTCTAATATTATTGACTAGTTGAACAGCCCATCTACACGGGCAACAGTGGCAGGCAGCAACGTCCGCGATGAAGACATGCACAGTAGAGACTGCCCACGCCACGGCTGATAACGGAGCGGGGCGCTCCGAATTCAGACCGTAGTCCTCTCTGCAATTCGGAGCGCTCTGTTCTGTTATCAGCCATGGTGTGGGCAGTCTGTACTGTGCATGACTGCAGAGCGCACAGCCGTCTGTACTGCGCATGACATCTTCTGACAAACATACATTAGCAAATTATTATATAGGATAGAGTGAATACTGAATTTGGTGAGTAACATAGGAGTCCACAGGGGGCATGAGGGGAAAATTGCCCACCATACACTAGCCCCCCCTCCCCAATAAATATAGGGGCTGGCCGGGCTGGCCTGGGGGGGGGGTATTATGACTTTGTCCCCTCCCCCACGGAAAAATTTCTGCAGATGACAATGGTGATTGAATAGTCCTTCACCTTAAGTACTGTCACCACTGTAAAGGTGCAATCTTCTACTTCATGAAATGCAAAAGACCTTGGAGAAGCAGAAGGTAATTAGCCCATGTTACATATTGATGACCATGCAGGTCTCAGGACAAAATTGTTGGGGTGTGACAAATCTTATTCAACAGCAGGCACCAAGGGGTTATTTTGTGTTAGGTATCTGGGGCCGAAAGTGAAGGATAAAGGGAAAAATAATAACTGTGCTTTGTATACCCATCTCTTTACAGTTTTGACTGTGCTATGTTTGGGTCCTCCTCAGCTGTTTCATTAAAGGAAGGAAACCGTGATCTTCAAAACAGCAGAGACCTGTCTAGCGTCCAAAAGGTTAAACTCTTCATGTGATTGAAATGGTATAATTATCTGTTACATACTGTGATCTTGTTGTGTAATGCAAGAACAAAGGTAAACATGAATGTGCATGTGTGTGACACATACGGTTTTTCCTGCTTGGCAGTCAAGGTGCTCCTGTCCTGGTCAGGGTCAAAAACATTATTAAAAGCTTGAAAGGCAGCACAAATTTGCATCTTTTTATCTGTTTTTTTAATTGAGATTCAGCAGAGAATTTTTGTAAAAGAAATTTGCTAGATTAAGGTAGAACAGTTCATAGTTCTTACTTACTGTCTTTCCTTTAAAGGAATATTAAGGTTTCATAATAAAAGCAGCTCTAATTAATCATCATAGTATTTGGACTTTGGAGATTGTTATTTCAATACTGTCAGAGTTGTAGTTCAAGAGTAATTCAATGACAAAGTATCCCCCTCCCACCCCTTTTACTGATGTAACACTGCTCAGCCAGAGCAGAAGGGAGGGACAATCTTCAATTAAGGTAAGGGAAAAACTTGAAAAACGTGTCAAGGGGCGCAGGGCCTTCATTGTTCTCATAGGAAGAAGATTGTCCCCTGCTGTTATCTGTCTGGTCTATGGACTGGATTCCACATCTGAGAAGAGATGGTTTACACTAGGTAAAAGGGACAGGAGGGGAACTTTCCTTGTGAATATCTCTCAAACCATAAAGGTTTGAGAGATAAGACTTACATCGTTCTTCATGTTTTTTTAATGTCTACAAATAAAATAAAGATAAACCGAAGTATTACTATCCCTTTAACTGCAACAAACAAGTAAGCAATACAAATAAACAAACAAGCAAAAGATAAGCAAACACAAGCAGACGAGAGATAAATCAAAGAGACAAGTAAGGATGGGTGAAAGTATTCACCTCAAAAGAGATACAAGAGAAAAATTGCACTTTTTGCCAAGCAAGAAATATGTCACGAAAAGTGCCATTTCCTGCTTTTTTTGTCTAGCTCCTTGCATTAAAATCAATGGAAACACAAAATTTCACCCTACCACATGGCAATTTTTTTATTCTTTTCCCACAGGCATATAAAAGGGTGTCAAGTTCTCACAGCATGCCATTTTGTGTTTGTGAGAGGAAGAGAAAGCAGCGCATTTTTGTGCTAGAAAAGGCAAGTTGAAGCTTAGTTTATGGAGTCTTGTAGGCTGGAAATATGTTCTTTGTATTGGGGGACTCTGGGGGACAGGAAGGGAGAAAGGAGTTTGACCCCAAATACCCGAAAATGCAGAGTGACTGACTGGAAAGACACAGGCAGCCATGTTCCAAGTTTATTCCTGATCTGGCTGTTATCTCTATCCTAGGGGAGTCTGTGGGTGTGAGAAGGGAGCAAGGAGGTTTACCCAAAATACCCCAAAACGTTGTGTGACAAGTAACCAGGGGCAGCTGTGATCCAAGTTCCTTCCTAATCTGGCTGTTTTCTCTGTCCTAGGGGAGTCTAGAGGTGTGAGAAGGAAGCAAAGAAGAATTATCCCAAATACCCCAAAATTCTGAGTGACTGAATTGTATTGACAGTGAAAAGGATAGAAAGGACAGTTAAAGGGATAGTAATGTTTCATAATAAAATAATTAATCATCACAGTATTTGGACTTTGGAGAGTGTTATTTCAATTCTGTCAGAGATGTAGTTCAAGAGTAATTCAATGAGAAAGTCTCCCCCTCCTGCCCCTTTTACTGATGTAACACTGCTCAGCCAGAGCAGAAGAGAGGTGCCCAGGTAGACTGCAGAGAGGGACAATCTTCAATTAAGATAAGGGAAAAACCTGAAAAGCTTGTCAAGGGGGGGGGGCAGGGCTTTCATTGTTCTCATAGGAAGAAGATTGTCCCCTGCTGTTATCTGTCTGGTCTATGGACTGCATTCCACATCTGAGAAGAGACGGCTTACACTAGGTAAAAGGGGCGGGAGGGGAAACTTTGCTTGTGAATATCTCATAAACCATAAAGGTTTGAGAGATAAGACTTATATCGTTCTTCATGTTTTTTTAATGCCTACAAAATAAAATAAAGTTAAAACGAAGTATTACTCCCTTTAATTGAAATCAATAAATAAAATAAAAAATTCATAGGTGGTGGAGACAGGGACCCTGATGTGATCTGTGACTGAGGCAGACTGATACTAAATGACATATTTTCTAGAGATCCAAGGCACGACATCACAGTCAGTTCTACTGTGTACTTTACAGTACAAACACACACAGTAGTTGAATAAGGTCCAGTAAATGCACAAGGGGTAGGGCAAAAGGATTATGAGTAGTGCAGGGACGTGAGATTAAAGTGGTAGTCCAAAAACTGACTGCAGTCATGGATGCTGCAGTGTGTGTGTAATAAAAGACCATGATCCCTTTTCTCCTTATGAGGATGCAGTTTGTCAAAATCTGACCAAACATTCCACCTTATACATGAACCTTACTAGCTATTCTAGATTCCTCAGATATTACTGGTGACAGACATGTCTGTCTGGGCCAGGCCCTGACTCGAGTGGGGTCAAATAATCTGGCTTTTCACCTTTATTCTGGCTACAGTCGCAGCAAGGACATGCCTGGAACTAGCTATGCTTCCTGGCTATGCACCCCACTCCTCGCTCCACAGCTTTTCTCTGAGGAATCAAGGTATTGTATGAACACATATATTAGTGCTCAGTGGCGTAACTATAAGGGTCACAGGGGTCGCACCTGCGACCAGGCCCATGCACTGCAGGGGCCCGGCCTCCTCCTGTGACCCCTCCGCCTGGCACCCGCAATCTCCCGCCAGCACTCTAGTAATGCAGAGCTCTGGGAGATGACATCATCTCTCTGCGCTTTGCATTACTAAGCGGACCGCGCGGGAGCTCCAGGTAGGAGATTGGGGCATTGTGGAGGGGGTCAATGTGGTCGGGGGGGGGGGCATGACACTTCTTGTACCAGGGCCCGGAGGCTTCTAGTTACACCTCTGTTAGTGCTAAACACACTGAGTCACACACCACGCCAACAGGTATCTTGAGATTCACCGAGAGATGAAAGGGTGCTTGGCCGTCATGGTCATCCCACGACCGGTGTTTCAGCAAGACAATCAAACAATTGCTGCCGCACTCCCGTATGTTAAATGATCATCCATTGAAGAGATGAATAAATAAAATCACTTATTCTTTATTCTTCTTGAAATGAAAACATCACATTAAACAGCATAAGGTGGCAAGAGTGTAGCGACTATAGGTTTATGATTAAGCGATGTTAGCGTGAAACGCGTTAGACGGTGTGGGGGGTCCCTATACTCCTCCGTGTACTCATCTCTACACTCTTGCCACCTTATGCTGTTTAATGTGATGTTTTAATTTCAAGAAGAAGCGATTGTATTTATTCATCTCTTCCATGGATGACCATTTAACCCTTTGAGTGCCAGATGGGTACAGAAGGAATTGCAAAGCAATGCATTGCGTACCTCTCTGGCACTCAGAGGGTTAATATATTGCCGCGCGGGTGCAATTGTTTAATTGTCTAGTATTGTATGACACCAAAAAGCAGAATGAGTAAGCACAGCGGACAGAAAATGGGAAAGCAAGAAAAAAAATATACAACAATAGAAAGGAAAAAGAGAATACATATAATGAGGTTGATGTAATAATAAGGACTATAGCAATTCTGCGGCAAACCAGCTGCACCACAGGGGACCAAAACTGCACAAACTGGCATTGATTTAAATCGCCCTTCTAAACCATTAAACATGGGTTGAATGCAAAGAAGACTTCTTGAGAATTCACTAAGTTAGAACACACATAAATCAATGGCAATTAGCTAAGGTTTTGCCACCTGTGGTGCATTTTTTGCCCTAGAATTGCTCCAATTCTTAGAACATCAGTATCACTGTAAATCCTATAAATTATAACATTCTTGCAACAAAAAGTGAAAATACACAAATCCATCTTGCTAAACTTGACACTCTGTATAACGCATTATGCAGCTTTATCTTCCAGTGTAATTACACTACCCATCATTGTGATATGCTTAACACTTTAAGGACCCATGACGGTCCTGGACCATCATGGTTTGTTATACACTTAAGGACCCATGATGGTCCTGGAACGTCATGAAATGCCAGGCTCCCCGCACTGCTGCATGCCGTTCAGGGAGTCTGGAATTGGATTCCAAAAAAAAAAAAAAAATGCTCCGTGGTCCTTAATTGACTGCCGCATGCCTGTGCAGCAGGTTCATAAGGGGTTAAAGAACTAATTTGGCTAATGAATCTAGACGTGACCTTCACCTCTCTTGCCTGGTTTGTAGCCACTTCTCTAGAAAGCTACCAGACTACCTGAGCAGTATGCTCACTCCAGCTCTCCATACTAGCTATAACCTCCGCCAGGCACGTGCACACATAGACACCAAGGGGGGCTTGGGCACCTGCCCTTTTTGTCCAAAGTGCCCTTGTGCCCCTTTAACAAAAAAAAAGTTGCCTCGCCACCCGCACTAACCCCCCCCACACCTCCCAATCAGGTCTGTGCCTCCTTCAAGACAGACCTGTAGATGCTGCCGGCTCTTTAGTATTACAGAGCGCTGGGAGATGACATCATCTACCAGCGCTCTGCATGAACAGAAGACCACGCGGGAGCTCCAGCAGCTACAGGTCTGTGCCAAAGGAGGCACATACAGATCTCTCCTGCCACTGGACCACCAGGGAAGAGATAGGAAATGGACACTGGGGGTCAATGTGGAAATGATGGGGCAATATGGATCTGATGGGGGGGCAAGATGGAGATTATGGCAATGTAGAGATGATGGGGCAATGTATGTGAGGGTAAGTTGGAGCTGATGGCAATATGGAGCTGATGGGGGTCAATATGGAGATGGAGGGGGAAATGTGAGGGTAAGTTGGAGCTGATGGGGCAGTATGGAGCTGATGGGGCAATATGGAGATGATGGGGGCAATGTGAGGGCAAGCTGGAGCTGATGGGGCAATATGGAGCTGATTGGGGCAATGTGAGGGTAAGTTGGAGCTGATGGTGGCAATATGGAGATGATGGGGGCAATGTGAAGCTGATGGAAGCAATATGGAGCTGACAGGGGACAATGTAAGGGCAATATGGAGATGATGGGGGGCAATGTGGAGATTAGGAGCATTGTGGAGGTGTCCAGTGGAGATGGCCAATGGTGGGGGGGCACTTCGGATTTCTGTGCCTACAGGCTCCTGAGATGTAAATTCTTTTCTTTTTTTTAAAAATCTATGTTTTGAATAAATAATTATGAGAAGTGCCCTTTTTTTCATTTGAGCCCCTGCCCCCCAAAATGTCTGTGCACGTCCCTGACCTCCGCTCCACTGCTAACAACTCACTGAGTATACCACAATACAAGAAAGAAGCTGGTTGATCTGCCTTCTCCTTCAGAGCTCTGAAAGTCTGGAATAACCTACCCGAAAAAAATCACATCTTTTCCCAGTCTAAAATCCTTAAAAATAACTGCTTCTTTATTTCTAAAAACAATATGTAATTGTATATACATTTTAGTATATGTGTGCATGTGTGTGTGTATATATATATATATATATATATGTGTGTGTATAATGTTTCTGTATTTGTGCAAATATGCAACTCTTTGCTGTAAACACTCCAGAATATACTTGAAAACAAAGAGAAATCTAGAGAAAAGTATTTTTCCTGGTGAAACATTTTTCTAACAAAAAAAAAAAGCGGAGTAAATTGGTAATGTGCTTAACATATGATGCTTTAGGAATGAATAGAATCGAAGCCCAAACTTGATACGACCCATTAGGAAAGCTTACAAATCACATTCTTTCCAGATCATACACTTCAAATATTTTTATGGTGGAGGTCCTGCACTAACGTTCCCAAAAGCATTCACTTCTAGAACTAGATGTGGGGTCAAATGATGAGATTGGAAGTTAAATCTAGTGGCCCAGGAGGAGCACAATTGAAAGTAAAACAGGAATGCAATTCTTTTTTTTTTTATTCTTAAGATATGTTACTGTATGCAGCCAAAGGGAAAGGGCTCGGGATCAATCAACAACAAGCTTAAAAGCCTAAAGAAATGCTAAAGTTAGCATCTGTGGCTTACTGAAAATTGGGGTAATCTGAAACAGATACCCTCATAAGTATCCATCCAATGATTCCTGGCCTTTCACCAGCCACTTCAAAGCTCTCTTATCAGTGAATTGTGACTCTGTGTCTTAGGAAAACGAGGAGATGTACTGGGAAATGTCAGTCCCAGATCCCTTTTATTTTTTTGGTAGACAATGTTCATTTTTAGCTCAAATAAAAAGTCTAATTGAATATGTGCTTATTTAGCATTACCTTAGTGGAAAACAAACAATTTTACTATTTTAACCCCTTAAGAACCAGAGGGGTGTGCAATACATTGCGAAACAATACTTTGCACATACCAATGGTCATTATGGGGTTAAATGGCAATTATTACAGGGAGATGCATTGTGAGCAGACCGGCAGGGAAGCAGAACATGAAGAGAGAGACTGAACTGCAAGACTGAAGTCTCACATTTCAACCTCATTGTGCTGCACATACAGTCCTCATGGATCCGCTGTGTCTGGCGTGAAAGCCTGATGCTGAGGGTCTGGGGAGGTTGTGTGCAACACACAAAGTTTATGGCTGGAAACCCCATGGATGCATTCCAGCCCACTCTCAGGCTGATGAAGGGCATACCTCCCAACATTTTAAATTGCCAAAGAGGGACACTTGTGTTTTAGGGGGTGTTGCTGGGGGTGTGGCTGGTTGGCGGGGCATTACCAGGAATTTTTAGGCTACTTCATTACCGATTTATATAAACTTGTGTAACCTAATAAATGACTTATAACATGACCAAAGTATTTTACTTACACAGACTAATTCATAAACACATATACTGATATTTAAACAAACAATAATGTGAGTTTTATTTCTGTAGAGCAATGTGATACATTTATATATATACCCAACAATCTGATCTCCTAAAAAGAGGGACATCAGGGTGGGAAAGAGGGACAGAGGGATTTGGGTCTAAAAGAGGGTCTGTCCCTCCTAAAGCGGGACACTTGGGAGGTATGGATGAAGGGGGTTCATGATCCCCGCATATGGCTCTCTGGAGCTCTTTTTTGGGATTATGCAGTACAGTCCCAGGTTTATTCCTGTAGGAGCAGACTTTGTAAAACATGATACTTGTTTTTTGATAATTGCCCTTTAAGAACCACATGGATATTCAAAGTATTACAAAGAAATTGGGTTTTGCACAGAAAAGTGAAATTGCTTGATATAAATGTAAATAACATCTTGCATGTGTGAAATTATTAATTTCATGTTATAGCTATATGTCCAGAGAGCGTGTGGTTAATTTGGTTTGTTTGTACATTGAGACTAATATCCAATGTACTTGTTTATGAGAAAGACTGTTGCCTTATCTCAGGCCATTTACAGGCAACTCTGCACTATCATTTCCAACCAATTTACTACCCTAATCTAACCACTTCCATTAATGCCTCTCTCCCACCTTCCTCTTCCTTTGCCCCTTTTCTTTAATACTCTCTTTGCTTTTCTCTATTGACTTACATGAAATGTATGATGATAGTGCTAGTACTTTGTTCTTTGGTTTGGTGTAATTAATTAAGCCAACTCATTGTTATCTTTCACATGTATTAATCACTGTTCTTCTAACATGTAATTTTGCTTTATTGTATGACATGTTTTTTTTTCTTTACTTATTTAAAGGGATAGTAATACCTAAAATGTAAAAAAAAATATGTTGTAGGGTTTATCCCCCTGAGTAAAACAAGAGTACTCCCATTTCTGAAAGATGTTTCATTCAAAAGTTATTAATTTTCAAAGTTGAATTTTTTAGGTGCAATATCACAATGGCCTGAAATTGTACAGTGGCGCTGTTGCTACACGATCCTATGGACAGCTCTGGTCTCAGGACCATAAATCTCCATAGGATGGTGTAGCAACAGCGCCACTGTAAAATTTCAGGCCACTGTGATATTGCACCTAAAAAATTCAACTTTGAAAATTAATAACTTTTGAATGAAATACCTTTCGGCAGTGGGAGTACTCTTGTTTTACTCAGGGGGATAAACCCTACAACATATTTTTTTTTACATTTTAGGTATTACTATCCCTTTAAAGAGAAAAAAGCATACCTGATTTAAAGGAACATACATATTGGCCTTTCTTTGGTGAGTAAACCAATGGCACTCCAATTGTTGGCAGATGATTTATTAAAAAGTTATTACTGTTCAAATTGTTACAGTGTGGTACAGCTGATACTGTCACTTCCTTCTCTTGTAGAAAGCTGTCTGGATACTATGTGAACTGTCTGGACAGCAGGTGGCAATGCTGAAGCCAGTATATTTTAAAAAACATGTTTATTGAACTGTAATGACTATTGAATAAAGTGGCTGATAGGAACTTCATCTGCCTGAGCCTCCGAAGGGGGCTTATGTGCTGTGACCAGAGATAAATAAATGATGCAATTCACGTTATAAAGCGGTGGGGCTTAATTGGGTGGGTTGGACTTATTACCATGATACTTGGGAAGCGGGAAGAACAGAATGGGAAGGAGGAGAATGGGTGGGAAGTAGGCAGAACTGGGTGGGAAGGAGAAGTGGGCAGGAAGTGGGGGGAACAGGGTGAGAAGGAGGAGAAGTGTGCAGGAAGTGGGAGGAACATAGTGAGAAGGAGGAGAAGTGGACAGGAAGTGGGAGGAACAGGGTGGGAAGGAGGAAAAGTGGTCAGGAAGTAGGAAGAACAGGGTAGGAAGGAGGATAAGTAGGCAGGAAGTGGGAGGAACAGTGTGGGAAGGAGGATAAGTAGGCAGGAAATGGGAGGAACAGGGTGGGAAGGAGGAAAAGTAGTCAGAAAGTAGGAAGAACAGGATGGGAAGGAGGATAAGTAGTCAGGAAGTAGGAAGAACAGGGTGGGAAGGAGGATAAGTAGGCAGGAAGTGGGAGGAACAGGGTGGGAAGGAGGAGAAGTGGACAGGAAGTAGGAGGAACAAGGTGGGAAGGAGGAGAAGTGGGCAGGAAGTGGGAGAAACAGGGTGGGAAGGAGGAAAAGTGGTCAGGAAGTAGGAAGAACAGGGTGGGAAGGAGGATAAGTAGGCAGGAAGTGGGAGGAACAAGGTGGGAAGGAGGAAAAGTGGACAGTGGGAAACTCATCACCACCAGAGAAACAGCCTCTGTCCCTGGAGACCCAGTAATTAACTTTAAAAACTGGAGTCTCTGTGGCAGATCCGTAGAGTTCCCAGGTATGCTGATAGGAGTAGGTGTTCCCTTGCTGTACTCAACAGGAAAAGCTCTACATATGTGTTTTTCATAATAAAAGTTAATTGCTTCTTCAAATGTGGGTTTTAACCCATTAACTGCTAGAGAGGTCAATGCATTCATGGGCTTTCATAGTAACTACATCAGTTTTCCCATCCTGCTGAAGGTGAGTACTCAGGCTTATATTAAATTACCAGAATTATGAATTTGCGTTCATTTACCATTGTTTAAATCAATACGAATTATTTATTTGTTCCCCAATGGTGCAGCTGTGTTACCCCAGAATTGTTTCACTTCATTTATCAATATGATTCTAAAACCACTTTGAATACAGACTAAGAGGTACAGTTACCCAGAAGAAGATAACGCAGTACACCAGATACACTAGTCTCCACTGCTATTTGCCTCTGTCATTGCTATTAAAAAAAACTTTAGTTATATATATATCAATAAGAATTTCTTTTCCACTGTAATGTACATATGTGTTAGCTTCACCCAGGGCGTGTCCGACACCCACAGAAATATACCCTTAACCTTTAACCATCTATATGTAATAGAGCTTTCCCTGCAGAGTAAAACAATGACATTTCCACCGATGGCATTTGTTTTACTCAAAACTTATAATTGTTCAAACTGTCGGGAAGCGATGGACAGTGGCGTAACAATAGGGGTCGCAGGGGTCGCACCTGCGACCGGGCCCGTCACTCTCAGGGGCCTGGCCGCCCCCTGCGACCCCCTCGCCACCCGCCCGCAGCACAGCTGACGTCCCGGCGGCCAGCGTTCTAGTAATGCAGAGCGCTGGGAGATGACATAATCTCCCAGCGCTCTGCATTACTAAGGACCACGCGGGAGCATGTCACATACAATGCTAGACCACCAGGAGGTAGGAGGACGGGGGTCAGTAGGGGCAATGTGGCGATGGAGGCATTGTGGAGATTGGGGGGAAATGTGGAGAATGAGGGGCATTGTGGAGATTGGGGGGAAATGTGGAGAATGAGGGGCATTGTGATGGGGGCATTGTGGAGATTGGGGGGAAATGTGGAGCATGAGGGGCATTGTGGAGATTGGGGGGAAATGTGGAGAATGAGGGGCATTGTGATGGGGGCATTGTGGAAGGGGCAATGTGGAGGTGGCCAATGTGATTGAGGAGGGCCAATGTGGTCGGAGGGGGGCCTGTGGCAATTCTGGCACCAGGGCCCCGTGGATTCTAGTTACGCCTCTGGCGATGGAGCTGGTACTGCCATATTCTATGAAGAACTGCAGTCTGCTATACCTCTCCAATAGAATGCTAAAGAACGTTCTGCACACCAGGAGAACTGTAATGCATTTGTGGACTATATTTAATATATTTAACACTGTTTAAACTGTAATAACTCTGGAATGACAAATTTCTTATCAGTAGGTGCACCCTTATTATATTCAGAAGAAAAAGGTATGCAATATATGTTTTTTTTCATTAAAAAAAACATTTTCTAGTCCTTTAACTTGTTGAGGACCAGGAAACTGTACCATGCATTGCTTTGTTCTGGCCCTGAAGGGGTTAAATAAACAGGAAAGGATAAGTATATAGTAGTATACAATCCCCAGCCCTAAGGAGGATTGCAAAAGACAGATTAAGACATTTTCCACATCCACCACTTACATCATACAGACAACCCCCAAATGTAAAGAAAATTATTGTCAAAAGCCATCTGTACCAAATACATCACAATATACGACATTAACAATTCCTTCATTTTCTCCTTAAAAAATGTAGTATACCTCGTAACCTGTACACAGTGCCCCATAGGAGGTTACTACATTGGGGAAACAGGACAGACATTGAGCAGAGGAATGAACCTCCATTGTCACACAGTATACAAAAAAAGGTTGACACGCGAGTTGGCTGGAATTTTTGTGGTCCAGATCATAGTCTAAAAAAATCTGAGAATTTAAATTAATTGCTATGTGTGAAACATTAAAAACAGGCCTGGCCCTGGGGATGGGCTTCATGTCTCATTATAATAGATAGAACATCTTGGTACAGAGATTGTATAGAGATGGATCTTGCCAACTCCCAGACTAACAGGCTCTTCACACCTCTGTGTTAATGAACATTTCCTTGTTCCCAGGACTTTGATCTAACCATATGCATATCATTTCATTTCTATGTTATGTGTCCCCCCCCAATATAATTTGTTCCAAATGGATATCATACTCTGTAAATATAAATACAGTACTAATCCAGCTTTATTTGTTAACCCATGTCTGAAGAAGGGACCTTATTGTCCTAAAAACTTGCTCTTTCTATGTCCTCAGTTAGGCATTAAAGGGTATCATCTTTATATTTCTCTTGTGAGTTCTTTGTTACAGAAGTATATTAAATCCCATCTGCCTATGCTTACCGAAAGAGATCCTCCTGATGGCTTGGAGAAAGAGTCGGTTTCAAATCAAGAAATGCCAGTGCAAATTTACTAAAAGAAATCCAGCTGTCAGGAGGATCTTTCAGTAAAGAAGCACAAGTTTTTTGGTGCCACATTGTAATCTGTGACTTTGCTTGTGGCGCACAATGTGGGCTAGGGAGCATCTGAGTTTAGGGGGCCTCTCGAAGGTATAGGGAGTGGGAGGTGATGGGCCTCCTGGCCTAGCAACCCTTATACTTATGCCATTAAACCAAGAATAAACTTAAAGGGATAGTAATACTTAATTTTATCTTTATTTTATTTTGTAGTCATTAAAAAAACATGAAGAATGATATAAGTCTTATCTCTAAAACCTTTATGGTTTAAGAGATATTCACAAGCAAAGTATCCCCCCCCCCCGTTCAGCCAAATCAGAAGGGAGGTGCCCAGGTAGGCTGCAGAGAGGGACAATCTTCAATTAAGATAAGGGAAAAAGCTGAAAAACTTGTCAAGGGTGGCAGGGTTTTCATTGTTTTCATACAAAGATTGTCCCCTTCTGTTATCTGTCTGGTCTTACAACCAGATTCACATCTGAGAAGAGATGGCTTACA
Organism: Rhinophrynus dorsalis; assembly: GCA_037306005.1. Taxonomy (NCBI): domain Eukaryota; kingdom Metazoa; phylum Chordata; class Amphibia; order Anura; family Rhinophrynidae; genus Rhinophrynus; species Rhinophrynus dorsalis. The sequence continues at coordinate 44,831,481 of CM074720.1, forward strand.
CTAGGTAAAAGGGGCGGGGAGGGGAAACTTTGCTTGTGAATATCTCTTAAACCATAAAGGTTTGAGAGATAAGACATATCATTTTTCATGTTTTTTTAATGGCTACAAAATAAAATAAAGTTAAAATGAAGTATTACTATCCCTTTAACGTAACCAAAAAGCAGACATACCTGTCATTCCCAATCTGACTTCAATTTGTCTATTCACATGGTTCCATTGCATCTACCAGTTGCCTTCATTGATACACCCAGTGACTACTCTCTGACAAAAATACATTAGACCTTATGGGAGGGGCCCACTGAGTCTCTTGTTCACTTCATTATCCCTCTATCATTGGGGCCTTTTTGACCCAAAGCAATGTACCAGAGACTGCTGTAACATTCAAGGTCTTAACTGCCTCCTTTAAATTAATGGAAATATAAATATTTTTTTCATTTTTCCGGTATAGTGTAGTGGATTTCACTCAGAATTGCTGCAGTTCTTACTACATCTTACTGCATCACTTCAATTTCTCAAAAGCAATGACTCTGTTCTTTACTCCAATGAAAGTAGCGACATCACAACCAACACAGTTAAGTGATGACAGAGCGGTATTTAGTATAAGATACAAAATGCAGTTTAAAACCCTCTATCATAACCTTATGAATTGATCTATTTCCTTTTCAACTGCAAATCTCTTTCAACCAACATTATAAATAATCTGCTAAATTAATGTCTTGCTTGTGTATAATAAAACATTTCCAGTGATATATGTCAGACTCTATCCAGGCTCACTACACATTAACTTGCTCTCCATATGAACTCAGTCACTACCAGGATATGAGCTCTAAGTATATACTGTCAGGGTATTTTAAGAACCTTTTAGACCCCTGTTTTAAGAACCTTATAGGCCCCAAATATGGGAATGCATATTGGACCCCTTTATATTTCAGAATTGCCTTATTTTGGCCCATTAACTTTTTTTGGGGGGTAAAGAAGACACACTCTTGTTTTGTATACCCAGGAAAGCCACTGTAATTTCTGGTATAAGGGATTAAATTGGTTCCATGCTGAAAATCCAGGACCTTTGTAAACTCAAGATGAGGTTTGCTGAACTGGAGGCCCACTGTGACCACGGGTATTCTCATGCATTACAAATGCCCCAGTATACTGGAATGTAAGCTCTTAAATGCTAGGGACAGCTCCAGTTCTTTGTTATGCAATAGATATGTCTCTAGCATCCAACTGATTAACCTTTTCAGTGCCAAGGACATGCGAAATACTTCTGCAAAAAATTGTGCCACTAGGACCTTGGCTGCAGCCAGGGCCGGATTTACATCTCAGGAGCCTGTAGGCACAGAAATCTGAAGCGCCCCCCAGGCCATCTCCATATTGCCCTCATCATCGCCACATTGCCCCCCATTAGCTCCAACTTGCCACCATCAGCTCCACATTGCCCTCCATCAGCTCCATATTGCCACCCTTTAGCTCAATATTGCCCTCACATTGCCCCCATCATCTCCATATTACCCTCACATTGCCCCAGTGTCCATTTCCTACCTCTTCCCTGGTGGTCCAGCGACAAGAGAGCTCTGTGCCTCCTCCTTCTGCACAGAGCTGTAGCTGCTGGAGCTCCAAAGCGGTCTTCAGTAATGTAGAGCACTGGGAGATGATGTCATCTCCCAGCGCTCTGTATTACTAAAGAGCTGGGAGAGCACAGCAGCTACAGGTCTGTGCTGCAGGAGGAGGCACAGACCTGTATTCATGGCGCCGGCGGGGAGGCGAATAATAAAAAAAATAAAATCCCACCACACACATGCTCGGATGATCCCAGTGACAGGCGCCTCTCTGTTGGGTGCGCCTGTAGGCAGTTGCCTACTCTGCCTAATTATAAATCCGGTCCTGGCTGTAGCTCGTATGTCTGCTGGGAAGTGGGCACACTTTCTTGCCCCCTACTTCCCCCACAAAACCACTATTGAAAATAGGCGATCAATACTTTTGCTAAGCTCCAAATCTGCAAACATTTGTGCACACCAGGCTAGGGATAGAAAGGCAAGAGTCCCCTAATTTGATGCAGTGGCATATCTACTTTGAGGAACTGTATGCTTTTAGGGGGATATTTTTTATGTTATGGGGAATTATGCCTTAAACTGTGTATAGTTTATTTGTCTGCATGAATATGTCAATTGGAATTCTCTTATGTACTGTTACCGGTTTGGAGCCCAGGGAAAGACACACATTTATAAACCTATACCAGCTGTGTACCGCTGTACTCAAGAGATATGTGGCATTTGTATTTCAGAATTGCTTTATTTGTTGAGATAAGCTTGCTTAACATTTTTACAATTAAATGTGATTTTAGTTTACATTTCGGAACACTTTCTGAAAACCCCTATTTGTAAAAACCATTTAATTGCTTCGGCATTTCATATAGAAACAGGCAAATCATTTTCTGATTTGTTAAGCTAGTGTACTTTCATGAAATGTACACAAATGCATATCTATTGATTTGTTTTATAGCAGATTTTTTTGTGAATCTTTAGTTCATAAAGTTGAAAATGCTCTTTGCGCTCTTGTTAATTAGGGGTCGGTGCAGGCCATGCATGTAGGTAAAACTATACATATTTGCTATTTTTATACTTAGGGGTTTCAATTTCTATTAAAAATAATTGAAACGTTCAATCTTCAGGACTTTGTCTGTTGGCAGGGGCATAAATACAGGGGGTGTAGAGGGTACAGCTGTGAGGTATCCTTTAATGGTGCATTAACCATGTCACATGATTAAAAGGGTGACATGAGAATCTCACACTTCAGGAAAGCGTGAGATTTTCAAGTCATGTCATGAAACATTGCCTTCAAATCCAACTGATTGCTGCTGTGTTCAGAAATGAATAACTACAACTCGCATTATCCTTAGCCATCTGGTGGCCGCTGATGATGATGAGAGATGTAGCGCATAAACAGATGGAGAGCCTCAGCGTATCCCTTACTACATGCTACATTTACATTTTGAAACAAGCTGTATGCTATTTCTGGTATTCTAAGTCATACTAAAAATTATTTTCTAGCGATAACCTTATCCCAATGTTGCTGAGTGCTGCTCCGGGCTCTTTCCCCTTCTCTGCCTGCAGAAAGACAGGGTGGAGCGAAGCACACAGAGAAAAGGAGAGAGGGAAAATTTTAAAGTGAACCCACCTGTGATAGGGTATGGTGTCCAAAGGGACAATTCAGTCCTAGGGCCAGTAGATTCCAGTTTACCCCTAGGAGAATATTTTTATTTTAGGGGGCCCAAAAATATTTGCACCAAGGACCTCCCATGATTAATTATGCAACTACCTATTCTTGGTCTCTGACCTTGAGGACATATTTGAGAACCACAGATATAGAGCTTCTAGTCATCACCCTGAGGAGGTCTCTAAACCCCCCCCCCCATCCATAATGAACCGGGGTCCATAGATAGTAATAACAAACATTTATATGAAATATACAAGGAAAAATGTTACAGACAAAACAGACCCCATAGAAAAAGCAGTAAAATTGATTAATCCTCAAGGGGACAGATTCTTAAAGGGGTTCCAAGCTGTTAATATGGAACATGCATATATTTTGGGGGGTTTCCTGCTGAGTTAAACAAGGCCACATCAACAGCTGGATGATGTTTCATTGAAAAGTTATTATATCACAACCGTACATTTTTTGATGGCTTCAGTTTTACATAGTTAGAGCTAGGTGGCGCTGTTGCTGGTAATGGAGAACTGGGTGTTAATGACATATGACAACATTGTCCACAAATTGCCTGTCAATACATTGGAGACTTTTCTAGCACCCAAAGAGTTATAAAATATTGTTGCATACAAATGTACTTGCAATTGTTAACAAATTATTATTGAATTTTAGAGCAAATCAGCTGCATCTTAGAACAAAAAAATAAATAAATAAAATGGTCCTTAATTTCAAAGTGACATTGAATTTAAAAGAAGTCTTTAATCCACTGAATCCTAGAGATAACTTCATTGAATTGTAAAGCCTAATTGAAATGAATTGGCATTTGGTAAATTTTTATTTCCAGAATAACACCTGAGGTGCGCCAGAGCAAAGACACACAAGGTTACCTTTTTGTCCACACATGGCCACACCCCCACTCCTCATAAGACTCCATTTGCTTACCCCAGCCACTGTTGCTGGGCACATAAAATATTTTTAACAAATAAGGAATTAACCCCTTGGCTGTAAGAAATGCCTCCAATGCACTGGAAGCCTATGTAACATAAAATGGGTTAAATTATGGTCAGAAAAAAGGGGCCTCTAAGCTAGTAAATAAACGGGCCACCACTAATCAGGAGCATTAGAAGATTTATGGCCACACCCACAATTCAGAATGTGGGAGTGTGCAGCACAGCTAAGGCGGCCCCTTAGAATCTGATGCTCTAGGCAGTTACCTACTTTGCCTAATAGGAAATCCAGCCCTGTTCCCTATGATGCAGTTTGTTTGCTGCTGAATTTCTCCAATTTTCTTTTTAACATAAAGCCCATAAACATTAATTTATGATTCTTAGCTTGGTTTATTATTTAGATAGATTACTCTTGATTTTCCCATCCCTTTTCAATTTACCACATCAAGAGAATTCCTTTAATTTTACAGAAAAATGTTACAATAACTTCAATCATAAAATGAACTGAAAAATGTGGCATTTGTCTAAGCATTTTCCTGGAATCTCTCTGTTCTAGATAATGGAATAATCCTGGCTATAGGAGCTCTAATTGATATAAGAAGTGCTGACAGCAGGTGTGTGCATTTAAGAGTATCTGATAGCAGAGTTTTATCTTACTCCCCATACATGAATCACATACTTTAGCACCTTACTAGTGATGAGCGAGCACCCCAATGCTCGGGTGTTCGGGTGCTCTGACCGAGCACCCCCTGAGGCTCGAGTGCTCGGCCGAGCACCCGAGCCCCATTGAAGTCAATGGGAGGACTCGAGCATTACACCAGACACCCCCTGCTCTGATGAGGGGAGGGTGCCTGGTCCATAGGAAAAGGGCAGAAAAAGATGGAAACACTACAGAAATGGTTCAGGGACAGCATAGGGAGGATGTCTGGATGCATCTTGGACTCCAACATCGCTGCTGGGAACGATCTTTTGCCCGTAGTACGCCATTTTTACAGACTGACCGTAAAACACACAAAAAGGAAAATAAAAACGACTTTAGGCGAAAAATTGTTACCAAACAATATTTGCTGTATATTTACTTGTATATCATCTGCAAATTATCCCAAAAATTTCCTTGATTTTCGGAAGTGAGGCCATGATTAAGAGGGAAACGTGCGCAGAGGCAAATTCTCCCAAAAATTTCCTTGATTTTCAGAACTGAGGCCATGATTAAGAGGGAAACGTGCGCAGAGGCAAATTCTCCCAAAAATTTCCTTGATTTTCAGAACTGAGGCCATGATTAAGAGGGAAACGTGCACAGAATCAAATTCTCCCAAAAATTTCCTTGATTTTATTGAACTGAGGCCATGATTAAGAGGGAAACGTGCGCTGAGCTGACCATCTAAAACATTATGGGTGAGGGTCTGCTGCAGAGCTGACCATCCTAAACATTATATGCGAAGGCCCGCTAGTGAGCTGACGCTATAAAACATTATATGAGAGGGCCCGCTAGAGAGCTGACCCAATAAAACATTATATGAGAAGGCCCGCTGGTGAGCTGACCTATATAAAAATTGTCAAACAGGGCCCGCTGGTGAGCTGGCCCTATATAAAAATTATATCACAGGGCCCGCTGGTGAGCTGGCCCTATATAAAAATTATATCACAGGGCCCGCTGGTGAGCTGGCCCTATATAAAAATTATATCCCAGGGCATATGGAAGAGGAGGAGGAGGATGAGAAGATTAAGAGTCAACCATATACCCGTTTTTTGGGTGGAAGGGGTGAATGGGAATACAGAGTATTCCCATCATTGTAAATAACATATATAAAGTGAGTTTATGTTCCCCCGGGGCTTTCCTCCAGTGGAGTGGAGAAGTCAGGGGAAATCCAGGCCTTGTTCATTTTTATAAGTGTCAACCTATCAGCATTGTCGGTGGAAAGGCGGATACGCTTATCTGTTATGATGCCACCAGCAGCACTAAATACCCGCTCAGACAGAACGCTGGCGGCAGGGCAGGCCAGCACCTCCAAGGCGTAGAGTGCCAGTTCATACCACGTGTCCAGCTTGGACACCCAGTAGTTGTAAGGCACAGAGGGATCATTGAGGACGCTGACACGGTCTGCTACGTACTCCTTCACCATCTTCCAAAACTTTTCCCTCCTTGTGACACTAGGCTGCGCATCAGGGTGAGGGTGCTGGCGGGGTGTCATGAAGGTGTCCCACGCCTTGGAGAGTGTTGCCCTGCCTTTCTCGGAACTGCTGTGTGCTCCCCTTTTCTCCCCTTCTCGGTTGGCCAAGGTAGCACGTACTCTGCCGCCAGCGTTGTCAGATGGAAAATTTTGGAGCAATTTTTCGACAAGAACCTTCTGGTATTGCACCATTTTGCTTGTCCTCTCCACCGGAGGAATGAGAGATGAGAAATTCTCTTTGTAGCGGGGGTCCAGAAGGGTGAACACCCAGTAATCCGTGTTGTTTAAAATGCGTATAACGCGTGGGTCACGGGAAAGGCAGCCTAACATAAAGTCAGCCATGTGTGCCAGAGTACCAACAGTCAAGATTTCGCTGTCCTCACCAGGAGGATGACTCTCAATCTCCTCATCCTCTTCCTCCTCTTCTGCCCACCCACGCTGAAGAGATGGAACTAAAGTTCCATGGCTACCCTCTGTAGCGGAGGCAACCGTGTCTTCCTCCTCCTCCTCCTCCTCCTCCTCCTCCTCCTCCAATTGTCGCTGAGAAGACGAAGTGAGGGTGCTCTGGCTATCACCTTGTGTAAGCTCTTCCTCCCCCATTTCCACCTCTTCCACATGCAAAGCGTCGGTTTTAATTGTGAGCAGCGAGCGTTTCAGTAGACACAGAAGTGGGATGGTTACACTGATAATAGCGTTATCGCCGCTCACCATCTGTGTCGATTCCTCAAAATTGCGTAAAACCTCGCAGAGGTCTGACATCCATTCCCACTCCTCACTTCTGATTACAGGAAGTTGAACGGAGAGGCGACGACCGTGTAACAGCTGGTACTCCACTACTGCCCTCTGCTGCTCACAAAGCCGGGCCAACATGTGGAAGGTGGAGTTCCAGCGCGTGCTCACGTCACACAGCAGCCGGTGAGCTGGCAATTGTAAGCGCTGCTGCAGCTTCAACAGGCCGGCTGAAGCTGTTGATGACTTACGGAAATGTGCACACACGCGGCGCACCTTGGTCAAGAGATCATGCACATTGGGGTAGGTTTTTAGAAATCGCTGCACCACTAAATTAAATACATGCGCTAGGCATGGTACGTGTGTGAGCTTGCCGAGCTCCAAAGCCGCCACCAAGTTACGCCCATTATCACACACAACCATGCCTGGTTGCAGGTTGAGTGGCGAGAGCCACTGCTCGGTCTGGTGACTAATCCCCTGCAACAGCTCTGAGGCCGTGTGCTGTTTGTCCCCAAGGCAGATCAGCTTCAGCACGGCCTGTTGACGCTTCCCCACTGCAGTGCTACACTGCTTCCAGCTACTGGCTGATGGGGGAGTGGCGCTGCGTGTAGAGAATTCGGAGGTGGAAACGGAGGAGGAGGAGCCAATAACGTAGGTGCTGGCGGAAACCCTGATGGAGGTAGGGCCCGCAATCCTCGGCGTGGGTAGCACCCGTGCCATCCCAGGGTCCGAGTCGCTCCCAGCCTCCACGACATTCACCCAGTGTGCCGTCAGGGAAATGTAGCGTCCCTGGCCACAAGCACTTGTCCATGTGTCAGTCGTTAAGTGGACCTTCCCAGTAACTGCGTTGGTCAGGGCACGGGTGATGTTACGGGACACATGGTGGTGTAATGCGGGGATGGCACACCGGGAAAAGTAGTGGCGGCTGGGGACCGCGTACCGAGGGACAGCTGCTGCCATCAGGCTGCGGAAGGACTCAGTGTCCACAAGCCTAAATGGCAGCATTTCGATGGCCAGTAATTTTGAAAGGTGTGAGGTCAGTGCTATGGCCTGTGGGTGGGTGGCTGGGTACTTTCTCTTGCGCTCAAATGCCTGGGGTAACGACATTTGGACGCTGTGCTGGGACAGGGAAGTGGATGTGGTCGCTGATGGTGCTTCAGATGGTACAGGTGCAGGGCGGGAGGTATGCTGGCCTGCGCCTTCGACAGGCGATTGGCCGGCACCGAAAACAGGGGAAGAGGAGGCAGTGGTGTGGCCTGCAGACACAGATGGGCGATCCAGGCGTTCCTCCCACTTACTACGGTGCTTGGATGCCATGTGTCGGATCATGCTGGTGGTGGTGAGGTTTCTAGTGTTCATGCCTCGGCTCATTCTGGTGTGGCACAGGTTGCAAACTACAATTCTTTTGTCGTCCGCACTTTCCTTAAAAAAACGCCATACCGCGGAACACCTACCCCTTGGCAAGGTAGATTTACGCAAGGGGGTGCTCCGTGGAACATTTGCGGGCCGGTTTGGTGCGGTCCGCCTTCTTTCTGTAGCCACACCACTGCCTCTTCCAGCCTGTTGCGGTGCTGCAGATGGCTCACCCTCAGGACTGCTGACATCGCTCGGCTCTACACCTTCCCAGGTGGGGTCAGTCACCTCATCGTCCACCAAGTCCTCCTCCACTTCCTCACTCTGATCATCCTCCTCAAGTCTTGATCCCACCACATACTCAGTCATTGACAACTGTATAACATTCTCCTCAACAAGGTCTTGAGACGGAAATAGTGGTTGATTTAATGGCAACTGTGTCTCATCATCATCATCATCCACTACTTCCTTTGACCTTAAATGCCGTTCACATCTGTCATCTTCTTGTGATTGGGTAGCCTCTAGAGGTTGTGAATCAGGGCACAAGATGTCATGTTCCTCTGCAAGCGTGCTTGGAGAGAGGGTCAAATGAAGGATTGGTGATGAGACGAGCTCCTCACTATATCCCAGTGTGGGATCACTTCTTTGACCAGACCGTGTATGGTGGGAGGAAGGATGATCAGAGTGAGGATTATTTTGACCAGACTCTTGGCTACTGAGAGTGGACTTGGTGGAAGACAGGGTGGTGCTTAACCGACTGGAAGCAGTATCAGCTGTCATCCAACCGACCACCTGTTCGCAGTGGTCGGACCTCGAGAGTGATGTCCTGCGACGCCCTGTAAAATTACACATGAAGCTAGGTATGGTGGATGTCTTTCTTTCTTGTGCTCTGGCACCAGGCACAGTTTCTCCGCGTCCTGACCCGCGCCCTGAACTTTCAGGATCACGTCCACTTCCCCGTCCCTTTTTACCCGCCTTCTTCATCTTACACAGAATATGTGACTTTAATATTTGAGTTTGAAAACTTAACAGTATTTCTTACTATTCTGCAACTCTGCAGAGTACACAGAATAGGCTGCTAAACGGCGGTGATACACACTGAATGGAATATGTGACTTTAATATTTGAGTTTGAAAACTTAACAGTATTTCTTACTATTCTGCAACTGTTCAGAGTACACAGAATAGGCTGCTAAACTGCGGTGACACACACTGAATGGAATATGTGACTTTAATATTTGAGTTTGAAAACTTAACAGTATTTCTTACTATTCTGCAACTGTGCAGAGAACACAGAATAGGCTGCTAAACTGCGGTGACACACACTGAATGGAATATGTGACTTTAATATTTGAGTTTGAAAACTTAACAGTATTTCTTACTATTCTGCAACTCTGCAGAGTACACAGAATAGGCTGCTAAACGGCGGTGATACACACTGAATGGAATATGTGACTTTAATATTTGAGTTTGAAAACTTAACAGTATTTCTTACTATTCTGCAACTGTTCAGAGTACACAGAATAGGCTGCTAAACTGCGGTGACACACACTGAATGGAATATGTGACTTTAATATTTGAGTTTGAAAACTTAACAGTATTTCTTACTATTCTGCAACTGTGCAGAGTACACAGAATAGGCTGCTAAACGGCGGTGATACACACTGAATGGAATATGTGACTTTAATATTTGAGTTTGAAAACTTAACAGTATTTCTTACTATTCTGCAACTGTTCAGAGTACACAGAATAGGCTGCTAAACTGCGGTGACACACACTGAATGGAATATGTGACTTTAATATTTGAGTTTGAAAACTTAACAGTATTTCTTACTATTCTGCAACTGTGCAGAGTACACAGAATAGGCTGCTAAACTGCGGTGACACACACTGAATGGAATATGTGACTTTAATATTTGAGTTTGAAAACTTAACAGTATTTCTTACTATTCTGCAACTGTGCAGAGTACACAGAATAGGCTGCTAAACGGCGGTGAAACACACTGAATGGAATATGTGACTTTAATATTTGAGTTTGAAAACTTAACAGTATTTCTTACTATTCTGCAACTGTTCAGAGTACACAGAATAGGCTGCTAAACTGCGGTGACACACACTGAATGGAATATGTGACTTTAATATTTGAGTTTGAAAACTTAACAGTATTTCTTACTATTCTGCAACTGTGCAGAGTACACAGAATAGGCTGCTAAACGGCGGTGAAACACACTGAATGGAATATGTGACTTTAATATTTGAGTTTGAAAACTTAACAGTACTTCTTACTATTCTGCAACTGTTCAGAGTACACAGAATAAGCTGCTAAACGGCGGTGATACACACTGAATGGAATATGTGACTTTGATATTTGAGTTTGAAAACTTAACAGTATTTCTTACTATTCTGCAACTCTGCAGAGTACACAGAATAGGCTGCTAAACGGCGGTGATACACACTGAATGGAATATGTGACTTTAATATTTGAGTTTGAAAACTTAACAGTATTTCTTACTATTCTGCAACTGTTCAGAGTACACAGAATAGGCTGCTAAACTGCGGTGACACACACTGAATGGAATATGTGACTTTAATATTTGAGTTTGAAAACTTAACAGTATTTCTTACTATTCTGCAACTGTGCAGAGTACACAGAATAGGCTGCTAAACTGCGGTGACACACACTGAATGGAATATGTGACTTTAATATTTGAGTTTGAAACTTAACAGTATTTCTTACTATTCTGCAACTGTTCAGAGTACACAGAATAGGCTGCTAAACTGCGGTGACACACACTGAATGGAATATGTGACTTTAATATTTGAGTTTGAAAACTTAACAGTATTTCTTACTATTCTGCAACTGTGCAGAGTACACAGAATAGGCTGCTAAACTGCGGTGACACACACTGAATGGAATATGTGACTTTAATATTTGAGTTTGAAAACTTAACAGTATTTCTTACTATTCTGCAACTGTGCAGAGTACACAGAATAGGCTGCTAAACGGCGGTGAAACACACTGAATGGAATATGTGACTTTAATATTTGAGTTTGAAAACTTAACAGTATTTCTTACTATTCTGCAACTGTTCAGAGTACACAGAATAGGCTGCTAAACTGCGGTGACACACACTGAATGGAATATGTGACTTTAATATTTGAGTTTGAAAACTTAACAGTATTTCTTACTATTCTGCAACTGTGCAGAGTACACAGAATAGGCTGCTAAACGGCGGTGAAACACACTGAATGGAATATGTGACTTTAATATTTGAGTTTGAAAACTTAACAGTACTTCTTACTATTCTGCAACTGTTCAGAGTACACAGAATAGGCTGCTAAACGGCGGTGATACACACTGAATGGAATATGTGACTTTGATATTTGAGTTTGAAAACTTAACAGTATTTCTTACTATTCTGCAACTCTGCAGAGTACACAGAATAGGCTGCTAAACGGCGGTGATACACACTGAATGGAATATGTGACTTTAATATTTGAGTTTGAAAACTTAACAGTATTTCTTACTATTCTGCAACTGTTCAGAGTACACAGAATAGGCTGCTAAACTGCGGTGACACACACTGAATGGAATATGTGACTTTAATATTTGAGTTTGAAAACTTAACAGTATTTCTTACTATTCTGCAACTGTGCAGAGTACACAGAATAGGCTGCTAAACGGCGGTGAAACACACTGAATGGAATATGTGACTTTAATATTTGAGTTTGAAAACTTAACAGTATTTCTTACTATTCTGCAACTGTTCAGAGTACACAGAATAGGCTGCTAAACGGCGGTGATACACACTGAATGGAATATGTGACTTTGATATTTGAGTTTGAAAACTTAACAGTATTTCTTACTATTCTGCAACTCTGCAGAGTACACAGAATAGGCTGCTAAACGGCGGTGATACACACTGAATGGAATATGTGACTTTAATATTTGAGTTTGAAAACTTAACAGTATTTCTTACTATTCTGCAACTGTTCAGAGTACACAGAATAGGCTGCTAAACTGCGGTGACACACACTGAATGGAATATGTGACTTTAATATTTGAGTTTGAAAACTTAACAGTATTTCTTACTATTCTGCAACTCTGCAGAGTACACAGAATAGGCTGCTAAACGGCGGTGATACACACTGAATGGAATATGTGACTTTAATATTTGAGTTTGAAAACTTAACAGTATTTCTTACTATTCTGCAACTGTTCAGAGTACACAGAATAGGCTGCTAAACTGCGGTGACACACACTGAATGGAATATGTGACTTTAATATTTGAGTTTGAAAACTTAACAGTATTTCTTACTATTCTGCAACTCTGCAGAGTACACAGAATAGGCTGCTAAACGGCGGTGATACACACTGAATGGAATATGTGACTTTGATATTTGAGTTTGAAAACTTAACACTATTTCTTACTATTCTGCAACTCTGCAGAGTACACAGAATGTGCTGCTAAACTGCGGCGAAGCACACTGAATGGAATATGTGACTTTAATATTTGAGTTTGAAAACTTAACAGTATTTCTTCCTATTCTGCAACTCTGCACAGTACACAGAATGTGCTGCTAAACTGCGGCGAAGCACACTGAATGGAATATGTGACTTTAATATTTGAGTTTGAAAACTTAACAGTATTTCTTCCTATTCTGCAACTCTGCACAGTACACAGAATGTGCTGCTAAACTGCGGCGAAGCACACTGAATGGAATATGTGACTTTGATATTTTAGTTTGAAGACTTAACAGTATTTCTTCCTATTCTGCAACTCTGCACAGTACACAGAATGTGCTGCTAAACTGCGGCGACGCACACTGAATGGAATATGTGACTTTGATATTTTAGTTTGAAGACTTAACAGAATGTGCTCTAATCTGCAACTTTGCACACTAAACAGAATGTGCTCTAATCTGCAACTTTGCACACTAAACAGAATGTGCTCTAATCTGCAACTTTGCACACTAAACAGAATGTGCTCTAATCTGCAACTGTGCACACTAAACAGAATGTGCTCTAATCTGCAACTTTTCACACTAAACAGAATATTTTTTTTTTTTTTTTTTTTTTTTTTTCCCCCCCACACAAAATAACCTGCTGCCCCCACACACAGTAGTCCTAAAAAGGACTTTTGGTTCTTTTTTTTCACAATTTTTTTTTTTTCCTCCCTACACTGCCTTTCCCTTCCTATCCTCAGCTCTCCCTGGCTCAGACTGAGCCGAACTCGATGGTCAGGTGCTATACAGCACCCGACCACGGGTTCTGGCCAGCCAATCAGTGTAATGCCAGCAGCCAACATGGCTGCTGGCATTACACCGATGTCAGAGCTTCCCTGCACGTTTATTGGCTGCGCAGCAGCCGCAAAACGTGCGGGGAGGAGACCCGAACATGGCGGGCGAGCACATGCGGTACTCGTACGAGTACCGCCATGTGCCGAGCACAGCGATGCTCGAGTCGATCCGAGCATCGGCCGAGCATGCTCGCTCAACACTACACCTTACACTTTGGAAGGTGAAAGCATCTGCCTGAGTACTTGCCAGCATAGCAGATTGGTATGTTGTAGCATGGAATAAAGTCTCAACTGAGATCAATGTATCAAAAAAATAAATATAGGAGAGCAGAAACCCATAGCAGGGTCATGTTAACAACATAATGGTGGGAAGGGAAGCTGCTCAAGCCCCACCCCCTATTGGATACGCAGACACACTCCCACATGCACAGACACACACACAGGGTAGGCAGCCTTTGGATCTACTTTTGTAAGGGACTACAGATCCCATCATCCCCATGGTTAGGGAATTGATGTCCATAAAAATGCTGGAGAGCAAAATATTGCTTATTTCTAGACAAGAGAACCTATGAATGTCAAGCAACACAATTTAGAGCCCTATGGATCACTCTTACTGCAAAGATTTAGAACAGGGGTGGCCAATTGCTGGACCCACTGCTGTCAGAGTCTATAACTCCCATCAGACCCCAACCATTAGATGTCCAACAACCGACTACCCCTGATCTTGAGAATATGTTAAAGTCTGGTAAATGTATGAAGGTGGGTCTGCAAACCTGGCATTGTAGGAAGTCGTGTATATCCTTTCATGCTAGGTATAAGCATACCTCCCAACATTTCAAATGGCCAAAGAGGGACCTCTGTGTTTTAGGGGGTGTTGCTGGGAGTGTGACTGATGGGCGGGGCATTACAGAGAATTTTAAGGTTATTTCATGACCTACTGGCATCTTTTTGTGTAACTGAATAAATTATTTAAGACAAGAATATAGTATTTTATTTACACCAGCGGCCTCAGCTGCTGCCCTGGAGCCAGGAGCGGAGACAGGCGGTGGGCTGTTCAGGGCGCCCTACTCCGGACTAGCCATACCCCGGACTGGAGGCTGGCGCATTCGGGCAGTCTCTGCTTCGCATGACTGCATCATTCTGGCAGTCTCTTCTGCGCATCTGCATGTTATGCACACAGGGAGCTTTGCATTCTAGCAAATTATGTTATAGGATACTGACGTTTATACACACAATAAAATTAGTTTTATTGCTGTGGAGCAATTTGATACACTTATATACACACCACACAGTGTGACCTACTAAGAAGAGGGACAACAGGATGGGAAAGAGGGACACTTGGGAGGTATATATAAGCACTGAGTATTGTATAAGCACAAAAAAATATCTTTACTGGGTAAAAAAAAAATAAAATAAAAAAAATATATATATGCCTATATATAAAGCAAATAGGACACTATATAATGCCTGTCAGGGAGTCTATCTCCATTAATGAGTAAAGCTGACAAAGACTCAGCTCTCAGGATAAAGTAAATTAAGGGTAGTAAATGCCAAAAGTAGGGGAGATTCAGCTCATAAGACAAAGCATATTAAGGTTAGGCACTTGCCAAAAATGAGGTACCCTGGCGTAGGTGGCAAGCTTAGCATTGTATGATGTGACTAAATCATCATCTTTAATATAGTAGTGATATGCAGGCACAATGCAGCAGAGTAAAGGGTTAATGGTGATGAAAATGTGGATGTGCACCAATATTTTGTGTATTTTCTTTTAGCTATTTTGGTCAAAATTGGTTGCACTCCAGCAGTTTTAAATGTGCATTTGTTTCGGTGTGCTTACCAAAACCTGGACTGGAATTATATATATATATGTATATATATATCTCTAAAGCGTACTCAAATTACCCTTATAACCGACTAGCTATGCCCTCTGAACTTTGGGAACAGAGGCGAATATGTATAAAGAGCTATTCTGGAGTAAACCATCTGCGCCATAGGGGACAAATAAAAAAATCCAGTTAAATTAAATTAGCAAAAGCAATGCGTTGCGTACCCCTGTGGATCTCAAAGGGATATACCACTGGATTATAGAAAGGTATCCAGTGCACTGCTTCATAATACATTACAGGACTGATGGGAAAACTAAGGTCCTCCAGCTGTTGAGGACTACAATTCCCAAGATCCCCGGCCAGCCAGTGTGGTGATGGGAATTGTAGCCCTCAACAGCTGAAGAGCATCATGTTGCTCAGACCTGTGTTGGAGACATTTCTTGAAGCCAAGGGTTTATCAGATATAAAATAAGTAAAGTACTTGTATTAACTGGATGGCTTTATTGTTTTGGGTTAAGACAAGGAGAAAAATAAAAGAGGTCACATCTGTATATGGTTATGAGGACTTTTAAATACATATTATATTACGTTGATGTTTCTGTTACAAAATGGCATGGCCAATTTCATTTCTCCTTTTCAATGATTCTGCAATTGGAAAATAATAAAATAGAATTCTCGGAGCATGTGTACAAGTTCATAAGTTCAGCACATAAAATGAGGATCTCTGCGGTCAGTTGTAATTTGTTCAACTGATGATGTTAGCGCACAGGGACTATATAAAAGAACGCAATCTCTACACTTCTGTAGATCCAGATCTCTGGGGTATCTGTTCGGGGTGTTGAATCTAAGAAAAAAAACAAAACATTTTTTTTTTCTCATGACCTATGCACCTGTGTAGATATATAAGCCTATCCTAAAGGATTCCCATCTGCGGGAGTTCCCAAATGGAGATAGCTCTCTCCTCTCTAATTGAAACAACATTGTTTATTCATATGTTTCTGTTTTCATACTTTCATCGCCTTGAATCTAATTCCTAAAATCTCAAATGTTCGTATAAATTTGAACAATTTGACAAATGTTTTCATGCATAGCTTTGAAAGAATGCAACTGATCTCTTAGTTTTTAATGTTTCGCCAGTTATATACCATCCGTAATAAACTGCAGATTTATTTTTTGCTTTGAAAACATCGATATTTAGAGATAATGGAGGGAATGTACAAATCTGCCAGTAAAGCTCATTTTCTGCACTAAGACAGTAGTTTCTAATGTACTATAAGGTATGTACTACAGCATTGGAGCACAACGGGAGGCCGTGTAACTACTGCCAAACTACAAATCCCTTCAATCCCTGCCTTCAGTGGGGGATGATGGGAGTTATAGTCCGGCAGCATTTTGAGAGTCTCACGTTGATCTCTGTAGTAGAGTATAGGATTGCTTTAGTACTTACCCCATCCATTATTAACCCTTTGAGTGCTCTGCAATGCGTTGCACACCCCTCTGGAACTCAGTGGGTTAAAGGGATAGCTTCACTTCAGATGTGAAAAATATATATTGTAGAGTTTATCCTCTGGAATAAAATGAGGGTACTCCCATTGTCGAGAAATACTTTCTTCAAAGGTTATTGCAGCATAAACTTGATTTTTTTTAAGGTACTATAAAGTGCTATATCTCAACGGCCTGCAGTTTCACAGTGGAGCTGTTGCTACATCATCCTATGGGCAGCCCTAGTCAGTTGACCATAAACCGCCATAGGATGATGCAGCAACAGCGCTGCTGTACAATTCCAGGCCTTTGAGATACTGCACCTAAAAAAATTCAAGACTGAGCTGTAATAACTTTTGAATAAAATAACTCTCAGTAGTAGGAGTGCCCTTGTTTTACTCCAGAGGATAAACCCTGCAATATGTATATTTTACATATTAAGTGTTGCTATCCCTTTAACCCCTTAGCGACAATGGACGTACATGTACGTCCTCTGTGGCTGTCACTTAGTGACAGAGGACGTACATGTACGTCCCGGAAATCTGGATCCCCGCGCGGCTGCACGCCGTTCGGGGACTCCGGATTCTTTTGAGAAGAAAAAAAAAAAAAATGTTAGACGGGCGTTAAGTGACGGCCGCGTCTGCACACGGCCGTCACTAAGGGGTTAAAGGAGCAGCAAAATATTTAATAAAAAAACAAACAAGCATATATATCAGTAAAACGAGGGTACTTCCTTTGATGGGAAAGGCATCTTTCCAGAGTAATTACAGTTTACTTTGTTTTTTTTTACATTATCCTTGCCCTCTAGTAATCAGACTTCAATTAGTTATTCTGTTGCATTCACTGGTTGAGGTGAGTGACAACAGTTCCCCATAGAATTGTATAGAAACTGCTGAGTCATTTCCTGTCATTTTGAACTTTCATGAAGTAATGATGCTTTTACTTACTTTCTGAAAATTTGGCCACATGCATTTGGAATAAAGCAACTCTCAATAGTGGGAGTACGCTTGTTTTACTCAGCAGGTAAAGCCCTAGAACATGTATTTTTTTTTTTAAAAAAAAGGTACTTTGATGTAACTAAGATTTGAACAGCTTCCCTATAGGATGCACAGGAAAATGGTGTAGTTATGTCAAAAAATGCCAGTGCATTCCCATAATGCCTTTTCTTTGGTGCAAGTTGAATTAAAGGTAAAATGTTTGGTGTAAATAATAAACTGACATTAGGTAAACACAACACTACTAAATAAATTCCAGTGTCACCTACCGCCACCGCAGTCGGGTCGCTGGGCGCCGCCGAGCTCCTGCTTCAGCGCATGCGTGTGTCCTTCTGGATTCCTCAGCCGATGTGCATGCGCCCGTGCCAGTGTCCGCTGTGTGCGGACGTATTCATCAGCCTCTAGCTGCCTCCGCTTCTACTCTCCCATTGGGCACAGTGTCTTAGCCCAATGGGAGTGTAGATGGTATTATTGCCCATTGGACATGTTATAAGTCCAGCTGGGCATTTGATCCTCCTTGTCCTGATTGGGCTAGGACGTAGCCCATTCTGGACTTTGCTCTGCCCCCCTCCTCCTATTGGAGGGTTAGTGTATTTAACATTGGTCAGCCCCCTCTGTCTTTGCCCGTTCCACGAGCTTGTCTAGTATTATTCATTAAACTTCTGACCTCTGTAACCCTGACCTGGCTAGTCTGACCACCGCTGCAATCTGTAATCCTGGCCTGGCTTGCCTGACCACCGTTGACCTCTGTAACCCTGACCTGGCTAGTCTGACCACTGCTGCAATCTGCAATCCTGACCTGGCTTGTCTGACCACCGTTGACCTCTGTAACCCTGACCTGGCTAGTCTGACCACCGCTGCAATCTGGAATCCTGACCTGGCTTGTCTGACCACCGTTGACCTCTGGAATTCTGACCTGGCTGACCTCTTGAACCCTGACCTGGCTTGTCTGACCTCCACTGTCCTTACTACCCCTTGCTGCCTGTTTCTCCCTCCGCTGACCTCCTGGATCTGGTTCACACGGTTCCCAGTTACTCCCATCCTCGTTGCACCCCAGCTCAACTGGGGTGAAACAATCTGGTTTCGCGACCAGCACCTTTATCCAGCTTCGGCTGCAGCAAGGGAGTACCTGGCACGCCGTCCACGCACCCAAGCATCGCACCCTAGCGTCAAACCCAAGCATCAACCAGTTCCTAGGCTGCGGGGGTCCCTACCCCCACTCGTTAGTGACATCCAGCTTATGTTTTTTTTTTTTATAGTATATTGCGACGAAGGATACACTGAGATATGTCCTGGGTACTCATTTTATTGACCTTATTTACAAACACCTATATACCATGGCTGTCAAGTTCAGTCCTCAAGGGCCACCAACAGGCCAGGATTTAAGGATTTCCCTGATTAAAGGGATAATAATACTTCATTTTGGAGGCTCCAATATTTTATGTATTAAAGGGATAGTAATGTTTCATAATAAAAGCAGCTCTAATTAATCTTCATAGTATTTGGGCCTTGGAGAGTGTTATTTCAATACTGTCAGAGTTGTAGTTCAAGAGTAATTCAATGACAAAGTGTCCCCCTCCCGCCCCTTTTACTGATGTAACACTGCTCAGCCAGATCAGAAGGGAGGTGCCCAGTTAGACTGCAGAGAGGGACAATCTTCAATTAAGATAAGGGAAAAACCTGAAAAACTTGTCAAGGAGGGCAGGGTTTTCATTGTTCTCATAGGAAGAAGATTGTCCCCTTCTGTTATCCGTCTGGTCTATAGACTGCATTCCACATCTGAGAAGAGATGGCTTATACTAGGTAAAAGGGGTGGGAGGGGAAACTTTGCTTGTGAATATCTCTCAAACCATAAAGGTTTGAGAGATAAGACTTATATTGTTCTTCATGTTTTGTTAATGCCTACAAAATAAAATAAAGATAAAACGAAGTATTACTATCCCTTTAAATAATGAAACCAATGCAGCTATGTATTTTTGCCATAACTTTCATAATTTAAGAGTAATCGCGATCTAAAGTTTACCCACCCCTCCCCTTTTATGTTCGTCAGCTCTCTACCTGTCAGACTTGGATTCAGGTCTGCAGACCAGATGTAGCATCTGGAGAGTCGAAATAGGAGTGGACACAAAGGGAACCTTCATGACGACTATCTACAAAGTGGGCACGGTTTGAGGCAGTAGACCGTCGTCATGAATATTTCCTTTGTATGTACTGCTATTTAGGCTCTCCAGATGCTCCGTCCGGTCCGCAGACTAGGATCCAAGTCTGACAGCTAGAGCAGTGATGTAGCTAAAAGAGGAGGGAGGGGTAAATTTTAGATCATTATTGCTCTTAAACTATGAAAGTTAAGGCAAAAATACATAGATACTTTGGTTTATTTATTTACATACAACATTATAGGTTGCAAAAATCAAGTATTACTATCTCTTTAAGCACAGGTGAGTTAATCAGTGGCTCATTCATTTTGATTGATTCACTTGTGTTTAAAGGGATAGTAATTTTTCACAATAAAAGCAGCTTCAATTAATCTTTATAGTTTTTGGGCCATGGAGAGTGTTATTTCAATTCTGTCAGAGTCGTAGCTCAAGAGTAATTGAATGATAAAGTATCCCCCTCCCGCTCCTTTTACTGATGTAACACTGCTCACCTCACGGCAGCAAGACTGTCCGGATGGATCATAGAGAGGGACAATATTCAATGATCATAAGGAAAAACCTGTCAAGGGGGGCAAGGTTTTCCTTATGCTCACTGTAAGAAGATTGTTCTTTGCTGTGATCTATCCGGACAAGTGACCAGATTCCAGATCTCCCCTCAGATGGTGGCTTACACTAGGTAAAAGGGGCGGGAGGGGGATACTTTATCATTCAATTACTCTTGAACCACAACTCTGACAGTATTGAAATAACACTCTCCAAAGTCCAAATACTATGAAGATTAATTGGAGCTGCTGTTTTTGTGAAACATTAATCTCCCTTTAAGCAGGGAAATCGGTAAATCCTGTACAGTTGGTGGCCCTTCATAACTTAACTTGTACAAGCCTGCTATATACAAACAAGGAGTTGCTGTATAATGTAAGAAGAGTGACTTACATTACATGGAGGAACATGATAAGCAGATGTTGTTGGCAGTATAACAACGCATTTCGCGCATAAAAATGCTTAATAGTATTACTCTTTTTATTTAGAAAACTTGAGTTATTGCGGTGTATAGATTATTATAATTTAGGCATGCGGTGCAGACACTTCCTGTTTTGCCTTGCATTACCTCCCTCACTGACACTGCTCAGCATAGTCCACCTCTACTGCTACTGAAACGTGTAAGTGTCAGTGAGTGAGGGAGGTAACATGGGGCTAAGACAGGAAGTGCCTTCTACAGCATGCGTTGTTTAACATATATCAAAATAAACCACTAAGTAGTTTTCTAAATAAAAAAACAGCTAGTTCAATAAATAGATGATTTTTAAAGTTCTTTGAAAAATCACGGAAGTTGATTTTATGTGATATGATAACTTTAATACATGAGCCTTGTTTTAAGTCAGTTACAACTGTCCTCCGCTTAGGTTACCATATGGCTACATAAGTGTCAAATTGTTCCCCAAAGTGGATTTTATGTTTCTAAGTACTAATCTATATTTTAGAATGCCTACCATTCAGGCCTGTGATCTCTATAATTAAAGCCAGACCAGAAAGTCATAAAGTAATCAAGAAAAAAATAAAATGAATGGCAGAGCTTTTACAGAAAAAAAGCTGTGTGCAATATTTTTTTTTCCTTTGAGTGTGAGAATGCTGCACAATTCTGAATGTAGTCACGCAACCCTGACAGTTAAATGGGGTTACCAGAAACAGGGACATACACACTGTGCAAAAATACTGTATGGCAATCCAACATCTGTGTAATCAGGACTAGCTAATCCATCTAACGTGACATTCCACCTGCTGCTTCCAGAATGCTGAATATTTAATTAACAGTGCTGATCCAGACACAAGGAAATTTAACTCTTAATCTCCCTGGAGGCTGGAGATGTCGCCAGTGCGTTTCTTCAAAATGCATTGGAAACATATTTAGAATCCCAGGGGTTAAAGTGATAGTAATGTCACTTTATAAGTTGCTCTCCGAGTCTTCTATATGTTAAAAACTAACCTATTGCGCTATGTATAATACTTTACTTGTTTGTAGGTCAAAAGTTATGAAGAGATAAAGATCCCCTACCTGTCCCTTTCTGGCATGTCACGTTGATCATGCAGTCTGGTCAGGACAGCTGCAGCGAGGGACAGTCTTCAGAAAGCAAAGGGAAATCCTGCCCTCCTTCCTCAAGGGGGTCAGGATTTCCCTTATGCTTACTGAAGTTTGTCCCTCGCTGCAGTCGTCAAGTTGCACAAAACGATTACAGATTTGGTGGGAGGGGCCAGAAAGGGGAGGGCAGAGGGTCTTTAGCTCTTCATAACTTTTGAACTACAAACAAGTAAGGCATTAGACACAGGGCAATAGTTTACTTTTAACATACAGAAGACTCGGCAATAAACTTTTAAAGCAACATTACTATCACTTTAAGCAACAGAGTACTAGGATGTTTTTAAAGGACACAATCACCTTAAAGCACTGTTGTTGATTTTGAAAGAGCTTCCAAAATCATCTGCCTGAACAGGGGCAGGTTAACCCCTAATGCAATATGCCGGGCTGAACGCATTCAACCGGTGGAAGATTTTAAGTGAGTAATGTATACAGCATTGAAGCTTCACATATCTATATGCTCACTGTCTTCTACAAGCACTCCCTTTATATGTCCTTTTGTTTGGCTGTAGGGATATGATGGTGCATCTTAGTGCATAGGACGAGAATCAGATACACCACAATATCGTGTGCATGTTTGTGTGTGTGTGTATATGTCTGTGTGTGTATGTCTGTGTATGTGCGTGTGTATGTATGTGTGTGTTTGTATGTATGTGTTTGGGCGTGCTTTTTTTCTGTGAGTGTATATATTTGTTTTTGTGTGTATGTGCGTGTGTACGTGTGTATGTTTGTATATGTGTACATGTGCTTTTACGTCTGTGTGTTTATGTGTGTGCGTATGAATGTGTGTGTACATGTGTATGTTTGTGTGTATGTGTGTTTATATTTGCATGTATGTGTGTGTTTATGTGTGCATGTGTGTGAGTATGGATGTGTGTTTGTGTGTCCATGTTTTATCTGTGTTTTGTGTGTGTTTGTCTGTGTATGTGTGTCTGTGTAGATGTCTGCGTATGATGTGTATGTGTGCATCTGAGTGTGTTTGTGTGTATGTTTGTGTCTATGTATATGTTTGTGTGTATGTGTGTGTATGTGTACATCTGAGTGTGCTTGCGTGTATGTTTGTGTCTATGTATATGTCTGTGTGTATGCGTATGTGTGTTTGTGTGTGTAAGTATGTGTGTATGTCTATGTGTGTGTTTGTGTACATCTGAGTGTGTTTGCGTGTATGTGTGTAGATGTTAGCGTTCTTTTTAAAAAAAGAAAACTAAGCTAAACTTTATATATTTCTGAAGATTTACAGATACAAAGGAAATTTTTTTCATGAGTTTTGTGCCTCTCTGTAAATGTACTTGTCTGGATGTTAAGATGTCTTCCTCACCGCGTTGGAGATGTCTCTAGCAAAGAAAGGATTAAAGTAAGTCACTGTGTTGTTTTGCAGCGTGTGATAATAAGAACCACAAATAAAGTCTAATGATGTAAAGTGGCTGTGCATGCTGCGTCTGCACAATGTTACTAACAATAGGCTAAGTGTAATAGTGTAAATATTATTGCTATAGGATTAGGATAAAGTAAATATTTATGACTGTATAATGTTAAATGTGGAATGCAGCTGTAACAAATTAAATTAGATAGTAAAATAAGCATCGGTATAGTACAATATTTTCATGGTTATATGGATATTAATACGAAGTTCCACTTTATACATGATGAACAGGATGAATAGAAGTGAATATTTCACTAATTTTAACCCCTGTATCCAACGCATACCCCTCTGGCACTCAAAGGGTTAAACTACAGAGTGTTCAAACACGTACACGTTGTGTAATACTCACCCGTTTACAACCCTATAATCTTTTCACCCTCTATATATATATATATATATATATATATATATATATATATAAAAAAAATCTTTCAGTTTGCAGGTCAAATATGAAGCCCAGATAGACAGAACAAACAGGGTTAACAGAAGAAGACATTTTTATGGAAACCCAGACTTAAAGGGATAGTAATGTTTCACAATAAAAGCATCTCCAATTAATCTTCATAGTATTTGGGCCATGGAGAGTGTTATTTCAGTACTGTCAGAGTTGTAGTTCAAGAGTAATTGAATAATAAAGTATCCCACTCCCGCTCCTTTTACTGATGTAACACTGCTCACCTCAGAGCAGCAAGACTATCTGGATGGATCACAGAGAGGGACAATCTTCATTGATCATAAGGGAAAACCCGAAAAACCTGTCAAGCGAGGCAGGGTTTTCCTTATGTTCACAGTAAGAAGATTGTACCTTGCTGTGATCTGTCTGGTCTTATGACCAGATTCCACATCTGAGGGGAGGGGGCTTACACTAGGTAAAAGGGGTGGGAGGGGGATACTTTATCATTCAATTACTCTTGAACTATGACTCTGACAGTATTGAAATAACACTCGGGCCAAATACTATGAAAATGAATTGGAGCTGCTTTTATTTTGAAACATTACTATCCCTTTAAAGACTATCCAGCATCAAAACTGGAGATTAACTCTTTAAGGACCAGAGGTGTGTATAACACATTGCAAAGTTGGCAAGGAAGGTTATGAAAGGTTCAGGAGAATGCTTTATCTGTAGCAAGTACAATGATCAGTCAAGACAGTATGGGGAAAGCCAGGTTTGAAAACAGAGCCATTTTATTGGCCAGGAAACACAAGTGACAGCCAGTGAAAGAGTACAGAGAACCTTTAGCAGCATTCACAGAAAACATAACGTTTTAAATGCCCTACAGCCCTTCTTCACATTTTCCTATCTCAAAACATTGGCCCTGGTGTTCAGGGAATCAACCGGCAAATACAAATAGCATACGTCAGCCATACCTTTTAACTGGTGACCAAACATTATTAAAATAATGACACAGGCACAGTTGTAGAGTAAAATAACCCATTTAAATACCATGACCCCCCCCTCTATAATATGACACTCTGATGATCATGGTGTCTTAGCATGGACTAGAACCTACACCCAGATAGCCCAGCTTTGGTGAGGGGCCTGTTCCTAGGTAGACACTACCTGTCCCCTCACCTTTCCTTATGGCTCCCTACTCTATGCCTCTCAGGACTGTTACTGGCAAAAGCCCGCCCTTGAGTAAGATCCAGTCCCCAGCTCAACCCCTTCCCTGTGTCATTAAGGGGTCATCTGGCATGCACCATCAGTGTAGTGCACAGGAGAACCACATTCCCATGAACCTAAGTAAAGTAAAAGACAACAGGGCAGTCTCTGTTGATGTACGTGATCTCTTTGCTGGTAGTGGGAATTTCTTCTGCTTTAGCTGGATCTAAAGGGAGGAAAGGAGAGAGTGAGGGAAAATAAAAAACAACTAATCTACCAGGTAATAGAAAGGACTCTTTTCAAACCCAGTTGGATCTGAAAGCTTCCAACCCCCCCCTACACACACACTGACTGGTTGTGAAGGATAGCACCTCTGCTTTGTTCTCAGCCTCAGAATAGGGTCAGCACATCTGAATCCACCTTGCTATCATTACTAAAGGAGTGTTTAAGTCCTTTAATAACTAAATATAACAAAGCATTATGAATATGAATATTAAATACATTTTAATAAAAATAGGCAACTAAAATGACAAGTATCTGAACAAGAACATAACTAGAATCTGTTGGGTTCTGGGGTGAAATCTGAGGTTAACAACCTCCCCACACATCGTGTGGAGCAAGTTTGAATCATGTGCCACTGCCCTCACAGACCCAAGGTACAGTTCAACACTGGAGCATCTCAGAAGTTCTTTGTGTGACAGGGAAAGACAGAGAAGAAGAACAATTTTTCTCCAGGGCTAGGGAATAGATGCATCATAATTCATGTAAATCATTGGACACTTCTCTGGTGCTCAAAGGGTTAAAGATGAAAAGTAAAGCGCTAGCAGTTGTTATTTTTATCTTAGCTTCTGTCTGCTGCTGTGCGTGATGATGTCAGTGCCCAACTAAGACAGGAAACTGATCTGAATCTGACTGTAAGGGGTTGCAAGATAGTGCAGAACTGATAGACCCTTTGAATGCCAGGACCTGTCACAGCTGCACTCTCTGCACCGACTGTAGTGATGACTCTGTATCCAAGTTTGTTGTCTCTCTCTGTAAATACAATATTATAATAAATTATACAGATGTGAATATATATGTACTGGCATCATTATATAAGTGCAGCATTTCTAAGTGTAGTTGGAGATAATCTGGATATCTATTTTGTATCCAGTTGCTGATATCTCCTTCTCTTTCATAGATAGGTTCTACTTGTAGACAGGATTGTGGCCTGTATTAGAAAACTGGTAAAGTAGTTAAAGGGATAGTAATACTTAAATATTACTAATCCCCATATTATAGGCATGTTAAAAAGAGCTTAATTATCCACAGTGTCATCTCTCAAACCTTTATGGTTTGAGAGATAACTGACCGCAAATTTCCCCCCTCCCTCCCCTTTCCCTGAAGCCAGCGTTCTACCTGACTGCAGGGGAATCCTGTCGTATGACCATCTGGTAGCTCGGCAGCAGTGCCGAGATCGCGTTAATAAAAAACAAATTCTTCACTGAAACAGTCTTCTACGTGTGCTTGGTTTGCAAGCACACGTAGAAGACCGTTTCAGTGAAATAATTATTTTTTACTAACGTGATCTCGGCTCTGCTGCAGAGCCGCCTGATGCACGTAAGACCGGATATTCCTGCAGTCAACTACAAAGCTGACTTCAGGGAAGGAGGAGGGAGGGGGGAACTTTGCGGGTGGTTATCTCTCAAACCATAAAGGTTTGAGAGATGACACTGGGGACAATTAAATTCTTTTTAACATGCCTACAATATGGGGATTAGTGATATTTAAAGGATAGTAATGTTTCATAATAAAAGCAGCTCTAATTAATCATCATAGTATTTGGTCCATGGACGGTGTTATTTCAGTTCTTTCAGAGTTGTAGTTAAAGAGTAATTGAATGATAAAGTATCCCCCTCCCACCCCTTTTGCTGATGTAACACTGCTTACCTCAGAACAGCAGGGAGTGTCCAGGTAGATTGCAGAAAGGGACAATCTTCAGTTAAGATAAGGGAAAAAGCTGTCAAGGGGGCAGGGGTTTCATTGATCTCACAGTAAGAAGATTGTCCCTTGCTTTTATCTGTCTGGTCTTACAACCAGATTCCACATCTGAGGGGAGGAGGCTTACACTAGGTAAAAGGGGTGGGAGGGGGATACTTTATCATTCAATTACTCTTGAACTACAACACAGTAATGAAATAACACTCTCCATGGCTCAAATACTATGAAGATTAATTGGAGCTTTAAGTATTTAAGTATCCCTTTAAGAATTACTATCCCTTTAACCCCTTAAGGACTGGGAAAATCTGAGGTAGTTTTCACTTAAGGACCGGAGCAATTCTGACCTTTTTGATTATGTCTTTGTTCAACAGTGTTTTCCCTCTAAGTATTTTATTTTACCCATGAAAATTATAAACTGTTTTTTACACACAAATAGGGCTTTCTTTTGATACCATACTTATATGGATAGCCCACCATTTATTTTAGAAAAATTAAAGAAAACGGTAAAAAAATGTAAAGCATTAAACATATAACCGGTCAGTCATACCTACAAAATGGGCAGTTTTAAGTGTTCACTGTCCCCCCCTGGGTGAAAAACCCCATGTCCCTTTTCCCACCCCTATTTTCTAACTTTTTTATGGATGACATTTGGAGGTGTGTATAAATGTATTACATGGCTCCACAACAATCACACTTCCTATTTTGGTTATTGAATTTTTTTATTTAAATGAAATGTTTGTTAAAAAAAAGTGTTGTGTCTTTCAAAAAACAAACAAAAGTTTATTTTAGCAGATCAAAAATGGACCTGCATTTAGCCAGCCACCAGTACAGCAGTGAAGGGGTTAATACCCCAGCTGCTGCCTTTTATTTGTCCACTAGGTGTCTCCTCTCTGCTTCTCTGTCCCTTACTTTGATAGCAAGGGACAGACAGCTGAGAAGAGACACTAGAGGCAGTGTAGAACACTGGCTCATTCATTCTTTCACAATGCCAGTACATGCAGCGATCCCATGACCCGGCACTTGTGAAAGTGGCTGAGACTGAATGCTCCAGTCCCGGAGCGCTCAGTCTCAGCCAGGAATTAATCATAGCAGCGTGCACAGAGGCACGCTGCTATCATTTAACCCATGATGTTCCAGTACCGTCATGGGTCCTTAAGTCAAATCCACCCATGATGGTCCTGGCACTTCATGGGTCGTTAAGGGTTAAATGTTTTTGCTAATTAAAGGGAGATGCCTTTTGTGTATATAAGTAGGTTTTCTTGGGCTAATTAATAGCTGGGCATATTTGTCCAAGTGCAGTGTGTAGTGTTTCTAAGAATATTTGTAAATAATCTGGAGGTGATCTAGTGGTGATAAAATACAAAACAAAACAATGTAAAAAATGGAGGGTATGGGGCTTCTTTTCTTGTATTGTATTGTATTGTATATTTTTATTTATATAGCGCCAACCGGTGTACTTGGCACTTTACAGATTACATTTAAGACGGAAGGGGTACAATAAGTTCTCTGATTACATTAGTGCTGTTTAAATGTCAAGCAATGCAGGTTTTGCTTTTCACATGGGTAACATTTTGGAGTGTCAGATGTTGTCCAATTTAACAGCAAGTTTCTGTTCTACATCAGAAAATTGATATATCGAAGGCTGATAGTTACAAACTATCTGTTAGCTCCACACACATTCAAAAGAAGCAAGCACCATTACCTTAGTGGGCTGCCATTTATGTGATAGATAGCATAAAGGTTAATCTTATACAGGGCATGGAGGAGAACACAGAGACTGTTTGCATAACTTCATATTATGGATGGTTGCTTTTTAGGTGTGATGTTATCCATCTGGGCAAGCAGATGAGTTAGATCAACTGCTGTCTGAGGAAATAACTAAGATGACAGTGAAAGGTGGGGTCATCTTCATAGTGGACTTTAACCTACCTGATGCGGACTGGAAAAAACAAGCAGCAGGTTCAGCCAGGAGTAGAGATACATTAAATCATTACAGGGATTATCTCTTAGGCATTTAGTAGAAGAGCAAACTAGGAAAGAAACCATAATAAATGTATTATTTAAAAATGAGACTTGGGGGAGATGCACTGTGGTGTGATAAAGTGGTGATAAAGCAGAGTTAACATCGCCAGTGTGATAAACTCTCCAGTTCCAACGTTATTCTATGGAGCCTATGCACTAAGATCTTGAATGTTTGAGAGATCTTAGTGCATTGGCTCCATAGAATAACATAGGAAATGGAGAAATGATATCACTGGAGAAGTTATCTCCACTTTATCACCGCTTTATCTCACTTTAGTGCATCTCCTCCTTGTTTTCAGATGTAACTATAGGATAACGTTTGGGCTCCAGTGATAATCAATCAGTTTAGTGTAATAAAAGGACAGAGGCTGAGTTGCATCACAATAAAACAAAGGTTCTAGATTGTAGAAAGGCTGATTTTTCAAAAATGGAAACACATTTAGGCCCGTCTTTAACATTCTGGAGATCTTTAGATGGAGTACAGAAGAATGGGATTATCTTAAAGGTGTTTTATTAAAGGGAAAAGAGCATTGTATTGACAGAGTTGTCAGTATGTGTAGAAGAGAAAGGAAACCACTGTGGTACTCTGTAGAAGTAGCAATTTTAGTAAAGGAGAAAAAAGGTATTATTTAGGAAATATGTGCAGACTCAGAAGGAGGAAGACAGGCATCTGTACACGACTAGGCTGAGCGAGGCTAAAAGCATTATTAGATGTAACAAAGCACATGCAGAGAAGAAAATTGCCCAGTTAATAAAAATGGGGGAAAAAATTTTTAAACATATAAGTGAAAGGAGAAAAATGAAACAAGAAATTGATTGAAGACAAAAGATTGAAGATATGTAAATGAGGATTGAGGTCTAGCTCAATGAATATTTCTGCTAATTTTTTTTACAGTGGAATGTGAAGGGATCTCTATTAGTAAAAAGAAATAGTGAAATTTGGAGCATGCATTTTTACAGAGGAAGAATTTCTACTTCAGCTCTCTAAGGTAAAATCTGATAAATCATTAGGATCAGTTGGGATGCACCCAAAGTTATTACAAGAACGTAGATGTGTTCTGGCAAAATCTTTAATATAATTAGTCAATCAGTCACTATTGACAGGAGCAGTTACAGAAGATTTTTGGAAAGTAACAAACGTAAGTATAAAGTCAGTAGTAGGACAATTAATGGAAACCATGTTAAAGGAAATAATTGCTAAATATCTAAATTTAAATGGCTTGCAAGATCCTAAACAGCATGGGTTTACTGCAGAAAGATCTTGTCAGACTAACTCCATAGATCTTTTATGACTGGGTAACTAAAATAATAGCCCAGGGGGAGCAGTAGATATGGCTTATCTAGATTTCAGTAAGGCATTTGACACTGTCCCTCAAAGAAGACTCATTAATACATTGCAGTGTTTGGGTCTGGATGTAAAAATATTTGAATGGATAATGTAATGGCTGGGACAGGAGACAGGGAGGCATCATTAAAATATAGAGGAAGGTCATGTTACTAGTGGGGTACCTCAGGGATCTGTACTGGGGTCCATTCTTTTTAATATTTGTATTAGTGATATTATAAAAAGTCTTGACGTTAAGGTATGCCTTCTTTGCAGTTGATACAAAGATCTGCAATAGTGTAGACATTCCTGGGGGAATAAGCCAAATTGCAAATGATTTAGGTAAATTAGAAGAATGGACAACTGTGTGGCAGCTACAATTAAATACTGATAAATGTCAAAGAACACACTTGTGATATAAAAATCTAAAGGCCAAATATAGTATTAAGGGTACCGTGCTGTCAGTGACAACAGATGAAAGGAGCATGGGAGTAATACTTTCTGATAACTTAACGGTAGGCAGGCAATGTAACAAAGCAGAGGGAAATGAATGCAGAGTGTGGGCTGAGTTGCATAGCTAGAAGCATTAGTAGCAGGAAGAGGGAGGTAATCCTGTCATGATACATGTCTCTGGTTAGATTTGGAGAGAGTTCAGACAAGGGCTAGTAAAATGGTCAATGGTTTACAGGATAACAATCATCAGGTAAAAGTAAACAATCTGAAAATGTGTAGCTTGTAGGAAAGGAAAGAGATGAGATATAGAAACATTCAAATACATAAAGGGATTCAACAAAGTACAGGAGGGAAGTCCATTTCAAAGGAGTAGAAATGTTAGGACAAGAGGTCATAGTCTAAAATTTGATGGTTAGAGGCTTAGATACAATGTAAAAAGTTTTACTTTACTGAGAGGGTGCTAGATACGTGGAATAGCCACGAGCAGAGGTGGTAGATGCTAATACAGTTACAGAATTTAATCATCCACGGGATAGGCATAAGACTGTTATTTATTTTGAAAATGTTTTGCCAGGAAGAATACACTGGGATTTCTCTCATTTTCAAGTATATCCTGAACATAAGACAAGACCAAGGACCAAATAATATTTGAGGTTTTCAAGTAGGAAAAATGGTCAGACTAGATGGACTGAATGGTTCTTATCTGCCGACAAATTCTATGTTTCTGTGTGTAGTATCTAAAAATGTGCTCCATCCCTAGATACAGGTATACATGGTTAAAAAATTTATAAAGCAGAACAAAATGGTCTATAAAGTCAAATTTTTTTGGCCATGTAGAGTGTTATCATTCTCTACGATGTAGTTCCAGAGTAACTGAATTATTAAGTGCCCCCCTCCCGCCACTTTTACCTATGTAAAGCTGCACAGCAAGGCACAATCTTTTGTTAGCATAAGAAACACCTGCCCTCCTCCTTCAAGGGGACAAGGTTTTGCTTATGCTCACAGACAGAAGATTGTCCCTGCTGCGAGCTGTTTGGTCAAGCGACCAGATTCCACATCTAAGGGGAGGTGGCTTACAATTGGTAAAAGGGGAGGGAGGGGGAAACTTTATCATTCAATTACTCTGGAACTACAACTCTGACAGAATGATAATAACGCTCTACATGCCCAAAAACTGTAAAGAATAATTGGAACTGCATTTATTTTGGAACATTACTATCCCTTTAAAGGGATAGTAATACTTCGTTTTAACTTTATTTTATTTTGTAGGCATTAAAAAAACATGAAGAACGATATAAGTCTTATCTCTCAAACCTTTATGGTTTATGAGATATTCACAAGCAAAGTTTCCCCTCCCGCCCCTTTTACCTAGTGTAAACAATCTCTTTTCAGATGTGGAATCCAGTCCATAGACCAGACAGATAACAGAAGGGGACACTCTTATTCCTATGAAAACAATGAAAGCCCTTCCCCCCTTGACAAGCTTTTCAGTTTTTTCCGTTATCTTAATTGA
The DNA here is from genome assembly GCA_037306005.1 of Rhinophrynus dorsalis. NCBI lineage: Eukaryota > Metazoa > Chordata > Amphibia > Anura > Rhinophrynidae > Rhinophrynus > Rhinophrynus dorsalis. The sequence continues at coordinate 44,864,092 of CM074720.1, forward strand.
AGATTGTCCCTCTCTGCAGTCTACCTGGGCAGTTCCCTTCTGCCCTGGCTGAAAAGTGTTACATCAGTAAAAGGGGCGGGAGGGGGAAACTTTGCTTGTGAATATCTCTTAAACCATAAAGGTTTGGGAGATAAGACTTATATCATTATTCATGTTTTTTTAATGCCTACAAAATAAAATAAAGTTAAAACGAAGTATTACTATACCTTTAAATGGATGTCAGACTTGCCATTATTTCTTCTAACTCATTGAGAGACAAAGGGTCGTACCAATACTTTGTTTCACTATGTGTTGGACACCATTATGGCAATCAAGGGGTTAAGAGGAAAAGCTGCAGAGTGTGCAAAAAATATGTCTCACTCGATTAAAGAAAAATAAATGTAGGGAGAGCACAAAAATGTAATCTGGATTGAAGGGATATATTAGCCAGTAGCGGGATGACATGTAAAATTGTCTACCAATATTTATTTTAACAAAACATCCTACAGGATATTTACCCTGTGTAGAGTTTTGGGGAGTATTTGTGCAAGAGCCTAAAAAAATATTTTGTAAAAATCCTAATTTACGTTCACATGTAATCTTCAATAAAACTGACTGCAAAAAATGAAAACATAAATTAAACAATTTGTGACAGTATTGTTTGTAAAAGTAGACTAAAAATATGAATCCTTTAACCCTTTTTATGGACAAGAAAATGGATACTATGAAACAGTCTTATGAAAGGGTAACCTTTTTTTTATTTTGACTATGCATTCTCTTCAAGACCATAATATGTAAAGTCAAATTGCCTATACTTTTTTCTTCTTCACCTTTTTAACACTTTCATGTCCCTGATAATTAGTAATTGAACTTCAGAGAGTTTATCATTGATAGATGAAGTAGAAGTATTGATACAATGTTTAAAGTCTCACTGCAGCACTGATTTGTCTCTGTAGTGTGCATGTGGCTGTTCTACATTGTTTCAATGTGTTTTTTTTACATTGTATCTTTTTTTTATATTTTTGAAATGTGTTTGTTTTCCAGGTCCACCAGACAGCTTCCTGAAGGAAAAAACAAACAAAAACAATTAAACAAGCAAACAATTCAGACAGCTCTCTGTCAGGGACACAAAAGTTTAAAAACATTGGTAATAAACAAATAAATCAAAAGTATGATGGAACTTAAATATAATGTAGATTTCCTTAATTAGAGACAAGCACTCTTCAAAGGAGCAGTAAACTTTTTTATGAAAACACATATTTTATAGAGCATTTCCTGCTGAATAAAACAAGGTCACTTCCATCGCTGTCAGATGTTTTATTCAAAATTTATAGCAGTTTAAATAACCAGAAAGTGAATTTACTGTGTTTACTTCCTGATAGTTCTAACTGACAGGAAGTGAATTTACTGTGTTTACTTCCTGATAGTTCTAACTGACAGGAAGTAACAGGCAGTTTCTATCACATTCTACGGAGAACTGTATGTCTGACTTTCCTGACTTTCCTCTCCATTAGAATCTAACAGAAAATCTAATTAGAATTTGACCACTAGGGGGCACTGCAAATGTAAAAAAAAACATGGGTTTAAACTGTAATAACTCTGGAAATATAAATCTCTCGGCAGTGGGAGTACCCTTATTTTACTCAGTAGGAAAATCCCTATGATATATATTTTTTCATAAAAAAAAGTTTACTGCTTCTTTAAAGATACATATGGACATCCCAAAAGACAAGAAAACAAAATAGTAACTAGGAAAAGTGTTACTAAGTGCAGCGTTTCTAAACTTAATTCACATACAACTGAGAGACATGAAGTTGTACCAATGCCATTCAGCACAAGAGATTTTCTTATACTCATACTGGGATACTGCATAAAACATATAATCTAATCTGAAGGCCTGAACTGTACTAACAGTTTAACAGGAACAAATGGAAAGCACATTTAATTCACTAATGGCTGACCAGAACAGGAGAGTCAACATCCAAGGATTTGTAGCTTAACCGGAACATAGTAAATGCCAGGGAGTGAACAAGAAGATTAAAGGTGGAAAATCTTGAATGTGGATATGTAGCAATGCACTGAAATTAAAGGAATAGTAATACTTCGTTTTAACTTTATTTTATTTTGTAGGCATTAAAAAAACATGAAGAATGATATAAGTCTTATCTCTCAAACCTTTATGGTTTGAGAGATATTCACAAGCAAAGTTTCCCCTCCCGCCCCTTTTTCCTAGTGTAAGCCATCTCTTCTCAGATGTGGAATCTGGTTGTATGACCAGACAGATAGCAGAAGGGGACAGTCTTCTTTGTATTAAAACAATGAAAGCCCTTCCCCCCTTGACAAGTTTTTCAGCTTTTTCCCTTATCTTAATTGAAAATCGTCCCTCTCTGCAGTCTACCTGGGCACCTCCCTTCTGATCTGGTTGAACAGGGAAGGGATACTTTGTTTGTGAATATCTCTTAAACCATAAAGGTTTGAGAGATAAGACTTATATCATTCTTCATGTTTTTTTAATGCCTACAAAATAAAATAAAGATAAAACGAAGTATTACTATCCCTTTAAGTTGTTAGAAGCTTAACCAGACTCAGGAACAAACCAAATACAGATACTGATGTAAGACAGGAGAATAGCTACAAACAGGATAAACTTAGAGGCAGGTAACTTGACTTTGAACATGCAGCAAAATGTTGGGAAGAGAATATTTATGAATATAATATATATTATATATATATATATATATATATATATATATATATATATATATATATAATATAATTAATTTTATAGGCAAATCCTTATAGACTTATAATTATTATAATTCTATATGTAGAGGATTCACTCTTGAACACTGTTTGTTTTCTATTTCTGCTTAAAAAAGACTTGTTTGGGTACACCACAGACAAACTACTGAAATAGATGTTTAACAGTAAACAGCAATACAAGTCTCAAGACATGCTTAGGATAGGGGTGAAAGTGCACGCACACAGTGTACAGGGTTTAGGCTTTACAGAGATTCCATTGGCACTTAAAGGGATAGTAATGTTTCATAATAGAAGCAGCTCTAATTAATCATCATAGTATTTGAACTTTGGAGAGTGTTATTTCAATTTTGTCAGAGTTGTAGTTCAAGAGTAATTCAATGACAAAGTACCCCCCTCCTGCCCCTTTTACTGATGTAACACTGCTCAGCCAGATTAGAAGGGAGGTGCTCAGGTAGATTGCAGAGAGGGACAATCTTCAATTAAGATAAGGGAAAAAGTTGAAAAACTTGTCAAGGGGGGCAGGGCTTTCGTTGTTCTCATAGGAAGAAGATTGTCCCCTGCTGTTATCTGTCTGGTGTATGGGACTGCATTCCACATCTGAGAAGAGATGGCTTTCACTAGGTAAAAGGGGCGGGAGGGGAAACTTTGCTTGTGGATATCTCTCAAACCATAAAGGTTTGAGAGATAAGACTTATATCATTCTTCATGTTTTTTTAATGCCTACAAAAGAAAATAAAGATAAAATGAAGTATTACTATCCCTTTAAAGGAGCAGTAATGTCCCATAAAAAATGTTATAGTTTTGTAGAGCAGGAAAAATAAGCTGAATGGCACAAACCCTATCTCTCAAACCACTATGGTATGAGAGATATAGGCATTGCAAGTTCCTCCCTCCCTCCCCTTCTCCTGACATCAGCACTGTGCGGACCACAGGCAAATCCTGTCTGGGGACCAACCGGAGGCTCTGCAGCAGAGCTAAAATCACGTTATTGCAAAAGAATTACTTAATTGGAAAGGTCTAAAAAGTGTGCCTGGTTTGCAGTCACACTTTGTAGACCTTTCCAAAGAAGTCATCCTTTTGCAGTAACATGATTTCGGCTCTGCTGAAGAGCCTTCTCGTGTCGGCTTACACGGATCTCCTGCTGTCAGCTTTACAGCTGACATTAGGAGAAGGGGAGGGGGGAACTTTCAATGCCTATATCTCGCATACCATAGCAGCTTGAGAGATAGAGTTTGTGCCATTCAGCTTATTTTTTCCTGCTCTACATAACTTTAACAAGCTTTTATGGAACATTACTGTCCCTTGAAAGATTTAATATATAGGCTACATGGGTGTTTATGTTCAAAGTATTGTAACAACAATCACGGAGGCTGTTAGCCCAAGATTTGTTCTGAGACTGAGAGACAGTGAGAGAGAGAGGAACCAACCAGAGAGAGGCCTTTCCTGGGGTCAGCATAACTTCTATTCTGTGGAACTAGTAGCTTGTAGAAAAAAAATCAAACATTTGGGTAGATAGAGGGAAATGAGAAAAACGACTTTATATAATCCAGATTACCTTCCTGTTACATCTTGGCTGCTCTTTCAAAACATTCATTGTAGCCAATGAGACATTATTTAAGTAAAGAAGAACAGAAGCTGTGTTGTGTTACTAGAATATCAGTCCAAGCAAATCAATATCATATATTATACAGTTCAGATGGATGACGGAAAACCTTTTCAGTGCCAGAAAGATAGACAATGCATTGCAACTCAACTCTGGCACATAAAGGATTAAAACACTGCAATACATATGAACCATTAACCACTGGAAGCTACAGAAGTGTCCTATGCATTGAAAAGCCATCAGATGGAAATGACTATAGCGTTCAAGGGGTTACAAGTACTGTCATTACATTTAGTTTTAACCCTGTGAGTGTGTACCCCTCTGGCACTCAATTGGTTAATCCTATTTACATATGAACACTGTATAAGCTACTTCTCTGCAATATCATTCCTCACCATCACACTAAAATAGTATTTTATTTATTTATTTAGAAAATGTTTTACCAGGAAGAATACATTGAGATTTCTCTCGTTTTCAAGTATGTCCTGGATAGTTTTCAGTAGAGGGTTGCATATTTACACAAATTGAGAAACATTATATATTACATGTTATTATATATACATACACATATGAATATACATACGTATGGAATATTAAAATTACATACAGTTACATTATGTTTTTAGATATAAACAAGCATTTACTTTTAAGGATTTTAGACTGGGAGCAGATGTGATTATTTCAGGCAGATTGTTCCAGGCCTTTGGAGCTCTGAAGGAGAAGGCAGATCTTCCTGCTTCTTTCTTGTATTGTGGTATACGTAGCGAGTTGTTACTGGTGGAGCAGAGGTTATAGTTAGTATGGAGAGCAGGAGTGAGCATACTGCTCAGGTAGTGTGGAATAGATAGCAGTGGAGTGGAGGTTATAGTTAGTATGGAGAGCAGGAGTGAGCATACTGCTCAGGTAGTGTGGAATAGATAGCAGTGGAGTGGAGGTTATAGTTAGTATGGAGAGCAGGAGTGAGCATACTGCTCAGGTAGTGTGGAATAGATAGCAGTGGAGCAGCTCAGGTAGTCTGGTAGTTTTCCAGAGAAGTGGTTGTGTACTGAGCAAGAAAGGTGAAAGGTACGTCTAGATTTGACTCTTCTGTTACTGTTTATAATGAACATTTAGTTTTTTACAGTGAGAAACACAGGTCAGATTTCATTTTTCCTTTTTTTTACACATCTGCCCTTTCAAAAGAGACCATCATTCATAGATAATTCCAAAAATTGCAGAGAAAACTGACCCAGAATTTGCCCCAAATAGTTTGTTTTTTAATTAAATTCCAGTATGGTTGCACAATTTATTTAAAAAGTACACAAACAAATATACATATTTAAAAAATATACTAAGTCACTAAAATTCAGGCCTTTATATCAATGTTCTTTCAATAACAATGAACAATTGAAAAATAGAAGACAAATCTCCATTTATTTAATTAATTCCTTAATTTTATAACTTTTCTAAACCTGTAACAGCATAATTTTTTAAGAGAAAGCAAACTCTACATTCTCTCTCCTGGGCAAGAGAGAGAGAGACAGAGAGAGAAAGAGAGAGAGAGCAACTGAATTTTGTATGCTAGCTAGTGTAGGCACACAGGCAAAGAAACAGAGCCGTAGCTACTTGTTAGGAGTGTTGGTGGTAGATAATGGACACTGAGTGATAGATACTAAGTAGATAAACAATACATCATGCATTTGAGACAAAAAAGACAAGGGGTACAACTTGACACCCCCAACCATATCTGTAAGAACAAGAGAGATAAGCATATGGTGTGGTTGGTGCTTCACCTGCTGCTGTGCTGTTCATTGCAGTCTAATAGAATTTCTGAAACAAACACAGGTCTGTGGTGTGCTGTAAAGACTAACTGTAATCCTTGAAAGAGAAATAGAATGTGGATACTAGCTAATAGTTAGAGGTAGACAGGAAAAGAAGACAAGCTGGAGTTGTTTGTGGGTATCGGAAATGTTGGTATGCTTTTGTAGAGAGTGACATTCAAAAAAATAAAGAGCCTTTTAACTTATAGGTGACATAGAAAGAGAGACACAAACAGGAGACTGATGTACTTTATATCACATTTGTCTTTATGCAGATCACTGCCAACCTGTTTCAGCCTTGATTTGAACTGGCAGCCCTCCAGCTATGGGACCTGCTCTTTTCAGCTTGAGCCACACAGGATTCTGTATGCACATGACCTTGTGGAACTTTACAAACCCTTTGACTGGCTATTCATGTCAGCTGATTCTGGGTCAGCAGACATTTTATCTACCTTCCTGAACACTCAGTGCTCAGTCAACCTGTGACTCACCATTCCTGTTCATAAGAGTTATTCTGGTCTTGGCCCTAGTTTGTTCCAGACTCTTTTTTGACTTCTCCTGCCCTGGACTTCAGCCTGTATCCAGATTTAGGATTGTTTCCTGTCTGCCGCTGATCTTTTTGACTGTCTGTGCACGTAAGAAACTCTGCTGCCTGTCCTGATATTGGATTGTTTGACTCTGCCTCTGCCAGCCAAATTGTTACCTCATCTGGACTTTCAGTACTGTGTTCACGGAAGCATAAAGCTAGGGGCTTAAATTCTTGGAGAGAACAGTTGCTTCTTACAGATACTGTTCCTTCTATGGCCTTAGATTCAGACCATTTGATTACACCTTAATTATAGCGTTGCCAATTTTCCTTTGACTTCACTGTATCCTGCCAGAGGCCACTTAAACCTTGGGGCTCAACCCTTCGGGGCTAGTAGTTGCTGCTACTGGATATACCTCCAGCTCATGGCTACCAGCACTTGGCTTCAGTGCCAGTTCTTGCTCTGGATTATTTTTTCTAGTAATTGCCTGCTTCCTGTTAGCTGTACATCTGGACCTGCTCCCGTGTGGATGCTCACTGCATGGACTCTGTCTTCATTGTCAGACTCTCAGGTTTGCACCTCCCTGCATTTGGACTCCAACTGCAGCACAGGAATGACTCACATGTATATTTTAAACCTTTAAAACAACAACCATGCTCTGGAGTCCATGGATATATCTTAGGTGGTCATTATTTTGTCTTACACACTGTGTAGGGCATGCAGCAGCAGGGATTTGTCCAGCTCAACAAAGATTTACAAGGTTTATTCTCCATGCTGATTGCATTAACTAAAGAACGTATCCCACCAGTAAAAATCATAACTAAGACATCATCTCCTACAGAGACTGTATGGACTCACACAGATTGGCATTAAAAAGGCTACAGTGTCTGGAGGAAAAAAAAACTTGCTCTTTGTTTTACTGTGACAAGCCTGGACACTTTATAAGTTTCTGCCCAGTAAGATCTCCAAGGCCTAGTGATGGGTTCTTCCACATCTACCCTAGTCAAGACCCTCCCCTACTTACAGGCCATCACAGTGGCGCCTGCATGATTTCTTCCTTTTTTACCTCGTAAGTTCCTGGAACATATTTTGAGGAAAAAATAATAGCTTCAAGTCTACCTGCTGTTGCATCTACCAGTCAGGTTCCAGCAACCCCAGAATCTAGTCCTTCAGCTGTTGTTGCTGCTCAGTTGCTGATAACCCCAGCTTTCAGTTATCCCACTCCTGCTGCCACCTATGTTGTCCCCCTGGAACTACTGCTCAGATTCCTATCAATCCAGTGATCACGTCTCCTGCTACTGCTATTTCCAAGGTACAAGTAGTTCCTGATTTCAGTCCACCTAATACTGCTATTCAGATTCCTGTGATCGAAGTATCCAGTTCTCCTGATACCACTACCAGCCAGGTACCAGTGCTCCTGATTCTGGTATGCCTGATATTACTATTCAAATTCCTTCGACTTCACTGTCTTGTCCTTCCACTTTTGCTGCCACTCAGGTATCAGAGTCTCCAGCTGCTAGTCTGCCTGTGTCACGCCTGCCTCCTAGGTTCCAGCAACCCTAGTATCCTAGACACCAGTAGCCTTGACATTCAATCTTTGTGCTGCTATCACTATCCAGAATCGAGCTACCCCTTGCCCTGGCCCTCATATTCTCGCCACTAAAGTTCCCATGCAACATCCTAAGCTGGAGGAAAAGGTGGAAGACTTCCAGACCTATAAAACTGGCTCCTGACTGCACGAGTCTCTGCCTCAAAGCCTCTGGTGGTTCTGTCTAAGGGCTGGACTCTCGATAGACTAGTCTGACTGCTTTGATGATGAGGAAACCTCATACAATAGAAAAGGCATTAGACAGCATTGAAAGTCATTATGCCGTTTTTGCTCCTGCTGTTAAGATCATCCAGGTACATGAGACCTCAATCATCCAGGTACCTGTGACCCCAAAACGCCAACTCTTCTTCTTTGACTGCCACCCAGATGCCAGTGAGCCAACCCCCACAGTTGCACCTACCAAAATATATTCTCCTCCAACTGCCATTCAAAGAATAGGAAGAGTGTATGCACATGTTCGTGGTAGTAAAATTTTACTACATAAACTGATTGCAGCCATGGTTGTTGCAGATTGTACAATAAGTGATAATGATGATGATCCTCCCTCACATGAGGAGGCTGTTTTTAAATGTTATATGAAAGGTTTCGCTGGCAGTTTCCCACTTTTCCTGTGAAAATAACTGCCCATAGAAAATGCATAAAATGTCCTCCCATTTTGCCACTGCCAAAGAATTTCCAATGAGACCTTTTTTTTTTTGGTGGGGAGGTTGCCTAGGTTTCTTTGGCTGCAAGATTTCCTTGTGCAATATTACTGCTGCTGAGGGCTGAAATGGAAAAATCAACAGTACAAGTTATTGGTCCTGTAGTAACATATGTCTTAAAAATATGGTTAGAAGGCTGAATCCATTTGCACACTGCCTGCAAAACTAACCACCTACCTTTAAATCTCTGGTACAGCTATCCTTGAAAATAAGGTGATAGCTGAATTAGAGAAGGTATAAATGCCTCCCTCATTTCCCTCACAAGAGTTTTGTTTACAGTAGAAGTAAGGTGGTATCACTGTTTCCAAATTACATTATATTAAATACATGTTCACAGATTGGAGGCAGATAGATACTTGCCTGAATCTGAGGTGCCTTGATGCCCCACCAAAGCATTTCATGCCTTTGGCCAAAAACATGTAACTAAAACCCCACTGTTTATTATTTATATAAGTCACGGGTTATTTATTTGTAAAGGTCAGGATCAGATGCGCAGACTTTCCTTTTGTTTACTTTATCCTTGAACATTAACTGCAGCTTGGTTACGCTATCAGGGGGCATCATCCTACATAATAATTCACTAAAACATTTGCGATGACACAGTCATGCGCAGGAGAAACTGCTGCGCGTGCTGCAGTCATACGCAGTAGAGACTGCCCGTGACGTGGCTGATACAGAGCAGGGTGCTCCGAAGTATCAGCTGCGGCGCTGGCAGTCTCTACTGTGCATGACTGCCCCGCGACAGGCTGGCACTGTATCAGCCGTGGCGCAGGCATCTCTATTGTACATGACTGCCCCGTGACTGGCTGGCTCTGTGGCCTGTGTACACAGGTTCTTCAAGTATTTATATAGTAATTCTGTAGGATGTTTGTCAGAAGCCATCATGTGCAGTAGAGACTGCCCAAACGCACAGAATGCTGGGAGTTCTGTGCTGGGAGCATTCTGTGCTTTCGGGCAGTCTCTACAGTGCATGACTGCATCGGCGGCACAACGCAGAGCAAGACAGGCCTCTCAACCCTTTGAGTGCCAGAAGGGTATGCAACCCACTGCGTTGCTTACCCCTTTGGCACTCAAAGGGTTAACATCACCCGGACCTTGACCCGTGTACACAGGCTTTTACACTAGTATGATATAAGTTATTTAAACCTTTGTTTTGAACAAAAGAAAAGGGCAGCAGTTTTTGACTTCTTTCTAAGAACTTAGAAAGGACTGTGCAACTTATTTCTTTTAATAACTAGTGGTAGTGGAGATAGTGGTGGTGGTGTGTTTGTGCACAATATGATTCATATCACCTCTGACTAAATCAGTCATCCTCATCCATGCCTTTCATTTGCACAACAACAGTAGAAGATATGAGTGTTATTGTTACAAATGAAATCCTACTATTGTGCTATTTGGCTTTGTGCAGTTTTAGGAATGCTTCTGCAGCTGCTAGTCATGTCTAGTCTGACATCCTGCTGGTGTGTCTCCCAATCAGACCTGTGGCTATGCTTCAAGTGGGATCTCAATGAGGATGTGCCAAGATGGGAAGAATCCTGCCTTCCCCTGCTCGCGTTTTTTACACAGACAACTGATAGCAACATGTTTAGCTTTTGGATTGTGAATGAAGTATCTCCATGCTGTAGATTCATTGACTTAGAGGTTCCTGAGGGAATACTGCTACTGCTTCTACTTATTCTACTATTACTACTACTACTCCTACTAGAAGGGCTAGATATTGCAATTGTTCTAGCATAAGGTGTCAATAGCGTTGGAATTCCAACAGCAATAGAAACACTCATCATAGCTAGGGTTGTGGGTGATGATAATTACCTAAGTTGCTGCTTACTCAACCACAATGTTTGTGTGTGTGAGACTGGGTTGAAATTGAACTTGAAGGCAGTGATGATAATGTAGATGGGCAGGATGATTGTGCATTTTTAGGCATCTTTACTTGACCAGAGTCAAGCTTTCCAACTGATGTCTCAAGGAGTTCATAAGCAACCATAGTGCTACTTTTCAGTGGTTAGCTAATTGTATGTACCAGAAGAAGGGAAGGGGATATATTCTCAATCAATATCATCATTAAAAATTAGGTGATCATCAGCACTGGTCACTTCCTCCCCACTACGTTTGTATTCATCTTGTTTTTGTGTGGTCTTGGACAGTTTCTTTTTACTTTTGCGCATAGGAGGATTTACAGAACATTTCCTAAGACCTACTGCGCTATGGCAACAAATGCGACTTGCCTGCCATCGTCAGTGTTCTTAAAATGTATAATACTTTTATTGCTGCTGGTGGTGGAGTTGGTGGAACTTTTGTGTCACTTTTACAAATAGCCTCATCAGGAGGATGAGGATCATCATTATTTATCGCACAGTTTATGTCAGTTTTTGGAGTACCGCTTTACTACCATGTCCATGCACTCCTCCTACCACTTTCATCTTACCCCTGCCCTTAGCACATTTGTTGGACATAAGGAAAGTAGTAGCACAGGGACAAATACCAATTCTAAAAATGTCCATTGATTTAAATTTTGTATCCATTTGAATGCTACAGAGGCCTCCAATGCATGGATTCTTCATACTAGGGATCAGAGATCAAAAAGAAACTTGCCGAGTTCTCATTTATTTAAATGGAGCTTTCAACCCCTTGTATGCTAGAGGTCTCCTTAAATGCATTGTTTTTCAGTAAATCAGAAAACCTCTCAAACATTCAAGTGTTTAAAGGGATAGTAATACTTTGTTTTAACTTTATTTTATTTTGTAGGCATTAAAAAAACACGAAGAATGATATAAGTCTTATCTCTCAAGTCTTTATGGTTTAAGAGATATTCACAAGCAAAGTTTCCCCTCCCGCCCCTTTTTCCTAGTGTAAGCCATCTCTTCTCAGATGTGGAATGCAGTCCATAGACCAGACAGATAACAGAAGGGACAATCTTCTTCCTATGAGAACAATGAAATCCCTGCCCCCCTTGACAAGCTTTTCAGGTTTTTCCCTTATCTTAATTGAAGATTGTCCCTCTCTGCAGTCTACCTGGGCAGCTCCCTTCTGCCCTGGCTGAGAAGTGTTACATCAGTAAAAGGGGCGGGAGGGGGACACTTTGCTTGTGAATATCTCTTAAACCATAAAGGTTTGAGAAATAAGACTTATATCATTCTTCATGTTTTTTTAATGCCTACAAAATAAAATAAAGTTAAAACGAAGTATTACTATCCCTTTAAAAATAAACCCCATTTAAATGAATACGTTTTAATTTTTTCACCATACTGCAGATGGTTTACTTCCGAATTGTTCATCTTTAGCTTCTTGAATGTGGCCATCTGTGATCATTTTCATCCTTTGGTACATGCAGGAGAATAATCATGGCTTTATCTGTATAATATAAAGAGCTAGCCTGCAAAGCTCCCTGTGTGCATAATCGCACATGCGCAGTAGAGACTGCCAGAACGATGCAGTCATGCACGGCAGAGACTGGCCGAAAGCGCTGATCTGGAGCGGGGTGCTCAGAACGGCTCACTGACTGTCTCCGCTCCTGGATCTGGGGCAGCAGCCGGGGCCGCTGTGTGGCACTTTAGCCCATGTACACAGGCTTTCATACTAGTCTGTAATAATTACTTAAAGTGATAGTAATGTTTCATAATAAAAGCAGCCCTAATTAATCTTAATAGTATTTGGGCCATGGAGAGTGTTATTTCAATACTGTCAGAGTTGTAGTTCAAGAGTAATTCAATGATAAAATACCCCCCTCCCGCCCCTTTTACTGATGTAACATTGCTCAGCCAGAGCAGAAGGGAGATGCCCAGGTAGACTGCAGAGAGGGAGACAAAAAGAGTTGTGAGGAGCACACATCAAGCACGAACAAGATTAAGTGTCTTGTTCTAAGGCATGGTAGCCTCTCAATGGTGCTACAACTCACGTTTTTCACTCCCATGTGCCATTGCAGAGAGGAAATCTCCATGTCCATATCAGACTGGTCCCGCCCACAGACAGTCCAGCTCCGAAATGTCAGGCAAATCCCCTCCACACGAGAGAAACGGCAAAACCACAGACGTACGTTTCGGCCTATGTGAGCCTCGTCAGTGTGGTGCAGCCGAATCCCTCTAGGCACATGGAAGCAAGGGCCCATGCCTGGGATGCCCTTAAACTTAGGGAGACAAAAAGAGTTGTGAGGAGCACACATCAAGCACGAACAAGATTAAGTGTCTTGTTCTAAGGCATGGTAGCCTCTCAATGGTGCTACAACTCACGTTTTTCACTCCCATGTGCCATTGCAGAGAGGAAATCTCCATGTCCATATCAGACTGGTCCCGCCCACAGACAGTCCAGCTCCGAAATGTCAGGCAAATCCCCTCCACACGAGAGAAACGGCAAAACCACAGACGTACGTTTTGGCCTATGTGAGCCTCGTCAGTGTGGTGCAGCCGAATCCCTCTAGGCACATGGAAGCAAGGGCCCATGCCTGCAGAGAGGGCCAATCTTCAATTAAGATAAGGGAAAAACCTCAAAAACTTGTCAAGGGGGCAGGGTTTTCATTGTTCTCATAGGAAGAAGATTGTCCCCTTCTGTTATCTGTCTGGTCTATGGACTGCATTCCACATCTGTGAAGAGATGGCTTACACTAGATAAAAGGGGCGGGAGGGGAAACTTTGCTTGTGAATATCTCTCAAACCATAAAGGTTTGAGAGATAAGACTTATATCGTTCTTCATGTTTTTTTAATGCTTACAAAATAAAATAAAGATAAAACGAAGTATTACTATCCCTTTAACTATAATTCTAGTTTACATCCCCACGTTGACTGCTAAGCCTTGTTACATAAGCAAAGATAAAATAAACATTTCACATATAAAAATAAATACAAATTATCCACCAGTATTACTCAGTAAATGTAAGACTGAACATCGCTGAAATTTCGGGTGACCCAATTCTCTTTGCTCTTCTTGGCTTTGCAACATATTACTAAATTTTCCATAAAACTAATCTCATACTAGTATAATATGTGATAAACTGACTTGCAAGGAATATTTACAATGCAAGGATGTTTCTTTGATTTATTAACGTCTTTCTGTGACTTAATAATTTCCCTCTGTTCTATCTCTTGTGTAGAGTGATTGGATCTACAAAAAAGGAAACGAGGTAATAAGGAAATTCATTTTTACTTATTGTGTTTTATTATCCCAGATGTCACTACAAAATCTTTAACTTCATGTTTCATTTGAAGCAGTAAAACATTCTGTTGAGCATGACTTTGATTGAATGTAGAGAATAGAGGACTGTCAACCCATCTGTCCAATTCTGGAACTATAGGGCTCATCTTAAAAGATTCAATGTGTAACATACGGCATGTAAGCATTTTTCTGCGCTCTCTGAAGCCCAGTGGGAATTTTTTTTATTGTGTATAGAACTCTGATTTATGGCCAGGTAGTTTTGTTTTTATTAGCAAACACAAGAGATCCTAAAAAAAGAACCTGCATGTGCGTTAACACCTGCAATGGCAAATCTCAATAAACTATTTCTTATGTGTACTGACCAAAGAAGAGCACCAGATGATTCGGATCTACATAAGGTACAAGAAAATATACTGATCGTTATAATACAAAGATAAAGAATTATTAGTAACAGAGTAAATAGGCATTTTCTAACTATGAAAAAAAATCCTAATTCTCTTAGAAAAGTATAATGTTTTCGCTTAGGGATATTAACCCTTTAAATGTTAAAGATGCATTGGAGATTACTCTAGTTCTGGACCGTTAATTATTTCTGGATTCACTGAAGTCAAATTAAATTAATTAAAGGGATAGTAATACTTCGTTTTATCTTTATTTTATTTTATAGGCATTAAAAAACAAGAAGAATGATATAAGTCTTATCTCTTACACCTTTATGGTTTGAGAGATATTCACAAGCAAAGTATCCCCTCCCACCCCTTTTACCTAGTGTAAGCCATCTCTTCTCAGATGTGGAATCCAGTCCATAGACCAGACAGATAACAGCAGGGGAAAATCTTCTTCCTATGAGAACAATGAAAGCCCTGCCCCCCTTGACAAGCTTTTCAGGTATTTCCCTTATCTTAATTGAAGATTGTCCCTCTCTGCAGTCTACCTGGGCACCTCCCTTCTGATCTGGCTGAGCAGTGTTACATCAGTAAAAGGGGAGGGAGGGGGACACTTTGTCATTGAATTACTCTTGAACTACAACTCTGACAGAATTGAAATAACACTCTCCAGAGTCCAAATACTATGATGATTAATTAGCGCTGCTTTTATTATGAAACATTACTATCCCTTTAAACACCAATATTAACATTGAAATGATGTAAAATTAACTGTCTGTCCTTCTAAATCAATTCAATTCCAGTATCAGAGATAGTAAAGCCAGCGGATGAGATTCTTGAAAACAAATTCAACACCATCATATAACTATGACAAAGTCCCAAACTTTGGAGAACTGCCTCACTAATGTCTAATAGAAACATTTAGGGGAAATTCACTAAGCGGTAATAAAGAGGTGATGAAGTGGAGATGACTTGCCCAGTTTATCACTTCTCCAGTTCCTATGTTATTCTATAGCGCCTATGCACTAAGATCTCCAAAGCTGAAGAAATCTTAATACATAGGCTCCATAGAATAACGTAGGAATTGGAGTCATCCCCACTTTATAACCTCTTTATTAGTGATGAGCGAGCACCCCAATGCTCGGGTGTTCGGGTGCTCTGACCGAGCACCCCCTGAGGCTCGAGTGCTCGGCCGAGCACCCGAGCCCCATTGAAGTCAATGGGAGGACTCGAGCATTACACCAGGCACCCCCTGCTCTGATGAGGGGAGGGTGCCTGGTCCATAGGAAAAGGGAAGAAAAGGATGGAAACACCACAGAAATGGTTCAGGGACAGCATAGGGAGGATGTCTGGATGCATCTTGGACTCCAACATCGCTGCTGGGAACGATCTTTCGCCCGTAGTACGCCATTTTTACAGACTGACCATAAAACACACAAAAAGGAAAATAAAAACGACTTTAGGCGAAAAATTGTTACCAAACAATATTTGCTGTATATTTACTTGTATATCATCTGCAAATTCTCCCAAAAATTTCCTTGATTTTCTGAAGTGAGGCCATGATTAAGAGGGAAACGTGCGCAGAGGCAAATTATCCCAAAAATTTCCTTGATTTTCTGAAGTGAGGCCATGATTAAGAGGGAAACGTGCGCAGAGGCAAATTCTCCCAAAAATTTCCTTGATTTTCTGAAGTGAGGCCATGATTAGGAGGGAAACGTGCGCAGAGGCAAATTCTCCCAAAAATTTCCTTGATTTTATTGAACTGAGGCCATGATTAAGAGGGAAACGTGCGCAGAGGCAAATTCTCCCAAAAATTTCCTTGATTTTCAGAACTGAGGCCATGATTAAGAGGGAAACGTGCGCAGAGGCAAATTCTCCCAAAAATTTCCTTGATTTTCAGAACTGAGGCCATGATTAAGAGGGAAACGTGCGCTGAGCTGACCATCTAAAACATTATGGGTGAGGGTCTGCTGCAGAGCTGACCATCCTAAACATTATATGCGAAGGCCCGCTAGTGAGCTGACGCTATAAAACATTATATGAGAGGGCCCGCTAGAGAGCTGACCCAATAAAACATTATATGAGAAGGCCCGCTGGTGAGCTGACCTATATAAAAATTGTCAAACAGGGCCCGCTGGTGAGCTGGCCCTATATAAAAATTATATCACAGGGCCCGCTGGTGAGCTGGCCCTATATAAAAATTATAGCACAGGACCCGCTGGTGAGCTGGCCCTATATAAAAATTATATCACAGGGCATATGGAAGAGGAGGAGGAGGATGAGAAGATTAAGAGTCAACCATATACCCGTTTTTTGGGTGGAAGGGGTGAATGGGAATACAGAGTATTCCCATCATTGTAAATAACATATATAAAGTGAGTTTATGTTCCCCCGGGGCTTTCCTCCAGTGGAGTGGAGAAGTCAGGGGAAATCCAGGCCTTGTTCATTTTTATAAGTGTCAACCTATCAGCATTGTCGGTGGAAAGACGGATACGCTTATATGTTATGATGCCACCAGCAGCACTAAATACCCGCTCAGACAGAACGCTGGCGGCAGGGCAGGCCAGCACCTCCAAGGCGTAGAGTGCCAGTTCATACCACGTGTCCAGCTTGGACACCCAGTAGTTGTAAGGCACAGAGGGATCATTGAGGACGCTGACACGGTCTGCTACGTACTCCTTCACCATCTTCCAAAACTTTTCCCTCCTTGTGACACTAGGCTGCGCATCAGGGTGAGGGTGCTGGCGGGGTGTCATGAAGGTGTCCCACGCCTTGGAGAGTGTTGCCCTGCCTTTCTCGGAACTGCTGTGTGCTCCCCTTTTCTCCCCTTCTCTGTTGGCCAAGGTAGCACGTACTCTGCCGCCAGCGTTGTCAGATGGAAAATTTTGGAGCAATTTTTCGACAAGAACCTTCTGGTATTGCACCATTTTGCTTGTCCTCTCCACCGGAGGAATGAGAGATGAGAAATTCTCTTTGTAGCGGGGGTCCAGAAGGGTGAACACCCAGTAATCCGTGTTGTTTAAAATGCGTATAACGCGTGGGTCACGGGAAAGGCAGCCTAACATAAAGTCAGCCATGTGTGCCAGAGTACCAACAGTCAAGATTTCGCTGTCCTCACCAGGAGGATGACTCTCAATCTCCTCATCCTCTTCCTCCTCTTCTGCCCACCCACGCTGAAGAGATGGAACTAAAGTTCCATGGCTACCCTCTGTAGCGGAGGCAACCGTGTCTTCCTCCTCCTCCTCCTCCTCCTCCTCCGCCTCCTCCAATTGTCGCTGAGAAGACGAAGTGAGGGTGCTCTGGCTATCACCTTGTGTAAGCTCTTCCTCCCCCATTTCCACCTCTTCCACATGCAAAGCGTCGGTTTTAATTGTGAGCAGCGAGCGTTTCAGTAGACACAGAAGTGGGATGGTTACACTGATAATAGCGTTATCGCCGCTCACCATCTGTGTCGATTCCTCAAAATTGCGTAAAACCTCGCAGAGGTCTGACATCCATTCCCACTCCTCACTTCTGATTACAGGAAGTTGAACGGAGAGGCGACGACCGTGTAACAGCTGGTACTCCACTACTGCCCTCTGCTGCTCACAAAGCCGGGCCAACATGTGGAAGGTGGAGTTCCAGCGCGTGCTCACGTCACACAGCAGCCGGTGAGCTGGCAATTGTAAGCGCTGCTGCAGCTTCAACAGGCCGGCCGAAGCTGTAGATGACTTACGGAAATGTGCACACACGCGGCGCACCTTGGTCAAGAGATCATGCACATTGGGGTAGGTTTTTAGAAATCGCTGCACCACTAAATTAAATACATGCGCTAGGCATGGTACGTGTGTGAGCTTGCCGAGCTCCAAAGCCGCCACCAAGTGACGCCCATTATCACACACAACCATGCCTGGTTGCAGGTTGAGTGGCGAGAGCCACTGCTCGGTCTGGTGACTAATCCCCTGCAACAGCTCTGAGGCCGTGTGCTGTTTGTCCCCAAGGCAGATCAGCTTCAGCACGGCCTGTTGACGCTTCCCCACTGCAGTGCTACACTGCTTCCAGCTACTGGCTGATGGGGGAGTGGCGCTGCGTGTAGAGAATTCGGAGGTGGAAACGGGGGAGGAGGAGCCAATAACGTAGGTGCTGGTGGAAACCGTGATGGAGGTAGGGCCCGCAATCCTCGGCGTGGGTAGCACCCGTGCCATCCCAGGGTCCGAGTCGCTCCCAGCCTCCACGACATTCACCCAGTGTGCCGTCAGGGAAATGTAGCGTCCCTGGCCACAAGCACTTGTCCATGTGTCAGTCGTTAAGTGGACCTTCCCAGTAACTGCGTTGGTCAGGGCACGGGTGATGTTACGGGACACATGGTGGTGTAATGCGGGGATGGCACACCGGGAAAAGTAGTGGCGGCTGGGGACCGCGTACCGAGGGACAGCTGCTGCCATCAGGCTGCGGAAGGACTCAGTGTCCACAAGCCTAAATGGCAGCATTTCGATGGCCAGTAATTTTGAAAGGTGTGAGGTTAGTGCTATGGCCTGTGGGTGGGTGGCTGGGTACTTTCTCTTGCGCTCAAATGCCTGGGGTAACGACATTTGGACGCTGTGCTGGGACAGGGAAGTGGATGTGGTCGCTGATGGTGCTTCAGATGGTACAGGTGCAGGGCGGGAGGTATGCGGGACTGCGCCTTCGACAGGCGATTGGCCGGCACCGAAAACAGGGGAAGAGGAGGCAGTGGTGTGGCCTGCAGACACAGATGGGCGATCCAGGCGTTCCTCCCACTTACTACGGTGCTTGGATGCCATGTGTCGGATCATGCTGGTGGTGGTGAGGTTTCTAGTGTTCATGCCTCGGCTCATTCTGGTGTGGCACAGGTTGCAAACTACAATTCTTTTGTCGTCCGCACTTTCCTTAAAAAAACGCCATACTGCGGAACACCTACCCTTTGGCAAGGTAGATTTACGCAAGGGGGTGCTCCGTGGAACATTTGCGGGCCGGTTTGGTGCGGTCCGCCTTCTTTCTGTAGCCACACCACTGCCTCTTCCAGCCTGTTGCGGTGCTGCAGATGGCTCACCCTCAGGACTGCTGTCATCGCTCGGCTCTACACCTTCCCAGGTGGGGTCAGTCACCTCATCGTCCACCAAGTCCTCCTCCACTTCCTCACTCTGATCATCCTCCTGAAGTCTTGATCCCACCACATACTCAGTCATTGACAACTGTATAACATTCTCCTCAACAAGGTCTTGAGACGGAAATAGTGGTTGATTTAATGGCAACTGTGTCTCATCATCATCATCATCATCCACTACTTCCTTTGACCTTAAATGCCGTTCACATCTGTCATCTTCTTGTGATTGGGTAGCCTCTAGAGGTTGTGAATCAGGGCACAAGATGTCATGTTCCTCTGCAAGCGTGCTTGGAGAGAGGGTCAAATGAAGGATTGGTGATGAGACGAGCTCCTCACTATATCCCAGTGTGGGATCACTTCTTTGACCAGACCGTGTATGGTGGGAGGAAGGATGATCAGAGTGAGGATTATGTTGACCAGACTCTTGGCTACTGAGAGTGGACTTGGTGGAAGACAGGGTGGTGCTTAACCGACTGGAAGCAGTATCAGCTGTCATCCAACCGACCACCTGTTCGCAGTGGTCGGACCTCGAGAGTGATGTCCTGCGACGCCCTGTAAAATTACACATGAAGCTAGGTATGGTGGATGTCTTTCTTTCTTGTGCTCTGGCACCAGGCACAGTTTCTCCGCGTCCTGACCCGCGCCCTGAACTTTCAGGATCACGTCCACTTCCCCGTCCCTTTTTACCCGCCTTCTTCATCTTACACAGAATATGTGACTTTAATATTTGAGTTTGAAAACTTAACACTATTTCTTACTATTCTGCAACTGTGCAGAGTACACAGAATAGGCTGCTAAACGGCGGTGAAACACACTGAATGGAATATGTGACTTTAATATTTGAGTTTGAAAACTTAACACTATTTCTTACTATTCTGCAACTCTGCAGAGTACACAGAATAGGCTGCTAAACGGCGGTGAAACACACTGAATGGAATATGTGACTTTAATATTTGAGTTTGAAAACTTAACAGTATTTCTTACTATTCTGCAACTGTGCAGAGTACACAGAATAGGCTGCTAAACGGCGGTGAAACACACTGAATGGAATATGTGACTTTAATATTTGAGTTTGAAAACTTAACAGTATTTCTTACTATTCTGCAAGTCTGCAGAGTACACAGAATAGGCTGCTAAACGGCGGTGAAACACACTGAATGGAATATGTGACTTTAATATTTGAGTTTGAAAACTTAACACTATTTCTTACTATTCTGCAACTCTGCAGAGTACACAGAATAGGCTGCTAAACGGCGGTGAAACACACTGAATGGAATATGTGACTTTAATATTTGAGTTTGAAAACTTAACAGTATTTCTTACTATTCTGCAACTCTGCAGAGTACACAGAATAGGCTGCTAAACGGCGGTGACACACACTGAATGGAATATGTGACTTTAATATTTGAGTTTGAAAACTTAACAGTATTTCTTACTATTCTGCAACTCTGCAGAGTACACAGAATAGGCTGCTAAACGGCGGTGACACACACTGAATGGAATATGTGACTTTAATATTTGAGTTTGAAAACTTAACACTATTTCTTACTATTCTGCAACTCTGCAGAGTACACAGAATAGGCTGCTAAACGGCGGTGAAACACACTGAATGGAATATGTGACTTTAATATTTGAGTTTGAAAACTTAACAGTATTTCTTACTATTCTGCAACTGTGCAGAGTACACAGAATAGACTGCTAAACGGCGGTGAAACACACTGAATGGAATATGTGACTTTAATATTTGAGTTTGAAAACTTAACAGTATTTCTTACTATTCTGCAACTCTGCAGAGTACACAGAATAGGCTGTTAAACGGCGGTGACACACACTGAATGGAAAATGTGACTTTAATATTTGAGTTTGAAAACTTAACACTATTTCTTACTATTCTGCAACTGTGCAGAGTACACAGAATAGGCTGCTAAACGGCGGTGATACACACTGAATGGAATATGTGACTTTAATATTTGAGTTTGAAAACTTAACACTATTTCTTACTATTCTGCAACTCTGCAGAGTACACAGAATAGGCTGCTAAACGGCGGTGAAACACACTGAATGGAATATGTGACTTTAATATTTGAGTTTGAAAACTTAACACTATTTCTTACTATTCTGCAACTCTGCAGAGTACACAGAATAGGCTGCTAAACGGCGGTGAAACACACTGAATGGAATATGTGACTTTAATATTTGAGTTTGAAAACTTAACAGTATTTCTTACTATTCTGCAACTCTGCAGAGTACACAGAATAGGCTGCTAAACGGCGGTGACACACACTGAATGGAATATGTGACTTTAATATTTGAGTTTGAAAACTTAACACTATTTCTTACTATTCTGCAACTCTGCAGAGTACACAGAATAGGCTGCTAAACGGCGGTGAAACACACTGAATGGAATATGTGACTTTAATATTTGAGTTTGAAAACTTAACAGTATTTCTTACTATTCTGCAACTGTGCAGAGTACACAGAATAGGCTGCTAAACGGCGGTGAAACACACTGAATGGAATATGTGACTTTAATATTTGAGTTTGAAAACTTAACAGTATTTCTTACTATTCTGCAACTGTGCAGAGTACACAGAATAGACTGCTAAACGGCGGTGAAACACACTGAATGGAATATGTGACTTTAATATTTGAGTTTGAAAACTTAACAGTATTTCTTACTATTCTGCAACTCTGCAGAGTACACAGAATAGGCTGCTAAACGGCGGTGACACACACTGAATGGAAAATGTGACTTTAATATTTGAGTTTGAAAACTTAACACTATTTCTTACTATTCTGCAACTGTGCAGAGTACACAGAATAGGCTGCTAAACGGCGGTGATACACACTGAATGGAATATGTGACTTTAATATTTGAGTTTGAAAACTTAACACTATTTCTTACTATTCTGCAACTCTGCAGAGTACACAGAATAGGCTGCTAAACGGCGGTGAAACACACTGAATGGAATATGTGACTTTAATATTTGAGTTTGAAAACTTAACAGTATTTCTTACTATTCTGCAACTCTGCAGAGTACACAGAATAGGCTGCTAAACGGCGGTGACACACACTGAATGGAATATGTGACTTTAATATTTGAGTTTGAAAACTTAACACTATTTCTTACTATTCTGCAACTCTGCACACTACACAGAATGTGCTGCTAAACTGCGGCGAAGCACACTGAATGGAATATGTGACTTTGATATTTTAGTTTGAAGACTTAACAGTATTTCTTCCTATTCTGCAACTCTGCACAGTACACAGAATGTGCTGCTAAACTGCGGCGAAGCACACTGAATGGAATATGTGACTTTGATATTTTAGTTTGAAGACTTAACAGTATTTCTTCCTATTCTGCAACTCTGCACAGTACACAGAATGTGCTGCTAAACTGCGGCGAAGCACACTGAATGGAATATGTGACTTTGATATTTTAGTTTGAAGACTTAACAGTATTTCTTCCTATTCTGCAACTCTGCACAGTACACAGAATGTGCTGCTAAACTGCGGCGACGCACACTGAATGGAATATGTGACTTTGATATTTTAGTTTGAAGACTTAACAGAATGTGCTCTAATCTGCAACTTTGCACACTAAACAGAATGTGCTCTAATCTGCAACTTTGCACACTAAACAGAATGTGCTCTAATCTGCAACTTTGCACACTAAACAGAATGTGCTCTAATCTGCAACTGTGCACACTAAACAGAATGTGCTCTAATCTGCAACTTTTCACACTAAACAGAATATTTTTTTTTTTTTTTTTTTTTTTTGTTTTTTTCCCCCCACACAAAATAACCTGCTGCCCCCACACACAGTAGTCCTAAAAAGGACTTTTGGTTCTTTTTTTTCACAATTTTTGTTTTTTTCCTCCCTACACTGCCTTTCCCTTCCTATCCTCAGCTCTCCCTGGCTCAGACTGAGCCGAACTCGATGGTCAGGTGCTATACAGCACCCGACCACGGGTTCTGGCCAGCCAATCAGTGTAATGCCAGCAGCCAACATGGCTGCTGGCATTACACCGATGTCAGAGCCTCCCTGCACGTTTATTGGCTGCACAGCAGCCGCAAAACGTGCGGGGAGGAGACCCGAACATGGCGGGCGAGCACATGCGGTACTCGTACGAGTACCGCCATGTGCCGAGCAGAGCGATGCTCGAGCCGATCCGAGCATCGGCCGAGCATGCTCGCTCAACACTACTCTTTATCACAGCTTATTGGATCTCCCCCAAAGCATACAGAATCTTCCAGTAAAGTACTAGAAAGAGAAATATTTCACAGACAGAGTACATCTAAATTCAGTTTGTATATTCATATTGCAGTATGATGGCTTATTTCTTTATGGAACACTTTTTAAACGTATGGGAAAACTCTGATTGGTAAAGATGATAGAAACCTCAGCCCATGAGTTTAACAGGACATGGAAGCAGGTAGGGTGAGCATACATGAAAGCGTGAGAGCGAAGATCCATCCAGTCGTGGATCAGAGACAGAAGCAGCAGTGGTTCAGGAACAGATGACCCCAAAAAGGTTCTGTAGTTCCTCTTACCATTTCACTAATCCATATCAAAAATTCTCCCATTAGCACAAGGATAGGATGCCACAAATTGCAGCTGCGTGAGCGAACACAACATGTCCTGAACTGGAAGACTTGTACATGTCCCCCCCGCCCCCATCATACCAGTGATAGGCAACACAGGCTTTCAAGCTTTTTTCTATTATAACTTCCAGTGTTGAGATTTGTACACTAACAACAGTTTGCCCTTTCCTGCATTAGGGCATTCTGAGCATGGAAATAAATACAAAGCTTTATTCTCGGTTTCTGTGCTTTTTCCAAATACAACTTCTGTCTAAATGATCTGTTACTCATAAAACCATATAAAAAAAATTCTCCTTAAAAATGTGACACATGTTTGGCCCAGCAAACTTTGTAAGCAGCTTGTACGTCATTGCTACCCAATTTATAACAGTATATTGAAACAATCTACTTCTATCATTTAATAAGAAGTGAAACTGCCCTCTTTACGATATGTCCATTATAACATTTGTCCTTAGATAACCGATACAAAGAACGTTTGTATCTATGTTCCACCAAAATAGGAGCTATTGTGAATCCAGCTAGCGGTGCCATTGTGTGGCTTTGGTGCTTGTGACTGTCAGGATTCTAATTTCCATAACAAACTTTCTGATTCAGTGGAACATCAACGTGAGCCAAGCAGAAGGTAAGAAATGTCACCCTCTATTTGGCAACCTTGAAGCATGCAACATCAGAATGTCGCTCTTTTGATTCGGGCGACATTCTGTCACCCGTTTGATCCAGGTGACATTTTTAATGCGCTGTTTTGATGGTTGCCAACTAGAGGGCACCATTTCAATAGGATACCGGGAACAAACAACCACTGACATAATTCCCATTAATTAAAATAGGCCTACTAACCCGTTGAATTTTAGGGAAGTCTCCAACATATTGCTTCGCAATGCGTTGAAGACCTCCCTAACATTCAAATGGTTAAAAATCCCATTTCAATAAATGAAAAAAGTATTTGCACCCCTATGGGGCAGTTGATAAAGAATTGCTCCTTTATTTTGTACAAAAGGTTCTTTATTTTTTCAGACCAACTATGTTATGGTTTCATTGTACACTTTATGAATGTTTTATTGTTTATTAGTACACATACCTAGGAACTCTCCGGATTTGCCCCAGAGACACTCTGTTTTTGATATTGCATTACCGGTTCTCTGGGGGCAGAGGCTGATTCTCCAGTGGTGGGGAGTTTCCTCTGAAACTTTGCCCACTACTGCTCCTTCCCAACCTGTTCCTCCCACATCCCACCCACTTCTCCTCCTTCCCACCCTGTTCTTCCCACTTCCTCACCACTTTTCCTCCTTCCCACCCTGTTTCTCCCACTTCCCGCCCACTTCTCCTCCTTCCCACCCTGTTCCTCCCACTTCCCACCACTTCTCTTCCTTCCCCACCCTGTTCCTTCCACTTCCTGACCACTTTCTCAATGTGCCATTAGGCCCCACCCCTACCCTCATGGGTAAGTCCCACCCCTTTTTGATGAGATACAAGTCAATTATATCCCCCAGGGACTCCATAACAGAAAGTTCCCAGGTATACTAGTACAGTTGGTATCTTAGGTATCGATGGATCAATTCTGGAGCAAACCAAAGGCATCACAGGGGAAAGACAAAGAATTCCATGGATTAAAATGGGGCTTTGACCCTTTGAATACTAGAGTGGTCTCCAACATGTGTTGTAGACCTGTTTAACATTCATGGTTTTAAAAGTCCCATTTAAATCCATGTTTATTTTAGGAATTAGAATTTGTTCCATGTGGTGCAGTTGGTTTGCCCGGGAATTGCTGTAGTTTGCTTTGATACATAAGGAGTTAAGTGCTGATGATGAGGCCGGGGATCAGTGTGAGATCGGAACTGGAGAAGGAGTTGGTAATAAACTGGAAACTTTAGATGGGATAAACTTGTAAGTATGAGAAGCATGGAGAAAAGTAAGAGGAGAAGAGGTAAATACTAAAGACCATATGCACAAACTTAAAGTGGAACAATAAATTCCTATTGATTTAAAAGGGGCTGTTAACCCCTTAAATGTCAGCGAGATCTCCAATGCATTGCAGTGAGAAGATATTTATATTTTAGGGCATTTCTAGCTGAGTAAAACATGGGCATTCTCTATGCTGAGAGATGCTGCAGTTATTAGTTATCCCCACGCTTCCATCTTCTCTGGAGTGTCCCACCCTTCCATCTCCTCTGGTGTGTCCCACCCTTCCATCTCCTCTGGTGTGTCCCACCCTTCCATCTCTTCTGGCCTGCTTTCCTTCCTTTCATGTCCTCAGGCCCAATACCCCCAGATCTATGTCCTCTGACGTGTCCCCACCCTTCCATCTCCTCTGGAGTGTCCCACCCTTCCATCTCCTCTGGCTTGTACCCACCCTTCCATCTCCTCTGGCTTGTACCCACCCTTCCATCTCCTCTGGCCTGTACCCACCCTTCCATCTCCTCTGGCCTGTACCCACCCTTCCATCTCCTCTGGCCTGTACCCACCCTTCCATCTCCTCTGGCCTGTACCCACCCTTCCATCTCCTCTGGTGTGTTCCCACCCTTCCATCTCCTCTGGTGTGTTCCCACCCTTCCATCTCCTCTGGCTTGTACCCACCCTTCCATCTCCTCTGGCTTGTACCCACCCTTCCATCTCCTCTGGCTTGTACCCACCCTTCCATCTCCTCTGGCCTGTACCCACCCTTCCATCTCCTCTGGCCTGTACCCACCCTTCCATCTCCTCTGGCCTGTACCCACCCTTCCATCTCCTCTGGCCTGTACCCACCCTTCCATCTCCTCTGGTGTGTTCCCACCCTTCCATCTCCTCTGGCTTGTTCCTTTCTTTCATGTCCTCAGGCCCAGTACCCCCAGATCTATGTCCTCTGGCCTGTCCCCACCCTTCCATCCCCTCTGGAGTGTCCCACCCTTCCATCTCCTCTGGCCTGTCCCCACCCTTCCATCTCCTCTGGCCTGTACCCACCCTTCCATCTCCTCTGGAGTGTCCCACCCTTCCATCTCCTCTGGAGTGTCCCACACTTCCATCTCCTCTGGCGTGTGTCACCCTTCCATCTCCTCTGGCCTGTCCCCACCCTTCCATCTCCTCTGGCCTGTACCCACCCTTCCATCTCCTCTGGAGTGTCCCACTCTTCCATCTCTTCTGGCCTGTTCCCACCCTTCCATCTCTTCTGGAGTGTCCCACCCTTCCATCTCCTCTGGAGTGTCCCACCCTTCCATCTCCTCTGGCCTGTACCCACCCTTCCATCTCCTCTGGAGTGTCCCACTCTTCCATCTCTTCTGGCCTGTACCCACCCTTCCATCTCCTCTGGCCTGTACCCACACTTCCATCTCTTCTGGTGTGTCCCACCCTTCCATCTCCTCTGGCCTGTTCCCACCCTTCCATCTCCTCTGGCCTGCATTCCTTCCTTTCATGTCCTCAGGCCCAGTACCCCCAGATCTATGTCCTCTGGCCTGTCCCCACCCTTCCATCTCCTCTGGAGTGTTCCACCCTTCCATCTCCTCTGGCCTGTACCCACCCTTCCATCTCCTCTGGTATGTCCCACCCTTTCATCTCCTCTGGCTTGTTCCCACTCTTCCATCTCCTCTGGCCTGCTTTCCTTCCTTTCATGTCCTCAGGCCCAGTAGCCCCAGATCTATGTCATCTGGCCTGTTCCCCTTCTTTCTCTGTATTCTGACCTGCTCTACTCCCTTCCATATCCTCTACCCCTTCCAATCCAATGTTCAATGAAAGTTTCCCATTCACGCATTTCAGCTCCCTCTTGCTCCCAACCCCTCCTGTTCCATGCTCCCTTCCCTGTGCACGGCTTTCCCTCCCTCACTCTCTCTGTCTTCCTTTTGCAATTTGTTCCTAATTGATTTGGATTGATCCAGAATCTTTCCCAGATCAAAAACTGCTCTGGAGATCTCCCTAGCATTCAAGGGATTCAAAAATGTATTTAAATCAATGGGGATTTTAATTTATCCCCTATGTTGCTGCTGGTTTGTTCCAGAATTGCTCGAGTTTGCCTTAATAAATCAGTCTCTTAGATCCTTATTTAGGAAACTAAAGGTGCAGTTCTGGAGTACTACAAATGCACCATAGGGGGAAATACAAATTCCCTTCAGTTTAAATTGGGCTTTTAAGTTCTTGAATGCTAGAAGTCTCCAACACATTGTTTCACAATGGTCAGACACATTTCTTGCATTTAAGGGATAAAAAGCCCCATTTAAATCATGATGAGTTTAGGGAATTTTAATTTGTGTTATGGTACACACTTGAGTTACTCCACAAATTCACCCATTTACCTTCCACCACTTGTTAGAAGGCTTTTGTGCTTGTGTATACCATCAGGGAGCCTGGCATTTCATGGGTTTACATTTAAAAGGTTGCACGTAAAACAGCGTGCGACCAAATCACAGAATAACCATGTTGCCATAATAAATATAGCGACTTGAGAATCTCTCCAAGCATAAAAGCACAAGATTCTCATGTTGCCTCTTTAAAAGTCGCTACCTTCAATTTACCATCTGCAGCACCCAAGCAGCATGCAAGTGCATATAAAAAGCAGCGTACTACAACTCCCATCATCCTTACCTTGTCTGGTGTTTTGATTGCACTTCACAACTGTCCTGAACATAGCTTTGGTTGAGTTCTAGGGAGCTGTGATTGAGCGCTGTGTAGCTCTCTCTCCCCACTCAGCTCCGCCCTGTCATTCTGCATGCAAAGCAGGGGAGAGAGTGGGGCAACACTCATTCACGGCTCCTCTAGCACTCAACCAAAGCTATGCTCAGGACAGTTGTGAAGTGCAATCGAACCACCAGGTAAGGTAAGGATGATGGGAATTGTAGTATGCTGCTCGTTATATGCACTTGCATGCTGCTTGGGTGTTGTGGCCAGTAAACTGAAGGTAGCAACTTTTAAAGAGGTGACATTAGAACCTTGTGCTTTTATGCAGGGCAAGATTCTCATGTTGCCCTTTTTATTACAACGACATGTTACTCTGTGATTTGGTCGCACCGTCTTTTTCGTGCAACCTTTTAAAAGGATACTCATTTGATGAACCATACAATTTTAACTGTATACAAACATGAATGCAATTTTTCATCTGGGAGTTGTTATATAAAAGTATCTTGGTGTGGCACAAGGTGTTAATCATGAGATTGTGTTGGCGTTCTTCCCAACAGCACAATGGTGAAGCACGATACCCTACTATTCAGATTTAGCCATGTGAACTATGCAGGTTTGCAAGCACCATCTGGGCTGCACATGGGTAATTTCTGTTCCTCAGAGAAGCTGGTTTGTTTATGGTGATTCATGTTGTTATGTTTCCTACTACGGATTAGCTCCTGAAAAAAAATAAAAAATAATATTTAGGACTTTCATGTACAAGTTGCTTATTTAAACATACAAAGGAACATGTGTTTGGCTTTAAGAAGTGAGCCTTTTAATTGATTATCTGATTGCCGGATCTGGTCAGGAAGAATATGGGTTACACCTGCTTTTTTAGTGGTGACGGTTTCTCTCATTTGCTTTGAATCATGCTTTCTGTAACAAATGTTGATAGTAGAAAACTGATAATCGTTCAGAGAATTACGTACTTTGTTGAAGAATCTTTTAGAAGAAAATATGGTCTTAGAAAACAATGACTTTATTTTTGTTTCATAGCGTTATCATGCATATATGAAAATATAATTTTAAAGGACACCTAATTTTTCAAGGGCAACTATAATTTAGATAAGTGCTAGATCTGCAGATCTATTTTCCTGAAATCGACCAGCTGATAAAGCCAAGCTTTATAGTGAACCAGTGGACCAATAGGAGAGCAGAATGCAGGTCTGAAAAGAGACTGTAGGGCTTCTGCTTTGGACTCACAAGAAGAGACTAAACTGCGAAACTGATATCACACAGGTCAGTCTCATTGGGCTGTGGTCACATTTCCCATAAACTCACTGGTCTGGCTTGAGACATCGACACAGTGGGTCTAAGGACCTGTGCATGCAAAGTTTGTGGCCAGCATATTGGGTTGCTGATGTTTCTACACCCCAATGGCTTACATAAACTGTTTTGGGGCTGCACAGTGCAGCTCTGGTCTTTGTACCATCTGGTCCCTTAGGAGCAGACTTAGTGAAACATGATAATTACCCTTTAAAAGAAAGTGAACATCTGCTGATAATAAACCTGGATTTACCTTAATCTGGACAGAAAATCCTAATGGCCACTATAAATCAGTCGTATGTGGACTAGTTCTCCAGTATTGATCTTAGTACCAGATATCGTGTCCATGGAGGCTGACGTGATTCTTGGGGGGATTCATTATTCTTTTATTATTATTATTCTTTATTTATATAGCGCCAACTAATTCCGCAGCACTGTACAATTGGAAATAGACACACAGAGGTATTAAATAGTACAATAAGATGTGGAGAACAGAAGGATCAGAGGGCCCCCTGCTGGTGAGAGCTTACAATCTTAGTAAACTAAGAAGGAGAAAAGGAGTGGGTCATTTGGTTAAATGACTGACTTTGTAGCTAAGACACTGGTTGTGAATCTGTGGAAATCTGGTTCAATTCCCACTGTCAACTCCTTGTGACCTTGTCACTTTATCTCTCTGTGCCTCAGGAGGTCTATGTGGCAGGGACTCACTGTGTCTGAAGAAGTCTATTTACAGAGTTGAGCTCAAATTGGTAGTGCAATATAAAGTGAAAAAGGTGAAATAAACTCTACAATTCCCATGGTAAACTTTTAGCCTAAGCACTAAGACCTCTCCAGTTTGAGAGCGATTAGTACATAAACTCCATGGAATAATGCAGGAATCAGATAAGGTGTCTCACTGGAGAGTTCCCATCATTATCTCACCATACGAAATCTTACCTCTTGACTCCAAACTCTTCTGAGTACTCCTTCAGGGGGAAGGGCTTACAGTTCAGGGGGGTTATGCACTAAGGTGTGATAAAGAGGTGATAAAATGGAGATGTCTTCTCCAGTGATATCACTTATGTAGGTCCTATGTTATTCTATGGAGCCAATGCACTAAGATCTCCAAAGCTGAATAAATCTTAGCAAAGGCATAACTAGAAGCCTCCGTGCCCTGGTACAAGAAGTGCCACGGGCCCCTCTCAACCACATTGGCCACCTCCACAATGCCCCCATCTCCTACCTGGAGCTCCCGCACAGTTCTCTTAGTAATGCAAAGCACTGGGAGATGATGTCATCTCCCAGCGTTCTGCATTACTAGAGCGCGGCAGGAGATTGTGGGAGCCAGGCTGAGGGGTTGCAGGCGGAGGCCTGGCCCTTGGAGTGCACGAGCCCGGTCAAAGGTGCGACCCCTGTGACCCCTATAGTTACGCCACTGAATCTTAGTACTTTGGCTTAATTGAATAATATAGGACTTGGAGAAGTGATATCACTGGAGAAGTCATCTCCACTAACCTTCCTATAACACCTTAGTGTATCTCCCCCTCCAGAAGTTCTAGAACAAAGAATAATCTCTGACAACATGGACTTAATACCCAGTACCAATTAAACATTGATTCTGGTGAACCAATGCGCACTCAATTGATTGCTAGGGGTCATTAGGATTTTCTGCTCAGATTATGTCAAATGGGGGGGTTATTCATGAGGTTTTAGTGTTCGTTCAATGATTTGGATGCTAAATGCATCTCCTCATTGTGACATTATAGGGGAGATGCACTATAAAGTGGAGGTGACCTCTCCAGTGATATCACTTCTCCAAGTCATATGTTATTCTATGGTGTCAATGCACTAAGATCTCTCCCACTTGAGAAATCTTAATGTATAGGCTCCATAGAATAACGTAGGAACTGGAGAAGTGGTCTCCACTTTATCACCTCTTTATCACACCTTAGTGCAACCAACCCCCCCAGTGTTTTAGTTATGTCTCTAAGCAGCCATCCATGCAATAAAAACAACTTGCTCTTAACTAAAAGTCTAAGGAATTAGACTTCCCTCACTTTCACAGCACTCTTTATTTTCTAATTTGTACCTTACCCTTGCTAATCACTGTTACAAATCTGCCTGTTGTTTATCAGAAAGCAAAAAGAGAAGGGATTCCCTTAAAGGGATAGTAATACTTCGTTTTATCTTTATTTTATTTTGTAGGCATTAAAAAAACATGAAGAACGATATAAGTCTTATCTCTCAAACCTTTATGGTTTAAGAGATATTCACAAGCAAAGTATCCCCCCCCCCGTTCAGCCAGATCAGAAGGGAGATGCCCAGGTAGACTGCAGAGAGGGACAATCTTCAATTAAGATAAGGAAAAACCTGAAAAACTTGTCAAGGGGGACAGGGCTTTCATTGTTCTCATAGGAAGAAGATTGTCCCCTGCTGTTATCTGTCTGGTCTATGGACTGGATTCCACATCTGAGAAGAGATGGCTTACACTAGGTAAAAGGGGCGGGAGGGGGAAACTTTGCTTGTGAATATCTCACAAACCATAAAGGTTTGAGATATAAGACTTTTATCATTCTTCATGTTTTTTTAATGCCTACAAAATAAAATAAAGATAAAACGAAGTATTACTATCCCTTTAAAGGGGACCTGTAAATAAATGACAATTTGTTTAACAGAAGCACTTATCTAGATAAGTATGCTTAAAATAGCAGTTTATTCATCTGCTTTAATTCATAGTTTTTGTAACCCTTTGAGTGCCAGAGTGGTACGGAATACATTGCTTTGTCCCTAAAGAGGGACACTTGGGAGGTATGCTTTAGAATACAGATAAACACTTGGTCCTCCAGCTCTTAGAGACTACAACTCCCATCACCCCCAATCAGCTGTTGGGAAATGGCTGCTTGTGGATAGTGGGAATTGTAGTCCCCAACAAATGAATTGCCAAGTATTTCCTACCCCTACCAAAGAGTCAAAGGTGGAATTTACTTCAGTGGCTGGCAGACCAATATGTTAATTCTATACAACACGTGAAGCATTTAAAGGGATAGTAATGTTTAATGTTACGTTTATTTAATATTGTCAGCATTAAAAAAATAATTACAACGATGTGAGATGTAACTGGCTAAAGTTCCCCCCTCCAGGCTGTTTCAGAGAAGTCTGCCCTCTAGCTGACAGCAGCAAATTCCGATCATTTGACCGGACGGCGGCTCTTCAGCAGAACCAAAATCGCTCTATTTAAAAAAAAAATACTTCATTGGAACAGTCTACAAAGTGTGCCTGGTTTGCAAGCACACTTTGTAGACCGTTCCAATTAAGTATTTATTTCTAAATAGCACAATTTCAGCTCTGCTGAAGAGCCGCTGGCTGGTCCCCTAGACTGGAATCTCCTGCTCTCAGCTAGATGGCAGACCTGGAGTAGGTAACTTTAGCAAGTTACATCTCTCAAACCATAAAGGTTTGAGAGATAAGATTTACATCAATGTACTTTTTTTAATGCCTACAATATTAAATCAACTTAAAATTAAGCATTACTACCCTTTAATTCATAGGGCTTATAAAATCACCATTGCACCAACATAACAGTCATTCAAGGTGGTTTAGTGCATATGCTACTAAGATCATACAGGTTTCTTCATTGTGTAATAAGATCATGATTTCTGTATATGACTCACTCTGGGAAGAAGTTATTTGCAGGAATCTTAAAGGGATAGTAATACTTAAAATGTAAAAAAATATATGTTGTAGGGTTTATCCCCCTGAGTAAAACAAGAGTACTCCCACTGCTGAAAGGTATTTCATTCAAAAGTTATTAATTTTCAAAGTTGAATTTTTTAGGTGCAATATCACAGTGGCCTGAAATTGTACAGTGGCGCTGTTGCTACACCATCCTATGGAGATTTATGGTACCGGGACCAGAGCTGTCCATAGGATCGTGTAGCAACAGTGCCACTGTACAATTTCAGGCCACTGTGATATTGCACCTAAAAAATTCAACTTTGAAAATTAATAACTTTTGAATGAAGCACCTTTCAGCAGTGGGAGTACTCTTGTTTTACTAAGGGGGATAAACCCTACAACATATATTTTTTTTTACATTTTAAGTATTACTATCCCTTTAACTCACATTCTTTCAGTTAAGACTAGTTCTTGTGTGGTTGCTTCTGGATATTTAGATGAATCTTGTTTGGATTTATGGTTGTACTTCTATTCCAAGTGGTTTTCTCTCATGTAAAGTTGCGTTTTTGTTCAAAAATTCTTAATTTAATTCACATACAATTCATAGCTGACATTTTATATAAATATATGTTATCTTAAGAGTAAATAGAAGGATCTATTGTGAGGTCCAAGGGTGAAGTAAGAAAAACAGGAGTTCAGTGTATTGTAATGTGAAACAAATCACTTCTCTTTATCTTCGGTTCTGGTATATTTCCATGTCTTTCTGCTATTATGTGAATGCATACATGTCCGCTCACAAAAATATTCCAGACTCACAGGGCTGTGATATTTCCTCTTGGTGATTGTACGGGCCACTTGTGTGTTTGTCCCATCAGAGGAGAAATGCTATACATGTTTCAACACAAATAATTCAAGTGAAATAAATAGTGCCAGTCTGCTGATGAAATGCATGTGCAAGATTAGGCAAGCATTTAATTGCATTGGTGAAATGCATTCCATTCCTGTTATGAGGTAGCTTTCAGGAAACCGTTTTCTAAACATTAGTTTGTAATTCCCAGGCCGTTCTGTGCATATTCATCTTTCTCTGTATCTAAATATATACCTGTCTGAATATCAGTCCAGATACCTCCCTGCATAATCTCAACAAATATGTGTGTGTGTGTGTGTGCTTGCTATTTCTAAAAAAGCGATGTGTATCTATTTTTTCTACAAAAATATGACATCAAGATATTTTTTAGTGAGTAAAACAAATCAAACACATAAACTCAGAAGCAAATAATTCCCTATAGTGCAATTTATGATGTAGACAGAGGAAAAATAACTACTATATGTCTGGGCAAATTAAATGTGTGAGGTTATGCTGTACATTTGGGGAGCAAAAATAAACATGCTGCCTATAAATTTAGCAAACCCTTTTAGGGCAATTCTTGATGGAGAAGTATTTGGGAATACTGGTAGTTGAAAGACTTAACAACAGCTCTCAATGTCATGCAGCAGCTGCAAAAGCAAACAGGATATTATCATATGTAAAGCTGGGTATTGATGCAAGTGTAAGCCATATCATTTTGCTACTCTGATATTTCGTAGCACAGTTTCACCTTGACCAGTTGAATAGGGAATACAGTTTTGGACAAGTTCTTTACAGATCTAGAAATAGAATTATGAACTGACATAGAATAGATGGTAGAATTACAAGATATTTAGCTATGCTAGTTATGTGAATGACATTTAAACAGCTGTGAACAGAGGAATCTCATTTATGCTTTGTTAGAATGTTTATTTATTTCCAAAAATGCCTGTCCCTTCACTCTTTTTCTCATTTGTATTGTTTTCTTTTTTGCCTAAGCTGGGTGAAAGAATTCTAGCATATTCATAGTTTAAAAACAATACTAAGCAGGGGGATTCACCTTAGCTGGAGGTCTTAGTTTTGTGAAGCCCTTATGACTATGATGGAGGCACCAGCAGATTTATTTCTAACACTTCAGCAAGGAATACTAAATTCACAGAGTATTTAGATTTTGCAATTCTTCGCATCAAACAGCGGATGGTGCTGAGTAATAATACAATTGGTTTTCAATTCCTTTGGATGAAGGGCAGTTGGAGCAGAAAACTCATAGAATTAAGGCTCAATACTATTACCACTGGTGAAAAGAAATGTGGCAATGGTAATTTTAAGTCACAGTTCAGTATTCTACTACCTGTGCAGTGACAAACTACCGATTTAAAAAATGTACAATGGGCACAACATTTGCGATCATTGTACACAGTGAAAAAAGTAAATGAATTTGGTATTCTATCATTTGCAGTGGCTTGTAACACGTTAGTTTTACATAAAAAGAGTGCCTAGCAAATCTTGGTGTTGTGTCCCTAACATTTGTTAAAAACCATGATGTATACTAGAACAGCACTCAAAATTTCCACTCGCCACTAGCCAATGGCGAGTGAAAATTTAGCCCTGGCGAGTAGAAATTCATCCCTGGTGGGTATGTTTTGGCTTGCAGTTGCGAGTAACTTTTCAGGTCTGGCTAGTAGCAAAGGACTTCAAATTATAAGCCCTGTACTAGAACAATGGTTTCTAACACATGCATGCATGTGTATCTAGTGATCCCTACACTAGTGACACGAGGATGTATTGATATGGGGCCCTAAGCTCCATATACATAAATACAAGGAACTAAAAGCATAAGCAGAAAGAATATTAACACTATGACTGCCAGTGGGGGATGCAACGCGTTGCATATCCTACTAGCACTCACAGGGTTAATCTCTTTAATGCTAACACCATGCCATTACAATAAACCCTTACCTGTAAGTCTGATGTCCAGTGGGGTCTTCAGCACCCTTGTCATCCACTGTCAGTCTTCTTCTTTAATCTTCTGTCGTCTTCTTATCTTAATTCTTCCGCTTTGTATCTTGTAATAAAAAACATCCAAATGTTCAAATTATATATGCCCCACAAAGATATTCATGTATTAAGTGTATGCTGCTGCCAGGAAAGCAGAGAAGAAGTCCACCCCCCAGACCCCTTTCGGGCCTTGCCCGAGCCATACTGAGGAAAATTTGACAGAGACTGGCTTTTATATGGCTGATTGGCGGCAGCAGCAGCGTACCCTTATAACATGAATATCTTTGCGGGGGGGATGTATAATTTGAACTTTTTTTATTACAGTCGCATAATATATTGGAGAAATATCATAATAGAAAGAATGAAGATACGAAGAGGAAGAATGAAGATAAGAAGAAGGCAGCAGATAGAAGATGAAAGAAGGCACAGTGGATGAAAGGTATGCGCTACAGCTATGGTGTAAGGATAATAGGGTAGTGTTAGGGCTAGAATTGTTTCACTTTATTGATATTGTTAGGAGTAGTGTAGGGTTAGTGTTTGGAAGGTGGGTGACTGTGTTTTTAGCTCACTCTTGTTGTTGTTTGACACTGTGTCAATCAAAAAGAATTAGCTAGTTTCCTTTGATGTTCCCACAACACAAACTATATAGTGAGCATTGTGGGAACAAAAAGCTTCAGTGAGCATTTGGCCGCAATGTGGATTTTTGCAACCAACTCTTGTTCAGCGGATTCTGGCCAATTCTAATGGTGCAACTGTGCGTGTACCTTATGGAACTCCTTTGGCCCCTGACAACACTTTTATTACTGTAATAATATCGAGCCCTAAGTGTCTACATTTCCTATGGATAATCTGCAGATAGAGTTAAAAAAAAATCAGAGAGAGTGAGTTCAATTTCAGTGACAAGCAAATGGAGTTTAGAAGGCAGAGTAAGTTTGCAATTGCGTTAGATGACCAGCAGATGGAGCTGAGAATGCATAAAGTGAATTTGGAATTCTTCAAGAATAATGAACAAGTAGTGCTGAGAGCTCTGAGTAACTGAGTCTGCAATGTCTTTGAGGTATCTGCCTTTGGACCCTCTGCAGATGAATAATCAGCTGTGCAATTGAAAATTCTTAGACAAAAAGTACAATGTATAAAAGTACATGAGTTGCAGTTATATATATTTTTTTCTAATCAAGCCCCTGAGCCTGTGCTTTTGTACAAATGCATTAGTAAACTTTGGCACAAAACTTTACCAGTGCACAACTTCTGTGTGAACAAGTCCTTAACTCTACCTATGTAAATGGTGAAAGGAGAAGGGAAAGTTTTGTGCTGATTTTCTCTGCGTTCTGTTTTACATTGTGTCAGCCACAGCACAGGGAATGGCACACTCAGAATCCCCCATATTCTCCCACACTGCCAGTTCACTATGAGAATGGTGCCCTCTATTGGATGAACAAGTTTGGGAGAGCAAGGTATGTTTATGCTTGCTTGATACCGACATGTCTATAGACCTATAAAAACACACATGGTGATGAGGGTGCTCAGATATCAGCAAGGTATGTTTCTGTTGATGAGGCCTGTCAAATATCAGCAAGATATGTTTATGTTGATGCGGGTGCTCAAATGTTCGAAGATTAAGCCCGCAACATAATGGGGGCAATATTTCAAAAGGATACCCACACTACTCCATGTTGTACTACTGGCCATTTTGTCATATAAAAAGCAGCAATTTTGTCCTGCAAAAAAGCTTTGCACATAACATTAGATACAAAAGCAGTTTTGCAAAAGAATTGAACATTTTATTTGTATTTTTGCATTCCACGCAATTCCTCTAGAACATGCAGCCCACGCGTAACCATAGAACAACACATTGTAACCCCAGCTTGCCCCACAGTAACCACAAAACCACAGATCCCTGCAGCCTTGTCCAGTGTCAGAAATAGTGCCTAGAGGGAATCAGCTGCACCCCACTGACAAGGCCAACATAAGCTTAAATGCATGTCTGGGTTTGTGCTGTTTCTCTTGCGTAAAGTGGATTTGCCTGACATTTCAGAGCTGGACTCCCTGTGGGTGGGACCAGTCTGATATGGTCATGGAGTCTACCTCCCTGCAATGGCACATGTAAGTGAAAAACAAACATAAACAGCACCTGAGAGACCACTATGCTTTGAGCAAAACACTCTATTCTGTTCTATCTCAGTGTGTGTTTGTCACAATTTTTGTTTGCAATTGTAGAAATAGAACCACACATTGTCCCCCGTGGTAACCACAGAACCACACCTACTGATCCTCCCCAGTCTTGTCCCATTATAGCTGTAGGACCATACTGATTCTCATCTGTGTCCTGCTACAAAAGTAGCCATAGAAACACACTACAGAGTCTCCAATGTGGGAACTGGACGGATAAAGTTCCATGAAAAATGTCCTATTGTTAGAAAAGGCAAACATTTGGGCATTGCCAAGATGAGGGAATTTAACAAATAAAAAATCCTGGATGATGTGGGTGATGTGGAGTGGTACATGTTGTTATGTAATGCCACTGGGGCTGATATTGTTTATAAAAGTGGCACAATTCTAGCCCAATACAATTTCAATATATATATATATATATATATATATATATAAAATCAAAGTGGTTTCTGGTTTGCTGTCCACCCTGCCCCGGGGTGGCATGGGGGTGGAGGAGATTGAAGGCATGCAGTGAACCAGGGGTGGTGATTTTCAGAGAAATGGGCCCACCCTGTGAAAATCTCTACCCCCGATTCACTGCATGAGGCCGATCTCATCCCCCCTGCCACATTGCCCTCTCTTGTGAAAATTGGTGCAGTGAGACTCACCAATGCAGTGATCCACTGAGTCTCTGATGTGCATGGTGTGCCCAATCGCATGGGCAACACTGTGTACATTTCACTAGTAGGGAATAAATACAAACGTCACCCAAATTCACATTGATTTAAATGGGACTTTTAATCATTTCAATGATAGAGAGCAATGCATGAGATATATTTCTCACATTCAAGGGTTAAATGGTAAAACTGCCTTCAAAGCATAGGTTTTAATAGCCCCATTTAATTCAATGGAAATTTTTATTTATTCCCTACAATTTAGTCAGTTTTCCCCAGAATTGCTCCTCTTTTTCTACACTATGTGGTGCGCCTTGTTCTTTTTTTTGTCTCT
Source organism: Rhinophrynus dorsalis (assembly GCA_037306005.1). Taxonomy (NCBI): domain Eukaryota; kingdom Metazoa; phylum Chordata; class Amphibia; order Anura; family Rhinophrynidae; genus Rhinophrynus; species Rhinophrynus dorsalis. The sequence continues at coordinate 44,903,865 of CM074720.1, forward strand.
ATGTAATGTAAGTCTGCGGCTGGTGTTGGAGGGATAGCCACTTGTTTGGGTTGGGTGAGATCGGTTGGGGGGGTCACCTGTATTTGTGGGGATGGGGAAACCTGCAGAAGTTTTGTTTGATTGTGGGTTTGTGAGGACAGGCGAAGAGAGAGCCTTTCTAGGGGAGAAGTGGGGGAGTGACCTGGCTGAGTGAGATAGAGACCTTGAGAGGTGGAGAAAAAGGGATGTGTGTGTGTTTGTGGAGGTAGAAGAGACTTGTAGAGTGATAGAAAGGTGACAGGGAAATAAGTAGAAGGACAGGGAGAGAAGTACAATTAGAAAAAGTTGGACAAGGGTGGTGTGTCATGTGTATGTGTGTGATTCTGTGACTATGGGATGGAAAAGGCTTGAGAAGCAGACAGTATATGTGTGGCTCTGTAGATACCAGTGGATAGTGGATCATGGTGTCAAACAGTGTATGAGTTATTCTGTGACTATTAGTAGATAGTGGAACAAGGCTGGGGTGTCAGACTGGGAAACATAGAAACATTTGATGGCAGATAAAAACCACTGTGCCCATCTAGTCTGCCCATTTTTCCTGCTGTAGAAACCTCAAACCTTATTTGGTCTTTGATCTTTTCTTATGTTCAGGACAGCCTTATGGCTATCCTGTGCATGACCACATTCCGTAGAACAAACAACACAAAAGAAAATAGAGCGTGATCCACCTCTAAGTACAGTATTGTGAACAACTGAGAAATCCCACCTGTGGTAGCGTACTCACTAGAGACTGAGGCTATGTCCTGCCAACTATCTCTCACATCCCAATCTGACAGTGTCTTGGCGTCCGCTACGTGTGCGCTCCATATGTCTCCCACTGAGTCCCAATCCTCTTATTGAAATACATAGGTACTTACTGACCAATCTCCATGTCTATGTCATGGAAGCCGGAAACCAGCAGCAGACAGCCAGGACATTCACTTGAATCAAATGTTCATTGACTTAAAGGGATAGTAATACTTCGTTTTAACTTTATTTTATTTTGTAGGCATTAAAAAAACATGAAGAATGATATAAGTCTTATCTCTCAAACCTTTATGGTTTATGAGATATTCACAAGCAAAGTTCCCCTCCCCGCCCCTTTTACCTAGTGTAAGCCATCTCTTCTCAGATGTGAATCTGGTTGTATGACAGTACAGATAACAGAAGGGGACAATTTTCTTTGTATGAAAACAATGAAAGCCCTTCCCCCCTTGACAAGTTTTTCAGCTTTTTCCATTATCTTAACTGAAGATTGTCCCTCTCTGCAGTCTACCTGGGCACCTCCCTTCTGATCTGGTTGAACAGGGGGGGATACTTTGTTTGTGAATATCTCTTAAACCATAAAGGTTTGAGAGATAAGACTTATATCATTCTTCATGTTTTTTTAATGCCTACAAAATAAAATAAAGTTAAAATGAAGTATTACTATCCCTTTAAAAAGAAGAGAGGGGAAATGGATTTAATATATGTATAAAGTACATAAGTATATATAGTCCCAAAAATCATAATTAGAATAATAAGCTAACATAATATTAAATATAATATAAATATAAAATCATTCTGTATGGATGTTTACTCATATAACTATTCCCCTCATTGACATGTACAAATGCTATGTAAATCAATAAAGAAAAGGAGAACTCATTCAGCTCTTCATACGAAGGAATACATAAAATAAGTCTTGCTACTTGAAACCCATTAGCAAAAATATATACATATTCAGTCGGAGAAAGATGGATTTATACATCTGTATCACATAATTATATCTATATTCCTCTATAGAATTTTAACTTCCCTGTATTTCTATATAAACTCAATGTTCTATATTATATCCCGTGAAAAGAAGGAGGAGAAAAAAACCCATATACCTCTTATCACACATTTAGTATCAGTGATCAAAATCAATAATTCCTAGGATATCAATGATGGTTATACTAAACACTGGACATTGATGTCTTCATTTAGTCCAGTGGTTCTCAACTCCTGTCCTCGGGACCCACTAACAGGCCAGGATTTGATGATTTCCTTGTTAGAGTACAGGTGAGTTAATCAATGTGAATGAGCCTCTGATTACCACACCTGTGTTCTAGCAGAGAAATCCCTAAGTCCTGGCCTGTTAGTGGGTCCCGAGGACCGGAGTTGAGAACCACAGATTTAGTCCTCCAGGGTATAAGGTGCCCAGTTTAAATATCCAAAAGGATTCCCAACTGCGACGTTGGGTCATGCGATTTTGGGTGCTACTGGCTTCGATTTTCTCATGCCCATAACTTTAAAACCACCCCTAAATCTCCACTTGGTCTGTGGGTGAAGTGCCTTGGCACGCCATGGTTTAACTTCTTATTGGATATTCCTCTCTGATGTTCACCCAACCTTTCCCTTAACGTGCAAGTGGTTCTGCACACATATTTCTTTCCGCAGTCACACACAGGGGCGGATTGTCCTATCGGGGGATCGGGCATCCCCCGGTGGGCCGCTCAGTTATGGGCTGGTAGGGAGATCAAATGATCTCACCTCTCCACTCCACAACTTTGTGGACCGAAAGCACAACCTACCAGAGCAACAGTGAAGACGTGGTCCTGTTCCCTCTATCTGTCCCACCCCCAAGGCTGACTTAGCTGTCCCTGCTCTGCCTGCAGTGTGTCCTGGTACAGTGCAAGATTAGCAGGTAAAGCTTCTGGGTCCCAACTACTTGGCAGTTCCAAATGGTATTAATTTTTATTAACTAACTGTATTGTTGCTAGATAGGTTTAATGTATGATGTGTTAACCCTTTAACCCCCTGTTTTTTTTAGATAGGTATAAATAATCAGTTATTAACCATTTACATGCCAGACAGGATTACAGCACTGTTTTATTCTACTATTAACCCACTGAATTCCTCTTAGGCAGTACCTCACTGTTTAACCCCTTGTATGCTAGAGGCTTAATTCATGAGTAATTGACCCCTTGTATACCAGAAAGGTGAATGAAGATGTCAGTTACAGATTAATTATGCCTCTTTAGCACACAAGGGGTTATTCATTGAGATACATATTCGTGTGCAATGTGGTGTGCACCTATGGGACAATCAATGGGTTAATCTCAGAATGCATTACTGTACATCTCTCTGGCATGCAAGTGGTTAATAACTTATAATATACTGCATACAGTATTTATTGCTGAGCAATGCACTGTGTACCCACACCCCCACCCTGGCTCTCAAATACCAGCTAGAGGGCCAGTTAAATAAGAAGATCCCCCGGGCTGGTATTGCACCACAATCCGCCCCTGGTCACACATAATAATGTAGACTACGCACTGGCTTTCACAACTTATAATTGTTTCAAACTATAGGTCTGGGTGTCATCGTGATTCTTAAACTATGTGTCCGTATTTATCATGTATTTATACTTTAAACATTTGATGTGGTTGCACCTAAATTTTCCCATAGCTACCAAGGAACTAAAAATACCGTCACTGGTTTTACTTGGTGCTACCAAGTTCCTCAGATTTGTGTTCTTCCTATTTACCACCTTCGGTATAATACCTATATCCTTTATCAGGAGAGGGTCCTGTTTTAGGATCGTCCAATGTTTATCAAAAATGTTCTTAAAGGGATAGTAATACTTAAAATGTAAAAAAAAATATGTTGTAGGGTTTATCCCCCTGAGTAAAACAAGAGTACTACTACTGCTGAAAGGTGTTTAATTCAAAAGTTATTAATTTTCAAAGTTGCATTTTTAGGTGCAATATCACAGTGGCCTGAAATTGTACAGTGGCGCTGTTGCTACACCATCCTATGGAGATTTATGGTCCCGGGACCAGAGCTGTCCATAGGATTGTGTAGCAACAGCGCCACTATACAATTTCAGGCCACTGTGATATTGCACCTAAAAAATTAAAATTTGAAAATTAATAACTTTTGAATGGAACACCTTTCAGCAGTGGGAGTACTCTTGTTTTACTCAGGGGGATAAACTCTACAACATATTTTTTTTTACATTTTAAGTATTACTATCCCTTTAATATCTCTTGACAATGTATTATATTGTGTGACAATGGGGATATTTTTATTTGGATTATACTGATCTTCTTTATTAAGGTCTTTATTCACATCTCTCACCTTAGATTTCACAAGGAGGGATCTATCTAGCTGTGAAGCCATAACTGATGCTTGATCTATATGCTTACATTCCGTCACTGTATTAACTTCTACCACTTCTGCTGGTAGGCTATTTCACGTATCTACTACCCTCTTAGTGAAGTAACACTTTCTTGCATATGTCTAAACCTGTGTCCCTCTAGTTTTAGACTATGGCCTCTTGCCCTAACAATTTACTCCTTTTTTACTGACTTCATGTATTTGAATTTTTCTGTCATATCCCCCTTCTCTTTTCTCTCCACCAAGCTATACATTTTTAGATCCTTTAGACTATCCTGATATTTGTTTTCCTGTAAACCAATCACCATTTTAGTAGCCCTTCTCTGAATTATCTCAGAGTATCTATATAGGGTCTCCAGTACTGTACTGTACACGATACTCTAGGTGAGGTCTAACTAGAGATCTGCAGAGTGGCATGACCACTTCCCTTTTTCTGGTACTAATGTCCCTAGCTATATAACCCAGCACCCTGCTTGCATCCGCTGCTTTGTTACATTTCCTGCCTACCCTTTAATCATCATAGTTCACAGATCCATTAGATTTAACCCCTTAAGGACCTGCCGCGCACGCACGCGGCGGTCACTTAAGGACCACAGAGCATTTTTTTAAAATCTGATTCCAGACTCTCCAAACAGCGTGCAGCTGTGCGGGGAGCCCAGAATTTCATGACAGTCCTGGTACGTCATAGGTCCTTCATGCAAATACAGCCATAATGTACCAGGACTGTCAAGGGTCCTTAAGGGGTTATTTATAGTAATATGTACATACATGTGCAAACACACACAAACATGGATCCTAGCAGCTAATGTTACTGCCCACCTTAGAGGGCAACATTGAGTATGTTGCCTTCGACTGTATTTGAGTTTGACATGCCTGATCTAGAACATTCAGCAGATGGAGTTCTGGACCCAGAATGGTAGATTGTAAAGTTTCTGAGAGATTCAGGTAACAGACAATCAACAAAGCAATCTGAACAAGGAAACATGCTCAGGAGCACTAGAATAATATCAGGGAAAGGGGTGGGAGGAGGGCATTAACATGAGTCTGGTTGACCTCTGTGGTAATGCTAACTGTAGTCTTTAGGAGATTCAGCATAGGTGTTCGAATTAAAATTAGTCTAACTACTAAACTACTCCGTTTTAAAGTATATCACACTTTCACAAACTGGACAATACATTTACATTTTTTTAAAGCATTACTCTCGCTTTGAGCTGTTGCTTCTACAGAAATAGAGGCAGTAAAGCAATCACAATAACTCCATTGTGCTACAGATCCTGACAATTGTCTTTGTTCATACACGTGTTCTTTAACACCTTGGTGATGATATGGGTCATCTGAAGGTACAGTGAACATGTGTCCCGGAATGCCCAGGACAGTTTTGTATTTTAAATGGGTGTCTTGTCCTCTTAGGAAACTCCATTCAGAGATGTTTCACTGTCTCAGAATAAAGACTCTGGAGAACAGATTTCTAAATACTAGTGAAAGAACTGCAACTTGACTCTTGTGATAGAAAATGATGACTGTGCTGGCTACAAAAATCTAGATGCCAATTATTAGTCTAGCCAAGAATATGGCACAGAAGTTCGTGTTTGCCAGTCAGTGAGTAGGTTTCCCTTTAGTGTTCAGAGTGAGCTCTGTGGTGCTCTGGAGAAAGCATAGGTTGCACCCTGACATCCAGTAACAGAGCCATATGATGACACATGACCACTCTCATGCAGCCAAACCCGAGACAAAGAGAAATGTTCTCTTGTCCTAGTCTTGTCAGTGTCAATTACATGATAGAAAGAGAATGTGATCACTAGTGTTGAGCGAGCATGCTCGGCCGATGCTTGGATCGGCTCGAGCATCGCTCTGCTCGGCACATGGCGGTACTCGTACGAGTACCGCATGTGCTCGTCCGCCATGTTCGGGTCTCCTCCCCGCACGTTTTGCGGCTGCTGCGCAGCCAATAAACGTGCAGGGAGGCTCTGACATCAGTGTAATGCCAGCAGCCATGTTGGCTGCTGGCATTACACTGATTGGCTGGCCAGAACCCGTGGTCGGGTGCTGTATAGCACCTGACCAGCGAGTTCGGCTCAGTCTTAGCCAGGGAGAGATGAGGATAGGAAGGGAAAGTCAGTGTAGGGAGAAAAAAAGCGATTGTGAAAAAAAAAGAACCAAAAGTCCTTTTTAGGACTACTGTGTGTGGGGGCAGCAGGTTATTTTGTGTGGGGGGGAAAAAAAAAAACAAAAAAAACCCATATATTCTGTTTAGTGTGCAAAGTTGCAGATTAGAGCACATTCTGTTTAGTGTGCAAAGTTGCAGATTAGAGCACATTCTGTTTAGTGTGCAAAGTTGCAGATTAGAGCACATTCTGTTTAGTGTGCAAAGTTGCAGATTAGAGCACATTCTGTTAAGTCTTCAAACTAAAATATCAAAGTCACATATTCCATTCAGTGTGTGTCGCCGCAGTTTAGCAGCACATTCTGTGTACTGTGCAGAGTTGCAGAATAGGAAGAAATACTGTTAAGTCTTCAAACTAAAATATCAAAGTCACATATTCCATTCAGTGTGCTTCGCCGCAGTTTAGCAGCACATTCTGTGTACTGTGCAGAGTTGCAGAATAGGAAGAAATACTGTTAAGTCTTCAAACTAAAATATCAAAGTCACATATTCCATTCAGTGTGCTTCGCCGCAGTTTAGCAGCACATTCTGTGTACTGTGCAGAGTTGCAGAATAGGAAGAAATACTGTTAAGTCTTCAAACTAAAATATCAAAGTCACATATTCCATTCAGTGTGCTTCGCCGCAGTTTAGCAGCACATTCTGTGTACTGTGCAGAGTTGCAGAATAGGAAGAAATACTGTTAAGTCTTCAAACTAAAATATCAAAGTCACATATTCCATTCAGTGTGCTTCGCCGCAGTTTAGCAGCCTATTCTGTGTACTCTGCACAGTTGCAGAATAGGAAGAAATACTGTTAAGTTTTCAAACTCAAATATTAAAGTCACATATTCCATTCAGTGTGCTTCGCCGCAGTTTAGCAGCCTATTCTGTGTACTCTGCACAGTTGCAGAATAGGAAGAAATACTGTTAAGTTTTCAAACTCAAATATTAAAGTCACATATTCCATTCAGTGTGTGTCACCGCAGTTTAGCAGCCTATTCTGTGTACTCTGCACAGTTGCAGAATAGGAAGAAATACTGTTAAGTTTTCAAACTCAAATATTAAAGTCACATATTCCATTCAGTGTGTGTCACCGCAGTTTAGCAGCCTATTCTGTGTACTCTGCACAGTTGCAGAATAGGAAGAAATACTGTTAAGTTTTCAAACTCAAATATTAAAGTCACATATTCCATTCTGTGTTCGTCACCGCAGTTTAGCAGCCTATTCTGTGTATTCTGCACAGTTGCAGAATAGGAAGAAATACTGTTAAGTTTTCAAACTCAAATATTAAAGTCACATATTCCATTCTGTGTTCGTCACCGCAGTTTAGCAGCCTATTCTGTGTACTCTGCACAGTTGCAGAATAGGAAGAAATACTGTTAAGTTTTCAAACTCAAATATTAAAGTCACATATTCCGTGTAAGATGAAGAAGGCGGGTAAAAAGGGACGGGGAAGTGGACGTGATCCTGATAGTTCAGGGCGCGGGTCAGGACGCGGAGAAACTGTGCCTGGTGCCAGAGCACAAGAAAGAAAGACATCCACCATACCTAGCTTCATGTCTCATTTCACAGGGCGTCGCAGGACATCACTCTCGAGGTCCGACCACTGCGAACAGGTGGTCGGTTGGATGTCAGCTGATACTGCTTCCAGTCGGTTAAGCACCACCCTGTCTTCCACCAAGTCCTCTCTCAGTAGCCAAGAGTCTGGTCAACATAATCCTCACTCTGATCATCCTTCCTCCCACCATACACGGTCTGGTCAAAGAAGTGATCCCACACTGGGATATAGTGAGGAGCTCGTCTCATCACCAATCCTTCATTTGACCCTCTCTCCAAGCACGCTTGCAGAGGAACATGACATCTTGTGCCCTGATTCACAACCTCTAGAGGGTACCCAATCACAAGAAGATGACAGATGTGAACGGCATTTAAGGTCAAAGGAAGTAGTGGATGATGATAATGATGATGAGACACAGTTGCCATTAAATCAACCACTATTACCGTCTCAAGACCTTGTTGAGGAGAATGTTATACAGTTGTCAATGACTGAGTATGTGGTGGGATCAAGACATGAGGAGGATGATCAGAGTGAGGAAGTGGAGGAGGACTTGGTGGACGATGAGGTGACTGACCCCACCTGGGAAGGTGTAGAGCCGAGCGGTGACAGCAGTCCTGAGGGTGAGCCATCTGCAGCACCGCAACAGGCTGGAAGAGGCAGTGGTGTGGCTACAGAAAGAAGGCGGACCGCACCAAACCGGCCCGCAAATGTTCCACGGAGCACCCCCTTGCGTAAATCTACCTTGCCAAAGGGTAGGTGTTCCGCGGTATGGCGTTTTTTTAAGGAAAGTGCGGACGACAAAAGAATTGTAGTTTGCAACCTGTGCCACACCAGAATGAGCCGAGGCATGAACACTAGAAACCTCACCACCACCAGCATGATCCGACACATGGCATCCAAGCACCGTAGTAAGTGGGAGGAACGCCTGGATCGCCCATCTGTGTCTGCAGGCCACACCACTGCCTCCTCTTCCCCTGTTTTCGGTGCCGGCCAATCGCCTGTCGAAGGCGCAGGCCCGCATACCTCCCGCCCTGCACCTGTACCATCTGAAGCACCATCAGCGACCACATCCACTTCCCTGTCCCAGCGCAGCGTCCAAATGTCGTTACCCCAGGCATTTGAGCGCAAGCGAAAATACCCAGCCACCCACCCACAGGCCATAGCACTAACCTCACACCTTTCCAAATTACTGGCCATCGAAATGCTGCCATTTAGGCTTGTGGACACTGAGTCCTTCCGCAGCCTGATGGCAGCAGCTGTCCCTCGGTACGCGGTCCCCAGCCGCCACTACTTTTCCCGGTGTGCCATCCCCGCATTACACCACCATGTGTCCCGTAACATCACCCGTGCCCTGACCAACGCAGTTACTGGGAAGGTCCACTTAACGACTGACACATGGACAAGTGCTTGTGGCCAGGGACGCTACATTTCCCTGACGGCACACTGGGTGAATGTCGTGGAGGCTGGGAGCGACTCGGACCCTGGGATGGCACGGGTGCTACCCACGCCGAGGATTGCGGGCCCTACCTCCATCAGGGTTTCCGCCAGCACCTACGTTATTGGCTCCTCCTCCTCCATTTCCACCTCCGAATTCTCTACACGCAGCGCCACTCCCCCATCAGCCAGTAGCTGGAAGCAGTGTAGCACTGCAGTGGGGAAGCGTCAACAGGCCGTGCTGAAGCTGATCTGCCTTGGGGACAAACAGCACACGGCCTCAGAGCTGTTGCAGGGGATTAGTCACCAGACCGAGCAGTGGCTCTCGCCACTCAACCTGCAACCAGGCATGGTTGTGTGTGATAATGGGCGTAACTTGGTGGCGGCTTTGGAGCTCGGCAAGCTCACACACGTACCATGCCTAGCGCATGTATTTAATTTAGTGGTTCAGCGATTTCTAAAAACCTACCCCAATTTGCATGATCTCTTGACCAAGGTGCGCCGCGTGTGTGCACATTTCCGTAAGTCATCAACAGCTTCAGCCGGCCTGTTGAAGCTGCAGCAGCGCTTACAATTGCCAGCTCACCGGCTGCTGTGTGACGTGAGCACGCGCTGGAACTCCACCTTCCACATGTTGGCCCGGCTTTGTGAGCAGCAGAGGGCAGTAGTGGAGTACCAGCTGTTACACGGTCGTCGCCTCTCCGTTCAACTTCCTGTAATCAGAAGTGAGGAGTGGGAATGGATGTCAGACCTCTGCGAGGTTTTACGCAATTTTGAGGAATCGACACAGATGGTGAGCGGCGATAACGCTATTATCAGTGTAACCATCCCACTTCTGTGTCTACTGAAACGCTCGCTGCTCACAATTAAAACCGACGCTTTGCATGTGGAAGAGGTGGAAATGGGGGAGGAAGAGCTTACACAAGGTGATAGCCAGAGCACCCTCACTTCGTCTTCTCAGCGACAATTGGAGGAGGCGGAGGAGGAGGAGGAGGAGGAGGAGGAAGACACGGTTGCCTCCGCTACAGAGGGTAGCCATGGAACTTTAGTTCCATCTCTTCAGCGTGGGTGGGCAGAAGAGGAGGAAGAGGATGAGGAGATTGAGAGTCATCCTCCTGGTGAGGACAGCGAAATCTTGCCTGTTGGTACTCTGGCACACATGGCTGACTTTATGTTAGGCTGCCTTTCCCGTGACCCACGCGTTGTACGCATTTTAGACAACACGGATTACTGGGTGTTCACCCTTCTGGACCCCCGCTACAAAGAGAATTTCTCATCTCTCATTCCTCCGGTGGAGAGGACAAGCAAAATGGTGCAATACCAGAAGGTTCTTGTTGAAAAATTGCTCCAAAATTTTCCACCTGACAACGCTGGCGGCAGAGTACGTGCTACCTTGGCCAACCGAGAAGGGGAGAAAAGGGGAGCACACAGCAGTTCCGACAAAGGCAGGGCAACACTCTCCAAGGCGTGGGACACCTTCATGACACCCCGCCAGCACCCTCACCCTTATGCGCAGCCTAGTGTCACAAGGAGGGAAAAGTTTTGGAAGATGGTGAAGGAGTACGTAGCAGACCGTGTCAGCGTCCTCAATGATCCCTCTGTGCCTTACAACTACTGGGTGTCCAAGCTGGACACGTGGTATGAACTGGCACTCTACGCCTTGGAGGTGCTGGCCTACCCTGCCGCCAGCGTTCTGTCTGAGCGGGTATTTAGTGCTGCTGGTGGCATCATAACAGATAAGCGTATCCGCCTTTCCACCGACAATGCTGATAGGTTGACACTTATAAAAATGAACAAGGCCTGGATTTCCCCTGACTTCTCCACTCCACTGGAGGAAAGCCCCGGGGGAACATAAACTCACTTTATATATGTTATTTACAATGATGGGAATACTCTGTATTCCCATTCACCCCTTCCACCCAAAAAACGGGTATATGGTTGACTCTTAATCTTCTCATCCTCCTTCTCCTCTTCCATATGCCCTGTGCTATAATTTTTATATAGGGCCAGCTAACCAGCGGGCCCTGTGATATAATTTTTATATAGGGCCAGCTCACCAGCGGGCCCTGTTTGACAATTTTTCTATAGGTCAGCTCACCAGCGGGCCTTCTCATATAATGTTTTATTGGGTCAGCTCTCTAACGGGCCCTCTCATATAATGTTTTATAGCGTCAGCTCACTAGCGGGCCTTCGCATATAATGTTTTATTGGATCAGCTCTCTAACGGGCCCTCTCATATAATGTTTTATAGCGTCAGCTCACTAGCGGGCCTTCGCATATAATGTTTAGGATGGTCAGCTCTGCAGCAGACCCTCACCCATAATGTTTTAGATGGTCAGCTCAGCGCACGTTTCCCTCTTAATCATGGCCTCAGTTCAATAAAATCAAGGAAATTTTTGGGATAATTTGCCTCTGCGCACGTTTCCCTCTTAATCATGGCCTCACTTCAGAAAATCAAGGAAATTTTTGGGAGAATTTGCCTCTGCGCACGTTTCCCTCTTAATCATGGCCTCACTTCAGAAAATCAAGGAAATTTTTGGGAGAATTTGCCTCTGCGCACGTTTCCCTCTTAATCATGGCCTCACTTCAGAAAATCAAGGAAATTTTTGGGAGAATTTGCAGATGATATACAAGTAAATATACAGCAAATATTGTTTGGTAACAATTTTTCGCCTAAAGTCGTTTTTATTTTCCTTTTTGTGTGTTTTATGGTCAGTCTGTAAAAATGGCGTACTACGGGTGAAAGATCGTTCCCAGCAGTGATGTTGGAGTCCAAGATGCATCCAGACATCCTCCCTATGCTGTCCCTGAACCATTTCTGTGGTGTTTCCATCCTTTTCTGCCCTTTTCCTATGGACCAGGCACCCTCCCCTCATCAGAGCAGGGGGTGCCTGGTGTAATGCTCGAGTCCTCCCATTGACTTCAATGGGGCTCGGGTGCTCGGCCGAGCACTCGAGCCTCCGGGGGCGCTCGGTCAGAGCACCCGAACACCCGAGCTTTGGGGTGCTCGCTCATCACTAGTGATCACCCTACAAAAAGGATTTCCAGCCTCAAAAGTTGAAAATTATGGTTATCAGTTAATGTGTGAGTGTATGTTTTGCATTTTCCTCATGACCTCAGATAACTTTTAGCATAATTTAATTTTTTCATTTCCAGTCTCTATCCCATCCCTTGCCGTTCAACACCATAGAAATACAGTTTAAGTTGAAAGTGAAGCTCCTCAGGGTTCGGTATATAGCCTACTGTTTTTTTAACCCTTTGAGTGCCAGAGGGATATGCAACACATTGCAGAGAAATATGAGATTTAACCTTCTGAGTGCCAGAGGGGGTATGCGACACATTGCTCTGCAGTGCATTGCACAACCCTCTGGCCCCCAAAGGGTTAATGTAGGAGAATGTCAAATGATGGGGGCATTCTAGGAGACTTTTGCTGGAGAATATATCTTGGAATACTTGTAAGCTGCAAACTTTTCAATAGGGATCAGTGTCAAACTGTGGTTGTAAAAGCAAACAAATTTCTACATAAAAAGGATATTGATGCAAGAAGGAGCAGAATCAGTTTGTCATTGCACAAGTCATTGGCACAAGACTTCACCTGGAATATGCATGGCAATTTTAAGAACGTGTTCTTAAAATGGATATTCTAAAATTGCAGAGAGTACTGAGAAGAGGAAATGAATGGAGCAACTGAAGTATGAAGAATGCATTGCCAAACAAGGATTATTTAGTATAGAGAAAAGACGCCTAAGAGGTAATCTTGTTACATTGTATATGCAAGATCAATACAAGAATCTCTCAACTAAGCTCCTAAGCCTCATCAAATATCTAGGGATCATCCCTTAAGACTGGCAGAAAGAAGATTTTAACTTTAGAAGAGGAAGAGGTTCTTTATATTAAGGTCTGTTTGATTGTGGAATTCTTTGTATAGGAATGTGGTGATGGTAGATACAATGGGTTCATTTAGGAGAATACTGCATACAGATTTACAGGGTTATACTATGTGTTAGTTTGGTAAATAGACTAAAACACATCTCGGAGTCAGAAAAGATTATGTATATATCATTTTCTGCAATATGTTGCAGCAAATAATGATGAACTTGTGACTTTTTTCAGCCTAGTTTACTATATAACCATGTAAACATACAACAGTTCGAACGAGGTCCCTTAAGACTACTAGAGTTATGGTCTGACTGCTAATTCTTCTGTTTAAAAGCATATTAAGTCCTCCTGATAACCTTCCACTTAGTTTAATCTATGAAAAAAGTCCTCATTGCAATTATGAATCAGTTTTGCATGGACTAAAATCTAAAATTAATCTTTAATTAGTATTTTATATCATGTCCATGGAGGCAGACATGATTCTTTGTTGTAGGATTCCAGAACTGTAAATACCTCCAGCTGAAGGTTTACTCATATTTGCTAGAAGGGAGTATGACATTCCTTTCTTGTTTTACTTTATATACTAACAAGGTGCAGAGGATATTGGAGTTACACCATTTTGCTGAGCTTGCTATTGGGAAGGCATTCAGGGCATGTTGCTACAGAAGTCATAAAGAAGTAGTAAGCATTTTTTATGAAAACCATATATTATAGAGCTTTTCCTGCTGAGTAAAACAAAGTCACTCCCACTGCTGTCAGTTGTTTTATTAAAATGTTATAACAGTTCAAATAAACAGGAGGGGAGTGACAGCATGATTACTTCCTGAAAGTTCAAACTTGACAGCATGTCTCAGCCATTTATAGAGAACTGTGTGTTGGTGACTCATCTCCCATTGAATGCAACAAAATAACTAACTGAAATCTGACCACTAGAGTGTACCTTTATTGTAAAAAAGGCAAGCCACTCAGGAAATGTGCATCTCTCAGCAGGGGGTATACAATTGTTTTAATTAACGGGAATGGTCATACAAGATATGCTTATTTCATAAACAATTGTACTGCTTTGTAATGGTGTCAGTGTGTATGCAACTATTTGCATTACAGTGATCCCCAAAGCACAAGAGGCAAATATAGTCAAGTTGATACCTTTATTGGCTAACTAAACAGATTTAGGATGCAAGCTTTCAAGGCTTCTTAGGTCTCTCTCAGTCATGTTATACAGATAAATATGAAAACATATCTTATATACAAATACACAGAATTGTAGAATGGAAATCAGATAAGAAAGCTCAGTCCAGACTCAGGTTATTTGATCAGTCAATGGCAGAGGAGAGTGCTGTAAATTGCTGTCTTCCTCTGAGGGGTCCAAGATATTTATGATCCCAGTGGGACTGTTGTAAAGGTTAATCCACAATGTGATAATGTGACAGGAATTTTCTGTCTCTATTCAAACCATACAGACAGAGATACCAGCGGTAGAACATTTTTGTCAAAATGGACACAGTGTCAGGGACATTAAATTGACTGAACTGATGGGACAGTTTCACACTCCGAGAGAGAGAGAGAGAAAAATATGGGAGTATAAATTAATGATCCAATTTAAAGCTTTGAATTATGTGGGTTTTTTATGGTTTTATGGTTCTACTGCTAACACGGTACCAACGCTCATCTGTTACCAAAACACAAGCACACAAATTGGAAGCCAACACCAAAGGAGTTGTGCTGGTTGATTAAATCACACATCTCCCTCAAATGAGCACTAGGAACTAGCTTAATACCTTTGTGTGCATGTTATTTTCTGATAGCTCTAAAAAATTCCCAAAAGTATACTTATTCTTTTACTAAGATGGGGGCCTACAATACTTCGGCAAAAAACAGAACTTCTACCTCATGGTTTCAAATCAAAATTGTATACATTAGGCATTTTACATATTTTGTTCCACAGTTCTGTGGGGGGAATGGCATGGACCTCTACCCTCTAACCTGAACCTCAGTTCTGCTTAAGACTGAGACAGCTTACATGAAAATGTGCTACAACATATAAAGCAGGATCATCTGCCACCTAGAACAGGGATAGTAAATTGTTGGACCTCCAGTTTTTGGGTACCCAACTCTTATCATACACAACCATCCCAAGGGATGATGAGAACTGTAGTCCCCAACAGCTGGAGGTCCAGCAATTCACTACTGTTAACCTAGAACAAGGGCTCTCAAACATTTCCTCAAGCTCCCACTAACAGTGCAGGATCTCCTCATTAAAACAAAAGTGAATGTTGTTAACTCAAGCCGATCCTTTAGAATGAGTGAACCAATGATTGATTCACTCATGTTCTTGTGAAGACTTCCTGAAAACCTCCACTGGTGGTGTTGGCAGTGGGGGACTGAGAACAGGTTCAAGCATCTCTGCCTTAGAACACTATCATTCCATGTATTGTTCCTTGGTGCTTTGGTATCTGTTAACCCTTTAAGGACCACAATGGTGTTCAACACATTGTGAAACAAGGAATAATTATTGAACTTCAATTTGTATCCCTAGGTATGTGTTGTTCATACAGTAGATAGATAGATAGATAGATAGATAGATAGATAGATAGATAGATAGATAGATATGATATGGGATTAAAAGACCTATTTAAATCAGCGCACATTATTATTTGTCCTATATGGTTCAGATGGTTTGCCCCGGAATTGGATTCCACTTCTCTTTAGTACATGAGCCTCGCAGAATTGTCTCAGTGTTTCAACTGTGTTGCGTTTTAATGTGTGGTGTATGCCTCTGGCACTCAAAGGGTTAATGGGCAATACTCTCTTTTGCTACTTATTACACTAATAGAACTAGCGATGGTTCAGTAGCTGTGGTTGGATTTATTTTCCTAGCTATCTGGAGCATAATCTGAGTCGGAAATCAACACGGGAATGATTTGACTTGGGGTTGGAACTAAAGACTGAAGACTAATAAGCTCCTGCAATAAGAAACTCTCTGTTCTACGATAAATAAAAAGTCAAAAATTGAACTTTGTGGTTATTCTAACACCTGCAAGCTAATTAAAACAAAATATTATGATGCAGTTTTGGTCCCATGTAACTCCACACTCTAGGCCTCTGTAAATATAAATGCCCATTCATGATGGAGTATTTGGTCTAATTGGTGTAAGAGGGATCCAAAACAGACATTGGTGAACAGACGTTTCTTACAACAAATGCAAAAAAAAAAAAACGGTATATCAATCCAAAATATCTAATTGTGACGATTTATACTTTCTGTACTTAAAGGAGAAGTAACTTTTTTTTAATGAAAAAGTTCTGAAACGCCAAAGGGTAATTAGACTGCTTGCCAAATTTCAATCAAAACTTTTTACAGCTCAAACATGTTTTTTTTTCTTCAAATTATTTTTATTGTTATCTAGTGTGGTCAGCAGGTGGTGATGTTCATATCACTTACTATGGAGAGCCATAGTCTATGACTCAACAACTCCCATAAAGGTCATTAAAAAATTTCTTTTTGACACATATGTTGGTGCTGTTGCTAACAGTTAGATGAAAAAAATAAAATAAGTAAGAAAAATTGCAGCAATTCAGGAGAAGCCTGTTGTATCTTCGGGACAAATAACAATTCCCGAAATTCCCATTATAATGTGCTGGAGACCTCTGTATCATTCAAAAGGGGAAAAAGCCCCATTTATATCAATTGGGATTTTTATTTCTCTCCGATGGTGCAGTTGGCTTGCCTTAGAATTACCCAGTGCTTCTTAGTACCCCAGCTTTAGTGTAAAAATACTTCCCATTACTTGTCCACTTTTTCACTATGATCTCTGTCTACTGTTCAAGCAATATGTATTAACAACAATATCTTTGTAGAGCCACACTCCAGACCTGTATCGATAGTCAACAGGAATTTAAAATAATGGAGATATTCAGGTTGAACGCATTATTGATTCTTTCACAGGTATAAACCTGTATAGTTTCTGGCACATGAGACAACAGCTAATTTGGAATAATAAAATATCTATTCTCACCAGTCAACTGAACGTCCACTAGGTACCCTGACGTGGTCTAGGATTGTGGACTGGAACAACTTCGGTTCACCATTAGGCAGTCGTGTAGTAGTCAGGGAGGTGCGACCATTAAAATGGCAACTTGAGATTATCGCCCTTTCTGATCTTGCCTGCAGGTGACATTCTGACCTTACATTTTTCATGGTTTCCAACTAGGGGGCGACAGTTCAAAAGTGAACACTATTTTTCTGCATTGCAACATTTTTTAAAAAATATCTTTTACTATACTGACACTTGTCATTATGATAAAGCAGGAGTAGCCAACCACGGTCCTCAGGAGCTACCAATAGCCTATGCTTTCAGGATATCCTTCTTTGATTACAGATGGATCAATTAAAGTGACCAAATCACTGATTGAGACATCTGCTCTAAACCAGTGACATCCGGAAAACACATACTATTGATATCTTATTGAGATCAAGGTTGGCTACCCCCTTGTTGAGGAGATGGTTGAGGTTAATGGTGGTACATTCAAGTGATCTTAAAATTGCTGAAAAATACAAACATTTTTCTATAAGTCATTTTTTTAACTTGCCTATCATCTTGATTGAGGACATAGTGACCTTGTCTGCTTTGAATAACCAGGAATAGAATGTTACAGCTGTTTGTGGTTTCATTGAACAGTTTGCTTCCATATATAGATGCTATTTTTATGCACATATCTTTCAGTTAGTAAATGCAAACATGGGTACAGACATGTAACTGGGCATCATATCACTCAAGAGTAGGGAACAAGACCACATACCCAAAGTTGCCTGAATGGTGTAACTTGTCATCTGTGTTTGGAGATGACAAGTGACACAATTCAGGGAATTTGGGCATGAGGCTTTGTTCCCTGCCCCAAACGGATAAGGTATCCAGCCACATGTCTAAAAAGTCAGTTATTTTCATTTCCTAATTAAGCAGCAAACAACCTGTATATGTGAGCACAATGATGAAACAAACCACCAAAAATATAATCCTCTACCTCTGGTTAATAAAAACAGGCTGTAATTGAGATGACAGGAAAAAGCTAAACAATTTATTTTGTAGGCATCACAAAACATGACGAATAATATGTCTTATCTCTCAAACCTTTATGGTTTGAGAGATATTCACAAGCAAAGTTTCCCCCTCCCGCCCCTTTTACCTAGTGTAAGCCATCTCTTCTCAGATGTGGAATCCAGTCCATAGACCAGACAGATAACAGAAGGGGACAATCTTCTTCCTATGAGAACAATGAAAACCCTGCCCCCCTTGACAAGTTTTTCAGGTTTTTCCCTTATCTTAATTGAAGATTGTCCCTCTCTGCAGTCTACCTGGGCACTTCCCTTCTGATCTGGCTGAGCAGTGTTACATCAGTAAAAGGGGAGGGAGGGGGATACTTTGTCATTGAATTACTCTTGAACTACAACTCTGACAGAATTGAAATAACACTCTCCAAAGTCCAAATACTATGATGATTAATTAGAGCTGTTTTTATTATGAAACATTACTATCCTTTTAATGCAACTCTGTTTTATACCCAGCATTAAGACTTACATTATTCTGATTGTGGCAATCTTAAATAGAACCTATCATACAGATAGACCAGTGTTACTTTTTGCATATACACCATAAACAGTGTTACTTTTTGCTTATCTTTTGTATTGTTCCATTTTCTCTGCAATGTGAAGAGTAAGACATACTTCACAAGGAATAATTAAGTGTTAGTTATTCTGCTCCAATGGGAGAAAATATGTGGTAAAAAGCTTGACACTACCTGAAACTTCTATAAGCCAATCAGGGGACAGAAATTTGACCCCCCCAGTTGGAACACAACCTGCAACTCTTTAGTTCTCAGCCACAAACTCTAGGGTTGCATGTACTGTCCCCATAAACCCACTGTGTTAGGATTTCAAGCCTGATAGAGAGAATCGCTGAGGACATGTATTGTGCTGTACTGAAAACTATCCTGCTTGAGGCAGAATAGATGCACCAATGGAGCAACGGGGTCTCTTTTCAGACACTCTGTTGGCCCACCAGGATTCACAATGCAGCCCTGTCTTTATCTGCAGGTTTGCTCCCAGGGAAGCAGGACACTACCCTAGTGATTGTTGGCCATTAAGTACTTTGTTAAGAAGCTTTAACTTTCTGGTATCATCAGCCCTTCATTCCAATGTCATACCATAGCATTTCATTGTTCCTTGTTATTAAAGGGATAATAACACTTAATATGTAGAAAAATATATATCGTAGGGTTTATCCTCCTGAGTAAAATAAGGGTGCTTCTATTGCCAAGGGGTATTATTAAAAGCTATTGCAGCCCAAACATGATTTTTGGTGCAATAGCTCAATGGTCTAAAATTTCCCAGTGGCACTATTGTAACACCATCCTATGGAGGTTTATGGTCAACTGACCAGAGCTGTCTATAGGATGGGGTAGAAACTGCGCCATCTGGAAGTCTATCTACATCACCCACAAAAACATACTTTTCTACTTCCAGTACATCAAGCTCAACCCTTGCCTCATAAACCAGAGAAATGAGAATTATATGGCTTCCCTGATGCCAAATAAGTTAGTATTTATAACAACATCCGGTTTTGCCTACTAATACACAGTATAACACTGTATGTTGCCTTTTGAAAGAATGGTATTTAATCTTCTCTTAAATGTATCCATTGTATCTGCCATAACCATATCTTTGGGTAATGAATTCCACAATTTAACAGACCTTACTGTAAACAACCCGTTCCTCTGCTGAAGTCTAAACCTCCTTAATTTAACAGACCTTACTGTAAACAACCCCTTCCTCTGCTGAAATCAAAACCTCATTTCCTCTAATCTCAAGGGGTGACCCCTGGTTATTTGATCAGACCTGGGAAAGAACAGCTCACCAGTATATCAGTAAAACTCTTTGGAAATGTATATTTTTGGAACCATCTGAAACAGATGCAACAGAAGACGAAGATATGCTGCAGCTGCAGCTTTTTTTACCCTTTGAGTGCCAAAGGGGAGTCCAAGCATTGCTTTGCAATGCCTTGTACACCTATCTAACACTCAAAAGGTTTAAAGTGATCAAGCAGTTTAATTGTTTATTTTGTTAATTATCTTCTGATATGAACAATGCAAACTGACTTATGTTTCCTTATTGAACAATATCACAGAAATGAAAACAATTGCTTCTGGCAAAAAAACACACCTGCTGTTTATGAGAACATGAGAATCCTTGGGATTTAAATAAAGTAAATATTTTAGGGGAGAGATTTTCTAAAGCAGTTCCAAGCATGACAATTATCTGACATGAGCTGGCTCTGTAGAGTCTCCTTCTTTAAAGGGATCTTGGAATCTAGGAGGCTGATTACATTACAAGAACTGCAGCAATTCCAGAACAAACCAATTGCACTGTAGAGTTGAAATAAACATTTCCAAAACACTGCTTGAGTTAACCCTTTCAGTGCCAGAGGGGTACTCAAAAGGTTAAATCATATAGTTGGAGATCACTCTAGTATTGAAAGGGTTAAAATACACTTAAGTCAGTGGGATTTCTTTTTTGTGTCCTATATTACAGTTGGTGTACTACAGAATTGCTCTAGTTCTTATTAAAGGGGAAATTACCTTGGAATTGTCTTCTGAAATTTAAGACCCATTTTTTTTTTTTTTTTTTTTACTAAAGTCCCTTTTTGAATCTTTTAAGGGACAGTAATGTTTCATAATAAAAGCAGCTCTAATTAATCTTCATAGTATTTGGGCCATGGAGAGTGTTATTTCAATTCTGTCAGAGCTGTAGTTCAAGAGTAATTGAATGATAAAGTATCCCCCTCCCGCCCCTTTTACTGATGTAACACTGCTCAGCTCAGAGCAGCAGAGAGTGTCCAGGTAGCTTGCAGACAGGGACAATCTTCAATTAAGATAAGGGAAAAAGCTGTAAAACCTGTCAAGGGGGCCATGGTTTTCATTGTTCTCACAGTAAGAATATTGTCCCTTGCTGTTATCTGTCTGGTCAAGAGACCAGATTCCACATCTGAGGGGAGGGGGCTTACACTAGGTAAAAGGAGCAGGAGGGGGAAACTTTATCATTCAATTGCTCTTGAACTACAACTCTGACAGTATTGAAATAACACTCTCTATGGCTCAAAAACTATATCCCCAATGGATCTATTGATATGTGGCCCTAAGATGTTAGGGTGTAGGGTATCAAATAACTGATCAGGTTAACAGAAGCTGTCAAGATTTGTTTTAGAAAATATAGAAAAAAAGAATTCACTAATGTTTAGACCATGAATATTCAGTGGCGTAATGATAGGTGTTGCAGGAGTCGCACCTGCGACCGGGCCTGTGCACTCCTGGGGCCCAGCCGCCCCCTGCGACCCCCCACACCTAGTTCCCACAAACTCTCTCCGGCACTCTAGTAATGCAGAGCGCTAGGAGATGACATCATCATCAGAGCTCTACATTACTAAGAGGACAGAGCGGGAGCTCCAGGTAAGAGATAGGGGCATTGTGAAGATTGAGAGGCATTGTGGAGATCAAGGGGCATTGTGGAGGGGGTCAATGTGGTTGAGGGGGGCCAATGGGGTATGGGGCCCGTGGCGTCTCTTGCACCAGGGCCCAGAGGCTTCTAGTTATACCTCTATGAATATTTGTTACTGCTAATATCCACTCCAATATAAGCTCAATACATTTAATAGGACAAATAGTTTCCAAATACTGCTGAAAAGTAGGAAATCCCATAAAAACCTGATGAAAAACCGCTTTAACCTAAACATAAAAATGAAACCAAAACACTATTTATAACATTACACAATTTTAATAGATTGTACTAGAGACAGGGGAAAATGTTTCATTTTATTTTTGTGTGAATTATCACAGAAAAAACCCAATCTTTCTATTTTTATGCATATTCCCGTGGATAGAAATTCCATTCGAATCTCCTGCTTTTCACTACCGCAAATGAGATTCTGGTGAGAACGAAGCAATTCCTGCCTATGCTTTCTGTGGCTAAGAGAACGCCTGCTGAAACACTATAAAAACCTGTAACTTCCTGCTGTGCTGTGAGGCTATAACCCTTTGAGTGCCAGAGTGGTACGGAATGCATTGCAAAGCAGTGCATTCCGTACCACTCTTGCAGTCAAAGGGTTAATACTCTGCGTGCTGTCTGTGTGCTCTGGATTAAAACTTTGAGTGCTACAGAGGTATCTAACGTATTGCAACGCAATGCGCTGGCTACTTCTCTGGCACTCAAAGGGTTAAGTATACTATTATCCTAATAGTGTAATTTTCAAATGATGTTGATAAACAACATAAACTATGATGACATTAAATTCCAGTAAACATTCAACAACATAAAGATAATTAAATAATGGGAGGTTGATGGTGGATGGTGGTGAATATTTGGTGAACAGAAAGGAATACTAGGCAAATTATACACAGTAGTAAGTGCAGCTCTTATAAAATACCAGTTGAAGAGCCCGTTACACGGGCCACAGTGCCACTGCCACCCGGTCGCAGGGCAGTCATGCGCAGTGGAGACTGCCCACATCGCGGCTGATACAGAGCTGGATGCTCCAAAGGAGTGTCCAGCTCTGTATCAGCCGCGGCGCAGGCAGTCTCTACTGCGCATGACTGCAGCATGTGCAGCAGTGTCTACTGCGCATGACGCGGCGTTACACACGTTTTAGCGAATTATTATATAGGATATAATTTCTCAATCATTCATCAATTATGATAGCACTGGTACCAAATGTGACAACTATGCAATCCCTCCTCCTCCTCGCTGCTGTATGCTTCTCTGTATAGCATTTTCCCTCCAACTTACATAGTACATATGTAATGGAAGCTGAGAAGGGACCGGGTCACCTTCCGCCGTCGTTCCCGGGTCTCTCCTTCTTGACGCAAGATAAGTGCCGTCGGATGCACAGGTTGAAGTATGGACGGTCACTGGAAACAGTCGCAGGATCGCTGGAAGCAGGGAAGCAGGGAAGAGTCCACATCGCCACCTGACAGTCCACGAAGTTAGGTCGCAGAATGCAATCAGTCTACCACAGGGCAGTAATACAGTCCATTTTCTCATTCACATAAAGCATAAACAAACTATTTTTAGTGCATAACCAGAGAAAAATGTCCACAGTTTTTGGTTAAACAAACTTATGGCCAGACAAGGCTCAAGTAACGGGTAGGATCCGTTACAACATACATTATAACATAGTAAACTAGGTTGAATAAAGACACAAGTCCATCAAGTTCAACCTTCTCCTCATACCCCAGTAATTTTATAGCTTGCCTGCGACCAAATAAATTAGTCTTTATCAGACCTTCCTCATCTGCCTACTAATAAACCGTATAACTCTGTATGTTCCCTTTGGAAAGAAATGTATCTAATCTTCTCTTGAATGTATCCATTGTATCTGCCATAACCACCTCATTGGGTAAAGAATTCCACAATTTAACAGACCTTACTGTAAAAAAACCCTTCCTCTGCTGAAGTCTAAACCTCCTTTCCTCTAATCTCAATTGGTGTCCCCTGGTCACCTGATCAGACCGTGGAATAAATAGCTCACTGCAGAGATCCTTGTATGGACCTCTCATATATATTTGTACAATGTGATAAGGTCACCTCTTAGTCGTCTTTTCTCTAGAGTAAATAAACCAAGTTTGTCTAGTCATTTCTCATACGTCAAGTCCTCCATTCCCTTAATTAATTTTGTCGCTCTTCCCTGTACCCTCTCTAGTTCTAGTATATCCTTTTTCATAACTGGTGCCCAAAACTGCACTGCATACACAAGGTACAATCATATAGTTTTAGAAACTGGTTAATTCTTATAAATTTAAGTCTACTAACACTGCTTCTGAATAAATATTCCCTACAGTAATTAATATATAATAAGCTGCAATGAACACCCTCTCTGACTGCAAACTTGCTGCTGGGCAATTAAGGATTTCCTCAGCACTACGCACAAGTGCTGGCCACACACAATACTTTGTTTCTAGTAGTCAAGTGGGACATCGTTTTGACCTAGAACATAATCATGCTGCAGGAATGCTGTATACATCTCTCCTGCAGTGGGGCAACTCATTGAAGATGGACAATGTTCATTTGCATCAATTACCAACCTATATTCTGGAAGCAAGAGATGTGCCAATGCAACCGACACCCCCACCACACCTACCACAAATGTTTGACTGGTGCCCTTAAACACATTAATTGCTTTCTCAGATGATGTTGTGATATTGTTGTTGGTGCTGAGGGTGTAATCATTTTGCTTACTTTAGATTTTGGATTGTGAGTATAATATCTCTACACTGGAGATTTTATAGACTGAGGGGTTCCTGAGCTACTACTTCTACCACCTCTTCAGGGGCTAGGTGTTCCAATAATGCTAGAGTAGAAGTCATTGGCTTCTGTATTTTGTGGATATTGACCAGTGTTGCTGCAGACAGCAAGATGTCTTGCTCTTGAATTTTGAGAGAAGTATCCCCATACAGTAGATTTCATAAACTGAGGGATTACTGAGGGACTAGTACTTATTATTATATCATCAATTCTACAGAGGCTAGATGTTGCAATAGTACTTATAAATAGGAACATTGATTTTTGTGGCGGATAAAGTACAACTGGCCCATCCAGTCTGCCCATTTCCAAGCTAATTAAAATAATTCATACCTCTCATAATAGACATGTCTATTCTAGACATTTTTGAATTCCTTTACAGTATTGGTCCTTATCACCTCTGCTGGGAGGCCATTTCATGAGTCGATCACATTTTCTGTAAAGTAGCGCATATGCACATAACTTCTGATTTTTCCATTCTCTATCTTAAGATCATGACTTCTTGTTCTATGTCCTTTGTCATGGAGACCCTGGACTATTTTAGTTGCTCTTCTTTAAACTGCATCCAATTTATTAATGCCCTTCTGGAAATGTGCTATCCAGAACTGAAAACAATATTCCAAATGGAGTCTTACTGCTAATTTTTAGGGTAACGATAGTGCCTCTTTCTTCCTCCTTCTGATGCCTTTTCCTATACAACCAAGAACCTGGTTTGCCTTTACCACTGTGTCACTGCATTGTTTGCCTACTTTCAAGTAATCTAAAATAATAACTCCCAAATCCCTTTCCTCTGATTTTTTTATCCGCAATTGCAAAGTACCATTACATCTGTATTCTGCCTCTGGGTTTCTAAATGCATTCTTTTGTACTTTTCAGATCCCATTCTTTTGCCCATTCCTCCAATTTCCTAAATGCATTTCAGTTATCCCTTCTTGAGAGCAAACACTGTTACAGATTTTTATATCATCTGCAAAAAGTGATAACTTACCTTGAATATGACTAGTATTATTACTAATAAAGATATTGAAAAGAATAGGACATCACACTGACCCCTGTGACATACCACTAGTATTCTGTCTTTCCTCTGAATAAAGTCCATTATGACACTCTGTTTCCTGTCCGTCAGCCAATTATTTACTACCTCAACTACCTCTGAGTCCAGTCCTA
Organism: Rhinophrynus dorsalis; assembly: GCA_037306005.1. Classification (NCBI taxonomy): domain Eukaryota; kingdom Metazoa; phylum Chordata; class Amphibia; order Anura; family Rhinophrynidae; genus Rhinophrynus; species Rhinophrynus dorsalis. The sequence continues at coordinate 44,929,552 of CM074720.1, forward strand.
AGCTATGCATTTCATGAATCATCTTCCTATGTGACACAGTGTCTAAAGTTTTACTAAAATCCAAATAAGAAAGACCTACTGCTAAGCCCTTGTCTGTTACTGGTAGTTATAGGTAGCAATGGTTCTGCATCTCGAACAGAGCAAAAGGACTCATAGTTGGGCTGCTGAATTTGGCCTCTCTTGCTACTTATTAAAAATTAGAGAGTATGACTGGGTGGAGGTAGAATTTGGAAGCAATGACAGTGACGATGATGATGATGACATAGATAATTGTGTAATTTTAGTCATGTTTACTTGTCCAGACTTTCCAGTTGTCTCACAAAGAGTTTATAAAATGGCATATTGCTCCATTTAGTGGTGAAAGATTGAGACTTTTCCTTTTCTTCCCATATCATCATTTATTTTCTTTTAATTTGCTTCTTTTTATGTGGTTTTATGGTTATGATTTTGTGTGAAATTTAATAACATTTAAATTCTTTTAATCTTTTTTGTTTGCCCCCTACTGATCATTTCACTCTGTCTGCTAAATAAGGGGTGGGTTTGGTGCTTAACAGATATTTCTATAACTGGTTTATGGTAATTTACAAATTAGCTCATTCCATTTAGATTTTCTAAGTGTGCACCTCATTCTTTCCTTCTAATGTCTTTGCTTTCTAGTTGATCTGTGTCAGAAGATGGGGATGAGCATTGAGGGACATATTCTAAATCGAGATCAAATCACATTATTGCAGTTTTTTTAACCCCTTAAGGACCAGAGAGTGCACGCGTGGCCGGCACTTGAGGACCACAGGGCTTTTTTTTTTTTTTTTTTAGCTTCCGGTTTAGGGCTTCTGGAGCGGCGTGCAGCTGCGCTGGGAGCCCTGAACTCCATGCTGTGCCAGGACCGTCACTGGTCCTTAAGTGTCGGACCGCTGTACGGTACGGCAATGGTCCTTAAGGTGTTTTTAAAGACTGGAAAAGTTTGTTTTTACTTTTCCCCTTAGGAAAATGACTAGAACATTGACCACTAGTTTGTGGCAGGGTCTTACTGTCACTGTCTGGCACAGCAGTTGATCTCATGCCACTGTGTTTAAATCCTCTTGTACTATGGAAACAACTTAGAATGGGACTCATCATCATCATCACTAACCCTTTAATGACTGCCAGATCTGGAGAATGGGTGGCTGTTAAGAACCACTGAGTTTTTTTTTGGACATAGTATTCTGGGAGGTTTACTTTTAAAAGGTTGCACGGGAAAGAGCATGCAACCAAATGAGACAATTACCATGTCACCCGAACAAAAATGTCGACATGAGAATCTCGCGCTGCATTACAGCTTGGGATTCTCATGTCGCTTATTGAAAGGACGGTTCACCATTTAAAAAGCAGCCCACTTGAAGACAGGCTTGATGGACAACTTATATTTGAAATACCTTGCAGATATACGCTGCCTGTCTGCTTTCAGGAGAAGGTGCTTGCGCAGTCCCCCGAATTGTACCCCCAAGTGTAGCCGAGTGGACTTGAAGACAGCAAGATGGCACTCCAACCCATTGTATTTACCCTTGCTAGCCCATTTGAAGATACCACGGAGAGCTTCCTGAGCTGCAGCAGGTAGACAGCAGTGCTGGAGTGATCTATTCTGCACAAAGGAGTGCTCCCTGAGCAAACTCCCTGGCAGTAACATTTTAACCCTTTATGGCCATAGGTATTGGCAGCAGAGGGTTAAAATGTCGGGGAGTTCACTCAGGGAGTGCTCCATTGTGCAGAATACATAACTCCATTGCTGGCATGTGGCTCAGGAAGCGCTCCGTGTGCAGAATAGATCTTCAAGCGGGCTAGCAAATATCACTCTGTTGTGCAGAACACATAACTGGTGAAGCGACCTTTCAATATGCAACATGAGATTCTCGCGCTGTCATGCTGTGCGAGATTCTCATGTCAACATTTTAATCCAGGCGACATGGTAATTGGCTCATTTGGTTGCGCCCTTTTTCGAGTGCGACCTTTTAAAAGGATACCATTCTAGGATGGCAGAGCGGTGTGCAGCTGCCATCCCAGAATTCCGTGATGTGCCAGGACTGTCAATGGTCCTTAAGGGTCTGGACTGTTGTGACAGTCGTTAAGTGCCGGGACCCTCTTGATGGTTCTTAAGTGCCGGGACCCTCGTGACGGTCCTGGCATGTCATGGGTCCTTAAGGAATTAATGTTAAAAGACTGACTACTACTACTGATTGAACTTTACATAACACTTTTTCAAACATCCTCCACAGGAAGGGGATTATCAGCATTCACTGCTCAAGCTGTATCAACTATGGCCTCAGTCAGCATTTTAGTACAACTTTCCTACCACCAACATATCAATGCACTCCACCTAGTCCTTTTGTCTTACCACACATAATGATAGTAATGTTAAGTTTTACCCTAATGTACACAACAGAGGTGTTAGCTTCAACACATCTGCAGTATGTAATTAGTTACCGAGGTGAACAGCACAGAAGCAGTTCTAATATACTGTTGCTTTTTTGTCGTCTGAGAGTGGAGTGCTGGCTTGTTTGTTGTTGTCTATATTAAAATAATGTATGATGTATATCTGTCTTTAGTATCTGCCTCTGTCGATCTCAGACTCAGCTCAGGTAGGAGCTCCTTCATGTTCGGCACTTGTCAGTAAAAAAGTATTATTATTTTTTTGTAATCTGTTCCTCTCACTGTCAGTGTCACTGTCTAAAACATTCCCTGCAGCCATCCAGAGAACTGCCTAATTCCCAAACTCCTTAAATCAAGCAACTTCAGATCCCACTCTTTGTTTGTATGCCTCTACACTAACCAGTAAAAAAATGCTATCTGCTTTCTCCCCCATGCATTGTAGTGTCAACTCTTGAGGTTAAGCACAGGATAGACCTGTTAACATCAGAGTCAGCAGCTTGCAAATAAAAAGGACATTGCCCCTGACACAATCATAAAGATGCTGGGATCCTGGCTCTGGTGGCCTAATCCTTTCCTTTGGTTATGAATCAGATGCACAACCACATTTTACTGCCTCTTACCTAATGTTCATGGATCTGATGCATTTCAAGCAAAAGCGCCGTAAATACGCTTGTGTCACGGAAACGGTAGGGGCCTGAGGCAGAAGGCTTGAGGGCGTTGCTGGAGTGCGTGGCTTGCATGCGGTGACGGGCACCTCTTTTCCCTTGCTGTGGCCGAAGCCGGGTTAAAGGTGCTGGCCGCGAAGCCAGATGCCCGATCTCGGTTGAGCCGAGACCATGGCCAGGATGGGAGAAGAGGTAACCCGCGTTCCCCAGCCTCCTACCAATCCGGAGGACCCCAATTGCAGATAACCCAAAGGAAGGCAGAGGGACGGAATACAGAACTGTATAGAGAAGGGGCAACGGCAGGAAAGGAACACAGAGACTAACAGGTAAGGACCAGAACTAGCATGCCTGACAGTACTCAGGAGAGGGACAAGAGCTCTCCAAGGGAGGCAGAGCTCTGTCTAGACCCCAGAACCCAAATGGACCAGGATCACAACTGTCTGTCCAAGACTGGCAGAGTGAGACCACTACCAGCTATGCTGCAGACTACCCAGCAGGCACAGAGAGACAGGAGACCCCGGAGGGCTAGTGGGATAGGACTACTAAAGATCACTGGGCAGCACCAGCACCCAAGGCACAGCTCTATCCCCAACAGCGGATACTTCAGACATTGCCTAACCCTGCAGTAGTCTACACCCCGCTGACCAAGGCAGGACTAGGCAGTCCTCTCAAGCAGAAGGGCACAGCAGAACAAGGGAGAGAGATCCCAGCCGAGGCTATCCGCCAGGACTCTCACCTCACTGATACCTAGTGCAGCCGGGAGAAACGAGCTAACTCAAAATCCCCAGGATGAAACGGTAAGCCCGGCCAACAGGGGGAGACTGTCTCGCAGCACAAAGGCTACGGAAGGCAAGCGTTATGGAGGAGAGAGAGCCGATGGAGCCGCGGAGAGCGGGTGGGAGGTTAGAACCAGCCAAGGGTCACCGGGAGCGTCAGGTCAAACAGAGGAAGCCAAATGAAGGGTCGAGAGACAAGCCGGAGATCACCGGGAGCAAACGGGCACAGAGGAGACGGAGGCAACAGCAATGTCAGGATACCAGCCTAAGTCAATACCAGGTAAAACAACAAAATGGCCAAACGCGGGAACTAATTATCAGACTAGCTCGATAATCGGGCAAGGAGCAAAGGCAAAAAATGGTGTTAAATAGCGCTGGCCACCAATCAGGAAACACCAGCACTAGAAGGGATACGGAAAGCTAGAGGGCCAGAATAAAGGGAATGAAAGCGTGAAACGTGACAGCTTGATACCTTCGGAACATTAGTTGCAAAACTGCACACAAGGCACCCAGCTGCATTCTTCACTCACCTTTTGCCCCATTGGTTTCAGTTATAAATTCTGGGGGTTATTCACTATGGGGTGATAAACAGGTGATAAAGCGGAGTTGACTTCTCTAGTGATATTACTTCTCCAGTTCCTAGGTTATTCTATGGAGCCTATTCACTAAGGGCCATATGTTCAAAGAGGTAGCAAAATAGCTTTTGTCATTTATATGACTTTTCAAAGTACAGTTTCGCTGGAATCATTAATGTTTTCAGATAGTGTTGGTTATGATTGGAAATATGTTGTTTGTCCTGTCTGAAATTGTCGAATGTAAAGACAAAAAATGTCTTAATTAATGACAAAAATGTCTTAACTAAAGACAAAAATTCTCACATTCAGAACTTCACATTCTCTCCACTTTTGTCTTAGCGTACAAATTTTCTTTTTTTGTCATTCGTTATGACAACTTTTCTTTTCCTCTGTACGACAATAGAAAATAGTTTCGCCATGCCCTTGCCCCGCCCCTTTCCCCAGCAATTAACGGACATTACTAGTTTTTTATCGTATACTCTATAGAAAATATGTCGTTCATCCGACAATTTTTTGTCATTATCCCTTTGAACGTATGGCCCTTAGATATCCAAAACATAAGAAATGTTAGTGAAACAGCTCCATGGAATAACCTAGGAACTGGAGAAGTGATATCACTGGAGAAGTCAACTCCACTTTATCACCTCTTTATCACCACTTAGTAAATAACCCCCATTGAGTTGGATTCTGTTGCAAGTGATCATTTATCAATCATTTTATTTTCTGACATAACCCATAGCCTCCAATATAGCTCAGTGAGATAAAACCAATGATAGCATTTATCACCTGCAATGGAATCCTACCCTTAAAGGAGCAGTAAACTTATTTTATGAAAAAATATATGTTGTAGGGATTTTCCTATTGAGTATAATAAGGGTACTCCCACTGCGGAGAGATTTATATTTCCAGAGTTATTACAGTTTAAACCCATGTTTTTTTTACATTAGCAGTGCCCTCTAGTGGTCAAAATCTAATTAGAATTAGATTCTAATGGAGAGGAAAGTCAGAAAAGTCAGAGACATACAGTTCTCCATAGAATGTGATAGAAACTGCCTGTCACTTCCTGTCAGTTAGAACTATCAGGAAGTAAACACAGTAAATTCACTTCCTATTTAAACTGCTATAAATTTTGAATAAAACATCTGACTGCGACGGGAGTACATTTGTTTTATTCAGCAGGAAATGCTCTATAAAATATGTGTTTTCGTAAAAAAAAAAAAGTTTAACCCTTTGAGCGCCAGAGGGGTATGCAACGCATTGCAAAGCAATGCGTTGGTACCCCTCTGGCACTCAAAGGTTTAATATAAAGACCTTTTTCTCTGAGGCGGAAGAGTTTCATTTGCATTTACTGCTTTATGCCAAGACAACCCTCCCTTACATTTACTTGTTATCGTTCCCATTTCCTATTGTGATATCATAGCTAGCTTAACATAAAATGCAGCTCTATTCCTCAGTGGTGAAAAGGGCTGTGATTTGAATTATTTTATTAATGCAAAGGTATGTTGAAGCACTTATAAACACTATGTTAGAGTTATCAAAGAGAAGTATTGGCTGTCTCTAAAATATTTTTATTTCCTGTGTTTGTTTTGTGGATTAAAATATTTTAAAACCAGGAGATTTACCATCAAATATCACTTTGATATGAGAAAAGGCTTGCATTCTTTTAAATGTTTATTTAAAAAAAAAAAAAAAAAAAAAAACCGGTTTCAGGGAGTCTTTTTATTCAGAGATCTCCAAGATGTTTGTATCTATGAGAAAATGACTATGCTGTTGAGTAGTGTTCTGTGAAATGTTTTCAGTCTTAGAACCCACCCACCTGATTCCCATGCTTTTACATCCAGAACTTAATCCGTGGGGGTTTTGCTGTTTAGTTTATAAAACAGCCAAGCGCTGGCTTGCACTTAACACTCTCTGTAATATATTGTACCACAGCAAACTGCACATTTTTATAACAAAAACCTGTAACTGTTTTGAGTGTTTGTTTGATGCATGATACACTGCTCAGTGACTAAAAATAACAGATTTTTGTTTCAATTCCATGGATTTGAAAGAAAATATTATGTGTAAGTACAACAGATTCTATCACAGTTTATAGCAGATATGTGGGAAGAAAGAATTATTTCAGAAGAAGGATTATTTTTAATAGCTGATCTATTAGGATTGCTATGTTGGTAGGAATTTAAATATGGAAAATTATATAAATTAATAAAATAAAGAAAATAATAATACTCTGAGTGTTGTGCTCAGATGCCCAGACTTGTCACGAGGTACCACCAATAGGCTGTGGCTTCACTGAAGAGTTATTACAATTTTTTTAGCATTAAAATGTTAGCAACAATGCCACCTGGTGTCCAGACAGTTCCATACCTCCCAACATTTCAAATTGCCAAAGAGGGACACTTGTGTTTTAGGGGGTGTTGCTGAGGGCGTGGCTGGTGGGCGGAGCATTACCAGGATTTTTAGGCTATTTCATGACCTATTGATACCTCTTTGTGTAAACTATTAAATGACTTATAACAAGACCAAAGTATTTTATTTACACAGACTAATTTATAAACACATATACTGACATTTAAACAAACAGTAACGCAAGTTATATTGCTGTAGAACAATATGATATACTTATCTACACACCACTCAGTCTGATCCCCTAAAAAGAGGGACATCAGAGTGGGAAAGAGGGAAAGAGGGATTTGGGTCTAAAAGATGGACTGTCCCTCTTAAAGAGGGACACTTGGGAGGTATGCAGTTCTCTTGGTGTGTAGATGGTTATTCTGTTGTACTTCATGGGAGCGTTGAGCCATTGGCTAGACTGACCTGTAATAACATTTGAATAATGCAACTACCAGATTTATTCAACAATGGAAACCCTACAATATATGCTTTTTTTCTGATCCTTTAAATGACGATGCCGTCCTGGGAGAAGTTGGGGAAATTGCAATAAATGACAATAAAGAGGTGAGAAAGTGGACCTGACTTCTCCAGTGATATCGCTTCTCCAATTCCTATGTCTATTATTGAGCCTATGAACTAAGATTTCTCAAATGGGAGAAATATTAGTGCATAGGATCCATAGAATAACATAAATTGGAGAAGTGATATCACTGGAGAAGTTGGGGGAGATTCACTAAGCTGTGATGAGGAGGTGATAAAGAGGAAATTACTTCTCCAGTTCATCACGTCTCCAATTCCTATGTTATTCTATGGAGCCTATGCACTAACATTTCTTCAGCTTTGGAGATCTTAGTGAATAGGCTCCATAGAATAACATAGGAATTGGAGAAGTGATACCACTGGAGAAGTTATCTCCACTTTATCACTTATCATCCCTTAGTGCATCTCTCTGGACATGTTATTAGTGTTCAGTATATATGATGTCTCAAGAATTCTGGCCCTTTTTGGAGTGAAATTCTAGTTTTGGGGGGATTTAAAGGTACTTATTTTGCCTCCTGTGTAAAGTTTGTACTTTTCTTTTTGATGGACACTACAGTACCATCTTGTGATGTAACCTGCATTGTAACATCATGTTCCAAGCTCCACCCACTGGACCATTACAGAATATGTTCTGGTAATGAAGCGGCACTCGTGGGGTGGGGAGTGAGGCGAGTATGGCAGACCCCGACTATACAGACCCTTCTCCTAACAATGTTAAATTGTTATTCTTGGAAGTCTATTATTATTCTATACTCTACTCTACTGCAAATACACTGAGAGTCATATGTGGGGGGAAAGTGGAGCAAATATAGAACAAGAAAGCTGCATCATAGGGGACCAATTTAAACACCATTAATTTAAATTAGGATTTTAAGTTTTGAATGCTAGAGGGGTCTCTAACACATTACTTAGCAAACCATTTCATTGGAAACAACTGTCATTCAAAGGTTTAAAATGTCATTTAAATAAATTGGACATTTAAAAATGTTCATATGTCCTCTATAGTGCAGTTGGTTTGCTCTAGAAAAGGATCAATTTTTGTTTTGTACATATAGCTCATAGACTACGTTTAGAGCAAATTCCAAACAACAAAAATTCAGGGTTTTACAGCTACAGGGATGGCAAACATTATTGCCATACCTAGAAACCTTCTTGTCCCAAGCATTAGGAAGATTACTAAGGTCTGGGGGTGGGAATGTTCAAATTTCATGATTTGTGTAATAAAGTAGGTGGGGCTTGAATAGGGTTGTGGGATTGTGAGTAGCAGAGGAGGGTTTGCCTTTAAAATGAGCAGAGAGTGGGAAGAACAGGATGGAGCGTGGCCGGAACTAGCAGTGAAGTTGCAGAGAAACTCCCAGAGCCCTGAGAATCAACCTCTGTTCCTTGAAAACTGGTAATTAGTAAATATAAAAGCCAGAGTCTCTGGGTCAGATTGGGAGAACTTTCAGGTATGTGTATTGTCTCTATGTTTTGCATTATCTTGTGACCTAGAAGATGCAGAAATTAAAGTCATCATGAAAGAAGACAATCACATCATGTGCATCTGGTGCACATTGTACCCACTGAGGCTGATATACAAGGGAACATTAGAACAATTCTGAGACTTCAAATCTATACTAATATATTTTGTATCTTTCAAAAAATGAAGAAGGGATTAAAACAGACACACTCTTCTAACGTAGCCCATATTTAAGCCATTTTTTGTACAAATGTTGTATTTACAATGTGCACATACATATATTCATTGGTGGATGTCACAGTGCTTCATTATAACTAAACAGTGCTTATTAATTGAATAACATTTATAACATTCATAAACTATAGTAATTTGATTACCTTGTTAATGGGACCTTGAAACAAATATTGTGACGAGAACCTATCAAGAACAAACAAGATAAAGTGTCTTGTTCTTAGACATGGTGGCCCCTCAGTGGTGTTACAAGGCACGTTTTTCACTCCCATGTGCCATTGCAGAGAGGAAATTTCCATATCCATATCTGATTGGTCCTGCCATCAGACAGTCCAGCTCCAAAATGTCAGGGAAATATTCTGCACGAGAGAAGTAGCAAAACCAAAGACGTATGTTTCGGCCTATGTGGGCCTCATCAGCGTGGTGCAGCTAATTCCCTCTAGGCACATGGAGAGCAAGGGCCCCTGCCTGGGATACCCTTCTACTTAGGGAGACCTAGAAACAAATATTGTGACAAGCACTCATCAAGAACGAATAAGATAAAGTGTCTTGTTCATAGGCATGGTGCTACAAGTCATGTTTTTCACTCCCATGTGCCATTGCAGAGAGAAAATTTCCATATCCATATCAGACTGTTCCTGCCATTAGACAGTCCAGCTCCAAAATGTCAGGCAAATCCGCTCCGCATGGTAGGATCAGCAAAACCACAATCGTACATTTCAGCCTGTGTGGGTCTTGTCGGTGTGGTGCAGCTGATTCCCTCTAGGCACATGGAGACAAGGTCCCATGCCTGGGATACATTTCTACTTAGGGAGACCTTGAAACAAATGTTGTGGCAAGCACTAGTGTTGAGCGAGCATGCTCGGCCGATGCTCGGTTCGGCTCGAGCATCGCTCTGCTCGGCACATGGCGGTACTCGTACGAGTACCGCATGTGCTCGCCCGCCATGTTCGGGTCTCCTCCCCGCACGTTTCGCGGCTGCTGCGCAGCCAATAAACGTGCAGGGAGGCTCTGACATCAGTGTAATGCCAGCAGCCATGTTGGCTGCTGGCATTACACTGATTGGCTGGCCAGAACCCGTGGTCGGGTGCTGTATAGCACCTGACCAGCGAGTTCGGCTCAGTCTTAGCCAGGGAGAGATGAGGATAGGAAGGGAAAGTCAGTGTAGGGAGAAGAAAAGCAAAATTGTTAAAAAAAAGACCCAAAAGTTCTTTTTAGGACTATTGTGTGTGGGGGCAGCAGTTTATTTTGTGTGGGGGGAAAAAAAAAACAAAAAAAAAAATTCATATATTCTGTTTAGTGTGCAAAGTTGCAGATTAGAGCACATTCTGTTTAGTGTGCAAAGTTGCAGATTAGAGCACATTCTGTTCAGTGTGCAAAGTTGCAGATTAGCAGCACATTCTTTTTAGTGTGCAAAGTTGCAGATTAGAGCACATTCTGTTTAGTGTGCAAAGTTGCAGATTAGAGCACATTCTGTTTAGTGTGCAAAGTTGCAGATTAGAGCACATTCTGTTTAGTGTGCAAAGTTGCAGATTAGAGCACATTCTGTTAAGTCTTCAAACTGTAAAATATCAAAGTCACATATTCCATTCACTGTGCGTCGCCGCAGTTTAGCAGCACATTCTGTGGACTGTGCACAGTTTCAGAATAGGAAAAAATACTGTTAAGTCTTCAAACTGTAAAATATCAAAGTCACATATTCCATTCAGTGTGCGTCGCCGCAGTTTAGCAGCACATTCTGTGTACTGTGCACAGTTTCAGAATAGGAAAAAATACTGTTAAGTCTTCAAACTGTAAAATATCAAAGTCACATATTCCATTCACTGTGCGTCGCCGCAGTTTAGCAGCACATTCTGTTGACTGTGCACAGTTTCAGAATAGGAAAAAATTCTGTTAAGTCTTCAAACTGTAAAATATCAAAGTCACATATTCCATTCACTGTGCGTCGCCGCAGTTTAGCAGCACATTCTGTTGACTGTGCACAGTTTCAGAATAGGAAAAAATTCTGTTAAGTCTTCAAACTGTAAAATATCAAAGTCACATATTCCATTCACTGTGCGTCGCCGCAGTTTAGCAGCACATTCTGTTGACTGTGCACAGTTTCAGAATAGGAAAAAATTCTGTTAAGTCTTCAAACTGTAAAATATCAAAGTCACATATTCCATTCACTGTGCATCGCCGCAGTTTAGCAGCACATTCTGTGGACTGTGCACAGTTTCAGAATAGGAAAAAATACTGTTAAGTCTTCAAACTGTAAAATATCAAAGTCACATATTCCATTCACTGTGCGTCGCCGCAGTTTAGCAGCACATTCTGTGGACTGTGCACAGTTTCAGATTTGCAGCACATATTCCGTGTAATATGAAGAAGGCGGGTAAAAAGGGACGGGGAAGTGGACGTGATCCTGATAGTTCAGGGCGCGGGTCAGGACGCGTAGAAACTGCGCCTAGTGCCAGAGCACAAGACAGAAAGACATCCACCATACCTAGCTTCATGTCTCATTTTACAGGGCGTCGCAGGACATCACTCTCGAGGTCCGACCACTGCGAACAGGTGGTCGGTTGGATGTCAGCTGATACTGCTTCCAGTCGGTTAAGCACCACCCTGTCTTCCACCAAGTCCACTCTCAGTAGCCAAGAGTCTGGTCAACATAATCCTCACTCTGATCATCCTTCCTCCCACCATAGAGGGTCTGGTCAAAGAAGTGATCCCACACTGGGATATAGTGAGGAGCTCGTCTCATCACCAATCCTTCATTTGACCCTCTCTCCAAGCACGCTTGCAGAGGAACATGACATCTTGTGCCCTGATTCACAACCTCTAGAGGGTACCCAATCACAAGAAGATGACAGATGTGAACGGCATTTAAGGTCAAAGGAAGTAGTGGATGATGATGATGATGAGACACAGTTGCCATTAAATCAACCACTATTACTGTCTCAAGACCTTGATGAGGAGGATGATATACAGTTGTCAATGACTGAGTATGTGGTGGGATCAAGACATGAGGAGGATGATCAGAGTGAGGAAGTGGAGGAGGACTTGGTGGACGATGAGGTGACTGACCCCACCTGGGAAGGTGGAGAGCCGAGCGATGACAGCAGTCCTGAGGGTGAGCCATCTGCAGCACCGCAACAGGCTGGAAGAGGCAGTGGTGTGGCTACAGAAAGAAGGCGGACCGCACCAAACCGGCCCGCAAATGTTCCACGGAGCACCCCCTTGCGTAAATCTCCCTTGCCAAGGGGTAGGTGTTCCGCGGTATGGCGTTTTTTTAAGGAAAGTGCGGACGACAAAAGAATTGTAGTTTGCAACCTGTGCCACACCAGAATGAGCCGAGGCATGAACACTAGAAACCTCACCACCACCAGCATGATCCGACACATGGCATCCAAGCACCGTAATAAGTGGGAGGAACGCCTGGATCGCCCATCTGTGTCTGCAGGCCACACCACTGCCTCCTCTTCCCCTGTTTTCGGTGCCGGCCAATCGCCTGTCGAAGGCGCAGGCCCGCATACCTCCCGCCCTGCACCTGTACCATCTGAAGCACCATCAGCGACCACATCCACTTCCCTGTCCCAGCACAGCGTCCAAATGTCGTTACCCCAGGCATTTGAGCGCAAGCGAAAATACCCAGCCACCCACCCACAGGCCATAGCACTAACCTCACACCTTTCCAAATTACTGGCCATCGAAATGCTGCCATTTAGGCTTGTGGAGACTGAGTCCTTCCGCAGCCTGATGGCAGCAGCTGTCCCTCGGTACGCGGTCCCCAGCCGCCACTACTTTTCCCGGTGTGCCATCCCCGCATTACACCACCATGTGTCCCGTAACATCACCCGTGCCCTGACCAACGCAGTTACTGGGAAGGTCCACTTAACGACTGACACATGGACAAGTGCTTGTGGCCAGGGACGCTACATTTCCCTGACGGCACACTGGGTGAATGTCGTGGAGGCTAGGAGCGACTCGGACCCTGGGATGGCACAGGTGCTACCCACGCCGAGGATTGCGGGCCCTACCTCCATCAGGGTTTCCGCCAGCACCTACGTTATTGGCTCCTCCTCCTCCGTTTCCACCTCCGAATTCTCTGCGCGCAGCGCCACTCACCCATCAGCCGGTAGCTGGAAGCAGTGTAGCACTGCAGTGGGGAAGCGTCAACAGGCCGTGCTGAAGCTGATCTGCCTTGGGGACAAACAGCACACGGCCTCAGAGCTGTTGCAGGGGATTAGTCACCAGACCGAGCAGTGGCTCTCGCCACTCAACCTGCAACCAGGCATGGTTGTGTGTGATAATGGGCGTAACTTGGTGGCGGCTTTGGAGCTCGGCAAGCTCACACACGTACCATGTCTAGCGCATGTATTTAATTTAGTGGTTCAGCGATTTCTAAAAACCTACCCCAATGTGCATGATCTCTTGACCAAGGTGCGCCGCGTGTGTGCACATTTCCGTAAGTCATCAACAGCTTCAGCCGGCCTGTTGAAGCTGCAGCAGCGCTTACAATTGCCAGCTCACCGGCTGCTGTGTGACGTGAGCACGCGCTGGAACTCCACCTTCCACATGTTGGCCCGGCTTTGTGAGCAGCAGAGGGCAGTAGTGGAGTACCAGCTGTTACACGGTCGTCGCCTGTCCGTTCAACTTCCTCTAATCAGAAGTGAGGAGTGGGAATGGATGTCAGACCTCTGTGAGGTTTTACGCAATTTTGAGGAATCGACACAGATGGTGAGCGGCGATAACGCTATTATCAGTGTAACCATCCCACTTCTGTGTCTACTGAAACGCTCGCTGCTCACAATTAAAACCAACGCTTTGCATGTGGAAGAGGTGGAAATGCGGGAGGAAGAGCTTACACAAGGTGATAGCCAGAGCACCCTCACTTCGTCTTCTCAGCGACAATTGGAGGAGGCGGAGGAGGAGGAGGAGGAGGAGGAAGACACGGTTGCCTCCGCTACAGAGGGTAGCCATGGAACTTTAGTTCCATCTCTTCAGCGTGGGTGGGCAGAAGAGGAGGAAGAGGATGAGGATATTGAGAGTCATCCTCCTGGTGAGGACAGCGAAATCTTGCCTGTTGGTACTCTGGCACACATGGCTGACTTTATGTTAGGCTGCCTTTCCCGTGACCCACGCGTTATACGCATTTTAGACAACACGGATTACTGAGTGTTCACCCTTCTGGACCCCCGCTACAAAGAGAATTTCTCATCTCTCATTCCTCCGGTGGAGAGGACAAGCAAAATGGTGCAATACCAGAAGGTTCTTGTCGAAAAATTGCTCCAAAATTTTCCATCTGACAACGCTGGTGGCAGAGTACGTGCTACCTTGGCCAACCGAGAAGGGGAGAAAAGGGGAGCACACAGCAGTTCCGACAAAGGCAGGGCAACACTCTCCAAGGCGTGGGACACCTTCATGACACCCCGCCAGCACCCTCACCCTGATGCGCAGCCTAGTGTCACAAGGAGGGAAAAGTTTTGGAAGATGGTGAAGGAGTACGTAGCAGACCGTGTCAGCATCCTCAATGATCCCTCTGTGCCTTACAACTACTGGGTGTCCAAGCTGGACACGTGGTATGAACTGGCACTCTACGCCTTGGAGGTGCTGGCCTGCCCTGCCGCCAGCGTTCTGTCTGAGCGGGTATTTAGTGCTGCTGGTGGCATCATAACAGATAAGCGTATCCGCCTTTCCACCGAAAATGCTGATAGGTTGACACTTATAAAAATGAACAAGGACTGGATTTCCCCTGACTTCTCCACTCCACTGGAGGAAAGCCCCGGGGGAACATAAACTCACTTTATATATGTTATTTACAATGATGGGAATACTCTGTATTCCCATTCACCCCTTCCACCCAAAAAACGGGTGTATGGTTGACTCTTAATCTTCTCATCCTCCTCCTCCTCCTCTTCCATATACCTGGTGATATAATTTTTATATAGGGCCAGCTCACCAGCGGGCCCTGTGATATAATTTTTATATAGGGCCAGCTCACCAGCGGGCCCTGTGATATAATTTTTATATAGGGCCAGCTCACCAGCGGGCCCTGTTTGATAATTTTTGTATAGGTCAGCTAACCAGCAGGCCTTCTCAAATAATGTTTTATTGGGTCAGCTCTCTAGCGGGCCCTCTCATATAATGTTTTATAGCGTCAGCTCAGTAGCGGGCCTTCGCATATAATGTTTAGGATGGTCAGCTCCGCAGCAGACCCTCACCCATAATGTTTTAGATGGTCGGCTCAGCGCACGTTTCCCTCTTAATCATGGCCCCAGTTCAGAAAAATCAAGGAAATTTTTGGGAGAATTTGCCTTTGCGCACGTTTCCCTCTTAATCATGGCCTCAGTTCAGAAAAATCAAGGAAATTTTTGGGAGAATTTGCAGATGATATACAAGTAAATATACAGCAAATACTGTTTGGTAACAATTTTTCGCCTAAAGTCGTTTTTATCTTCCTTTTTGTGTGTTTTACGGTCAGTCTGTAAAAATGGCGTACTACGGGCGAAAGATCGTTCCCAGCAGCGACGTTGAAGTCCAAGATGCATCCAGACATCCTCCCTATGCTGTCCCTGAACCATTTCTGTGGTGTTGCCATCATTTTCTGCCCTTTTCCTATGGACCAGGCACCCTCCCCTCATCAGAGCAGGGGGTGCCTGGTGTAATGCTCGAGTCCTCCCATTGACTTCAATGGGGCTCGGGTGCTCGGCCGAGCACTCGAGCCTCCGGGGGTGCTCGGTCAGAGCACCCGAACACCCGAGCATTGGGGTGCTCGCTCATCACTAGCAAGCACCCATCAAGAATGAACAAGATAAAGTGTCTTGTTGTTAGTCATGGTGGCCACTCAATGGTGCTACAAGTCACATTTTTCACTCCCATGTGCCATTTCAGAGAGGAAATTTCCATATACATATCAGACTGGTCCTCCCATCATACAGTCCAGCTCCGAAATGTCAGGCAAATCCTCTCTCACGAGAGAATCAGCAAATCCACAGACGTAAGTTTCGGCCTATGTGGACCTCGTCGGTTTGGTGCAGCTGATTCCCTCTAGGCACATGGAGTGCAAGGAATCATTCCTGGGATACCCTTCTACTTAGGTAGACCTAGAATCAAATATTGTGATGAGCACCCATCAAGAACGAACAAGGTAAAGTGTCTTGTTCTTAATCATGGTGGCTCCTCAATGGTGCTACAAGTCACGTTTTTCACTCCCATGTGCCATTGCATAGAGGAAAATTCCATATCCGTATCAGACTGGTTCTGCCATCAGACAGCTCAGAAATGTTAGGCTAATCCTCTCCGCATGAGAGACTCAGCAAAACCACAGACATTCGTTTAAGCCGGGCCTCATCGGTGTGGTGAAGCTTATTCCCTCTAGGCACAACTACCTTTTTAAATGCTGTGAGGCCTGTCAGTTATTTTATCCATATGGGAGTTCAAACTGTGTTACATACCAAAGATGCCTTGATAGGAGTAAGTTTGAAGGCATTGGGTATTTTGTTAGAGCATCACTGGCACTAACAACTACCATCATCCTCAATCACATGTGTATGGCTTTATGGTCCTATTGTCTGGCTGCTAAGATAATACAGTTCTTGGGAAAGCGACATCAGGGAAAACTAGAAGTCTTGATATACAGAAAACTGGTGACAGTGATGGCTAAGAGCAGAAAAATACTCACCATTTGTAACTGGATCCAGAATTGTTGTTTTTTGACTAGTAACATGTAAACTACTGTGTGTGATAAGTACAACGAAAACTGGTAAATATGTCTAGTTCTTATAAATTTTCTAGGGTTATTCATTTTTTGTTCACGCAATTATGCAACATCCTTACTGCACATTTTAATCAAAACTGAATATGAGAAAATGTATTGAAACACAAAGCAAGAAAAATCCTAAAAAATTCAACAAGTATATAAATAACAAAAATATTAAGGGTGATATTGGCTCCCATAAAACTGAGACAGGTGAATTAATTAGTGAGGATAAGGAAGTGGTTGATGCCTTAAATAAATACATTTTTACGGTTTTAATTGTGAGCAGTGAGCGTTTCAGTAGACACAGAAGTGGGATGGTTACACTGATAATAGCGTTATCGCCGCTCACCATCTGTGTCGATTCCTCAAAATTGCGTAAAACCTCACAGAGGTCTGACATCCATTCCCACTCCTCACTTCTGATTAGAGGAAGTTGAACGGAGAGGCGACGACCGTGTAACAGCTGGTACTCCACTACTGCCCTCTGCTGCTCACAAAGCCGGGCCAACATGTGGAAGGTGGAGTTCCAGCGCGTGCTCACGTCACACAGCAGCCGGTGAGCTGGCAATTGTAAGCGCTGCTGCAGCTTCAACAGGCCGGCTGAAGCTGTTGATGACTTACGGAAATGTGCACACACGCGGTGCACCTTGGTCAAGAGATCATGCAAATTGGGGTAGGTTTTTAGAAATCGCTGAACCACTAAATTAAATACATGCGCTAGGCATGGTACGTGTGTGAGCTTGCCGAGCTCCAAAGCCGCCACCAAGTTACGCCCATTATCACACACAACCATGCCTGGTTGCAGGTTGAGTGGCGAGAGCCATTGCTCGGTCTGGTGACTAATCCCCTGCAACAGCTCTGAGGCCGTGTGCTGTTTGTCTCCAAGGCAGATCAGCTTCAGCACGGCCTGTTGACGCTTCCCCACTGCAGTGCTACACTGCTTCCAGCTACCGGCTGATGGGTGAGTGGCGCTGCGCGCAGAGAATTCGGAGGTGGAAACGGAGGAGGAGGAGCCAATAACGTAGGTGCTGGCGGAAACCCTGATGGAGGTAGGGCCCGCAATCCTCGGCGTGGGTAGCACCTGTGCCATCCCAGGGTCCGAGTCGCTCCCAGCCTCCACGACATTCACCCAGTGTGCCGTCAGGGAAATGTAGCGTCCCTGGCCACAAGCACTTGTCCATGTGTCAGTCGTTAAGTGGACCTTCCCAGTAACTGCGTTGGTCAGGGCACGGGTGATGTTACGGGACACATGGTGGTGTAAGGCGGGGACGGCACACCGGGAAAAGTAGTGGCGGCTGGGGACTGCATACCGAGGGACAGCTGCTGCCATCAGGCTGCGGAAGGACTCAGTCTCCACAAGCCTAAATGGCAGCATTTCGATGGCCAGTAATTTGGAAAGGTGTGAGGTTAGTGCTATGGTCTGTGGGTGGGTGGCTGGGTATTTTCGCTTGCGCTCAAATGCCTGGGGTAACGACAGGAGGAGGAGCCAATAACGTAGGTGCTGGCGGAAACCCTGATGGAGGTAGGGCCCGCAATCCTCGGCGTGGGTAGCACCTGTGCCATCCCAGGGTCCGAGTCGCTCCCAACCTCCACGACATTCACCCAGTATGCCGTCAGGGAAATGTAGCGTCCCTGGCCACAAGCACTTGTCCATGTGTCAGTCGTTAAGTGGACTTTCTCATATAATGTTTTATAGCGTCAGCTCACTAGCGGGCCTTCGCATATAATGTTTAGGATGGTCAGCTCCGCAGCAGACCCTCACCCATAATGTTTTAGATGGTCGGCTCAGCGCACGTTTCCCTCTTAATCATGGCCCCAGTTCAGAAAAATCAAGGAAATTTTTGGGAGAATTTGCCTTTGCGCACGTTTCCCTCTTAATCATGGCCTCAGTTCAGAAAAATCAAGGAAATTTTTGGGAGAATTTGCAGATGATATACAAGTAAATATACAGCAAATACTGTTTGGTAACAATTTTTCGCCTAAAGTCGTTTTTATCTTCCTTTTTGTGTGTTTTACGGTCAGTCTGTAAAAATGGCGTACTACGGGCGAAAGATCGTTCCCAGCAGCGACGTTGAAGTCCAAGATGCATCCAGACATCCTCCCTATGCTGTCCCTGAACCATTTCTGTGGTGTTGCCATCATTTTCTGCCCTTTTCCTATGGACCAGGCACCCTCCCCTCATCAGAGCAGGGGGTGCCTGGTGTAATGCTCGAGTCCTCCCATTGACTTCAATGGGGCTCGGGTGCTCGGCCGAGCACTCGAGCCTCCGGGGGTGCTCGGTCAGAGCACCCGAACACCCGAGCATTGGGGTGCTCGCTCATCACTAGCAAGCACCCATCAAGAATGAACAAGATAAAGTGTCTTGTTGTTAGTCATGGTGGCCACTCAATGGTGCTACAAGTCACATTTTTCACTCCCATGTGCCATTTCAGAGAGGAAATTTCCATATACATATCAGACTGGTCCTCCCATCATACAGTCCAGCTCCGAAATGTCAGGCAAATCCTCTCTCACGAGAGAATCAGCAAATCCACAGACGTAAGTTTCGGCCTATGTGGACCTCGTCGGTTTGGTGCAGCTGATTCCCTCTAGGCACATGGAGTGCAAGGAATCATTCCTGGGATACCCTTCTACTTAGGTAGACCTAGAATCAAATATTGTGATGAGCACCCATCAAGAACGAACAAGGTAAAGTGTCTTGTTCTTAATCATGGTGGCTCCTCAATGGTGCTACAAGTCACGTTTTTCACTCCCATGTGCCATTGCATAGAGGAAAATTCCATATCCGTATCAGACTGGTTCTGCCATCAGACAGCTCAGAAATGTTAGGCTAATCCTCTCCGCATGAGAGACTCAGCAAAACCACAGACATTCGTTTAAGCCGGGCCTCATCGGTGTGGTGAAGCTTATTCCCTCTAGGCACAACTACCTTTTTAAATGCTGTGAGGCCTGTCAGTTATTTTATCCATATGGGAGTTCAAACTGTGTTACATACCAAAGATGCCTTGATAGGAGTAAGTTTGAAGGCATTGGGTATTTTGTTAGAGCATCACTGGCACTAACAACTACCATCATCCTCAATCACATGTGTATGGCTTTATGGTCCTATTGTCTGGCTGCTAAGATAATACAGTTCTTGGGAAAGCGACATCAGGGAAAACTAGAAGTCTTGATATACAGAAAACTGGTGACAGTGATGGCTAAGAGCAGAAAAATACTCACCATTTGTAACTGGATCCAGAATTGTTGTTTTTTGACTAGTAACATGTAAACTACTGTGTGTGATAAGTACAACGAAAACTGGTAAATATGTCTAGTTCTTATAAATTTTCTAGGGTTATTCATTTTTTGTTCACGCAATTATGCAACATCCTTACTGCACATTTTAATCAAAACTGAATATGAGAAAATGTATTGAAACACAAAGCAAGAAAAATCCTAAAAAATTCAACAAGTATATAAATAACAAAAATATTAAGGGTGATATTGGCTCCCATAAAACTGAGACAGGTGAATTAATTAGTGAGGATAAGGAAGTGGTTGATGCCTTAAATAAATACATTTTTACTGTATATACAAAAGAAGCAACATCTGAAGGCTATGTGCAAACGAGGAGAGTCACAGGATTTCCTCCATCATATGCATGGCTTACTTAGGACAAAGTCCAAAAGGGACTGGAAAAGTTTATGGTGAATAAAGCACCTAAACCTGATAGCATACATATAAGAGTTAGTGATGATCGAGCACCCCAATGCTCGGGTGTTCGGGTGCTCTGACCGAGCGCCCCCGGAGGCTCGAGTGCTCGGCCGAGCACCCGAGCCCCATTTAAGTCAATGGGAGGACTCGAGCATTACACCAGGCACCCCCTGCTCTGATGAGGGGAGGGTGCCTGGTCCATAGGAAAAGGGCAGAAAATGATGGAAACACCACAGAAATGGTTCAGGGACAGCATAGGGAGGATGTCTGGATGCATCTTGGACTCCAACATCGCTGCTGGGAACGATGTTTCGCCCGTAGTACACCATTTTTACAGACTGACCGTAAAACACACAAAAAGGAAGATAAAAACGACTTTAGGCGAAAAATTGTTACCAAACAGTATTTGCTGTATATTTACTTGTATATCATCTGCAAATTCTGCAAAAAATTTCATCGATTTTTCGGAACTGGGGCCATGATTAAGAGGGAAATGTGCGCAGAGGCAAATTCTGCAAAAAATTTCCTCGATTTTTCGGAACTGGGGCCATGATTAAGAGGGAAACGTGCGCAGAGGCAAATTCTGCAAAAAATTTCCTCGATTTTTCTGAACTGGGGCCATGATTAAGAGGGAAACGTGCGCTGAGCCGACCATCTAAAACATTATGGATGAGGGTCTGCTGCGGAGCTGACCATCCTAAATATTATATGCGAAAGCCCGCTAGTGAGCTGACGCTATAAAACATTATATGAGAGGGCCCGCTAGAGAGCTGACCCAATAAAACATTATATGAGAAGGCCCGCTGGTGAGCTGACCTATACAAAAATTGTCAAACAGCGCCCGCTGGTGAGCTGGCCCTATATAAAAATTATATCACAGGGCCCGCTGGTGAGCTGGCCCTATATAAAAATTATATCCCAGGGTATATGGAAGAGAGTCAACCATATACCCATTTTTTGGGTGGAAGGGGTGAATGGGAATACAGAGTATTCCCATCATTGTAAATAACATATCTAAAATGACTTTATGTTCCCCCGGGGCTTTCCTCCAGTGGAGTGGAGACGTCAGGGGAAATCCAGGCCTTGTTCATTTTTATAAGTGTCAACCTATCAGCATTTTCGGTGGAAAGGCGGATACGCTTATCTGTTATGATGCCACCAGCAGCACTAAATACCCGCTCAGTCAGAACGCTGGCGGCAGGGCAGGCCAGCACCTCCAAGGCGTAGAGTGCCAGTTCATACCACGTGTCCAGCTTGGACACCCAGTAGTTGTAAGGCACAGAGGGATCATTGAGGACGCTGACACGGTCTGCTACGTACTCCTTCACCATCTTCCAAAACTTTTCCCTCCTTGTGACACTAGGCTGCGCATCAGGGTGAGGGTGCTGGCGGGGTGTCATGAAGGTGTCCCACGCCTTGGAGAGTGTTGCCCTGCCTTTGTCGGAACTGCTGTGTGCTCCCCTTTTCTCCCCTTCTCGGTTGGCCAAGGTAGCACGTACTCTGCCGCCAGCGTTGTCAGATGGAAAATTTTGGAGCAATTTTTCAACAAGAACCTTCTGGTATTGCACCATTTTGCTTGTCCTCTCCACCGGAGGAATGAGAGATGAGAAATTCTCTTTGTAGCGGGGGTCCAGAAGGGTGAACACTCAGTAATCCGTGTTGTCTAAAATGCGTATAACGCGTGGGTCACGGGAAAGGCAGCCTAACATAAAGTCAGCCATGTGTGCCAGAGTACCAACAGGCAAGATTTCGCTGTCCTCACCAGGAGGATGACTCTCAATCTCCTCATCCTCTTCCTCCTCCTCTGCCCACCCACGCTGAAGAGATGGAACTAAAGTTCCATGGCTACCCTCTGTAGCGGAGGCAACCGTGTCTTCCTCCTCCTCCTCCTCCGCCTCCTCCAATTGTCGCTGAGAAGACGAAGTGAGGGTGCTCTGGCTATCACCTTGTGTAAGCTCTTCCTCCCGCATTTCCACCTCTTCCACATGCAAAGAGTCGGTTTTAATTGTGAGCAGTGAGCGTTTCAGTAGACACAGAAGTGGGATGGTTACACTGATAATAGCGTTATCGCCGCTCACCATCTGTGTCGATTCCTCAAAATTGCGTAAAACCTCACAGAGGTCTGACATCCATTCCCACTCCTCACTTCTGATTAGAGGAAGTTGAACGGAGAGGCGACGACCGTGTAACAGCTGGTACTCCACTACTGCCCTCTGCTGCTCACAAAGCCGGGCCAACATGTGGAAGGTGGAGTTCCAGCGCGTGCTCACGTCACACAGCAGCCGGTGAGCTGGCAATTGTAAGCGCTGCTGCAGCTTCAACAGGCCGGCTGAAGCTGTTGATGACTTACGGAAATGTGCACACACGCGGTGCACCTTGGTCAAGAGATCATGCAAATTGGGGTAGGTTTTTAGAAATCGCTGAACCACTAAATTAAATACATGCGCTAGGCATGGTACGTGTGTGAGCTTGCCGAGCTCCAAAGCCGCCACCAAGTTACGCCCATTATCACACACAACCATGCCTGGTTGCAGGTTGAGTGGCGAGAGCCATTGCTCGGTCTGGTGACTAATCCCCTGCAACAGCTCTGAGGCCGTGTGCTGTTTGTCTCCAAGGCAGATCAGCTTCAGCACGGCCTGTTGACGCTTCCCCACTGCAGTGCTACACTGCTTCCAGCTACCGGCTGATGGGTGAGTGGCGCTGCGCGCAGAGAATTCGGAGGTGGAAACGGAGGAGGAGGAGCCAATAACGTAGGTGCTGGCGGAAACCCTGATGGAGGTAGGGCCCGCAATCCTCGGCGTGGGTAGCACCTGTGCCATCCCAGGGTCCGAGTCGCTCCCAGCCTCCACGACATTCACCCAGTGTGCCGTCAGGGAAATGTAGCGTCCCTGGCCACAAGCACTTGTCCATGTGTCAGTCGTTAAGTGGACCTTCCCAGTAACTGCGTTGGTCAGGGCACGGGTGATGTTACGGGACACATGGTGGTGTAAGGCGGGGACGGCACACCGGGAAAAGTAGTGGCGGCTGGGGACTGCATACCGAGGGACAGCTGCTGCCATCAGGCTGCGGAAGGACTCAGTCTCCACAAGCCTAAATGGCAGCATTTCGATGGCCAGTAATTTGGAAAGGTGTGAGGTTAGTGCTATGGTCTGTGGGTGGGTGGCTGGGTATTTTCGCTTGCGCTCAAATGCCTGGGGTAACGACAGGAGGAGGAGCCAATAACGTAGGTGCTGGCGGAAACCCTGATGGAGGTAGGGCCCGCAATCCTCGGCGTGGGTAGCACCTGTGCCATCCCAGGGTCCGAGTCGCTCCCAACCTCCACGACATTCACCCAGTATGCCGTCAGGGAAATGTAGCGTCCCTGGCCACAAGCACTTGTCCATGTGTCAGTCGTTAAGTGGACTTTCCCAGTAACTGCGTTGGTCAGGGCACGGGTGATGTTACGGGACACATGGTGGTGTAAGGCGGGGACGGCACACCGGGAAAAGTAGTGGCGGCTGGGGACTGCGTACCGAGGGACAGCTGCTGCCATCAGGCTGCGGAAGGACTCAGTCTCCACAAGCCTAAATGGCAGCATTTCGATGGCCAGTAATTTGGAAAGGTGTGAGGTTAGTGCTATGGCCTGTGGGTGGGTGGCTGGGTATTTTCGCTTGCGCTCAAATGCCTGGGGTAACGACATTTGGACGCTGCGCTGGGACAGGGAAGTGGATGTGGTCGCTGATGGTGCTTCAGATGGTACAGGTGCAGGGCGGGAGGTATGCGGGCCTGCGCCTTCGACAGGCGATTGGCCGGCACCGAAAACAGGGGAAGAGGAGGCAGTGGTGTGGCCTGCAGACACAGATTGGCGATCCGGGCGTTCCTCCCACTTATTACGGTGCTTGGATGCCATGTGTCGGATCATGCTGGTGGTGGTGAGGTTTCTAGTGTTCATGCCTCGGCTCATTCTGGTGTGGCACAGGTTGCAAACTACAATTTTTTTGTCGTCCGCACTTTCCTTAAAAAAACGCCATACCGCGGAACACCTACCCCTTGGCAAGGGAGATTTACGCAAGGGGGTGCTCCGTGGAACATTTGCGGGCCGGTTTGTTGCGGTCCGCCTTCTTTCTGTAGCCACACCACTGCCTCTTCCAGCCTGTTGCGGTGCTGCAGATGGCTCACCCTCAGGACTGCTGTCATCGCTCGGCTCTCCACCTTCCCAGGTGGGGTCAGTCACCTCATCGTCCACCAAGTCCTCCTCCACTTCCTCACTCTGATCATCCTCCTCATTTCTTGATCCCACCACATACTCAGTCATTGACAACTGTATATCATCCTCCTCATCAAGGTCTTGAGACAGTAATAGTGGTTGATTTGATGGCAACTGTGTCTCATCATCATCATCATCCACTTCCTTTGACCTTAAATGCCGTTCCCCTCTGTCATCTTCTTGTGATTGGGTACCCTCTAGAGGTTGTGAATCAGGGCACAAGATTTCATGTTCCTCTGCAAGCGTGCTTGGAGAGAGGTTCAAATGAAGGATTGGTGATGAGACGAGCTCCTCACTATATCCCAGTGTGGGATCACTTCTTTGACCAGACCCTCTATGGTGGGAGGAAGGATGATCAGGGTGAGGATTATGTTGACCAGACTCTTGGCTACTGAGAGTGGACTTGGTGGAAGACAGGGTGGTGCTTAACCGACTGGAAGCAGTATCACCTGAAATCCAACCGACCACCTGTTCGCAGTGGTCTGACCTCGAGAGTGATGTCCTGCGACGCCCTGTAAACTGAGACATGAAGCTAGGTATGGTGGATGTCTTTCTTTCTTGTGCTCTGGCACCAGGCACAGTTTCTACGCGTCCTGACCCGCGCCCTGAACTATCAGGATCACGTCCACTTCCCCGTCCCTTTTTACCCGCCTTCTTCATATTACACGGAATATGTGCTGCAAATCTGCAACTTTGCACACTAAACAGAATGTGCTGCTTATCTGCGGCTAGGCACAGTGAATAGAATATGTGACTTTTATTTTTAACACTTTGCACACTAAACAGAATGTGCTGCTTATCTGCGGCTAGGCACAGTGAACAGAATATGTGACTTTTATTTTTAACACTTTGCACACTAAACAGAATGTGCTGCAAATCTGCAACTTTGCACACTAAACAGAATGTGCTGCTTATCTGCGGCTAGGCACAGTGAACAGAATATGTGACTTTTATTTTTAACACTTTGCACACTAAACAGAATGTGCTGCTTATCTGCGGCTAGGCACAGTGAATAGAATATGTGACTTTTATTTTTAACACTTTGCACACTAAACAGAATGTGCTGCTTATCTGCGGCTAGGCACAGTGAACAGAATATGTGACTTTTATTTTTAACACTTTGCACACTAAACAGAATGTGCTGCAAATCTGCAACTTTGCACACTAAACAGAATGTGCTGCTTATCTGCGGCTAGGCACAGTGAACAGAATATGTGACTTTTATTTTTAACACTTTGCACACTAAACAGAATGTGCTGCTTATCTGCGGCTAGACACAGTGAATGGAATATGTGACTTTTATTTTTTACACTTTGCACACTAAACAGAATGTTCTGCTAATCTGCAACTTAGCACACTAAACAGAATGTGCTGCTTATCTGCGGCTAGGCACAGTGAATGGAATATGTGACTTTTATTTTTTACACTTTGCACACTAAACAGAATGTTCTGCTAATCTGCAACTTTGAACACTAAACAGAATGTGCTGCTTATCTACGGCTAGACACAGTGAATGGAATATGTGACTTTTATTTTTTACACTTTGCACACTAAACAGAATGTGCTGCTTATCTGCGGCTAGGCACAGTGAATGGAATATGTGACTTTTATTTTTTACACTTTGCACACTAAACAGAATGTTCTGCTAATCTGCAACTTTGCACACTAAACAGAATGTGCTGCTTATCTGCGGCTAGGCACAGTGAATGGAATATGTGACTTTTATTTTTTACACTTTGCACACTAAACAGAATGTTCTGCTAATCTGCAACTTTGCACACTAAACAGAATGTGCTGCTTATCTGCGGCTAGGCACAGTGAATGGAATATGTGACTTTTATTTTTTACACTTTGCACACTAAACAGAATGTTCTGCTAATCTGCAACTTTGCACACTAAACAGAATGTGCTGCTTATCTGCGGCTAGACACAGTGAATGGAATATGTGACTTTTATTTTTTACACTTTGCACACTAAACAGAATGTTCTGCTAATCTGCAACTTTGCACACTAAACAGAATGTGCTGATTATCTGCGGCTAGGCACAGTGAATGGAATATGTGACTTTTATTTTTTACACTTTGCACACTAAACAGAATGTTCTGCTAATCTGCAACTTTGCACACTAAACAGAATGTGCTGCTTATCTGCGGCTAGGCACAGTGAATGGAATATGTGACTTTTATTTTTTACACTTTGCACACTAAACAGAATGTTCTGCTAATCTGCAATTTTGCACACTAAACAGAATGTGCTGCTTATCTGCGGCTAGACACAGTGAATGGAATATGTGACTTTTATTTTTTACACTTTGCACACTAAACAGAATGTTCTGCTAATCTGCAACTTTGCACACTAAACAGAATGTGCTGCTTATCTGCGGCTAGGCACAGTGAATGGAATATGTGACTTTTATTTTTTACACTTTGCACACTAAACAGAATGTTCTGCTAATCTGCAACTTTGCACACTAAACTGAATGTGCTGCTTATCTGCGGCTAGGCACAGTGAATGGAATATGTGACTTTTATTTTTTACACTTTGCACACTAAAAAGAATGTGCTGCTAATCTGCAACTTTGCACACTAAACAGAATGTGCTGCTAATCTGCAACTTTGCACACTAAACAGAATGTGCTGCTAATCTGCAACTTTGCACACTAAAAAGAATGTGCTGCTAATCTGCAACTTTGCACACTGAACAGAATGTGCTGCTAATCTGCAACTTTGCACACTAAACAGAATGTGCTGCTAATCTGCAACTTTGCACACTAAAAAGAATGTGCTGCTAATCTGTAACTTTGCACACTAAACAGAATGTGCTGCTAATCTGCAACTTTGCACACTAAAAAGAATGTGCTGCTAATCTCCAACTTTGCACACTAAACAGAATGTGCTGCTAATCTGAAACTTTGCACACTAAACAGAATGTGCTGCTAATCTGCGGCTAGGCACAGTGAACGGAATATGTGACGTTTTTTTTTTAAACTCTGCCCCCCAAAACAAAATATATCTGCTGCCCCCACACACAATAGTCCTAAAAAGGACTTTTGGGTCTTTTTGTTGTTCAAACGCACTTTTTTTCTGCCTACACTGACTTTCCCTTCCTATCCTCATCTCTCCCTGGCTAAGACTGAGCTGAACTCGCTGGTCAGGTGCTATACAGCACCCGATCACGGGTTCTGGCCAGCCAATCAGTGTAATGCCAGCAGCCAACATGGCAGCTGGCATTACACTGATGTCAGAGCCTCCCCGCACGTTTATTGGCTGCGCAGCAGCCACGAAACGTGCTGGGAGGAGACCCGAACATGGCGGGCGAGCACATGCGGTACTCGTACGAGTACCGCCATGTGCCGAGCAGAGCGATGCTCGAGCCAAACCGAGCTTCGGCCGAGCATGCTCGCTCATCACTAATAAGAGTACTTAAAGGGATAGTAATGTTTCATAATAAAAGAAGCTCTAATTAATCATCATAGTATTTGGACTTTGGAGAGTGTTATTTCAGTTCTGTCAGAGTTATAGTTCAAGAGTATTTCAATGACAAAGTATCCCCCTCCCATCCCTTTTACTGATGTAACACTTTTCAGCCAGATCAGAAGGGAGGTGCCCAGGTAGACTGCAGAGAGGGACAATCTTCAATTAAGATAAGGGAAAAACCTGAAAAACTTGTCAAGGGGGGCAGGGCTTTCATTGTTCTAATAGAAAGAAAATTGTCCCCTTCTGTTATCTGTCTGGTCTATGGACTGGATTCCACATCTGAGAAGAGATGGCTTACACTAGGTAAAAGGGACAGGAGGGAAAACTTTACTTGTGAATATCTCTCAAACCATAAAGGTTTGAGAAATAAGACTTATATCGTTCTTTATGTTTTTTTAATGCCTACAAAATAAAATAAAGAAAAAATGAAGTATTACTATCCCTTTAAGGAACTTTGTTAAGAAATAGCAAGATGATTATACCTAATATTTAATGATTTACTTTCATCAGGCATAGTGTTCTTTGACTGGAGGAAACATATGGTACCATTATTAAAAATGGGACAAGATTTAAACTGGGAAACTATCGATCTGTGTACTCATCTTCAGTAGAGGGTAAGATATTAGAAGGCTTACTAAGCAATAGTATTCAGTATGTTACAGCCAACAACATTATTATTAGGAATCAATGTGTTTTTTTCTTTCTTTTTTTTTTTTTTTTTTTTTTTTTTATAAAACAGATCTTATCCAACTAATTTATGAAAGCAGTAACCTGGACAAATGTATTACTGTGTATAACTGTATTTTGCAAAAGCCTTACTAAAGGTTACTTCATAAATTAAAATGCTTTGAATTTAGAGCTGATATCTGTGCATGGACAGAGAACTGGTAAAATTATAGATTGAATGGAGTTGTTCTAAACTGAACCTTTTTAAGTTAGTACAAAATTGTAAGTGGAGTGATACAAGGTTCAGTTCCGGGCTTAGTGTTTTTTAATTCATTTATTAATGATTGAAGTGGGTATTGAAAGTAATGTTTCAATATTTGCTGATGACTCTAAACTGTGTACAGAAATACATCCAGAGCATTATGTTTTTTCTCTGCAGAAGGATTTGAATAAGTTGAGTGAATGGGTGGAAAAGTGGTAATTATGTCTGAATATAGATAAATCTAAAGTTATGGATTTGGACTGTAGAAACAAACATGACTCATATACACTAAATCGGAAACTACTTGGGGAATCCTTATTAGAGGAAGATTTAAGAGTACTGATAGACAATAGACTTCATAGCAGGGTGTCACTCAGCCACTGTAAGGACCAATAGGGCCCTTTCCTGTTTAAAGGATTATGGCTGCACGGAATGGAAATATAATTCTACCCTTATATACAATTCCACAATTATTTAAATGGGGCTTTTAACTCTAGGAATTCTAGAGAAGTCTCTAACTCATTGACGGTACAAGGAAGTTAAATCACTTAAAGTGATAGTAATGTTTCATAAAAAAGCAGCTCTGATTAATCTTCATAGTATTTAGGCCATGGAGAGTGTTGTTTCAATACTGTCAGACTGTAGTTCAAGAGTAATTGAATGATAAACTATCCCCCTCCTGTCCCTGTTACCTAGTGTAAGCCGCCTCCCCTCAGATGTGGAATCTGGTCTCTTGACAGGACAGCTCACAGCAAGGGACAATCTTCTTACTTTGACCATAAGGAAAACTCTGCCCCCCCCCATTTGACAGGTTTCTCAGTTTTTTCCTTATGCTCACTGAAGATTTTCCCTCTCTGTGATCCATCCAGACAGTCTTGCTGCTCTGAGATGAGCAGTGTTAAACAGTAAAAGGGGAGGGAGGGGAATATTTTATCATTCAACTAGTGTAAAAGCCTGTGTACACGGGCCAAGGTCCGGGTAATGTTAACCCTTTGAGTGCCAGAGGGGTATGCAAAGCATTGCTTTGCAATGTATTGCATGCCCCTCTGGCACTCAAAGGATGAAGCGGCCGCTTCCTCACTGCTCCACGTGATGCAGTCTTGCGTCGCCTCACTCACGTGATGCAACCATGCGCAGTAGAGACTGCCCGAATGCGGGCAGTCTCTACTGTGCATGACTGCATCGTGACAAACATCCTAGTGAATTATTATATAGGATTACTCTTGAACTACAACTCTGACAGTATTGAAATAACACTCTCCATTGCCCTAATGCTATGAAGATTAATCAGAGCTGCTTTTTTGTGAAACATTACTATCCCTTTAACAGTTTTTTTTCTGAAAATTGTGGACAAAATCATTTACTTTTACACTTTCTGATGACCATTGGATTGTTTTACAATAAATATTACAATGTCTTCTGCTTTCCATATCTTTATAAATGCACATAGTAGCATATTTGAGAATTGTGCATCTCTTGAGAGCTGCCTCTCTGCTTTTACTTCTTAGTATGATTTTCTGTCTTTCCTAATTCCGCAGCTTTTTTTTTTTACCTATTTAATGCATGTCTTCCTTTGAGAGTAGTCACTTTTTCCATCAGTCATCTTTTTTAGTCATTAATCCCATAAATTGTGTTTTGCATCATAGATTGGAAAATGATCACTCGGTTGATCTGCATCAAATGTATCTACTTCTTCTTGAGGTTCCACAAACATTAGATCAGTGGAATTAAAGAACAATAATGTATTTTTAAGTCAGTCATAGATAATGATATGTCATCACTAAAATAAACTTTGTCTCATCTTAAAGAAACAGTCAAACTAACGATACTTTTTATCATTTTTACCCTTTTTTAACACCTTTTTGTCCTTGACAGTGATATCACTGAGTTTATGTTTCCAAGGATCTTTCTGGTTAGGAACTGTAAAGCAGAGGTACTTTTGCAGTCTCTTTGCAGCAATGAGTGCTCACTGGCTTTATCTCACAGTTTCCTTTTGAAGGAAGGGATACATTTGTAGATGAAACCAGTTATATACTGCTATGTGATCCATGCCACATTATTCAAATTAAGATATTATTTTAATTATTAATTTTACTTTTTATTTTTAATGGTATTTGCAATATTGGAGCTTCCACCTTTCAAGATGTTGTCATTTTATCTTGCTTTAGCATTATTATTATTCTGAAATAAATACTACCATCTACACCTACAAAGACATACACTTAACTTACTCTGTCCACTATGAATTTTGGACAGAGTTATTAAAGGAGCAGTAAACCTTTTTATGAAAAAAAATATATATTTTAGGGCGTTTCCTGTTGCATAAAACAAGAGAACTACAACTGCTGAGAGATGCATATTTCCAGCAGTATTAAAGTTTAATACTGTTTTTTTTTTTTACATTGGCAGTGCCCTCTAGTGGTCAAATTCCAATTAGTAATTCTGTTACATTCTAATGGAGAGGAAAGCCAGTGACTTACAGTTCTCCATTGAATGTGATAGAAACTGCTGAGTCACTTCCTGTCAGTTAGAACTTCCAGGAAGTAAACATACAGTAAATTCACTTCCTGGTTATTTGAACTGCTATAACATTTGAATAAAACAACTGAAAGCAGTTCGAGTGACCTTGTTTTACTCAACAGGAAAGGCACTATAACATACATGTTTTTATAAAAAAAAGTTTACTGCTCCTTTAATCCCACAGAAGATCACTATGTGCAATGGGAGTAGTATACATCCAGTTAGCAATTGTCATATCCACCTCCATAGATATGATATGATATGATATTCTTGAGAAAGGTCCGTTGTGGACCGAAACGTTGACCATCAATGTTGCAATATTTGAGCTTTAAATAAATGATCTTGAAGAAGACCCACGGGTGCTGCCCAATTCTTTCTATTTATATATATATATATATATATATATATATATATATCAAATTTCCAGCCAGAGGCACTCCCAACACTTATAGATGAATGCCTGGGTGCCGATAATCCAGTATTACAATCGTTTCAGTAAATCAGCACACTCAGGACTGCTCTTTGGTGTGATGTTTCTTTATTACTAGAGCAAGGTTTCGATCCCTAGCTGGGATCTTTGTCAAGATACCGAAAGTAGTGACCCATCCCCCATTATATACCCTATGACCCTTTAGGAATAAACATATCCCGCCAAATCACAAAACTATAATTTAACAAACAATATACATATCAGACAATTTTTTGTCTTCACCAGACAAGAACACCCTGTGTTCAACATGAATATTGCACCCGTGTATAAAATTAAAAACGGAGATAATTCGGATCGTGATGTCACTAGCTTCGCCAATACGGGCCAATCATCTTGAAATAATCCTAATTACTAGACCTTCCCAATAAGAATCAATACATAATAGATAACTTGATAATTCAAAATGTTCACAACATACAAAATGATTGATCCGCACAAAAAATACCATGATATGGTCTCCCTCGCATTGCACAGCCTTGAATTCCTGAATTATCGTATTAGCGGCTAAACATATATCGGTGTATAGACACCTAATGAAAAAAATACACCCAACAGAGGACGATTTAAATAAAGATACTTATACAGAATGGATCATAGTATCTTTAGACAGAACATGAATGAACATTGTTATTATTTAAGAGAAAATATCTT
The DNA here is from genome assembly GCA_037306005.1 of Rhinophrynus dorsalis. NCBI lineage: Eukaryota > Metazoa > Chordata > Amphibia > Anura > Rhinophrynidae > Rhinophrynus > Rhinophrynus dorsalis. Next base: position 44,962,343 of record CM074720.1, read on the forward strand.
TTGTGAAAGAGTGCTAAGTCCTGCAGAGACCACGGATACACCCGAAATACATTAACGTCTATCTCTAATTCCTAACAGAGCTTAAGACTCATTCAAAAGAGATATTCTGAGTAAGAACCTTTAAGCCCTCACTGTTACCTCGGTATCAATAAGTTCACTGCCTTCTCTTACTCAGAGCACATGTTCCGAGGCTCACTAATCCAATAATGGAATGTGCGCTTCAATGAAATAATAGATACATAGTTGTTCTCTCTTGGTATGGTAATAAATACAATGTTACACTCGATAAATACAATGTTACACTCGACTAGTCTGCTTCCTATTGAGATCCCTCAGGATGCCAGACTGCTTACTGATATAATTAAAATGGTGAAGATAACAATGTCCAACCTTGTTAGTATTCTGCCAGAATATTCCTTGCCAGAATACTATCTTAATCATAATGAGCAGTAACCATATTTATTCTACCGATGGCTTTGTAACTGTATCGTCTGCTGTCGGTTGTATAGACGGTGTATAAAGATTTAATTATGCCGCCCACTTCCACGAGAAATAATAAGATTACCACAATCCAGTAGTATTTAAAAACAGAACCCAGAGCCAAAATGGAATACATCCCATCATCGAATACTTCTTGTGATGGGTTTTTACTACAATGCTCAACACTCTTTTATAACACCTACAGGATACCGTGAATATCAATGATATTAGGCAGATAAAAGTGTCCATAATTATGCAACTTATGATTAGTCACTTGTCATAATTGACCACCCTTTCCCTTCAAAACTGCATCAATTCTTCTAGGTTCATTTTGTAGAAATATATAATCAGGTGTATGATTAAACACATTAAAAACTGGATCAGGAACAGCCAAGCTCAGCTAACAAGGTGAGGTTGTTGAACAACATGGCAAAACTGAGCTCAGCAACAAGACACAAGGTAGTTGTACTTCATCAGCAAGATCTCTCCCAGGTGGAAATTTCAAGGCAGACAGTGGTTTCCAGATGTGCTGTCCAAGCTCTTTTGAAGAAGCACAAAGAAACAACGAGCAACGTTGAGTACCATAGATGCAGTGGTTGGCCAAGGTAACTTAGTGCAGCAGATGAAATACACATCATGCTTACTTGCCTTCGCAATTGGAAGATGTCCAATAGTGCCATCAGCTCGAATTTTCAGAAAACAGTAGGACCCTGGTATACCCATCCACTGTCCAGGGAAGTCTGGACAGAAGTGGTCTTCATGGAAGACTTGCACCCAAAAAGCCATACCTCCGACGTGGAAACAAGGCCAAGCGATTCATCTATGCACGAAAACACAGGAACTGAGGTACAGAAAAATGGCAGCAGATGCTCTGGACTGATGAGTCAAAATTTGAAATGTTTGTCTGTAGCAGAATGCAGTTTGTTCACCAAAGAGCTGGAGAGCTGTACAAGAATGAGTGTCCACAGGCAACAGTGAAGCATGGTGGAGGTTCCTTGCAAGTCTGGCGCTGCATTTCTGCAAATGGAGTTGGGGATTTGGTCAGAATTAATGATATCCCCAATGCTGAGAACTACAGGCAGATATTTATCCATAATACAATACCATCAGGGAGGCATTTGACTGTCCCAAATTTATTCTGCAGCATGACAATGACACCAAACATACAGCCAAATTCATTAAGAACAGAGCTCTGATCTCAGTCATTGAATCTGTCAGGGATTAAATGGAGAGAGAAAAGCAACTGAGGCTGCCTAAATCCACCTAAGAAAAAATGAAAAACACCCAAGTCAGTCTCATTCACAATAAGCTCCTTAATAGTGACTTTTTAGAGCCAAGTTAATACATATGCGTCTGTACATAACGCAGTCACATATGGGGCATTATTTGCAAATTGTGACTGGTTATCGAAGTTTATTTATAAGAATTATACCCATGGATGTCTACAGTCAATATTAAAGTACTATTAGTTCCAATAACTTGTGACCTTTTATTGTCACATTGATACATATGGCCAAAATATATTCAGATTTGTACACTTTACTAATACTTTAATAATTCCTTGGCTTGAGTTATTTTTCTGACTAACGACATACAGTAAATCACAGTAATTAGCTTTTTCTCCATATGCTGTTAATGTAATATATCCACTGTAAGTGGTTACTTTCTCCAGAACACTTTAATAATATTTAAATTCTGAATTATAAAGAACATAATATTTGGCACTTCTTGCTATATATGATTCCATCAGGTCTCTGGGGTATTTTTAAGAAGTCTGTGAGGTAGTTTGGCTTATTTTCTACATTTTAAGGAAAAAAAGATTGGCACTCTATAATGATAAATCTCCAAGCCATTACAAAGTGCCACTCAGTCTCAATATTTCTGAAAGAAAACATATAGAAACTTATGGGGCTTGTGAATTGGAGCTTTAAAAGACCCACAAACTTGGCCTAATCTTCTTATTTTAGTAGCTCTAAGGACCAAACCAAAGGTTGGGAGGTCTTGTATTGAACTTGTAACCCCATCTTACTTTACTATGGCAGGAAAAGCCTAATAGCTCCTTACAAATGTTGCCCTTGAGAGTTTTTTCAAGAGATTACATTTTCAGTCAGTCCTTCATGTCATGTACATGGAGACAGAGACATGATGGTTGCTGGCAGTTCCTTCCTACTGAAGCAGGAAGAATGCATAAACATACTTAAAGGGATAGTAATGTTTCATAATAAAAGCGGCTCTAATTAATCATCATAGTATTTGGACTTCGGAGAGTGTTTTTCAATTCTGTCAGAGTTGTAGTTTAAGAGTAATTCAATGACAAAATATCCCCCTCCCGCCCCTTTTACTGATGTAACACTGCTCAGCCAGATCAGAAGGGAGCTGCCCAGGTAGACTGCAGAGAGGGACAATCTTCAATTAAGATAAGGCAAAAACCTGAAAAACTTGTCAAGGGGGGCAGGGCTTTCATTGTTCTCATAGGAAGAAGATTGTCCCCTGCTGTTATCTGTCTGGTCTGTGGACTGGATTCCACATCTGAGAAGAGATGGCTTACACTAGGTAAAAGGGGCGGGAGGGGAAACTTTGCTTATGAATATCTCTCAAACCATAAAGGTTTGAGAGATAAGACTTATATCGTTCTTCATGTTTTTTTAATGCCTACAAAACTAAATAAAGATAAAATGAAGTATTACTATCCCTTTAAGGTTACCATGTGCAATTAGCTGAGCTTGAGGTCCTCTTGTTCTGCTAGCAACTGCCATGTCTGTCTCCGTGGACATAACCTCTAGGACAAATTAATGATGTTACCTTTTGAACAAAGACACAAGGAAAACATTTATAAGGATCATTAGGTTTTTCTGGCCATGTTGAGATAAGACAGTAATTCTTCTTATTAAGAGGAATTAGTTCTCCTTTGAGTTAAATCTGTAGCAATATTGGTATATGCAATTATTTCTGTATTTTATAATCAGTGTTCTGTAAGGAGAAAAGTGGCTTACAATATAAAGCTATAGCTATATTTATTCCCTTCGATACCAGAAAGTGCTCCACTGCATTTTCTTTCTAGTGATCTCTCTAATAAAGTTTTTATTGAAACAATTGTATTAAACACATACCATAAGATAAAAACCCACAAAACACATTTAAAGTGTAAACATATATATATATATCTATAATAAAATTAAAGAAAAACACACTCACGGATTGATGGTCAAAAATATCACAATATATTAAAGCAACAACACTCAGTCCTCTCTACGGGACCTTTTAGCTTGATGAAGGTCCCCGTAGAGAGGACTGAAACATTGTTGCTGTTCACTTGCCCTTTTTTCCTTAATAGTGTTGTTTTAATATACTGTGATATTTGTGACCATCAATCTATGAGTGCATTTTTCTTTATTTGTTCAATTAATCTCATATATATATATATATATATATATATATATATATATATATATATATTCCTCCAAATCAGCACTCTCAGGACTGCTCAGAAAGTCATATATAGCTTATTTATTTAGATCAACGTTTCGATCCCTCACAGGGTATCTTTCTCAAGACAGGTGTCTTGGGAAAGATCCCCTGTGACGGATCGAAACATTGATCTAAATAAATAAGCTATATGTGACTTTCTGAGCAGTCCTGAGAGTGCTGATTTGGAGGAAGTTAGAGACTGGATTATCCGGCACCCAAGCAATCACTTACTTATGTTGAGAGTGTGCTCTTTCTGCATATATATATATATATATATATATATATATATATATTTATATGTGTATGAATATTTGCAGAGTATATTGGTTTAAAACTTACATTTTCCTTTTTCAACATTCTGTCTTGCTACAATACCTGCCTGTCAAACTCAGATTTCTAGGGGCTTACAAATATAAACACAAATGATTCTATTTCCAGCATTGCTGCTGTAGTAGTGTAACCCCACCCAGCAGATAAAAATGGGTGACACCCGGACACTCAAAAAGCTGAAAAGAAATAACAGGAACTACATACTATTTAGGCATAAGCAACCTGTAAAACCAACAACTACTGCAACTAAAAACATAATCTTAGCATTGAAGAACCCATAATAGAAAGTCTACAGCATATGATTTTTAATTTTTGCACAATAGTTGCCCATTAAAGTGAGCGGCCCAATTGAGGGTAAGTGTAAAATGATAAGGAATGAGGCATGACTTGCTAATGAACCATCCTACATACTAGTAACAGACCTTGTTGCACTGAAGAGTGCCAAAAAGGAGCTGAGAATGGTGGTGGACCCCCTTCATGGTGTGCTCATTATCAAATGAAAAACTCATACCACTGTAGTGGATAGTCATGTTGATTATATTTCGCAGAAGAAGATGATTCATGCCTTACCATTTTTATTTATTTAAATGTGTTTATTTATTATAGAGGTAGGGTAGCGATACTTCTGAAAACATGATTTTGATTGAGGCCTGCATGTCATTTTCAGGCTCTGAAGTATCACTTCCTAATAGAGTCGTACATGGAAGTTGCTGGCAGAACCACGGGACACAAGCAAGATAAGGTATATTGTATATAAATGAAGGATACAGCAGGTGATGAATAAATATGTCTTTATTAGAACCAGTCACTTATACAGATAGTACACAAGTGTATGAAGATCAAATGTATCAGTCTGATAATCTTCACACCAACTCCTGAACACCCGTAAGGACAATCTCCAGAAGAAGTCAACAGGTAAGTGTGTACAAAAGAAAAAACTATAACAAAATCAAATATTTCACTAGATTGTGGTTGACAAAATATCATAAGCTTCCAAACATCTGTATAGAATACTAAACAGATTAAATGGATAACCATATAATAAATGTGCTCAACAAGCTACAACCTATATAGAAACCGATAATGGTCACATAACTAACACACTTAGGGCCATATGTTCAAAAAAGTAGCAAAATAGCTTTTGTCGTTTGTAACAACATTTCAAAGTACAGTGTCGTTGGGCTCATTAATATTTTCAGAGAGTGTCAGTTGTGATTGGAAATATGTCATTTGTCATTGAAGTACGATTCCTGACTGAAATTGTCGTATGTAACGACAAAAATGCCTTACGTAAAGACAAAAATATTGGTACGTAGGTATGGTAATTGAGTTTTTGTTGTGTTTCCTTCAATTATTATAGGTTTCTCTCATTCAGAACTTCACATTCCCTCCACTTTTTTCTTAATGTACAAATTTTGTCTTTTACAAGCCATTTTTTGTCATTGTATACGACAAATTTTCTTTTCCTCTATACGACACTGGAGAATAGTTTAGCCACGCCCCTTTGCCTGGCAATTTTGGAGTTGTGTTGTACACAATGGACATTACTAGTTTTTGCCGTATACTCTATAGAAAATATGTTGTTCATACAATTACATATTTTTGTCGTTCATACAACATTTTTTTGTCGTTATCCTTTTGAACATATGGCCCTTATAGTGTGCAATACTTGATGCATCCCAACATGTCAGCATAAAGTGTCTAGTGGAGTGAAGTGATAACAGTAAACAAATATATGCATAACAAGATACACCTTACATATAGCAGTAGATAGATAGCAGAGATAATAGCACTCATTCTATGACATCCACAGAGAATGAAATACTTTCAGTGTCACCAGCTGTTGTTAGAAAAGCCAACCTTATCAAATACAAAATATTATAATAATAGTGTCAAAAAGACTGGGGCTCCAAGCCCTAAATGACTAAGACAATGGGTCAAAAAACATATAAAACACTCAATGAAAAAAAAAAAAAAAAAAATAAATAAAATACAATAAAATATAAAATTGATAAAATAATAATAATAGTCCACATGAATCTGTCTAATGTTTCACCTGGTATAAAGGACTAATATTGCACATAGGTTGAAAACTAAAGGTCACAGTCACATGTGGAAAAAATACAAAGATATCTCTCAATAAATGTTTAAAGACAGTAGGGAATAAATGGACTCACAATAATGTAGATTCCTTGAGTGGCATGTTCACGCCAATATTTGCAGTGTAGAGGTCATAGTCTTCGATTTCATCTTAGCCAACAAACAAGGCTTGACAGATCACCTGCTGTCTTTCATTACAGCTATAAGATCTCGTTAGCAATCTCCTGTTGCTTCTATAGTGTTGCACCCATGATAGGCCGCAAGGTAACTTAGACATTTCCTGCCAAGACTCACACTATCAGATGAAATACTCTGCCAGACTTGGAGTTCTTTGTTCACTTCACCCACCAGCGTACCACATGGGACTTCCTAAAAATAAGAATTTGGAGTGTGCCGATAAGTACAAGCCAAATTTCCCCATCACTTGCACTATCTTCATCTATGTAAATAATATTGTATTATTAAAATCTCCGACGCCTTTCGAAGTGTATCCTTACTTCTTCATCAGGGATAAGATGTATAAACCTTCCCATCAAACAAAAATAATAAAAGTAAAATAAAAAAGATCTATTAGAGAATGAAAATAATAACATATTCAATGACCCACAGAGATGTAAACATCCACTATAACTGCAGCCAATGTATTATGCTGAGATAATCCTTATAACATAAAGTAGTAGAATGCGTCACTCACTGTGAGCCCTAACCGCACATGCGCAGTAGAAAGTCTCTAATGTGCATATGTGGTTTCGCACACAGGGAGCTTCGCTGTGAGCCATCTGGTGCTCCCCGCTAAGGATCAGCACGTTCAGCGACTCTCTACTGCGCATGCCTGCAGTCATGCACAGTAAAAACTCGCCGAATGCGCTGCCCCGCTCAGGACGGCTCACATCCTGTCTCTGCTCACGGCTCCGGAGCAGCAGTGGGGGCACCTGGGTGCACTTTAGCTTCCATACTAGTCACATAATATATTTCAAAGGGAAATCATGTCTATGTGTCCACACAGTCTGCCAGAACACAAAATATAATTGTGTCCCTAATCAAAGTGTGTTCACATAGACATGTAAAATGCACACACACACACACACACATATATATATATATATATATATCTTTCAAATTACAGAAAAAACATAATTTAAAAAAAAACAAAAATCTTCATTTCTATATTTAAACTGTAAATCCATTCCATCTCTCTCTTCTAAACATATAGGCAACAAGAGGGGAGATTTACTAAGTGGTGATAAAGAGGTGATAAAGTTGAGATGACTTCTCCAGTTTATTACTTCTCCAGTTCCTATGTTATTCTATGGAGTCTATATGCACTAAGTTCTCCAAAGTTGAAGAAATCTGAGTGCATAGGCTCCACAGAATAACATAGGAACTGGAGAAGTGATAAAATGGAGACGTCATCTCCCCTTTATCACCACTTAGTGAATCTCCTCCCATGGTCTCTCTTTTCCAGTTTCTATCTACTTTCTTTATTGCTAGAAAATACATGTATTTGGGATTAGAGTGGTGAGATTCTGCAGTGTGTGGACGAACTGTTTCAACTACTAGTTTTTATGTTGTATACATGTTTCATTATCCTATCACACAATCTTCTTTTTGTGCTGCCAATATACTGCTTTTGACATGTGCACTGTATTAAATAAATGACTCCCTTTGTATTGCATGTAATAACATTACCTATTTAAAACCTCACAAGTTACCATGGACTGGAATTTAATTAAACTTCCACTGACATTACAGGGCTTACATCCCACAAAGTCGCCACATCTGTATAATGAGCCATGTTTTTGTATTATTTTTCCCACTATCTGATTGTAAAATGTCCCAGCATTTGTATATGATTTTTGGAACATTTGATAACCTGAATTATACCATAAAACAAAAGGAATATGTTGTTTTCTATCTACCCCCGTCTTACCATCTCTCAGTAAATACTTTTTACAAATTGTATACTGTAATACTTCTATCTAATTCTTTTTCTGAATAAATCTTTTCTACAAATCTTTCTTTAAAGGGATAGTAATGCTTCGTTTTATCTTTATTTTATTTTGTAGGCATTAAAAAAACATGAAGAACGATATAAGTCTTATCTCTCAAACCTTTATGGTTTGAGAGATATTCACAAGTAAAGTTTCCCCTTCCTCCCCTTTTACCTAGTGTAAGCCATCTCTTCTCAGCTGAGGAATGCAGTCCATAGACCAGACAGATAACAGAAGGGGAGAATCTTCTTCCTATGAGAACAATGAAAGCCCTGCCCCTTGACAAGTTTTTCAGGTTTTTCCCTTATCTTAATTGAAGATTGTCCCTCTCTGCAGTCTACCTGGGCACCTCCCTTCTGATCTGGCTGAGCAGTGTTACATCAGTAAAAGGGGCGGGAGGGGGGATACTTTGTCATTGAATTACTCTTGAACTACAATGCTTACAGAATTGAAATAACATTCTGATTAATTAGAGCTGCTTTTATTATGAAACATTACTATCCCTTTAAGCACTTTAGCTTGTTCTTGATATTGATCTAAATCTGTACAATTTCTCCTAATTCTTTTACTCTCTGCTTTTGGAATATTTTTCAATCATGGCACAAAATGGCAGCGCTCTAGAGATGTGTGGCTATTAGTGTGCAGTAGTTTGGAAAAAGGTATTGGTCTTCACTCTACTCTCTTCAACGTAGTCAAATCCAGTAAATTGATAGTTTCAGAACTGTATATGACTAAATTTCAAATTATATTGATTAATATTTATATACTGAATAAAAGATTCTAAAGACTCTACTGTACCATCCCAAATTAAAAAAAAAAAATTGATATATCTCTGCCAGAACATCAGGTTTGCTCCAAAAGGGTTGTTATGCCAAATGGACTGGTTGTCCCAAAAACCCATGTACAAATTTCCATAACTAGTCACAAACCTGGTGCCCATGTCCAAATCGTGTGTCTGTAAATAAATGTGATTATTAAACCAAAATAACTGTGTCTCAAAATAAACAAAATTAAAGAACAAATACATGTAATGGAGCATAGTCCGTTACTGGAGCCCTTGTCTGGGCCTGGAACTGTTATTCCAAGAACCCCAGAGACTATGGACATTTCCGGGCCCTACAAGACTGACAACCATGGACTACTGGCTTGCTTCCAAGGAAATGGGAAGCAAGGGTTAATTATTTGAGTATGGGCAAAGTTACTTCCAATGTGTATCCTAGCCACTCAAGCCAGTGTATTGTGAACTGTACTGAGACCCCCTGCCGTGTGTTAATTCATTCACGCCCCTCAAGTCTTTGTGTCCATTGCCTAAGTTCATCAACCCTTTTCTTTAGTAATGCAATCATGTCTGTGCCATTGTAATTGCTTGGACCATTTGCTGTTGGTCCTTTGTCTTTTATATTGTTGTTATTATATTATCCTTGTGACTCGCCTATTGTATCCTGTCCGATCATGCATTGCAATGTGGTTTCTGTGTACAAATATGTGTGGTTTGGTTGAATAAAGTCTTATTCTGAGTGAACAAGTGACTGTCTGCTGCCAGCTTCCTGCAACCCGAATTTGTATGCTGTCAGGCAGTGACGTGGACTCCATCTTCTCTTTCCTGTGTTCCAGAGATCCTGGGACTCCGGGGACTGCGAGCTACAGTCAGGTCGAAGCCATTCGACCTTTCTCGGTTCCTGCTACATTTTCCTCACTCTCTACCCATCTGCACCGAGTATCCTGAATCGTTGACTGTCTGATGCCAGCTTCCTGCAACCCGACTTTTCCATAGAATGGTCTAGCAACAGGGCCAATGTAAATTTTCAGGCCACTGTGATATTGCACCTAAAAAATTCAAAAGGGACTGACAGAGCAGGCTCACGGATGTCACTATGGCAAGATGTCTGTGCTTCCTGCTACTGTCAGCCTCGGAAAAAGTTTAAAATCTGTTAAACCAGGTAATAATTCTGGCGACTAGTTCTACTAAGCAGCTAGTCGCCAGATGGGGACTAGATTCAGATAAAGTTTTTGTGGGGTGGTAGTTCCCCTTTAAATGAATAATTTTTAATCAAATTCATTAAAAGTTATGTCTTATGGATGACACATGGCCATCACTTTGAGCGTCTCTTTATGAGAATGGTGAGTTTAATATTTCTAATAAGGGAAACTAAAACGCAGTTAAAACACTTTTTCTCATACAATTTTGTTTTTTGTTATTAGTTTGAAAATGTGTCATAAAGTATTAAAAATGACTGTAAGAAGATCTTGATGAGTATTGCCCTTGAAAATTCTGATGTTAAAAATGTCTTTGATTTTGTCTTTGAAACGAAACTGTTCAAAGAGACAGATATTTTTTGTCTTTAAAATAACACATTTTCAAATACTTTTTTTAACCAGTTAAATCTATAGTACTGCTCCTATCTCCTGTACACAATATTTTAATTTGTCTTCTCCAAGTTCAGACCATTTTTATGTTGTTGAGAAAAAATGACATTAATCATTTCTGAAAATACCTTACAATATGATGTAGATTAAACCACACCCAGTTTTAAGATGGCTCTTTCCCATTGAAGGAGATGGTGGAATTGGATGCAAAAAATGATAGTAACGTGTCTGAGAACTGACAGACCATGGCGCAATAACTTTTTTATTCTGATTACAGACAATTTCAGTTACCACCACTTTTTTAACTTCTCACTCTCAGAAGGCATTACAATGGCATCTGACGCCACGTTTTTAAAACCCTGAGGTACTAAATGAAGTATATTTAGTGTCATTAGTCCAATGAAAAAAAAAAAAACTTGGCCCAAGATATAACCCAAAGTTGGTGTTCTCCTACAGGTAATTCTGCATCCATTCTGCAACACCTCCTGCAGGATATCAGTTGGTGAGATAGCTCAGTGGTAAAGCCCTGCCTGTAGAACATCTTTGAACATTAAAGGAGCATTAAACTTTTTCCTGAAAAAATATATATTGTAGGGATTTTCCTACTGAGTAAAATAAGGGTACTCCCACTGCCAAGAGATTTATATTTCCAGAGTTATTACAGTTTAAACCCATGTTTTTTTACATTAGCAGTGTCCTCTAGTGGTCAAATTCTAAATAGTTTTTCAGTTACATTCCAATGTAGAGGAAAGTCAGTGACTTACAGTTCTCCATAGAATGTGATAGAAACTGCCTGTTACTTCCTGTCAGTTAGAACTTCCAGGAAGTAAACACAGTAAATTCACTTCCTGGTTATTTAAACTGCTATAATTTTTGAATAAAACATCTGACAGCAGTTGGAGTGACCTTGTTTTATTCAGCAGGAAAAGATCTATACAATATGTGTTTTTATAAAAATAAGTTTACTGCTCCTTTAACCCCTTAACGACATGTGACGTACTATGACCGTCACGGTCCTTGAAATACTCAAGGACCGATGACGGTCATAGTACGTCACGTACTTTTTACTTACAGCGCTCTACCGGGAGCGCTGTAAGTAAAAATAGGGCCTGAAATTGACCGCTCCAAGATCGGAGCGATCTCTATCAGGCCCCATAATGACGTGCCGATACACGCGACAGATCACGTGTACCGGCGCGTCCAAGTGCTCCTATGCGGTTATTATGGGACGGAAATGTCCCAGGACCGCCGGTCCTTAAGGGGTTAAGGCTGCAGGTTCGAATCCCTGCAGCATCAACTCATCCTTCCGAGGTCAATAAATGAGTCCCATTGTTTGGGTAATAATAACATCTATTATTCAGCTGCCCATTTGGTTAATTCCAAGAGCGTGTTCTGATAGCAGTTTGAGTCCCACTGGGAGAAATGTGCTATATAAAAACTAGTTGTTATTATATCCCCATGCATATGGCATTCCGGATTGAGTGAAGGTGTTATCTTTTGAACAAAGGCACAATGTCAAAATACATTGGGGCCATTAGGATTTTATGATCATAATAAGGTAAGCAGGAGGTTATTACTAGAAGGTGTTACTTCTGCTTTAAATGTACTGTTCATTGCCAATTATCTATTGTGTAGAAATGTCTTTTTTAATGTTACAAATCTCTTTTATCCCAAACTAGTGTAAAAGCCCGTGTACACGGGCCAAGGTCCGGGTAATGTTAACCCTTTGAGTGCCAGAGGGGTGCGCAACGCAACGCATTGCTTTATAATGCGTTGCGTACCTCTCTGGCAATCAAAGAGTTAAGAGGCCGCTACCTTACTGCTCCATGAGATGCAGTCTTGCGTTGCCTCACTCACGCAATGCAATCATGCGCAGTAGAGACTGCCTGAATGCAGGAAGTCTCTACTGTGCATGTCTGCATTGTTACAAACATCCTAGCGAATTATTACATAGGATGTACAATACATGCAATAACTAGTAAATGGAGAGGACCATTATAGAGCTCTGCTTTGTTTTAAACATCACAATGAGGAATGCTGAATTAATCACAGTGAGATAATTCCATCACCCGGCACCACACATAGTTATGTGAGACTGCGGTACACCATGTTTATAATGAGAAACATAAAGGAAAAACAGACCACAGTACATTTATATATCTACGCAAAGAAGAGGGCTTTTGGATAAAAGGTTCATTTTCCATCATAAATGTGCTAAGAAATATAACATTACTGGAAGAGGAATGGAAAATCGAATAGAATCCATACCTCACACAGCATTGCCAGGTGCTGTAACTCCAATATACATGAATCCCCTTGTTAAGCAATAAGGCACATCAGGGGATTGTGTGTGTGTTCCAGGTATTTACAAGAAGCTGTAAATATTTTGTGTGTGAATATAACCAGGTGGGTTTAGATCAGAGGAAATATTATTCCTACAGACCTCTACAAAGAGAATTTTTAAAGCTAGATGTGAGAAACAATACCTCCTACATCACTCACATTCATCGCTTGCATCCAAGGGGTTAATCAAAAGCTTAACAGGATTCTAGCAGAAAAGCATCACTTTAACCCTTTGGGTGCCAGAGGAGTACACAACTTGCATGCCCCTCTGGCACTCAAAGGGTTAATCTAACATGAGGGTTTAAAGGGATAGTAATACTTCATTTTATTTTTATTTTATTTTGCAGGCATTAAAAAAACATGAAGAACGATATAAGTCTTATCTCTCAAACCTTTATGGTTTGAGAGATATTCACTAGCAAAGTTTCCCCTCCCGCCCCTTTTACCTAGTGTAAGCCATCTCTTCTCAGATGTGGAATCTGGTTGTAAGACCAGACAGATAACAGTAGGGGACAATCTTCTTCCTATGAGAACAATGAAAGCCCTTCCCCCCTTGACACGTTTTTCAGCTTTTTCCCTTATTTTAATTGAAGATTGTCTTTCTCTGCAGTCTACCTGGGCACCTCCCTTCTGATCTGGCTGAACAGTGTTACATCAGTAAAAGGGGTGGGAGGGGGATACTTTGTCATTGAATTACTCTTGAACTACTATTGAAATAACACTTTCCAAAGTCCAAATACTATGATGATTAATTAGAGCTGCTTTTATTATGAAACATTACTATCCCTTTAAGGGAGGAAAAGGTTCTGTTTTTGTAGCTGGTGGGAGCTTTGACCCCAATTAACCTCCCTGTTTAATTTTCATTTGGATGAGTGAATGCTAATTCCAACGGGATTGTTTTATTGCAATGAAAATGTATATTCCGTTGTAAAAACAAAGTCACGAACTGAAGTAAGATTTATTCACAGAGATATTTATCTTGTGTCCCAAAATGTGGGCATCTCACCTTGATACCCATGTGCACCTTCCCAATGAAGAAATCTGCTTTTGTTGATAGAAACATGCTGATTTCTATTACATAATTGTGGTGGAAATCAACTGCACTATAACAGCCAAATAAAAATCCCCAAATTCCCACTGATTTAAACATCTACATGATAGATTGGTGTGCAAAGCATTGTGAAGGGTTAAATGGGACTGTAAACTCCTTGAATGCTAGACAGGTTAACAATGCATTGTACAGCAAGGCATTGGAAAGATCTTTCTCATTGAAGCAGTTGAAAGACCCATTTAACTCTACTGGAAATGTAAATAATTTTTTTAATTCTCTATGGGACCGCTGGTGTGATCCAGAATGTCTCCAGAATTCTTGCAGAATAGTCTGCTGAGCTACTTATGTTTTTATAAGATTTACAAATCTGCTTTATAGTAGTGGTTCTCAGTCTATGTTCTATGTAACTGCAGGGGTCCCTGAAGAAGCACAAAGGGTTCCCCAGAGCAAATTTCAGTACTGGAGGACAATGGAACAATTGTAGTGTGTAAAACAGCGTATGAGGGGTTCTGGGACTACCAGTGATATAAGGCTGGGGTGTCAGACAGTGTATGTTTGGTTCTGTGACTACCAGTGGAACAAAGCTGGTGTGTCAGACAGTCTACAGTATGTGTGGTTCTATTACTACCAGTAGACAATGGAACAAGTATAGGGTGTCAAGCAGTTTATGATGTGTTCTGTGACTACTAGTGTAATAATGCATTATATGTGGATTTATGACTACCAGTGGACAGTGTAACAAGGTTGGGGTATCAGTGTATGTGTAGTTTTATGGCTACAAGTGGACAGTAGAACAAGGCTTATATATATATATATATATATATATATATATAGTTCCTTAAATACCACTGGACAGTTTAAAGATTGAAACAATTTCCTGGAATTGCTCATCTGCAGTGTTAGCCTAATAATTTAGTTTTATGTAACCTGTACAAACTCGAATTCTGATGCATTGGAGATTGATATAAATTTTTATTTTTTATTTACTTTTTTTTAAATTCGAAAATACTTTATTAAAATACAATAATATTACAAAAGTAGCATAATCTCATCCCACCCAATCCCAAGGGCTAAATGAAATCAATGCATCAATATATACATTTACACATCATCATATAAGAGACACAAAACATTATTGGCAAAAAATAACATAAAAAAGTAAATACTATCAGTGTCACAAAGGCTCTCATGAGAGTACAGGAGGCAAATATAGTTGCTGATACCTTTATTGGCTAACTAAGCAGATTTAGAATGCAAGCTTTCAAGATATCTTAGGTCTGTTCCTCAGGCATGTTATACAGATAAATATGAAAACATCTCTCTTATATACAAATACACACGGCATTGTTTAGAAAGGAAACAATGCAGTGTGTATTTGTATATAAGAGATGTTCCCCTTATGAAGTAAGAATTATGTATTCAAGGGGAGGGATAGAGACAATGGTCATTTGCATTTAAGTTAGCATTCACCGATATGTCTAAGTTTAAATGGATAGTAATGTTTCATAATAAAAACAGCTCTAATTAATCATCATTCAATGGCAAAGTGTCCCCCTCCTGCCCCTTTTACTGATGTAACACTGTTCAGATCAGAAGGGAGGTGCCCAGGTAGACTGCAGAGAGGGACAATCTTCAATTAAGATAAGGGAAAAACCTGAAAAACTTGTCAAGGGGGGCAGGGCTTTTATTGTTTTCATATAAAGAAGATTGTCCCCTTCTGTTATCTGTCTGGTCTATGGACTGGATTCCACATCTGAGAAGAGATGGCTTACACTAGGAAAAAGGGGCAGGAGGGGAAACTTTGCTTGTGAATATCTCTCAAACCATAAAGGTTTGAGAGATAAGACTTATATCGTTCTTCATGTTTTTTTTAATGCCTACAAAATAAAATTAAAACGAAGTATTACTATCCCTTTAAGTCAAACTACTCAAGAGCTACTCTAATGTCAAAGTACTCAAGAGAAGTATATGGCAAAGTTATCCATAAAGGTCTAATGTTGAACGTCACCTTTTTAGGGTGAACTTTGAATACACTTCATTGGAAAACTTTTAACCATACTAGTTACAATTACACAATCTGTACACATTTTATGTGAGCTGGCGTACCTGAATATGTGTAATCTGAGGTTTGCATTGAAAGGTATGACAAAACTGAAATGTTGCCAGTCTGAGAAAGGCAAAGTTGTTTCTGTGAACTCTGACAACTATCAGACCTGAGTCCATATGGTGTATAGTCATCTTAACAGAAAAACATACCCTGAGGAATACAAATTTAACTAATCAAGTCAAATTTAAATATTCAAACAAGCAAATGGCAAAAAATATACTCAGAGTAACTGTAGCAAAGTCATGGTAATAAGGTGGTATTTGAGGTGTAATCTAATAGATAAAACTTGGAATGCATACAACAAGGTAGATGGGTCAAATTTGGCTCTGTATTGCCACATAAAACCATTATGGAATCTTATTATATCTCCAGTGGTATTTCAGAAGCAAAAGCACATTGGTTTAAAGGTATACTAATGTTTTCTTATGACTAGCACTGCAATGCATCTTTGTAGCGCACAATACTAATGAGTTAAGTTAGTAATGCTGAAATCACACTATATAGTGTGCAATAATATTATAACTTATCCCCCTCATGCCAATTTTGCAGCATGCCAGTCCGCATCCCCTTAGATCTGAAGTACGGTCACTTGAACTGACAGATCGCTATGAAGCACAATCTGTCTCTATTCAGTATATGGAAAACCCTTCCCCCTTGACGAAGGAGGGCATGTTTTTACGTATACTGAAAGAAAATTGTCACTCATTGCGATCCGCTTCCAGCTCCGAGGCTCGAAGGGTGACGTAAGTATAAGCAGCATGAGGGGGATAATTTATAATATTATATAATATCATCCATGTCAGTTTGAATTGCTACTGATTCTTATGTGGTTAGCCGGTTTGGAGTAGAGTTCTTACTGCATGCATGGTGTACGAGGGTAAAGTCTCTGACTTGCTCTCATCATGACAGTCCAGCACACCAAACCCTACACTTTCTGGATACTGAATCAATCAGCCAACATAACTACTCATGACTTCTTGAACTTGAAACATAACATCTTCAGTCAGTCCTGGATATCCTATTCATTGGGGTGGACATGACTGTAACTAGCTGGACTACAGGACTTCTAATTCTGCATATAGCAGTCATAATCCTCCACAATACCTTGCACATCCCCTGGTCTAAATGGTTAAGCAGGATGATGCTTAAAAGAATAATAACCCAATATATTGGCTTTTCATATTGTACAAGTACATTACATGTATAGTCAAATTCCCAACTCATTCTTTTCATCTTTATGTTTTAACACTTTTATGTCCCTGACAGTGAGCTACCTGCATCTCAGTTTCCAGAGAGCAATATGTGATACAATGAGAGAGCTGTACTAAGGTGTGATATAGCAGTGATAAAATCGAGATGAGATGACTACTGTTTTATCACTTACTATGTTATTCTGTGGAGCCAGTCGACAAGATTTTTTATGTGGAAGAGATTTTAGTGCAAAGACTACACAGAATAACATAGGAACTGGAGAAGTGATATCACTCAAAAAGGTATATCCCCTTCATTACCTCTTTATCTTACCTTAGTGCATAACCCCCAGTGTTACAGTCTACCTGCAGGACTGAATGATCTGTGTACTTTTTTATTTTACATTGTTTCTTTTTCAAATTGTATCATTGTATCATAACACCAGCCTTCATGTTCCCTGACAGAAAGCTCTCTGCAAACACATCTAGATAGCTCATTGTCAAGGACATAGAATGCAAAAAATTTGGTGAAGATAAAAATATAATAAAAAGTATAGACAATTTGACTGTACATATTATGTACTTGTAGAAAATATAAAGCCTAAATAAAGGGTTACGATTCCCTGAAACAAACTCTCCTTGCTTCCGTTTTTAATGCCAGCAATTGTCAGTTTGCCTCCGTGAACACAACATCCAAGACTGAATAAAGATTTATCTTTTGAGGAAAGGTCAATGGCAAAATTCAGAATGGCCATTAAGATTTTCTGGCCACACTAAAGTAAGTGTGTGTGTATGTGTGTGTGTGGGGTATTATTAGGCGACATTAATTCTCCTTTAGGGTAGGGTCTTAGCATGCCTTCGATACGTCAAAGGATTAAAATGTCTTTCCTTCTCTTCTTTCATCTCAAATATAGATTATGGCATACAAAGCTCAGAAGTGGATCTGAATATCCATAATTCGCGCAGGTTTCATTCATCCCCTCAACCTTTGAGCTCACACATTGTACCTGGTCCCTCCCCACCACGTGTAAGGTCCCTCTTGTCCGGTCCAGGGAGGATGGTGCATTTGCCTCATGTGCTGCAGAGCGGTTCTCCACCTCCAACTACATGTGGCTCCTGGAAGTGCTTTCTTACAGTGTTTACTAATTTTGTATTGAAGGACTGGATTTTGGTCCTATATTACTTACTACATCATTGCTAAGACTTTGAGTAGCTTTGGATCATCACTGTTATTTCAACATCTGGATACATTGTTGCATGTATCATCATTGCACAAGAGCCTAAGCTGCCATCGTTTGTAGACAAGGAAGGACAACAAGAGAGGGAGCAGTTTAGAGGCATTCTAGGGGTTGGGACCACTGAGATGCATAAAGGTCAAGATGAACATCTCGTGATTGCAATGAGAGATGGGGGGTTATGTTTATTATCATTATTTATATATATTATATTTTTATACATTTTTGTTATACATGATTGCTTTATTAAATACCGCAGACTCCTTCTGTTTTCCCTGTTTTCTTTTTTGCTGTTGTGCTCTACTATCTAGAGTGGATTTAATAAATTATGGTATGATGATCCATGTCTTTTTTTTATCAACAAAGGTAATCTCAAAGTACAGATATGGCATAAACAGATCAGTTATACAAGCATGAACTCACAATGACCATTACAGTGATCAATATTAACAATACAGGGGCGGTATCAGCAGAGTAGATAAGTACAAAACAAGCACCTCAAGGCAGCCCTCAACAGTTTTTTAATTTTTAGTTAAAAAACAAAACAAAACCGTAAACCCCCCAAAAAAGGGTGTGTGTGGGAAAACCCCCCTAAACAAACCTCTCTTCCACTCCAGAGTGACCACCACCACCACTCTCAAGCATCTCAAGCAGTCAAAATAATTGTGCCCCATCAAGGAGAGGGTTCATATTCAAAATGAATCAACTAGTCCCCCCCAAATGCCTTGGAATTTACATGGAACCCCCCGTTGAACAAAAACAAGGTGATAATGCGGAATGTTCTGATGAACTAGTCTAATCCATTGATTGTGGGATGGCGGAGCAGCAGACATCCAAGCCATTGTAACCACATGATGATCCATTTTTAAATGTCACTACTTGGTATCACTTCCAGTGACTCAAGGTTCTGTCATTCTTGATTGCTATTCACAAGGTTTTATTTTTTTATTCATATTTAACACATGGATGATCACAACACACTGGAGACATTGCTAGCGTCCATGGAGTTAAGCCATTTTCTTCATGTATAAAAAAAATATATTAAAGGAATAGGTCTGCTGAGTGGAGGGCCCAAAAGGTATTGCAACTCAACCAGAATTCCTGGAGAAGTCATCATGTTTAATCTAGTTTGAGGAAAGAGTCAAAGCAACTTTTTAATGGATAGCCTGAGGCAGAGAGGAAAAGTGATTAGAGAAAACTTTTATCTTTTCTTTGCATGTCAAAAACATCGACATCACTGGTGGTTTTACAAATGTCCACAAAGTAACTTACTTCAATTAAAATGCATCTTTTAATACATCAAATTATTTCCATGACGTAGCTATTCTTTTAACTGGTTGCACATGTTTATCTGAGTTTTACAATCTTCGAGTCCTTAAAGAAGCAGAAAATTTTTTACATGAAAACCTATATGTTATAGAACTTTTCCTGTTGAACAAAACAAGGGTATTTCCACCACTGTTAGTTGTTTTAATCAAACTTTATAACATTTCAAATAACCAGGAAGTGAATTTACTATATGTTTGCTTCCTGGAAGTTCTAACTGACAGGAAGTGACTCAGCAGTTTCTATCACATTCTATGGAGAACTGTAAGTAACACAGGTTTAAACAATAATATCTATGGAAATATACATCTATCAGCAGTGGGAGTCCAATTATTTTACTCAACAGGACGTCCTCCAATATATATTTTTTCGTAAAAAATTATGTACCTGATATTGTACAGAATGTCTTAATTTTTCATGGTTTTTAAATTATAAATGCCATTGTTTCACTATGATGTAATCTGGATATCATCAAAAAAGACTTCAGTTATCCAAACTGTTCTTGGCACTAACACTCTACATCACCATTAAAGGAGAACATCTCCAAATAATAAACCTAACTTACCTTACTCAGGACAGGAAATACCAATAGCCCCTATGACTGTCTCCCTTAATTCAAAAGATAACATCGTCAGACAGTTCAGGCTGAACTGTCCATTGAGGCTGACATTGCAGTTGCTAGTTGGGCCTCAAACTCTAATTACTGCACATGGTAATCTTAACCCTTTGAGTGCCAGAGGGGTATGCAACACCTTACAAAGCAATGCTTTGTGTATCCCTCTGGCACTAAAAGGGTTAACCCCCCTGGTCCTTAAAGCCGAACTTTCATCTTACATTGAGTCACCCTGCAATAATTAAGCAGATAGCAACTAACTTTATAATAAGTCTATTACCTCTCAAAAGTAGCCGATTGTAAAGTAATCCTTAATCTTAGAAGACTGACGGTCAGGTAGTGCAGCATGGAGACTGGGACTCACAGTACAGGTGCGCAGACTAGGGGAAGATTCATTAAGCGGTGATAAAGAGGTGATAAAGTGGTGATGACTTCTCCATTGATATCACTTCTCCAGTTCCTATTTTATCCTATGGAGTCTATGCAGTAAGATCTCCAAAGCTGAAGAAATCTTAGTGCATTGGCTCCATAGAATAACATAGGAACTGGAAAAGTGATATCACTGGAGAAGTCATATCCACTTTATTACCTCTTTATCACACCTTAGTGACTCTCCCCAAAGATGCCGTGCTGATGCCTGGCTTCCGGTCTCCTAAGATTAAGGATTACTGTACAATCTGCTACTTTTGAGATGTAATAGATATATTATAAAGCTAGTCGCTACCTGCTTAATTATTGCAGGGCAACTTTATATTGTATGAAAGTTCCGCTTTAATGGTTTAAGTAGGCTCATATACTTTGCCTTCTTAAGATTGAAAAACCAAATCAGCAACGTTCATGTCTACCTGTATGGATATGATATACAGGACAAATTGTAGATGTTATCTATTAAACAAAGGATCAAGAGCAAAATTTATAGGTTTTTTAGAATTTTATGGCCAAAGCAAGGTGAGTGGGGGGGCTGTAATTAGTATGTGCTTGTTCTCCTTTAAGAGGAAAGACGTCTGTTTTTGGTTACTGATAATTACAGATAAGTTACATTTGACAGTCATTTTCTGACCGCAAATTCAACTCAATCAATTAAAAACAGCATCAAGCAGCACCGTGTTTAATCATTTCCAGGCAAGCTGAAATTATCCATTAAGTTGTAAGAAATACTAATGCTTCTATTTTCCAGTCATACCAATTAAACCCAAGTCCACGAGCAGCTGAAAGTGTATTTACTTATCTGATTAACCAATAGAAATCATAGCAAAATGATATTTTACATTCTGAAAACTTTGAAAACAGAAAATTATGTTTTAAAGGTGGAGCTACTGAAAAGAACCTTATTAACATTCACATGGAAAATAAATAAAAATATGTGTACATTTTCTAATTCATAAAATGCACGTACTGTGCTAACAAAGGTTTTAAGATAATAAAAAAATGTATGAAAATAAGAACCATATATGGATTTAATTTTGGGGAAAATCAACGGCATTGTGCAGAGCAAGTGAACTTGCCCAACATTCCAGTTGATTTAAATGGGGATTTTAATCCTTTGAGTGCTAGAGAGGTATCCAACACATTACACTGCAATGCGTTGTGGATACCCCTCTGCCACTAAAAAGTTTAAAGGACATTTTCACTATGATAGTGCCAATCAGCACTTCCTTTTGAAGCAGGGCAGAGCAATGGGGGAGCAGACCAGTGGTCTGAAAAGAGACCTCTGGGGCTCCGTTATTGGTTAAGCTAGGAGAGATTGACCAGCAAGACTGAAGACTCCCATTTCTGTCTCTTGTTTTGTGAGATGCAGTCCCCATAGGCCCATTGCTTTGGGCTTGAAAACCAGACACAGGGGTCTATGGAGGTGGCATATATATATTTTGTGGATAAGGGTCACATACTTCCAGATTACGTTCCAAACTGATAGGAAGCATTAGGTTGGAACGTACAGCAGTAGACTTAGTAAAATGTAATAATTTCTCTATAACCCAGGAGACCTCTATAACATTCAAAGGACTGAAAGACTCATTTAAATCAATGGACATTTTCATTTGTGCCTTATAGTGCAGTTAGTTTGCTCCAGAACTGCTCATCTTTATCTTCTCGAATATAGTCCGGTACCTCCTTTTAATCACCTGCTTGCTAGAGATTTTTCTAAAGTAATGCTTTGAAGTAATCTCTAGAATCTAACGGGTTAACAAAGCACATGGTAGATTGGTGTGAAAGTTATACAGGTCTTACAGATCTGCACCAGTGCTTTTCCAGACATGAGTTGATGTTTACACACAACGTTTTCAACACTTTAATCTATGTGTAACATCTATGGGTGCGTCCAGATCTGATGTAAATCCGGACTGTAGCCCAACTAAATTTAGAATCAAAAGGAATAATTTTGAATTTCAGTTTACATCAATTAAATTAATTTTCAGCCTTAGGCTTACAGTCAGGAGGGCATTGTTCTGTCATTTAGAGAAATAAAATTGTAACATTGAAGAAGCCAGTGTTCTAAGTATAACTACTCCCTTCCCCCTTGCTTCTTACATAGCAGACATTGGAAGGGTCTTAGCAAATCACATAATTGTTTTGTTTGAGTTACTCTCCATGGCTGCTAGAGACTCTCTCACCATTTAATGCAGAGTAGTGGTTCTCAGATTGGACTCTGAGGTACCCTGGGGCTTCCTGAACAATCACAAGGGGTTCCCCTGAACCAAAGTAATCTCAGACAGAGACACATAGCTGGTGTGTGTCATTTTCTGCCCCTTTTGTTGTTGTCTTTTGTGATTCCTTGTTCCAGATCCTGGTTCCTCACCTTGTCTTGTGGTTGCTCTGAGCCTTTATAGATCCTCTGTGCTTATGGACAGAGGACAACCAACATCTTCCAGGCCTTGACTCTGAGTTTCCTGTCTTGTTCCTGAGTGTTATTTTGTGTATTGACCTGGCTTTTCCTACAACTTCCCCCCTGTTTTCTCTCAACTGGTATCCTGTTACTGACCTTGGCTCCGCTGATTTGACCATTCCTCTGTCTATTGCCTTGTACTGCATTGCCTGCATGTTCCTGATCTGGCTTGTCTGGCTGCTCATTAGCCTTGACCCTGGTGGGCTTCTTCCTCTCGACCACCCTGTCAGAGTTTGACCATCCTGTTCTCTGTCTTCTCAGTTGAGCGCTAGGCCTCAGTATGCTGTACAACAACTACAACTACACTGTAGGTGGGTTATTTGTTCAGTATTCTCTTCAATCCCAGTGGGTAGCTGCTGTTATCTGGGTTGACATCTGGGGTGTGGGCTGGCTCCACCAGTCAGTACTAATCTGGCCTTGTGGCCAGCATATCTAACTTGGCCTAGGCCACAGCAAGGCAACCCAGAGAGCAGTGTCTCTCCTTAGCATCAGGTCCACTGGGGCCTGTCTTTCAGTATACCTGTATTGTCTGTTGATGTTATCATAGTAGTTACATCAGCTACCAGTCTGCCACATCTTTGTGGGGAATCTACTTCACAGAGTCTACCAGGCTGCTTACACTGGGAGCTTAACTGTCAGATCATTACAGTGTGTCAGACAGAGCATGTGTGAGTCTGTGACTACCAGTGGACAATGGAACAAGGCTGTGGCATCAGACAGTGTATGTGTGGTTCTGTGAATGACAAGGAACAGTGGAACAAGGCAGGGTGTTGTAATGTTTATGTGTGGTTTTGTGACTACAGGTGTAAAGGAAAATACTGTATATGTGTGTATTTGGTTCTGAGACCCCCAATGGACATTAAGATAAGGCTGGAGACCTCTCCAGCGTATAAGGGCTTAAATTATTTAAGTTAGGATCCCGATAGGGTCCCTTAAGGGATTAATTGGAAAGAAAAGTGTTCCAGTGGAAACATTTTGATAACTACTGACCGTTGTATGGAGGATTCTCAAACCTTTTGTAAATACCAAGATATATTTCAGTTTGTCTCATGAGTGGAGAAGAATGAAGGCTTGCGGAAGCTAAGCCTCCCCAAATGTATGTGCCTCATCCAGTACATTTAGGATGTGATATTTGACACTTTAGGACTTAAGGTATTATATTAATCCATTAGAATCACTCTCACTTCACTAGATAAACTGATTATTACTTAATTCCCCCTGCTGAGCAGGCCACATTCATGATTACCATCCAGTTAAACAAAGGTTCCTCTTGATTGCTGACAGAGTTTATAGCTGGGAGCAAAACAATAGAGGTGTTGTGACTAGCCTGCACTCAGATTCTTATGACAGCCTGTTCTAGGGGAACAAGGGAACTGGATTATCCTTGCTGGTCTCTCCAGCTTCAGCAAGTGATCACCACTAATGTGAACTTTAGGGTCAGAGATCTGTTTCCTGCTCCTCTGTCTAAAGGCAATGTGATGGAGGCAGGTAGCAGTGGAGCTCTTTCTTACGGTTTCCTACTGATATTGAGCAATTCCAATTTACTGAAACCCTGATACTTTGCCATCACCACTTAAGACAAGGACATTTCTTGGCTAGAGATTAGTGTTGAGCGAGCATGCTCGGCCGATGCTCGGATCGGCTCGAGCATCGCTCTGCTCGGCACATGGCGGTACTCGTACGAGTACCGCATGTGCTCGCCCGCCATGTTCGGGTCTCCTCCCCGCACGTTTTGCGGCTGCTGCGCAGCCAATAAACGTGCAGGGAGGCTCTGACATCGGTGTAATGCCAGCAGCCATGTTGGCTGCTGGCATTACACTGATTGGCTGGCCAGAACCCGTGGTCGGGTGCTGTATAGCACCTGACCATCGAGTTCGGCTCAGTCTGAGCCAGGGAGAGCTGAGGATAGGAAGGGAAAGGCAGTGTAGGGAGGAAAAAAACAAAAATTGTGAAAAAAAAGAACCAAAAGTCCTTTTTAGGACTACTGGGTGTGGGGGCAGCAGGTTATTTTGTGTGGGGGGAAAAAAACAAAAAAAAAAAAAAAAAAATATTCTGTTTAGTGTGAAAAGTTGCAGATTAGAGCACATTCTGTTTAGTGTGCACAGTTGCAGATTAGAGCACATTCTGTTTAGTGTGCAAAGTTGCAGATTAGAGCACATTCTGTTTAGTGTGCAAAGTTGCAGATTAGAGCACATTCTGTTAAGTCTTCAAACTAAAATATCAAAGTCACATATTCCATTCAGTGTGCGTCGCCGCAGTTTAGCAGCACATTCTGTGTACTGTGCAGAGTTGCAGAATAGGAAGAAATACTGTTAAGTCTTCAAACTAAAATATCAAAGTCACATATTCCATTCAGTGTGCTTCGCCGCAGTTTAGCAGCACATTCTGTGTACTGTGCAGAGTTGCAGAATAGGAAGAAATACTGTTAAGTTTTCAAACTCAAATATTAAAGTCACATATTCCATTCAGTGTGTTTCACCGCCGTTTAGCAGCCTATTCTGTGTACTCTGCACAGTTGCAGAATAGTAAGAAATACTGTTAAGTTTTCAAACTCAAATATTAAAGTCACATATTCCATTCAGTGTGTTTCACCGCCGTTTAGCAGCCTATTCTGTGTACTCTGCACAGTTGCAGAATAGTAAGAAATACTGTTAAGTTTTCAAACTCAAATATTAAAGTCACATATTCCATTCAGTGTGTTTCACCGCCGTTTAGCAGCCTATTCTGTGTACTCTGCAGAGTTGCAGAATAGTAAGAAATAGTGTTAAGTTTTCAAACTCAAATATCAAAGTCACATATTCCATTCAGTGTGTATCACCGCCGTTTAGCAGCCTATTCTGTGTACTCTGCAGAGTTGCAGAATAGTAAGAAATACTGTTAAGTTTTCAAACTCAAATATTAAAGTCACATATTCCATTCAGTGTGTTTCACCGCCGTTTAGCAGCCTATTCTGTGTACTCTGCACAGTTGCAGAATAGTAAGAAATACTGTTAAGTTTTCAAACTCAAATATTAAAGTCACATATTCCATTCAGTGTGTTTCACCGCCGTTTAGCAGCCTATTCTGTGTACTCTGCACAGTTGCAGAATAGTAAGAAATACTGTTAAGTTTTCAAACTCAAATATTAAAGTCACATATTCCATTCAGTGTGTATCACCGCCGTTTAGCAGCCTATTCTGTGTACTCTGCACAGTTGCAGAATAATAAGAAATACTGTTAAGTTTTCAAACTCAAATATTAAAGTCACATATTCCATTCAGTGTGTTTCACCGCCGTTTAGCAGCCTATTCTGTGTACTCTGCACAGTTGCAGAATAGTAAGAAATACTGTTAAGTTTTCAAACTCAAATATTAAAGTCACATATTCCATTCAGTGTGTATCACCGCCGTTTAGCAGCCTATTCTGTGTACTCTGCACAGTTGCAGAATAGTAAGAAATACTGTTAAGTTTTCAAACTCAAATATTAAAGTCACATATTCCATTCAGTGTGTTTCACCGCCGTTTAGCAGCCTATTCTGTGTACTCTGCACAGTTGCAGAATAGTAAGAAATACTGTTAAGTTTTCAAACTCAAATATTAAAGTCACATATTCCATTCAGTGTGTTTCACCGCCGTTTAGCAGCCTATTCTGTGTACTCTGCACAGTTGCAGAATAGTAAGAAATACTGTTAAGTTTTCAAACTCAAATATTAAAGTCACATATTCCATTCAGTGTGTATCACCGCCGTTTAGCAGCCTATTCTGTGTACTCTGCACAGTTGCAGAATAGTAAGAAATACTGTTAAGTTTTCAAACTCAAATATTAAAGTCACTTATTCCATTCAGTGTGTGTCACCGCAGTTTAGCAGCCTATTCTGTGTACTCTGCACAGTTGCAGAATAGGAAGAAATACTGTTAAGTTTTCAAACTCAAATATTAAAGTCACTTATTCCATTCAGTGTGTGTCACCGCAGTTTAGCAGCCTATTCTGTGTACTCTGCACAGTTGCAGAATAGTAAGAAATACTGTTAAGTTTTCAAACTCAAATATTAAAGTCACATATTCCATTCAGTGTGTTTCACCGCCGTTTAGCAGCCTATTCTGTGTACTCTGCACAGTTGCAGAATAGTAAGAAATACTGTTAAGTTTTCAAACTCAAATATTAAAGTCACATATTCCATTCAGTGTGTATCACCGCCGTTTAGCAGCCTATTCTGTGTACTCTGCACAGTTGCAGAATAGTAAGAAATACTGTTAAGTTTTCAAACTCAAATATTAAAGTCACTTATTCCATTCAGTGTGTGTCACCGCAGTTTAGCAGCCTATTCTGTGTACTCTGCACAGTTGCAGAATAGGAAGAAATACTGTTAAGTTTTCAAACTCAAATATTAAAGTCACTTATTCCATTCAGTGTGTGTCACCGCAGTTTAGCAGCCTATTCTGTGTACTCTGCAGAGTTGCAGAATAGTAAGAAATACTGTTAAGTTTTCAAACTCAAATATTAAAGTCACATATTCTGTGTAAGATGAAGAAGGCGGGTAAAAAGGGACGGGGAAGTGGACGTGATCCTGAAAGTTCAGGGCGCGGGTCAGGACGCGGAGAAACTGTGCCTGGTGCCAGAGCACAAGAAAGAAAGACATCCACCATACCTAGCTTCATGTGTAATTTTACAGGGCGTCGCAGGACATCACTCTCGAGGTCCGACCACTGCGAACAGGTGGTCGGTTGGATGACAGCTGATACTGCTTCCAGTCGGTTAAGCACCACCCTGTCTTCCACCAAGTCCACTCTCAGTAGCCAAGAGTCTGGTCAAAATAATCCTCACTCTGATCATCCTTCCTCCCACCATACACGGTCTGGTCAAAGAAGTGATCCCATACTGGGATATAGTGAGGAGCTCGTCTCATCACCAATCCTTCATTTGACCCTCTCTCCAAGCACGCTTGCAGAGGAACATGACATCTTGTGCCCTGATTCACAACCTCTAGAGGCTACCCAATCACAAGAAGATGACAGATGTGAATGGCATTTAAGGTCAAAGGAAGTAGTGGATGATGATGATGATGATGAGACACAGTTGCCATTAAATCAACCACTATTTCCGTCTCAAGACCTTGTTGAGGAGAATGTTATACAGTTGTCAATGACTGAGTATGTGGTGGGATCAAGACTTGAGGAGGATGATCAGAGTGAGGAAGTGGAGGAGGACTTGGTGGACGATGAGGTGACTGACCCCACCTGGGAAGGTGTAGAGCCGAGCGATGTCAGCAGTCCTGAGGGTGAGCCATCTGCAGCACCGCAACAGGCTGGAAGAGGCAGTGGTGTGGCTACAGAAAGAAGGCGGACCGCACCAAACCGGCCCGCAAATGTTCCACGGAGCACCCCCTTGCGTAAATCTACCTTGCCAAAGGGTAGGTGTTCCGCGGTATGGCGTTTTTTTAAGGAAAGTGCGGACGACAAAAGAATTGTAGTTTGCAACCTGTGCCAAACCAGAATGAGCCGAGGCATGAACACTAGAAACCTCACCACCACCAGCATGATCCGACACATGGCATCCAAGCACCGTAGTAAGTGGGAGGAATGCCTGGATCGCCCATCTGTGTCTGCAGGCCACACCACTGCCTCCTCTTCCCCTGTTTTCGGTGCCGGCCAATCGCCTGTCGAAAGCGCAGGCCCGCATACCTCCCGCCCTGCACCTGTACCATCTGAAGCACCATCAGCGACCACATCCACTTCCCTGTCCCAGCACAGCGTCCAAATGTCGTTACCCCAGGCATTTGAGCGCAAGAGAAAGTACCCAGCCACCCACCCACAGGCCATAGCACTAACCTCACACCTTTCCAAATTACTGGCCATCGAAATGCTGCCATTTAGGCTTGTGGACACTGAGTCCTTCCGCAGCCTGATGGCAGCAGCTGTCCCTCGGTACGCGGTCCCCAGCCGCCACTACTTTTCCCGGTGTGCCATTCCCGCATTACACCACCATGTGTCCCGTAACATCACCCATGCCCTGACCAACGCAGTTACTGGGAAGGTCCACTTAACGACTGACACATGGACAAGTGCTTGTGGCCAGGGACGCTACATTTCCCTGACGGCACACTGGGTGAATGTCGTGGAGGCTGGGAGCGACTCGGACCCTGGGATGGCACGGGTGCTACCCACGCCGAGGATTGCGGGCCCTACCTCCATCAGGGTTTCCACCAGCACCTACGTTATTGGCTCCTCCTCCTCCGTTTCCACCTCCGAATTCTCTACACGCAGCGCCACTCCCCCATCAGCCAGTAGCTGGAAGCAGTGTAGCACTGCAGTGGGGAAGCGTCAACAGGCAGTGCTGAAGCTGATCTGCCTTGGGGACAAACAGCACACGGCCTCAGAGCTGTTGCAGGGGATTAGTCACCAGACCGAGCAGTGGCTCTCGCCACTCAACCTGCAACCAGGCATGGTTGTGTGTGATAATGGGCGTAACTTGGTGGCGGCTTTGGAGCTCGGCAAGCTCACACACGTACCATGCCTAGCGCATGTATTTAATTTAGTGGTGCAGCGATTTCTAAAAACCTACCCCAATGTGCATGATCTCTTGACCAAGGTGCGCCGCGTGTGTGCACATTTCCGTAAGTCATCAACAGCTTCAGCCGGCCTGTTGAAGCTGCAGCAGCGCTTACAATTGCCAGCTCACCGGCTGCTGTGTGACGTGAGCACGCGCTGGAACTCCACCTTCCACATGTTGGCCCGGCTTTGTGAGCAGCAGAGGGCAGTAGTGGAGTACCAGCTGTTACACGGTCGTCGCCTCTCCGTTCAACTTCCTGTAATCAGAAGTGAGGAGTGGGAATGGATGTCAGACCTCTGCGAGGTTTTACGCAATTTTGAGGAATCGACACAGATGGTGAGCGGCGATAACGCTATTATCAGTGTAACCATCCCACTTCTGTGTCTACTGAAACGCTCGCTGCTCACAATTAAAACCGACGCTTTGCATGTGGAAGAGGTGGAAATGGGGGAGGAAGAGCTTACACAAGGTGATAGCCAGAGCACCCTCACTTCGTCTTCTCAGCGACAATTGGAGGAGGCGGAGGAGGAGGAGGAGGAGGAGGAGGAGGAGGAAGACACGGTTGCCTCCGCTACAGAGGGTAGCCATGGAACTTTAGTTCCATCTCTTCAGCGTGGGTGGGCAGAAGAGGAGGAAGAGGATGAGGAGATTGAGAGTCATCCTCCTGGTGAGGACAGCAAAATCTTGACTGTTGGTACTCTGGCACACATGGCTGACTTTATGTTAGGCTGCCTTTCCCGTGACCCACGCGTTATACGCATTTTAAACAACACGGATTACTGGGTGTTCACCCTTCTGGACCCCCGCTACAAAGAGAATTTCTCATCTCTCATTCCTCCGGTGGAGAGGACAAGCAAAATGGTGCAATACCAGAAGGTTCTTGTTGAAAAATTGCTCCAAAATTTTCCATCTGACAACGCTGGCGGCAGAGTACGTGCTACCTTGGCCAACCGAGAAGGGGAGAAAAGGGGAGCACACAGCAGTTCCGAGAAAGGCAGGGCAACACTCTCCAAGGCGTGGGACACCTTCATGACACCCCGCCAGCACCCTCACCCTGATGCGCAGCCTAGTGTCACAAGGAGGGAAAAGTTTTGGAAGATGGTGAAGGAGTACGTAGCAGACCGTGTCAGCGTCCTCAATGATCCCTCTGTGCCTTACAACTACTGGGTGTCCAAGCTGGACACGTGGTATGAACTGGCACTCTACGCCTTGGAGGTGCTGGCCTGCCCTGCCGCCAGCGTTCTGTCTGAGCGGGTATTTAGTGCTGCTGGTGGCATCATAACAGATAAGCGTATCCGCCTTTCCACCGACAATGCTGATAGGTTGACACTTATAAAAATGAACAAGGCCTGGATTTCCCCTGACTTCTCCACTCCACTGGAGGAAAGCCCCGGGGGAACATAAACTCACTTTATATATGTTATTTACAATGATGGGAATACTCTGTATTCCCATTCACCCCTTCCACCCAAAAAACGGGTATATGGTTGACTCTTAATCTTCTCATCCTCCTCCTCCTCTTCCATATGCCCTGTGCTATAATTTTTATATAGGGCCAGCTCACCAGCGGGCCCTGTGATATAATTTTTATATAGGGCCAGCTCACCAGCGGGCCCTGTGATATAATTTTTATATAGGGTCAGCTCACCAGCGGGCCCTGTTTGCCAATTTTTATATAGGTCAGCTCACCAGCGGGCCTTCTCATATAATGTTTTATTGGGTCAGCTCTCTAGCGGGCCCTCTCATATAATGTTTTATAGCGTCAGCTCACTAGCGGGCCTTCGCATATAATGTTTTATAGCGTCAGCTCACTAGCGGGCCTTCGCATATAATGTTTTATAGCGTCAGCTCACTAGCGGGCCTTCGCATATAATGTTTAGGATGGTCAGCTCTGCAGCAGACCCTCACCCATAATGTTTTAGATGGTCAGCTCAGCGCACGTTTCCCTCTTAATCATGGCCTCAGTTCAATAAAATCAAGGAAATTTTTGGGAGAATTTGCCTCTGTGCACGTTTCCCTCTTAATCATGGCCTCAGTTCTGAAAATCAAGGAAATTTTTGGGAGAATTTGCCTCTGCGCACGTTTCCCTCTTAATCATGGCCTCAGTTCTGAAAATCAAGGAAATTTTTGGGAGAATTTGCCTCTGCGCACGTTTCCCTCTTAATCATGGCCTCAGTTCTGAAAATCAAGGAAATTTTTGGGAGAATTTGCCTCTGCGCACGTTTCCCTCTTAATCATGGCCTCAGTTCTGAAAATCAAGGAA
Organism: Rhinophrynus dorsalis; assembly: GCA_037306005.1. Taxonomy (NCBI): domain Eukaryota; kingdom Metazoa; phylum Chordata; class Amphibia; order Anura; family Rhinophrynidae; genus Rhinophrynus; species Rhinophrynus dorsalis. Next base: position 44,994,620 of record CM074720.1, read on the forward strand.
ATTTTTGGGAGAATTTGCCTCTGCGCACGTTTCCCTCTTAATCATGGCCTCACTTCCGAAAATCAAGGAAATTTTTGGGATAATTTGCAGATGATATACAAGTAAATATACAGCAAATATTGTTTGGTAACAATTTTTCGCCTAAAGTCGTTTTTATTTTCCTTTTTGTGTGTTTTATGGTCAGTCTGTAAAAATGGCGTACTACGGGCGAAAGATCGTTCCCAGCAGCGATGTTGGAGTCCAAGATGCATCCAGACATCCTCCCTATGCTGTCCCTGAACCATTTCTGTAGTGTTTCCATCTTTTTCTGCCCTTTTCCTATGGACCAGGCACCCTCCCCTCATCAGAGCAGGGGGTGCCTGGTGTAATGCTCGAGTCCTCCCATTGACTTCAATGGGGCTCGGGTGCTCGGCCGAGCACTCGAGCCTCAGGGGGTGCTCGGTCAGAGCACCCGAACACCCGAGCATTGGGGTGCTCGCTCATCACTACTAGAGATAATTACTAGGATGTTGTCCTGTAGGCTGAAAAGGGGGTTGGCTGATGGGGACCATGGGAGTTATAATCTGGCAGCAGGTAGATGCCCTCATGTTTATCATTCTGGGCTACCAGATAGCTGGACAAGTCTGGGTGGTTATTATATGTGATTTTAAGTTTCAGTATGCGTGTTTCTATAGCTATCATGGTACGTGGCTGTGTTATGCATGTGTGGTTGTATGGCTAGCAGTGCAGTGGAACAAGGCTGGTGGTCAGTATGTGCAGTTCTATGGAGACCATGGTACAAGGTTCAGGGACAGTAGATGCAGTTCTATGCATACCATGGGGCGAGGCTGTTGGTCAGTATGTGCAGTCCTATGGATACCATGGGACAAGTCTCGGGGTCAGTATTTGTAGTATGGGTTCCATGCGTCAATGGTCAGGGTCAGTATGTGTCATTCTGGAGCAGTGGAAGAAGGCTTGGGATTGAAAAAAGCTGAAAAACTGCACTTTATGTGGGTATTCTCACAGAATGCAAAAAATGCTGTTTTTCTCTCGTCTCGCTTTTCGAGTGAACGTTTATGCCCATCCCTGGTAAAGATGTTACTATTGACTCAAGATGTTTTTGACTCTAATACAAAACCACCAACTATTATACAGTTTGAGTCATAGCCTGAAGGTAGATTTGCTATGACTCATGCAAGGCTACCACCCATTAAAAAAGGGACTTTTGTTTATGCTATAAATGGACACAAACAATCCCCCTTAGAAAGGAATGTGGCCTGTTCAGTAACCAGCAACTATTTAAAGGGGAAGGATAATTACATAGTAACTTGATATATCTGAGATTCTGAAGCCAAGAAGAAATATCCTGGAATATGCTATATGCCTGATACCTTCATATACCAACCCAGCTATCCAGACTATTTTCTACTGGATAATCTGCAGAAGAACATCTCAGGACATCTCACTGTTCCATTCAAAACATTAAATCAGTCATCCTCTGTGTTAGCCTTTTATTATATCATGCTTCTGATGGAGTATTCAGTATTCTGTCTGCTCCATGGTCAACATAGTGCATTTATAAGGCTTTATCTTTCACAGCAGTGTTAGCTGAATCTTTGCAATTTTAACAGTCCCTGTGAATCTTCAGTGAGTCCTCAATATTATGTGCATGAAGCAAGACCACAGGACCTCAAACTTTGCCCACTACACATGGTAATCTTAACCTTTTATGGGTCGGAGGGGTGACAAATACATTGCTTCTCAATGTGTTGTGCACCCCTCCATTCCTTTAAAGTGGAAATTTCACCTTAATTCAAGTTTTCATATTTGAAAACTGCATTAAAAACTGCATGTGTGTCATGGTGGCCAAAATACCTGCAAATATACAGTTAAGGCGATATACAGACTTATTACCATATGCTAATGTATGCTAATTGCAGTACCCGTGACATTCCATATAGTAATTAAGATTTCAGTAATGTTCCATATGCTAATGAAGCCTTTTAACTGATGTGTCATATCTCAATGAGATTTTCAGTGATGTTTCTTATGCTAATGAAGCTCTGTGCTGTACCAGGACATTTTCTCTTTCACTTTGCCAGAAATAAAAGTGTGAGGTTCATACATTATGCTTGCTTCAGTCTGTAACTGTCACCTCCATCTCCATGGACACAACATTCTGGACTGATCAATGATGTCTCCTGAACAGTGGCACAGGGAAAAAATCATAAGGGCCATAAGGATTTTAATAGTGGCTCACTCATTTTGGTTCAATAACTTGTGTTCAAACAGGGAAGTCCTCAAGTGCTGTAGCATGTATGCACAAATAAGACAAGAGGAGCAATTCTTAACCCTTTGAGTGCCAGTGGGGGTATGGAACTCATTGCAAAGGAATGCATTCTGTACCCCTCTGGGACTCAAAGGGTTAAACAAACCAACTGCACCATAAAAAAAAAAAAAAAATACCCAAATCTACAGGGAAAGTATCACAAGATAAAAAAAAAATATGTATATATATATTGCAGGGTTTACTCTACAGAGTAAAACAAGGACATCCCACTGCTATGATTTTCTTTAATTATTGATACAGAAACTTGCTTTTTTTGGGGTGCCATACCACCATGTCCTGATTTTTTGTGGGGGGAGCTGTTGTTACAGCATTTGATGGACATGGTAATTATTGTGATTGACAATAACCCTTCACACTGTAAAATTTCATGCCATGAAGGCACTTCACCCCCCAAAAATTTAAAGGGTTAGTAATGCCCGTATTTTAGTTGATGCAGTATTGCGGATGTTAAAAAAATAAAGTCTCTGGAGAAAGTCCCATCTCTCAAACCTTTACGGTTTTAGAGATATTCGCCACTAAAGTTCGCCCCTCCCTCCCCTTCTCCTGACGGCAAGTGATCTAGTGGCAGCAGGAAATTCTGGTCCGGGCACCAGCTGGTGGCTCTTTAGGGGAGCAGAAATAGCGATATTTAAAAATAATTACTTCATTGGAATGGTCTACAAAATGTGCCTGGTTTGCAAGCAACTTTGTAGTTCCAATGAATTAATTCTTTTTAAATATTGCTATTGCGGCTCTGCTGAAGAGCCTCCTCGAGTCGACCGATACAGATCTCCTTTTGTCAGCTTTACAGCTGACATGAGGGAGGGGGGAAGTTTAGCGGCAAATATCTCTCAAACCATAAAGGTCTGAGAGATGGGACTTTCTCAAGATACTTTATTTTTTTAACATCTACAATACTGCATCAACTTAAATACGGGCATTACTAACTCTTTAAGTTTGAGCTATTATAATTTTTGAATAAAACATCTCTCAGAACCAAGTACCCTTTGAATGCCAGAGAGGTTGCAATGTGTTGGATACCTCTCTGACACTCAAAGGATTAACTATTTACAATTCTAAAAATGTCTCAAATGCACTGCTAATACATATGGCTCAGCATTTTATGGCAACAGGTTAAGTGACTTTACCATATTTTCAGTCATTTATTTTCCATCACTTTTGAACTACCCATGTGTTATATATTTTTTAACTAGTTGCCCCCTTGTATTCTAAAGAAATAGTTAACCTCTTCTTCATGAGATAAAGGCCTTTCTAGCACCCAACTGATTCATTTTCCAAGTGGAATGATGACTGTTGTTTTTGGAATAAAAACACATGTATGCGGCACTGTCTGAACTTGGTTTGTAATATCTTGATTGACAAAATTAATCCAAATTACTGTTAACATTTTTTTTGGTAATGTTCTGAGGGTTGAAAAACATATGAGACTGTTTAAACTGGCAAATTAAAAAATAACTGAGCACCAATCCTATGCCTCAAGTAAAAGAATTAATCCAGCTGACATGTTTTTAAAACAGTCAACATTGATTTATCTTTCGATCTCTTTTACGGCTGTCCCTAAAAAAAGCCCAAAAACTCAGTACACAGTTTTTCCTGTGTAGATATCCACTTCTTAAAGGAGAACTTTACCCCTGAAATAAGGAGCTCTTCATTTGTTCAATAGAAGGACTTGCTTAGGGCAGTGTTTCTCAACCAGTTTTTCTAACTAAGGACATCCACTTAAGGTGCCTGATTTTATTTATAAGGCTTTAACCCCTTAAGGACCAGCGGTCCTGAGGTGTGCGGTCCTTTAAGGACCAGATAGGAAACTTTGACGTGCCGTCCTGCATGACTGATCACGTGGGGCGGCACGCCGAACGGGGGACTGATAGAGATCGCTCCGGTCTTGGAGCGATCAACTTCAGTCCCCGTTATTACTCACCTCGCTCCTACAGGAGGTGAGTAAAAGTATGTGACGTACCAGGACAGTCACTGGTCCTTAAGTGCCGGACCAGCGTGACGGTCCTGCCACGTCAATGGTCCTTAAGGGGTTAACAAAAATGTGAATGTAGACTTACAACTGTATTTTTAAGGATATTACTATGTACAATATGTTTATTTTAGTTGTGATAACTCTTTATTTATATATTTGTAACCATCATTACACCCTTGACAAATAGCATCAAATGATAGGTGTGCCCCGAAAATGCCAGCATGCGCATTAGGGGTGCCTTAAGCAAAAAAAAGCTTGAGAACCACTGGCTTAGGGATTTAAGAATATTTATTTTAATATATATTCTATTCTTTATTTATTATTATTTTGCATGTCAACTCTGTTGCAGTGAACAAGAACATATTACTACATTGAGAAGGATTTCATGGCACTTTAGAATCATGGGGTGATCTCTCCCTCTGGCTAATATCATCGAGTTCTTAACCCCTTAAGGACTACATGATGTACTATGACTGTCATGGTCCTTATACCCTTAAGGACCGATGACGGTCATTGCACGTCACATACTTTTTACTTACAGCATTCCACCGGGTGCACTGTAAGTAAAAATGGGGCCTAAAATTGACCTCTCCAAGACTGGAGCGATCTCTCTTAGGCCTCAAAGCGGCGCGCCGATACAAGCAACAGGTCACGTGTACCGGCGCATCATCAAGGATCAAAGCGGTCCTTATGGGACGGAAACGTCCCAGGACCGCTGGTCCTTAAGGGGTTAATCCAGTTCCCACTGGTGAAACTGGTGACAGGGCAAAAATGAAGACTGAACAGCACACACACACACACACACAGTGGTACCGTCAGAATTCAATTGCCCTATCAAAAGGAACCACAATGAGTGTTGGGACTCAGAACCTAACTTGTGGCCCAGAGTTCATCGTGATTTTTTCAGTCCCATCACTTATGCTAAATAGAGAAATGGGAAATCAAAGGAAACCAGCTCACACTCGGAGTCTGATACAGTGTCAAACACTGAGCATGAGCTAAAAAAACACAGTCACCCTTCCAAACTCTAACCCTACCCTTGGCCCAACACTACCCCTAACATTAACAATAAGGTGTACCAGTACTAGCCCTAACACTATCCTAACTCTCAGATCACATAGTTGTAACACTTACCTGGATGTCTGATGTCCAGTGGGGTCTTCTGCAGCCTGTTCTTACTCTTTCCTTCTTCTGGAAGTTTCTATCTTCTTTCCTTATCTGTCATCTTCTTTCCTCTTCATCTGTGCTCTTCTGTCTTCTTAGTCAATAAATGTGTTGTAGCCTTGAAAAAAAAAAAAAAAAAAAAAAAAAAAAAAAATATATATATATATATATATATATATATATATATATATATATATATATATTTATAATAAGCCATGAATTCAAGCAGGTTCCAAAAGAAAAAACCCCCCTCCTTATACTTTTCAAGCCAACTGATGGAAATTTGAACAGGGACTGCCTTTTATATGGCCAGTCACAGTTCAAATATTTTCCCTTGCTCCCATTGGCCGGGATGCGAGGTTACGCAGGGCATGGAACATGCCCTGCAGTAACCACACCTCCCAGCCAATCAGCTTTTAGCTTGAGAAATGATGAAAACCGTGCCCTGCGTAAACCCCACATCCCATTCAATGGGATCATAGGAAGAAATTTGAACAGGGACTGGCCATATAAAAGGCAGTCCATGTTCACATTTCCCTCATTTGGCATCAGGCAATGGACCAAAAGATATAAGAAGGGGGACTTTTCCTTCTGTTCTTTCACTGTCTGAGGCGGCAGCAGAACTTGCTTGGATTTTGTATTTTTTTTTAAAGGCTGCAACACATTTATTGAATAAGAAGATAGAAGATCACAGATGAAGATGACATATGAAGAAGAAAGAAGATGACAGATGAAGAAAAGAAGATAGAAGCTTAGAAGAAGGAAAGAGGAAGACCAGAGTGCAGAAGACCCCACTGGACATCAATATTACAGGTGTTAATTTAAATTAGATTGTGTTTATTTCGGGATGATTATCCCTTTGATTGCCAGTGGGGTATACAATGTTGTGCACCCCACTGGCACTCAAAGGGTTAATTATTATTTGTTCAGAGAGTAATTGCCTGGCATTTGGTGGCTATACTGCCTTTTGGTAGGATCAGTATGATATGCTTTAGGATATTTCCTCTCTGTAAAAGGCACTAGTGAGCTAAAAGAGATTGCACCCTGGGTAGGATTCTTATCCTATAGAGCCTCATCACTTTGAGGGCAGGCTCATTCCTAGTTGAGTGTCTCTGACTAGCTCTTTGCATATGCAAATTATCCTTGGGACTAGTCACCCTAAGGGTAACAGGGTAATCCAGACGTGGACCACTTGCTCACAGTGCCTAGAGAGATCCGCTGCACCTCACTGATGAGGCCCAACAAGGCCGAAATGTATGCCTGGGGTTGGCTGCTTCTCTTGTTCAGAGAGGAATTGCCTGGTATTTCATTGCTGGACTGCCTTTTGGTAGTATCAGTATGATATGCTTTAGGATATTTCCTCTCTGTGAAAGGTACTAGTGAGCTAAAAGAGGTTGCACCCTGGGTAGGATACTTTTCCTATAGAGCCTCATCACTTTGAGGGCAGGCTCATTCCTAGTTGAGCGTCTCTGACTAGCTCTTTGCACACTCAAAGGGTTAACATTACCTGGACCTTGGCCTGTGTACATGGGCTTTTACACTAGTATATTATATTTAGGTTGATACTCCTACACCTCAGAATTTGGGCTCTGCTCCTCTGTATATTTTCTATGGGTAATTTATAATCTTGATACCTAAACTGGTGGATCCAATTGTCTAGTTCTTGTGTTGAGTAATGGGAGTGTCAGTCCTAAAAATGTAATGTGATATTCTGCCCATTGAAAGGGACAGTAAGGCAGACCATTACATTGTGGCTTTGGGGATAGATTTCATTCTTGAGATTTTCCAAAGACTAACTTGAAACCGGTTGAAATGTCAAATTCTTTAATTGTGTATTATGTGTGGAATTGTATATGCAGCTAGTTAGATTGTTGTTAACTGGGGATATCCTTAAAGGGATAGTAATACTTTGTTTTATCTTTATTTTATTTTGTAGGCATTAAAAAAACATGAAGAACGATATAAACCTTATCTCTCAAACCTTTATGGTTTGAGAGATATTCACAAGCAAAGTTTCCCCTCCCTATCCTTTTACCTAGTGTAAGTCATCTCTTCTCAGATGTGGAATCCAGTCCATAGACCAGACAGATAACAGCAGGGGACAATCTTCTTCTTATGAGAACAATGAAAGCCCTGCCCCCTTGACAAGATTTTCAGGTTTTTCCCTTATCTTAATTGACGATTGTCCCTCTCTGCAATCTACCTGAGAAGCTCCCTTCTGATCTGGATGAACAGTGTTACATCAGTAAAAGGGGTGGGAGGGGGATACTTTGTCATTGAATTACTCTTGAACTACAACTCTGACAGAATTGAAATAACACTCTCCAAAGTCCAAATACTATGATGATTAATTAGAGCTGCTTTTATTATGAAACATTACTATCCCTTTAAGTCTTGTGAGATTGTTTAGCAAAGTTTCTAGTGTTATATTAAAAAAGGTTGAAGAGACTGGCATCCCAAACTTGTTTCTTTGCCTACTATGAAAACATCAAAGTTTAAGTTGGTAAATATAATAAAAGTTTGTAGTTGGCATAAATCGTGCTAATGTAGTTATAAACTTGTGCCCAAATCCCTGATATAAGAGTATCATTTGCATATGTGGCCAGGTGATGTTACCACTCACTCTTTCAGCATCCAAATTTACTACATTATTACTTTTGCCACATTAACTCAGTGATATTCAACTGAATTCCGTATTTCATGTAATGAATATTGGTTCTGTGCAAAGCAAAATAATTGTGGGTAAAATTTGCTTCAATCTAATTTTTAAGTGAATTTTAAAATCAGTGTGGAGAAGTGAGATGGGCTGGCATGATCTAAAAACTTGTGGATTGGGGATCAGTGCTATTTTAGCTTGGGTAAATAAAGAAGTAGTCTTGATATGTTCATATGAGATGTTTATACAAGCATAGAAGAGATTGTGCAATTGATCCTTCTGACAACTTAAAGTATTTAATCAGATGATCATCTGGCCCTGGTGATTTATTGTTGGGAATATGCTTAATTATTGCCTTTATCTCCTCTGCTACTGGAGTACACTCCCCAAGGCATCTCTGTTGGCTAGATTATATGAGGAGTTTAGCCTTGCAGATGACTTTCCAACCTTTTTTGTCCTCATGTTGTTCCACCTTAAAATACTCCAAGAATTCTTGGCAAATATCCTTGGGTGAACTGTAAGTGGTTCCTTGTGGACTTTTAACACTTGCGATCTTAGTTATACTTTTATTCACCATTGATGCTAGGAGTTTGCTTGATTTGATAGCTTTTTTAAAATATCCGCTTTGAATATATTTCCATCTAATCTCTGTCCAATCTCTCAAAGTTGCATCATACAATCTTTTACTTTTCTTCTCTGCATAACCTATACAGATAGATAGATAAATAGATAGATAGATAGATAGAGTGATAGATAGCTAGATAGATAGCTAGATAGATAGAGTGATAGTTGCATCATACAATCTTTTACTTTTCTTCTCTGCATAACCTTATGTTTTCGTGTGTGATTTTGGCATTCAGTCTCCATGTTTCACAGCAATACAGATAGATAGATAGATAAATAGATAGATAGATAGATAGATAGATAGATAGATAGATAGATAGATAGATAGATAGATAGATATCAGGGAGGAAGATCTATATAGATAAAATGATAATGATAGACGGATAGATAGATAGATAGATAGATAGATAGATAGATAGATAGATCGAGATAGATAGATAGATAGATAGATAGATAGATAGATAGATAGATAGAGTGATAGATAGGTAGATCGAGATAGATAGATAGATAGATAGATTGATAGATAGATAGATAGATAGATAGATAGATAGATAGAGTGATAGATATAAAATGATAGATAGATAGATAGATAGATAGATAGATAGATAGATAGATAGATAGAGAGATAGATAGATAGATAGATAGATAGATAGATAGATAGATAGATAGATAGATAAATAGATAGATAGAGTGATAGATAGCTACCTGTAAGCATATAATGCAGATCACAGATTGAATATTACATTAGTAACAGCTGTTTGTCAAACTTAGAATTATTTCACACCATATGAATCTAGAAGGGGGCTTCTTTTGTTAATTGACATTAAAGTGGACCTGTAACCTTAAGATATATTTAAAGGGGAACTACCACCCCGCAATAACTTAACATGAAATCAGTCTTCATCTGGTGACTAGCTGCTTAGTAGCGCTAGTCTCCAGAAATATTACCCGGTTCCAAAGATTTTGCCGTTTTTCCGAGTCTCACAGGAGCAGGAAGCATGGACATCTCGTCACAGTGACGTCCGTGCGCCTGCGCTGTCAGTCCCTTTTGGAGCCAATTGAATACAGTATACAACATAGAAAGCCGACATAGAGTGCCCCCTTCCACATATTAACTTCCCCCGCTTTTAAAATTCAACTTAGTTCTTTCTTTCACCACTTTAATTCGACAAATATTGGACATTCGACATTTTAACCCCCCTTTAAAATTCGACTTACAGTGCACCCATGACTTTGTTTCACCAATTAAATACAGCATTTTCCTTCTACTATTTTTTTCGACATGCCCTAGAATTTTGTATTACAAGATTAACCCTATGAGTACAAGAGAGGTAGCAACGCATTGCAATGTGTTTGCTACCCCTCTGGTGCTCATAGGGTTAATAGGCAAGGTATGCAGGTGCATACCTTTCCTGTATATGTGTATATGCATGCCTTTCTCAAGACAGCGTGACAAGTAATCAAAGGAAAGACAAAAAGCTATTGTGTTGATGTTAGACTTGCACTATCGGCAGATAGATCATCAGAATTGCTTTATTGTTATGGGTACCTTAAAATATAGGTTATTACACAATCAATGTACACCACTATATCTAGGATTAGAGGTAATTCAGCCCGTCAAAATGGATCTGGTCTTAATAGATCAAAAATGTCCTACCCACAAATGAAAAAAACTATTTTCACATTTGAATGTTAGGGATATCTATGGAATATATGTTGCAATGTGGCTAACACACACCAATATATCTTTGGATCAGATACAGTACAAGCCGTTAAATCCAATCTGATCTTGATGTGTGAAAGCTGAATTACCTCTAATCCTAGATATAGTGGTGTACGTTGATTGTGTAATAACCTATATTTTAAGGTACCCATAACAATAAAGCAATCCTGATGATCTATCTGTCGATAGTGCAAGTGTAACCTCAACACAATAGCTTTTTGTCTTTCCTTTGATTACCTGTCACACTGTCTTGAGAAAGGCATGCATATACACATATACAGGAAAGTTATGCAGCTGCATACCTTGCCTATTAACCCTATGAGTACCAGAGGGGTAGCAAACACATTGCAATGCATTGCTACCTCTTTGGTACTCATAGGGTTAATCTTGCAATACAAAATGCAAGGGCATGTCGAAAAAAATAGGAGAAGAAAAATGTTGGATTTAATTGGTGAAAGAAAGCCATTGGGGCACTGTAAGTCGAATTTTAAAGTGTGGGGGGGAGTTAAAATGTCGAATGTACAATATTTGTTGAATTAAAGTGGTGAAAGAAAGCACTGTACGTCGAATTTTAAAAGGGGTGTTTAAAATGTCGAAGGGGGGGCACTCTATGTAGGATTTTGTGGGGAACACATCTAACACTGAACTTGATCTTTCTGTCGTCAAACATACGCCTATTTCCTTGGACTTTGACATTTTGCACTTTTTTTTTATGCGGCAGTTGAATAAAAGCAGACGTCGCCAATTTTGTTAGTACTCTGAAATGTGCTGTCTACGCCAGTTTTGTTTTACTGTGGCTCTGCAATAGAATACCGACGTAATACATTTGCCAAATTAATGTTGCTTGTTTTTCTTGTAATGCCGGTTTTAGCGCGGGTAATAGAATCAAACCCATACTGTGCTATTAATGGATCTAGCAGGGGTAGACGACGTTTGACTTTCTAAGCAGGTGGGGACTACAACTCTCATCTTCTGATGGAGTTATATTCTCCAATAGTTGTAGAACCAATGTTGTCTATTCATGATCTAAACAGCCCACACACTGTGGGCATATCTAGTAACGCAGACAGCAAAACATTTTGCCTCGAAAAAGAACTTTGAAGAGAATTAACTAATGTAACACACCATGCCACCAATATATAATAATTAATCTATCAAAATTTATTTTACAGAAAAATGACTAGTACAACATATAAGGAGATTTTATTATCTGTTAAACAAACTAGTCTACTTTAAGAGTTATTTTTTATTGGTTGATGACATTCAATGTATCTTCTTCAGTCACCACCACTAAAGCTACTTGACTTGTGTGCTAGGTAATAGCTGTGATATTGTACTACCTATTCATCTTTAAGGCCAGGACTGTTATTCCGGTGTATCTCTCCTGAGCTTATGAAAGGGATTGTATGCTACATAATGACTTACTGTATGTTGGCTCTTTCTTCTCCTGCCAGACTCTCTTTATTTTTGGCAGCACGTTTGTTTTCCCTGTCATCATCTAATGTCTATTTTTACATTGCTACAATGTCAGTGAAATTCCTTCATAAATCCTAGGTTATGAAGAAGACGCTATCCAATTTATTTCATTATACAAAAAAAAAATCTCCTGTGCCTCTCTTCCCTCGTACTGTAATTATGAGAAATTCAAAGTAGTCCAGAATTAAAATAGAAACAACTGGAAGAAAATCAAATGCATTAATGATGTGTATTTTGACGTTGATGATCTAAGAAGAACTGAAATTATTCTGGCACAAACCAACTGCACCAGGGGGGACAAAGAAAAAAAAATCCACAAATTTCCATTGATTTAAGACAGCAGTAATCCTGTTTATGAAGAAAGATACATTACTGGGCTTTTCATGTTGAGTAAAACAATGGTACACCCAATGAGGTGAACAGGTCCTGATTTAACCCTTTGGGTGCCAGAGGGGTACTCAAGGTATTACTTTGCAATGCCTTGAGTACCCATCTGGCACTCAGAGGGTTAACTTACCTACAGGCACATCGGTGCAGTGAGAAATAAAATGACTGCACAGATTTCATTCTGAGATCTATGGATGCCCCAGAATTAAGCCAATCACAGCATTAAGAAAATGTGTGGGTGGAGCCTGCACTATCTGCAAGAATGAGAGAAGTCGCAGATATAGGGTTTCACCCATTTAAGTCAATGTGAATGTTTTTAGTCCCTTATAGTGCAGTTGTTTTGATCCAGAATTGCTCCTCTTTTCTTCTGTGCATAGGGACCCAAATGCAGTAATGAATTACATTCTGAAGCTGATGAAGCTAAGAAGAGCTGGAGTAATTCTGAGTAACCCTATCAACTAAAAACAACGTTTAGTCGTTCTAAAAGAGCTTCCAAAATTACCTATATGTTTTATTAGCTAGTATTTTATTTATAAAATTTGTTTTTGAGTTATTAAGAATTCTCAGTTATGCTGTGCAGGTACTTCCTGTCTTGGCTCTACATTATCCTAGGTAATAGAGTCCCTTTAACTCTTTTTGCTGCTGCATTATAAATCCCACCAGTGCTAAATACATTTTCCCTCTGCTGTTTATAGTCATATATTTTCATGACCATTTTGCACATATCAAACATAACTTTTTAGGAGAACCTACATATTTAGAGCATGCCAGTTGTTTCTTTGTGCCACCTATCATGCTTTTGTTAAAATTTTAATAAAGTCTTTGTATAGAAATGGTCATTTCTTCACTCTGCTACCGAATGCATATGTATCCCAGGCATGGGCCCTTGCTTCCATGTGCCTAGAGGAAATCAACTGCACCCCACTGATGAGGTCCATATAGACTGAAACGTATGTCTGGGATTGTGCTGTTTCTCTCCTGCAGAGAGGATTTGCCTGACATTTAGGAGCTGGATTGTCTGTGGGCGGGACCAGACTGATGTGAATATGGAAATTTCCTCTCTCTGCATTGGCACATGGGAGCGAAAAACGTGACTTGAGCAGCACCTGAGAGGCCACACGTGCCTTGAGCAAACCACTTTAGTTTGCTCTTTCTTGGTGTGAGTTTGTCACATTCTTTTGGTTTTTGTAGACTCTGCATTTGGTACCTTCCCAAAAAACTAGCAGACACATTTTTGTTTTGTTATATTCTGTACCATTCACCATTCTGTATTTAGGCACAAAATAAGTAGCAAAGAAACAGGGATCTCTGCCTTATAAGTATTTTTGAAATATACACAAAATAAAACATTCAGAGGGGTCATTTGTGTTTCTGTCTCAAATTTGAACTGCCATTACCTCTCCAGAAGATGCCTTTCTAGAAAATCAGGGGGAACAAGAGCACAAAACTGCAGATGCAACAGACTTTCCTTTTAAGTACATTATTTGAAAGCAGACATGATTATACTAAAATTATTGTAAAACACCAAACATGGAGAAAACAGAGATGTCATACCAGTTTGGAAAGAAGGCCATGGTGAACACCCAATCTTTCTAACCGTAGGTCAGGGCACACAAATGTTTCTAGATGTTGGTGTTTTTTTCATTCCCATAATTTCAAGAAAACTGAAATAATTGAAAACTAAGGAATTTCCTGCAGTATTCATTAGCTACCATCCTACTCAGTAAAATTGCACCTCATTGACGTTAGGTGACATTCCATAGTGTGCCAATGGTGCTAAACTACACCTACCACTATCTTTCAGTTTTCCTACACATTTTAGAATTGGATATACCTGCATAGTAAACTTTGTAAACACTGACAAAGGTGTAGCATTTTGGAAAGTTGACAACTAGTGATGAGCGAGCACCCCAATGCTCGGGTGTTCGGGTGCTCTGACCGAGCACCCCCTGAGGCTCGAGTGCTCGGCCGAGCACCCGAGCCCCATTGAAGTCAATGGGAGGACTCGAGCATTACACCAGGCACCCCCTGCTCTGATGAGGGGAGGGTGCCTGGTCCATAGGAAAAGGGCAGAAAAAGATGGAAACACTACAGAAATGGTTAAGGGACAGCATAGGGAGGATGTCTGGATGCACCTTGGACTCCAACATCGCTGCTGGGAACGATCTTTCGCCCGTAGTACGCCATTTTTACAGACTGACCATAAAACACACAAAAAGGAAAATAAAAACGACTTTAGGCGAAAAATTGTTACCAAACAATATTTGCTGTATATTTACTTGTATATCATCTGCAAATTCTCCCAAAAATTTCCTTGATTTTCAGAACTGAGGCCATGATTAAGAGGGAAACGTGCGCAGAGGCAAATTCTCCCAAAAATTTCCTTGATTTTCAGAACTGAGGCCATGATTAAGAGGGAAACGTGCGCAGAGGCAAATTCTCCCAAAAATTTCCTTGATTTTCAGAACTGAGGCCATGATTAAGAGGGAAACGTGCGCAGAGGCAAATTCTCCCAAAAATTTCCTTGATTTTCAGAACTGAGGCCATCATTAAGAGGGAAACGTGCGCAGAGGCAAATTCTCCCAAAAATTTCCTTGATTTTCAGAACTGAGGCCATGATTAAGATGGAAACGTGCGCTGAGCTGACCATCTAAAACATTATGGGTGAGGGTCTGCTGCAGAGCTGACCATCCTAAACATTATATGCGAAGGCCCGCTAGTGAGCTGACGCTATAAAACATTATATGAGAGGGCCCGCTAGAGAGCTGACCCAATAAAACATTATATGAGAAGGCCCGCTGGTAAGCTGACCTATATAAAAATTGTCAAACAGGGCCCGCTGGTGAGCTGACCCTATATAAAAATTATATCACAGGGCCCGCTGGTGAGCTGGCCCTATATAAAAATTATATCCCAGGGCATATGGAAGAGGAGGAGGAGGATGAGAAGATTAAGAGTCAACCATATACCCGTTTTTTGGGTGGAAGGGGTGAATGGGAATACAGAGTATTCCCATCATTGTAAATAACATATATAAAGTGAGTTTATGTTCCCCCGGGGCTTTCCTCCAGTGGAGTGGAGAAGTCAGGGGAAATCCAGGCCTTGTTCATTTTTATAAGTGTCACCCTATCAGCATTGTCGGTGGAAAGGCGGATACGCTTATCTGTTATGATGCCACCAGCAGCACTAAATACCCGCTCAGACAGAACGCTGGCGGCAGGGCAGGCCAGCACCTCCAAGGCGTAGAGTGCCAGTTCATACCACGTGTCCAGCTTGGACACCCAGTAGTTGTAAGGCACAGAGGGATCATTGAGGACGCTGACACGGTCTGCTACGTACTCCTTCACCATCTTCCAAAACTTTTCCCTCCTTGTGACACTAGGCTGCGCATCAGGGTGAGGGTGCTGGCGGGGTGTCATGAAGGTGTCCCACGCCTTGGAGAGTGTTGCCCTGCCTTTCTCGGAACTGCTGTGTGCTCCCCTTTTCTCCCCTTCTCGGTTGGCCAAGGTAGCACGTACTCTGCCGCCAGCGTTGCCAGATGGAAAATTTTGGAGCAATTTTTCGACAAGAACCTTCTGGTATTGCAACATTTTGCTTGTCCTCTCCACCGGAGGAATGAGAGATGAGAAATTCTCTTTGTAGCGGGGGTCCAGAAGGGTGAACACCCAGTAATCCGTGTTGTCTAAAATGCGTACAACGCGTGGGTCACGGGAAAGGCAGCCTAACATAAAGTCAGCCATGTGTGCCAGAGTACCAACAGTCAAGATTTCGCTGTCCTCACCAGGAGGATGACTCTCAATATCCTCATCCTCTTCCTCCTCTTCTGCCCACCCACGCTGAAGAGATGGAACTAAAGTTCCATGGCTACCCTCTGTAGCGGAGGCAACCGTGTCTTCCTCCTCCTCCTCCTCCTCCGCCTCCTCCAATTGTCGCTGAGAAGACGAAGTGAGGGTGCTCTGGCTATCACCTTGTGTAAGCTCTTCCTCCCCCATTTCCACCTCTTCCACATGCAAAGCGTCGGTTTTAATTGTGAGCAGCGAGCGTTTCAGTAGACACAGAAGTGGGATGGTTACACTGATAATAGCGTTATCGCCGCTCACCATCTGTGTCGATTCCTCAAAATTGCGTAAAACCTCGCAGAGGTCTGACATCCATTCCCACTCCTCACTTCTGATTACAGGAAGTTGAACGGAGAGGCGACGACCGTGTAACAGCTGGTACTCCACTACTGCCCTCTGCTGCTCACAAAGCCGGGCCAACATGTGGAAGGTGGAGTTCCAGCGCGTGCTCACGTCACACAGCAGCCGGTGAGCTGGCAATTGTAAGCGCTGCTGCAGCTTCAACAGGCCGGCTGAAGCTGTTGATGACTTACGGAAATGTGCACACACGCGGCGCACCTTGGTCAAGAGATCATGCACATTGGGGTAGGTTTTTAGAAATCGCTGCACCACTAAATTAAATACATGCGCTAGGCATGGTACGTGTGTGAGCTTGCCGAGCTCCAAAGCCGCCACCAAGTTACGCCCATTATCACACACAACCATGCCTGCTTGCAGGTTGAGTGGCGAGAGCCACTGCTCGGTCTGGTGACTAATCCCCTGCAACAGCTCTGAGGCCGTGTGCTGTTTGTCCCCAAGGCAGATCAGCTTCAGCACGGCCTGTTGACGCTTCCCCACTGCAGTGCTACACTGCTTCCAGCTACTGGCTGATGGGGGAGTGGCGCTGTGTGTAGAGAATTCGGAGGTGGAAACGGAGGAGGAGGAGCCAATAACGTAGGTGCTGGTGGAAACCCTGATGGAGGTAGGGCCCGCAATCCTCGGCGTGGGTAGCACCCGTGCCATCCCAGGGTCCGAGTCGCTCCCAGCCTCCACGACATTCACCCAGTGTGCCGTCAGGGAAATGTAGCGTCCCTGGCCACAAGCACTTGTCCATGTGTCAGTCGTTAAGTGGACCTTCCCAGTAACTGCGTTGGTCAGGGCACGGGTGATGTTACGGGACACATGGTGGTGTAATGCGGGGATGGCACACCGGGAAAAGTAGTGGCGGCTGGGGACCGCGTACCGAGGGACAGCTGCTGCCATCAGGCTGCGGAAGGACTCAGTGTCCACAAGCCTAAATGGCAGCATTTCGATGGCCAGTAATTTGGAAAGGTGTGAGGTTAGTGCTATGGCCTGTGGGTGGGTGGCTGGGTACTTTC
Source organism: Rhinophrynus dorsalis (assembly GCA_037306005.1). Taxonomy (NCBI): domain Eukaryota; kingdom Metazoa; phylum Chordata; class Amphibia; order Anura; family Rhinophrynidae; genus Rhinophrynus; species Rhinophrynus dorsalis. Next base: position 45,012,148 of record CM074720.1, read on the forward strand.
TCTTGCGCTCAAATGCCTGGGGTAACGACATTTGGACGCTGTGCTGGGACAGGGAAGTGGATGTGGTCGCTGATGGTGCTTCAGATGGTACAGGTGCAGGGCGGGAGGTATGCGGGCCTGCGCCTTCGACAGGCGATTGGCCGGCACCGAAAACAGGGGAAGAGGAGGCAGTGGTGTGGCCTGCAGACACAGATGGGCGATCCAGGCGTTCCTCCCACTTACTACGGTGCTTGGATGCCATGTGTCGGATCATGCTGGTGGTGGTGAGGTTTCTAGTGTTCATGCCTCGGCTCATTCTGGTGTGGCACAGGTTGCAAACTACAATTCTTTTGTCGTCCGCACTTTCCTTAAAAAAACGCCATACCGCGGAACACCTACCCCTTGGCAAGGTAGATTTACGCAAGGGGGTGCTCCGTGGAACATTTGCGGGCCGGTTTGGTGCGGTCCGCCTTCTTTCTGTAGCCACACCACTGCCTCTTCCAGCCTGTTGCGGTGCTGCAGATGGCTCACCCTCAGGACTGCTGTCATCGCTCGGCTCTACACCTTCCCAGGTGGGGTCAGTCACCTCATCGTCCACCAAGTCCTCCTCCACTTCCTCACTCTGATCATCCTCCTCAAGTCTTGATCCCACCACATACTCAGTCATTGACAACTGTATAACATTCTCCTCAACAAGGTCTTGAGACGGAAATAGTGGTTGATTTAATGGCAACTGTGTCTCATCATCATCATCATCATCATCCACTACTTCCTTTGACCTTAAATGCCGTTCACATCTGTCATCTTCTTGTGATTGGGTAGCCTCTAGAGGTTGTGAATCAGGGCACAAGATGTCATGTTCCTCTGCAAGCGTGCTTGGAGAGAGGGTCAAATGAAGGATTGGTGATGAGACGAGCTCCTCACTATATCCCAGTGTGGGATCACTTCTTTGACCAGACCGTGTATGGTGGGAGGAAGGATGATCAGAGTGAGGATTATGTTGACCAGACTCTTGGCTACTGAGAGTGGACTTGGTGGAAGACAGGGTGGTGCTTAACCGACTGGAAGCAGTATCAGCTGTCATCCAACCGACCACCTGTTCGCAGTGGTCGGACCTCGAGAGTGATGTCCTGCGACGCCCTGTAAAATTACACATGAAGCTAGGTATGGTGGATGTCTTTCTTTCTTGTGCTCTGGCACCAGGCACAGTTTCTCCGCGTCCTGACCCGCGCCCTGAACTTTCAGGATCACGTCCACTTCCCCGTCCCTTTTTACCCGCCTTCTTCATCTTACACAGAATATGTGACTTTAATATTTGAGTTTGAAAACTTAACAGTATTTCTTATTATTCTGCAACTGTACAGAGTACACAGAATAGGCTGCTAAACGGCGGTGAAACACACTGAATGGAATATGTGACTTTAATATTTGAGTTTGAAAACTTAACAGTATTTCTTATTATTCTGCAACTCTGCACAGTACACAGAATAGGCTGCTAAACGGCGGTGAAACACACTGAATGGAATATGTGACTTTAATATTTGAGTTTGAAAACTTAACAGTATTTCTTATTATTCTGCAACTGTACAGAGTACACAGAATAGGCTGCTAAACGGCGGTGAAACACACTGAATGGAATATGTGACTTTGATATTTGAGTTTGAAAACTTAACAGTATTTCTTATTATTCTGCAACTGTACAGAGTACACAGAATAGGCTGCTAAACGGCGGTGAAACACACTGAATGGAATATGTGACTTTAATATTTGAGTTTGAAAACTTAACAGTATTTCTTATTATTCTGCAACTGTACAGAGTACACAGAATAGGCTGCTAAACGGCGGTGAAACACACTGAATGGAATATGTGACTTTAATATTTGAGTTTGAAAACTTAACAGTATTTCTTATTATTCTGCAACTCTGCACAGTACACAGAATAGGCTGCTAAACGGCGGTGAAACACACTGAATGGAATATGTGACTTTAATATTTGAGTTTGAAAACTTAACAGTATTTCTTATTATTCTGCAACTGTACAGAGTACACAGAATAGGCTGCTAAACGGCGGTGAAACACACTGAATGGAATATGTGACTTTAATATTTGAGTTTGAAAACTTAACAGTATTTCTTATTATTCTGCAACTGTACAGAGTACACAGAATAGGCTGCTAAACGGCGGTGAAACACACTGAATGGAATATGTGACTTTAATATTTGAGTTTGAAAACTTAACAGTATTTCTTATTATTCTGCAACTGTACAGAGTACACAGAATAGGCTGCTAAACGGCGGTGAAACACACTGAATGGAATATGTGACTTTAATATTTGAGTTTGAAAACTTAACAGTATTTCTTATTATTCTGCAACTCTGCACAGTACACAGAATAGGCTGCTAAACGGCGGTGAAACACACTGAATGGAATATGTGACTTTAATATTTGAGTTTGAAAACTTAACAGTATTTCTTATTATTCTGCAACTGTACAGAGTACACAGAATAGGCTGCTAAACGGCGGTGAAACACACTGAATGGAATATGTGACTTTAATATTTGAGTTTGAAAACTTAACAGTATTTCTTATTATTCTGCAACTGTACAGAGTACACAGAATAGGCTGCTAAACGGCGGTGAAACACACTGAATGGAATATGTGACTTTAATATTTGAGTTTGAAAACTTAACAGTATTTCTTATTATTCTGCAACTCTGCACAGTACACAGAATAGGCTGCTAAACGGCGGTGAAACACACTGAATGGAATATGTGACTTTAATATTTGAGTTTGAAAACTTAACAGTATTTCTTATTATTCTGCAACTCTGCACAGTACACAGAATAGGCTGCTAAACGGCGGTGAAACACACTGAATGGAATATGTGACTTTGATATTTTAGTTTGAAAACTTAACAGTATTTCTTATTATTCTGCAACTCTGCACAGTACACAGAATAGGCTGCTAAACTGCGGCGAAGCACACTGAATGGAATATGTGACTTTGATATTTTAGTTTGAAGACTTAACAGTATTTCTTCCTATTCTGCAACTCTGCACAGTACACAGAATGTGCTGCTAAACTGCGGCGACGCACACTGAATGGAATATGTGACTTTGATATTTTAGTTTGAAGACTTAACAGTATTTCTTCCTATTCTGCAACTCTGCACAGTACACAGAATGTGCTGCTAAACTGCGGCGACGCACACTGAATGGAATATGTGACTTTGATATTTTAGTTTGAAGACTTAACAGAATGTGCTCTAATCTGCAACTTTGCACATTAAACAGAATGTGCTCTAATCTGCAACTTTGCACACTAAACAGAATGTGCTCTAATCTGCAACTTTGCACACTAAACAGAATGTGCTCTAATCTGCAACTGTGCACACTAAACAGAATGTGCTCTAATCTGCAACTTTTCACACTAAACAGAATATTTTTTTTTTTTTTTTTTTGTTTTTTTCCCCCCACACAAAATAACCTGCTGCCCCCACACACAGTAGTCCTAAAAAGGACTTTTGGTTCTTTTTTTTCACAATTTTTTTTTTCCTCCCTACACTGCCTTTCCCTTCCTATCCTCAGCTCTCCCTGGCTCAGACTGAGCCGAACTCGATGGTCAGGTGCTATACAGCACCCGACCACGGGTTCTGGCCAGCCAATCAGTGTAATGCCAGCAGCCAACATGGCTGCTGGCATTACACCGATGTCAGAGCCTCCCTGCACGTTTATTGGCTGCGCAGCAGCCGCAAAACGTGCGGGGAGGAGACCCGAACATGGCGGGCGAGCACATGCGGTACTCGTACGAGTACCGCCATGTGCCGAGCAGAGCGATGCTCGAGCCGATCCGAGCATCGGCCGAGCATGCTCGCTCAACACTATTGACAACCATACTCATCAAATAAGCAACTTGGATGTTTTTATACAAAGGAATAGTAATACTTCATTTTATCTTTATTTTATTTTGTAGGCATTAAAAAAACATGAAGAACGATATTCTTATCTCTCGAAGTCTTATCTCTCAAATATTTATGGTTTGAGAGATATTCACAAACAAAGTTTCCCCTCCCACCCCTTTAACCTAGTGTAAGCCATCTCTTCTCAGATATGGAATCCAGTCCATAGACCAGACAGATAACAGAAGGGGACAATATTCTTCCTATGAGAACAATGAAAGCCCTGTCCCACTTAACAAGTTTTTCAGGTTTTTCCCTTATCTTAACTGAAGATTGTCCCTCTCTGCAGTCTACCTGGGCACCTCCCTTCTGATCTGACTGAACAGTGTTACATCAGTAAAAGAGGTGGGACTGGGATGCTTTGTCATTGAATTACTCTTGAACTTCAAGCCTAACAGAACTGAAATAACACTCTCCAAGGTCCAGATACTATGATGATTAATTAGAGCCACTTTTATTATGAAACATTACTATCCCTTTAATAGCTAGTGTGCATAAAGGTTTCTAGAAAAAAGCTTAGCATTTTCTACTGTACTCGGTAGATACTGCTTTTAAGTGAAATTGCCTATGTATGACAAAAAGTTATTGACAAATAAATCAGCACTTTTCACAAGACCTGTGTGTGCGCTTATTTCATGGTTCTAATACCATTTCTTTCCTTATGATTATAATTTATAAGTAGCACCCAGGCAGTCGAGATTTTTTCAGTACATCAGATAGGAGTGCCCATTTTGTCTATCTATCTATCTATCTATCTATCTATCTATCTATCTATCTATCTATCGCTCTATCACATGTCTATCTATCTATCTATCTATCTATCTATCTATCTATCTATCTATCTATCATCTATCTATCTATCTATCTATCTATCTCATATCTATCTATCTATCTATCTATCTATCTCATATCTATCTATCTATCTATCTATCTATCTATCTATCTATCTATCTAATTTTTCCATCACAGTCAAAGGAAAAATGCAATCTTCAATATGGGAGTTTTTTAATCTACTGTCATATTGTAAGGTTCTTCTGACCGTCTTTTTTGCTTGATTTCCATCATCATTTTCCAATGAAATAAAAATGGTATTAACTTGGAGAAAAAGACAGTTTAAAGAATATTAACAGAAAAAAAAGTCACTTTTCATCTTTTTGCCAATTGTAATTCTTTCTAAGGTGATGGATTTACTTCGGAAATACTGCCCTTTTATCGACAACCCACTATCCAACATGTTTTTTTTTTCATTGTGAAGACTTTTAAACAATTAGGAAAATTTAAAGTTATTCATTTGGGAAGTACAAATAAGCATATTACATATGAGGTTAATGGGAGCATTTTAGAAGATGCTCTGTTGGAAAAAGATCTCAGAGCACTTGTAAACTGAAAACTTGGCAATAGTGAACAGTGTCAAACAACAGTAGCAAAAGCAAACAAAATACTATCCAGCATAAAATGGTATTGATTCAAGAGTGTACAGCATAATTTTGCCACTGTGAAAGAAGAAAAACATCTACCAAAACTTAATTTATTTACTGTAGTGAAAGAGGGGATCTTGTTACATTGAATAAGTATATGCAAGGTGAATTGATGTCAGAGGACATTATATTTAATGTCGGAAAACCAATCCATGCAGATTTAGTTCATAGGGTTCATTAGAATGTTCTGCCAAAATTAATAATTTGTGGATTTATCTTGTGGAGGAACTCATATTCCTTTAACTCTTTAAAGCCCAGACTGGTGCCAACTCCTATGATTTTTAAAAGCTTAATCTGTGCACCAACTTTGGGACCCTTTGGATTTACTAGCATATTTCAGGGCTTTTTTCTGTTGTAGGCAAGGTATGGAACATAAGGTGGCTGGCTCAGTCTTAAATTATTTTAACCCTAAAATGCGTTGCGTACCCCTCTGGCACTCAGTATTTGATAGGAACATGAACACAAAGCCACAAATAGGTCTCTTCCTGCTCACCAAGACTACAACAGTACTGCATAAGTTCTGTTGCAGTTTCTGTGAACTGAAAAAGACCACTATACAGATCAATTAAAAAAATCGTAAAGATTTGTTTGACAAGACATTCCTGATGTAAATCTGTACTGAGTAACGCTAAGCTTGCAAACCTGAAGATTTATGGTAAGCAACAATTCTCTCTTTCAAAGGGTTTGCATTAAAGGGATAGTAATGCTTCAAAATAAAAGTAGCTCAAATTAATCTTCATAGTATTTAGGCCATAGAGAGTAACACAGTAACATAGTAACATAGTAAATTAGGTTGAATAAAGACACAAGTCCATCAAGTTCAACCTTCTCCTCATACCCCAGTAACTGTGAATTTTACAGCTTTCCTGCTACCAATTAAGTTAGTCTTTATCAGACCTTCCTGATCTGCCTACTGATAAACAGTATAACTCTGTATGTTCCCTTTTAAAAGAAATTTATTTAATCTTCTCTTAAATGTATCCATTGTATCTGCCATAACCACCTCCTTGGGCAATGAATTTCACAATTTAACAGACCTTACTTTAAAAAACCCCTTCCTCTGCTGAAGTCTAAACCTCCTTTCCTCTAATCTTAAGAGGTGTCCCCTGGTCACCTGATCTGGCCTTGGAATAAATAGCTCACCACAGACATCCTTGTATTGACCTCTCATATACTTGTACAATGTGATAAGGTCTCCTCTTAGTCATCTTTTCTTTAGAGTAAATAAACCAAGTTTGTCTAGTCGTTCCTCATATGTCAAGTCCTCCATTCCCTTAATTAATTTTGTTGCTCTTCGCTGTACCCTCTCTAGTTCTAGTATATCTTTTTTCAGAACCGGTGCCCAAAATTGCACTGCATACTCAAGGTGAGGTCTTACCAATGATTTGTGTAATGGCAAAATAATGTTATCCACTCTTGCTTCGATACCTCTTTTTATGCAAGACAGGATTTTGTTTGCCTTTGCTACTGCTGTTTGACACTGGTCACTGTTTCCAAGTTTGTAGTTGACAAGGATACCCAGGTCTTTCTCTAGCAATGAGTCCCCTAAAATTATTCCACTAAGTTTATAAGTAGCCTTGGGATTGTTTCCTCCCAAATGCATGACTTTACACTTCCCCACATTAAACTTCATATTCCATTTGTTTGCCCAATCTGACGTTGTATGTAAGTCCCTCTGTAGAGAGAAAATATCCTGTTCTGAATTAATGACCTTGCCTAATTTAGTATCATCTGTAAATATTGATATTTGCATTCCAGTTGTGTCCCCAAGAACTGTATAAAATGTCCATGATGACTTGAAATAAAGTCAGTTGTTATTCTAACCCCAAGACACTGGTGTTGTCTGATGCTTGGGGTAAAGCTCGCTGTATCCAGAGTGTGTTCACCCTACACTGAGTCTTGCCTAAGTGACTGGGTGAATGGCGATATGATCCTGGTTCCTGACTGGAGGAGACCATGAGTGTCCTGGGTTAAGGAAGCACAGTTTTGGCAGAGCTACTCAGTCTGAGTACAGGTATTCGTCACATTGATGGAAAGTGGTGGGATGCTTCCTAACATATGGGACATTCAAACCACCACTGGGATCTAGCTCCAGTACCTGATATGTTGGATCATCAGAGGTAGGTTCAATGGTTCTTGGCTCTGTATGGACCCAGCCCCCCAGCAGAGGTGATCCCCACTGTACTGGCAGTGGTGACTCAGCTTCAGGTGGCGGAACTCCAAGTGTGCTCTGGAGGCTCTGCATCCTCGGAGGTACAGCAGGATGAGCTGATTAGAAGAGAATATAGCCGCCGCAAGCTGTGGAGGGAGGTTCTCCAATTAGAACAGGACTACTATCGAAAGATCCTCCCAACTGCTGAGGAAAGGCAGCACAGTTGTGTCCAGGGCTGGACGATAACGATCCCATAGAAGGCTATGGCTTTGGTGGGCCAGGATTATTATTCTAAAGTCTCCAGGAGGATTACAACTTTGGTAATACAGCAGAGTGGCAGAGAGAGGACCTCCAGGAGTTCAGGGAGGGTGATATTCCAGATGGGTCCGAGCTGAGGGATGACCTGGACTCTTTTGTTAAGCAAGAATGGGAACTGGAAAAGGCATATAGAAAGTTGTTCAACCTCGTTCAACAGCATGCCCCACAGATTACGGATTGTCTAGATTTCACATCTGAGGATGTTTACCTAGGAGGGATGGATTGGATCGTGGTCTTCACACCTGGGTCCCAGAGATGCTGGGCAGATGCCCCAGATTCGATACCATAGCTGTTTGACTTCACTCAACAGCAGGATCCAGAGACTGAGGATTGTGGGGATTTAATCGATTGGACTTAGAAGGATGTTGAACCAGGAGGGATGTATAAGCCTGTGGTCACCACACCTGGGTCACAAAGATGCTGGGCAGTTGGCCCAGATCCCCAACCCTCTGACAGGGGAGTCCCAGCAGCCTTGCTGGGACTTCCCTGTCAGAGGGTTAGGGATCAGGGCCAACTGCCCAGCATCCTTGTGACACAGGTGTGGACAGCCTTGCTGTCCCCCAAGCCTGACCGCGACACTCATGCTGTGTTCAGTCCAGCCACGCCAGCAGAAGAGCTGACCACGGGGCAGAGTACCACTGGTCTCTGCCCACTCTAATCTTTTGCCCCTGCCTTGGGGAGTGGGATCAAGATCCTATCCAGTGGCTCTGTTACCCCGGCACTGGAGGGTGGGACGCCTGTTCTCTCCAGTTGCTCCATTACCCTGGATTTGGTGAGTGGGATGGAGTTCTTGTTACCCTGACACTAGTCTTGTCTGTTGATTGCGGTACTTTGCGGTATACCGGCGGAGGTTTGTTGTGTTCCAGAGCAGAGGAAGCTGTGACTGATGGATACACCCAGGCGGGGTGTCAGCTGGTACCGATACACCACACATGCAGCCTTTTTACACTGTCCCACTGGTAGCCACTGAACCACATGTACAACTTGTGACACCTCATCTTTGCACCACTTTCCCACTGGTAGTCAAATGATGACACATACACTGTTGATGGTGGTGGGGTGGTTGAGAAAGAGACATGGAGGAGGGGGCCATACCTGGGCAGGTGGTAGAAGTGACACATTGATGCAATTTGTGTAATAATGTGGACATAGTTTAACTGGGTGGATGAAATTGGGAGGAAGGAATGTGGGGATTTGAACTGAAATTGGGAGGAATAAGGAAGAGAATGGATGGGGTTATTGATGAAGCAAGCTCTGTCCCAGAATGGAGAGTTTCCACCTATGGAGTGAAGGGGTGGAAGTAAGAGATGTAAAGGAGGCTGAAAGCTATAGAGGAGGAGGGTGGGAAAAGAGACATGGGAACCAGCATGGGAGGGCAGAATGGGATGGGGGGAAGTCTTATCTACCTTATGTTCCACTGCTCTGGATTTATCCAGCTGCTAATAATCCTTTCAGTGCCAGAGGAGTGAACATCACATTGAAGTCATGCTTACCACCCTGACACTCAAAGGGTTAAGTGTTTTCACAGCATCATTGCAGACTCTGCAGTTCAGACTATGTGCCCATGCAGTGCTCCATTACACACAGTCACCAGATAACTCCTCACTGTGTTGTCCAACCAGATGTGACTGTTTGTCTGTGACACTCACAGTGAGGAGCGGGCTGATGGCTGTGGGTTATAGAGCACCACATGGAGACACATACTGAGCTCCAGAGCCAGCACCCACACTGTAGAAGTCTCATTACTTACGTTAATGCATAACACTCTTAACCCTTTGAATGACATTGGGCTGAACATTGCTCTGCAATGCTTGGCTCACCGCTCTGGCACTCAAAGGGTTATTATCAGGCATATGAGATGCCAGGGAAAGCAAGACTGAGTGGTAATAAGCTGGCGCTGAAGGTACAATTGTGGGGGCTGAATACAGAATGGGAGATGGAGAACTGGGTCCTTTAAAAGGTCCTTGCAGGGAATGGGTGGGCTGGAAACAAAGTAGCCCCTCTGGAAATGTGAAAAATAATGCATTACGGAGCTCTACCCCATAATGCGTTACTCTGCCCCCTGCCAGCACAGAGGTTCAGTTGGTACGGATCCTGAAATGGGTCGCTTGACTTTCATTTATACATCTGTAGAAATAAAAATCTAGTCCTGTATTGGGCGCCTCAAAAAGGCTTTCTGGATTGATGGCAGCCACACCCCTGGGTGGGCTTACTGACAGTAGCTGGCCAATGGGATGTGGGGGTGGGGTTTGAGTTGTCTGATGAGGAGGCAGGGGGTGAAGTCCCTTGCCTCTCAGCCAAACGCAAAATGTCATTAGTCATACCCCCTGACTCCTCAAACAAATACACCTCAGCCAAACACATACAAGTCAACTTCTCTACTTAAAAAAATAAATCAGACCCTGATGTAGGACATCAGAACCCCCCCCCTGATACACAGTCTCCCCCTAGCTACTGATCATTCATCAGTTTTTTTTCCCATAAACTGTAATTTTATTTTCTGGCCACAAGGTGGTGCTGTTCCTATCATTTTTTATGGAGAGCATTGACTCAAGCTTTCCCATAAAGTGCCTTGTTATAAAAAATAAAATAAAAATAAGCCTTTTGGACAATACTTTTCATTAAAAAAATAAGATTGGAATTTAATCATTTTTTAATTAAAAATCTCTTAGAGAGAGCATCCTTGTTTTACTTCATAGGAAAATCCCTATCATTTAATTTTTCATTAAAATAGTTTATGTGCCTTTAAGATATTAAGTATCATGTATTTTTTAAAGTGAAAAATAAGCCTGCAAGATAGCTGCCAACGAACTGGTGTAGAACATATTTGTTTTTATTTGCTTAATAGTGCCCAAAGGCAAAAAAAAAAGATGAAGTACTCCACTTTAAACTGTGGTAATCTCTTCTTGCGGACTTTATATAAATGCCTGTCTAAAATTATGGTTGTAGTAGTATGTACTTCTGGCACAAAAGGTAACTTTCCTTCAATGTCAAAGCCAAACAGATTTGCTTGTTGAAATTTTTTATTCGAATCATATATTTTGTAGATATTTAAACTCGTGACACTCATTAGGGAGGATAAAATGGACACAAATTGTTTTTCCATTTTTAAATGAGAAAGAACAAGACATTTAAATCAAGTCAATTCAGTTGCAGCTTGTTAATGTTATGGGTTCAGGTTGAACTCAAGAATCCTTGTTAGGTGTTACACAGTTCTCCAAAATATTGATTTCCAGTACATTGGTGAACTCGCTAGCATACAGCAGTGTTAAGAAGCAAAGCTAGATCCAAGTGATAATTTATTAATCGCAATTAACTCTTTGAGTGCCAGACAGGTATCCAACACATAGCACCGCAATGTGTTGCATACCTCTCTTGCACTGGGTTAAAATAGCTTCTGTAATGGAATGTCTTCTTCCATTTATTGATGCCAGGGGAGGCACAAGGCCCAGCCAGTGTTCCCTAATAACCAAGCACTGATTGGAAATGTAGCGGTTGTTTTTCCAATAATATAGGAAAATGTATAATACAGAGCCAGGGGATACTGCTATTTGCCTGCGATGCAATATTAATGCTACTGGAGTCAGGAAACAGGGAAAACAGATATATAAGTACGTAATGGGGATGGATTATAGAGCCATCATACAGAGAACAGAGATGAACTGACTGATTTCTCTAACTTGAGCAATCTTAGTGCATAGGTTCTACAGAATAACAGGACATGGAGAAGTGATATCACTGGAGAAGTCATCTCTACTTACTTCCATGTGACTAGAGGGATTCAGCTGCTCCAGCTAACAACAAGACACTTTATCTTGTTTGTGCTTGATGGGTGCTCGTATTATTTGTTGTCTCCTTAAGTATAAGGGTATCCCAGGCATGGGCCCTTACTTCTATATGCCTAGAGGGATTTAGCTGCACCACACTGACGAGGCCCACAAAGACTGAAACATACATCTATGGTTTTGCTGTCTATCTCGTGCAGAGAGGATTTACCTGACATTTTGGAGCTGGACTGTCTGTGGACAGAATCAGTCTGATATAGATATAGAAATTTCCTCTCTGCAATGGCACATGGGTGTGAATAACGTGACTTGTAGCACCAGTGAGAGTCCACCAAGCCTAAGAACAATACACTTTATCTTGTTCACGCTTGATAGGTGCTCATCACATTTATATGTCTCCCTAAGTATAAGGGCATCCCAGGCATGGGCCCTTACTTCCTTGTGCCTAGAGGGAATCAGCTGCACCACACTGACGAGGCCCACATAGGCTGAAACGTATGTCTGTGGACAGGACCAGTCTGATATGGATATGGAAATTTCCTCTCTGCAATGGCACATGGGAGTGAAAAATATGACTTGTAGCACCAAAGAGAGGCCACAATACCTAAGAACAAGACACTTTATCTTGTTCATGCTTGATGGTGCTCGTCACATTTGTATATCTCTACTTTATCACCTCTATATCACACCTTTGAGCATCTCACCCATTATCTTTTGAGCAAAGGCAGAAGAGAAAATTTAATAAGGGCCATTAGAAGATTCTGGACATGCTAAAGTAAGGTTATTATTAGGAGGTGTTGCTTCTCCTTTAAAGGGATAGTAATACTTCATTTTAACTTTATTTTATTTTGTAGGCATTAAAAAAAACATGAAGAATGATATAAGTCTTATCTCTCAAACCTTTATGGTTTAAGAGATATTCACAAGCAAATTTCCCCTCCCGCCCCTTTTTCCTAGTGTAAGCCATCTCTTCTCAGATGTGGAATGCAGTCCATAGACCAGACAGATAACAGCAGGAGACAATCTTCTTCCTATGAGAACAATGAAAACCCTTCCCCCCTTGACAAGTTTTTCAGCTTTTTCCCTTATCTTAATTGAAGATTGTCCCTCTCTGCAGTCTACCTGGGCACCTCCCTTCTGATATGGCTGACCGGGGGGGGGGATACTTTGTTTGTGAATATCTCTTAAACCATAAAGGTTTGAGAGATAAGACTTATATCGTTCTTCATGTTTTTTTAATGCCTACAAAATAAAATAAAGATAAAATGAAGTATTACTATCCCTTTAAACTTTCATGTATAAACAGTAAATTTTTTTGCAGATGTTCATAATTCATGAGCATGAATAGAGCCAATTTTGGCTCCCACAACTCACAGCCTAATAGAATAATAAATTGTGTGTAAAACTGCCTGAGCTAAGCATCCATGGCGAACAAAACAAATTCAACTACTGACCCCACCTTGACTTGAAATAACTCCTGAAAAAAAAATCAGATCTTCTGTCAGTTTAAAATCTCAAAAAAAAATAAAAATGCTTCTTTATATTTAAAGGGATAGTAATGTTCGAACATAAATGCAGATTTAATTATTTGTCATAGTTATATGACCATGTATAGCATTATTATAGTTCTGTATGAAGTGTCGTTCAAGAGTAATTGAATTGCAAAGTTTCCCCCTCCCGCCCATTTTACATATTGTAAGCTACCTTCCTCCCTTCAGATGTGGAATCCAGTTACCAGACCAGACAGATCGCAGCGAGGGACAATCTTCTAGCTGTCAGTATAAGGAAACCCCCGCCCCCTTGACGAATAAGGGCATGTTTTTCCTTATGCTCACAGAAGATTGTTCCTTGTTCCTTGAACATCCATCTGGATTGTCATGCTGATCTGAGGAGATCAGCATTATGTAGGTAAAAGGGGCAGGAGGGGGACACTTTATAATTCAATTACGCTTGAACTACACATAGTACAGAATTGTAATAACACTCTAAATGGTCCAAAAACTATGAAGATTGAGAATAATCGAAGCTGCATTTATGTTCAAACATTACTATCCCTTTAAAAACTATATGCAACTGAATATAATGACAATGTCATTTTCATTTTCTTTTTCATTTTGGAAATAAATATGTAAATTTGCATTATATTTGTTCCCCAGGGTAACTCAAGATAAATCTCAAAGTATTCTTCCTGATAAAATCATTTCTAAATGAATAAATATGTAAATGAATACAATTAGTAGTTTTATCGCATATATAATACAATAGATGCACAACAACATAAATACAAACTAGCCAAAGCCAACCGCCTCCCCTCCCCCCAAAAAAAAACTTATGTTGACACAGGACTACAGTTCCCATAATCCACTGGCAGACTGCATTTCAGTCAGTGTTTCTTTGTTAGTCCCACTTCCTGATTAACCCTTTGTGTGCCAGAGGGGTGCGCAATGCATTGCTTTGCAATTCGTTGCGTACCCCCTCTGGTGCAAAAAGGGTTAATAATTAAAGTACAATAAGTTTCTGTAGAAACATAGAAAAATAGAATTTGACGGCAGATAAGAACCATTCGGCCCATCTAGTCTGCCCATTTTCCTACAAAAAACAACAACAACAAAAAGCAACCTCAAACCTTTTTTGGTCCTTAGTCTTTTCTTACGTTAAGGCCTTATGCCTATCCTATGCATGCTTAAATTCTGTCACCGTATTAACTTCTACCACTTCTGCTGGTAGGCTATTCCACTTATCTACTACCCTCTCAGTGAAGTAAAACTTTCTTACATTACATCTAAACCTCTGTCCCTCTAGTTTTAGACTATGGCCTCTTGTCCTAACATTTTTACTCCTTTGAAATGTACTTCCCTCCTGCACTTTGTTGAATCCCTTCATGTATTTGAATGTTTCTATCATATCCTCTCTCTCTTCTCTCCTCCAAGTTATACATGTTCAGATCCTTTAGTATATCCTGATATTTCTTTTCCTTTATACCAGTCACCATTTTAGTAGCCCTTCTCTGAATTTTCTCTAGAGTATCAATATCCTTCTGGAGATGGGGTCTCCAGTACTGTACACAATACTCTAGGTGAGGTCTAACCATAGATCTGTAGAGTGGCATGACCACTTCCCTTTTTCTGCTACTAATGCCCCTAGCTATACAACCCAGCACCCTGCTTGCATTCCCCACCACTTTATTACATTGCCTGCCTACCTTTAAGTCATTAGTTTTGCTTAAGAAATATGTGTAGCTTCAAAACCCATTGAGGTCAGAGAGGTAACCAACACATTGTAACACAAAGGGTTAACCTGTAAATACCTGTATATGTGGATTTTCTGTGGAGAACAAATAAAATTCCCATTAAATTAAATTAGATTTTCACCCCTTGTTTGAAGAGAGGTTCACAGCGCATTGCTTTACTCCACAACCTCTGTCCCATTGTTATATAGAACATAATGCAAGAAACGTGGGCAATCGCTATTTACAGTGTACTTTTTCATGGCAAAATGATCAGCACCAAATTGAGCATGTTTTTTTCTCACTGAATGGTTGCTCATGTTTTTAGTGAATGCCTTTCAAAAAGTGGGCGAGGCTAAAATGTCTTATTAAGTCTGCTCCTGTCCGAGAATGGGCTTGTAAGGGGCAAGGAGGACTGGGTGGATAAAGGCTTCAGTTCTTTATTTGGGGTTTCAAATGTGAACATTAATATATAACATTAAATGAAACAGTATCAATAATACTTAGCTCTATGAAGTTCCTTGATAACCAAAACATATATATCATGCTCTCTTCCCAAAAGCCTGGAGCTACTTTGGCCCCTTAAGCTGTTAACAATTTATTGACAAGGGGAAGGCTATGCATGTGGATGGGCATCATGCCCCCCCCCAAAAAAAAAACCTGTTAAAACATAGCATGTGTGTGTGTGGGACTACATTCTGATTTCAGCACTGAATTTGTATTCCCTATCTCTAACTTCCTGCCAAAACCTCTTTGTGCCTCATGACCACCTTGAAACCAAACCAATCAAGAAAAAGCCTTTCCCCCTCATCTGATAGGCCAGATATGGACAAAATACACCCAGTGGGCCAAATGTAGGCATCAGGCTGATATAATGAGGCCCCTCGGTCTGGATGGCTGTACAAATAAGCAATGCTGCTATACAAAGAAATATCACATTTGGCTTTCTCTGCAAAGAAAAATGATACATTTATTGCAAAGTACAAGTTTGATACAAATGTATAATTCTACCAATGCAGATAGAGCCAGAATTAATACGTACTAATACATTCTTTCTAACCTATTCCCCTGGCCTAGAACCTCCCCTAAAACCTAACCAAACCCTCTGAGAAGAATAGATACATGCCTAAATGATTAAAACTTAAATACAACCCCAGATCAACCCCATGGGGCTCCTCACAAGTAGTCAATGGCCAAAGCAGACTCAGAAATATGTGTCTTTCAGACACAATCATTGCGGGTTGCAGCCTCCATAACCTCTCCTTGACAGGCTTTGAAGCCCTATGCAGAGGGTCACCATATTACATGATTATAAAGAATTAAAAAAAAAGAAAAATTCAGTCATTCACTGTGATTGTTTTCTCACTAGATGGCACTGTTACAGTTTGTTTAAACAGTGTAAAAACAAGTGTCCAGACTCATAATAACATTAAAAAAAATTACACTCAGTGCTGATGTGAGATGTCTCTAGCATCCAAGGGGTTAATTGTGTGACTGTGAGTCTGCTTGTCCCCTTGACCAGCCCTATTGCTTTTATAAAACCTTCCTCAATCATTTACATGTACAGTGCCAGTTAAAGGAAGCACACTGCTTGAAGCAAACATATTTACCCTCAAAATAAGACATGGAGTTGTATTCTGGAAGCTAAAGAATAGTATGCAGGGGCAAACCAACTGCTTCATTGGAACAAATAAAATTTGCCGTTGAGTTATTTGGGGCTCTTAACCCCTTGAATGCTAGAAAGGTCTCAAACTCACAACAGAGCAATACATTGGAGCACACTCTAACATTCAAAGGATGAAAGCTCACTTTCAATTAAATGGGGGTTCTAATTCCCCCCACTGTAATGTGATTGTTTAGATCCATAGTAGGTTCCTTCAGTATTCTGAATATGGCACACACTTCCCAGTAACAGTAGACATTTCCGGAACAGGACAGGTACAGCACAGAGAAGGGGAAGCAGGTCTGGGGGAGGACTGAGGTTTAGATGACAGTATATAGTATAGTTATTGGTTGGGTAGGTAGGAAGTTGAGGTTATTGGGTAAGTAAAGGGTTAGTTGGCCACATCATGGCTAGTTGTGGATTATACTTACGCTACAATCATCACTGCTTCACTCCCTGTTTTTGTCAGAGAAGGTGGTTATATCATAAGGTTCACAATGCACGAGAACAATCATGGAGGCCTTCAACCTATGGTATGTTCTGTCCAGGCTCTGGCTGAGGGCTATTTGTTGCTATAACCAATGGGCAATAATTTGCCAGCTGATGGTGTACTTAAGTTCATGGTTACAGCTTGGCCTCGAGGCTTGGACAGAATGATCAGAGAACATTTTTTTTCTTCATTTCAAAGCTTTATTGAAATTGAGAAGGTTACAAAGTCCGATAGGGAACAAGGGTCAAAAAGAGCTAATACACAGAGTAAACATATCGAATAACAGTTAAGTAAAGAAAGTAGCAAGGGAGAAGGAGTTGAGCAAGGTGTATCCACATCGAAGAAGCAATGAGGGGTAGTTGAGTTAGAAAATGTGAGTAATGCGGTCATCAGACATCCAAAGATGTCAGGTAAAAAACATGTATTCGAGAAAGAAAGGAAATATATTATGAGTCACAAGATAAAGGTAAGTGTGTACAAGATTAAAAAGTGCAGAAAAGTATAAAAGCAAGCAGTGAGGACAATGAGAGGAAGAGAAGAACAAAAGCTAGAAGTAAGCAAGAAGGAAGAGAGGGAAGGGAAAAGGTCAGTTAAAGGAGAAGAGGAATAGGATGGTGGGAAGAAGATGAGTAGAGGTGAGAAGGATAATGGGAATATTAGTACAGGTACATTAGGGAGGGAAAGGGAGGGAACCAGGAGTAATGGAGGGGATGTTTCGGGTCCGAGTGCTCATGTGGTGTCTAACAGAAGGAGGAAACCGGGGTGGGTGGAGAATTCAAGCCATGGTTGCCAATTAGACTGAAAGAGTTCCATTGTGTTAGTAGCTAGAGCGTGTATACGTTGCATTTTGCAGAAATAGGACACTTTCCGGAACCAAAGTGAGGTAGAGGGAGAAGATGTAGATCTCCAGAGAGCCGGAATGATGCATTTGGCAGCACTGAGCAGTTGGTATAAAAGGAACCTGGCATGTGGGTTACGGTCCAGACCTGGAAGAGAAAAGTAGGAAAAAAGGCACAAAAGGGTGTCTGGCAGGAGGAGGATTTTCAGTAATGCGCTAACATGAGCAATGATGTCCCACTAAAAAGGGGTGATGAGTGGGCAGTCCCACCATATTTGTAGAATGGTACATTCAGAAGATTTGCATCTCCAACAAGTAGGGGGAACTGCCGGGTAGAAGGAATGTAGTAGGACTGGAGTGCGGTACCATCTGGTCAGAAGCTTATAGTTACATTCCCTCATGGGAACATCAGTAGCAGATATCAGGAGAGTTCTGTGGATTGTGAGCCAGGTCTCCCGAGGGAGAAGGATCTGGAGATCAGTATCCCAATGCTGAAAGTAAGATGGTTTGGATAAGGAAGCACATGTAAGAAGAAACCTATACCATCTAGTTAAAGTCTTCTGTAAGACAATTTGAGAGCAGAAAAGAGATTCGAATGGAGATGTATCATAACCTCGTTAACCATCCGCAATCCTATAACATAGGAAGTGGTGAATCTGAATATATTGCCATCTGTGAGAAGGCAAATCCAGGGATGCATCTTGTAGTTCCTCAGACGAGCGAATAATGTTATCAGATAGGAAGCACAGTATCTGACCTAAACCTGTGTCGGTCCAGGAAGCAAAAATATTGTCTACTTGGCAAGGTGGAAAAGCTGGGTTAAAAAGAATGGGAGTGCGAGGGGAGGGGTATGGCATTAAAGAAAGCACATTGTTGAGAGGTAGCCAAAAGGAAATGAGATGGCCCAAAATTACATGATGTTTGCAGTCTAGTGGAAAGGAAAGGGGGTCAAACCAACAAATGTGGTGCAAGGAGAAATTGTGAGCATATGGAGTAAGACAGGGTACCCAGTCCTTAGGAGGGGAGCAGTAGCAATGCATAAGTCTGGAAAGGGTAGCGGCACAATAGTAAGCTGTGAGGTCAGGGACCCCCAAGCCACCATCTCTAGGGAGAAGGCACAGATGAGACAAAGGAAGTCTGGGTTTCTGAAATTTCCAGATGAAATCATTCAGTAGTCGTTGAAGGATACGTATACATTTCGAGGGAACTTTAATAGGAAGTTCATTAAAAACGTATAGAATACATGGAAGTGTGATCATCTTAGATTAATTCTGCCTACCCAAGAGGTGTACAGATGCCTCCATTTAGATATATCAGAACTGATGCAACGGAGAAGAGGTTCAAAATTGATCCAAATTAGCAAGTCCAGTTTGTCTGATAGAAGCACGCTCAAATATTTAATGTGTGAGTTGGTCCATTTAAAAGAGAAGGCTCATTTGAAAGCTGAAAGTCAGAGAAATATTAATGTGCAATATTTCGGATTTAGTGAAGTTCACCTTAAAGTGTGAAAGGTGGCCAAAGAGGGTGAGTAGGGGGCTGAGGGAAGATAAAGATCAACTCGGGTTAGTGAGAAATAATAAGACAATGTCCGCATAGCTAGCAAGTTTTATTTGTGAATCGCCCACAAGGATACCCAAGATAAAGGGTGAAAGATGTATAGTATTCAATAAAGGTTCAAGGGCTAAAACAAAAAGTATAGGGGATAGTGGGCAACCCTGTCTGGTTCCACTGCAGACCAAGAAGGGATCGGATAGGAAACCATTGACAATAACTCTAGCAGACGGTGAAGAATAAAGAGAAGTAATGGAAGCAAAAAACCTAGGACCTAATCCGAGATTGGAGGGAACGCAGAAGAGGTAAGGCCAATCAACATGATCAAATGCCTTCTCCACATCGATCGAGACCAGCAAAGAACACAGTTTCCTTTGTATTGCAGTATACAATAAGGCAATGGCTTTGTTATTGTTATCGCGAGTCTCGCTTCCTGGAACAAAGCCCATCTGATCTAGATGGACCAGAGAAGGGAGATATCATTTTAAGCGAAAAGCAAGGATACAGGCGAACAGTTTGACATCTGTGTTTAACAAGGAGATCGGTCTGCAATTAGCGCAGTAAAGCAGATCCTTGTCAGGTTTCGCAATAACTGAAATGTGACCTTCAAGTGCTTGCAGGGGGAGTGTGTTGCCGGAAAGAATTAGTCAGGTGAGGAAGTAGAGTAGGACTAAATTTGCGGTAGTCGGAGATGGTAAATCCATCAGGACCAAGGCATTTGCCTAATGGGGAGCGTTTCAAGGCTAGGGATACTTCATCTGAAGTGATAGGGGACTCTATATCAGAAACAGCCTGTAAAGACAATTGAGGTGTGTTAGAGGATCGCAGGAAATGATCAGGTGTCAGAGAGCCAGGAAATGCACTGCTGTTGTGCAGGAGATAGTCGAATATTGTATATGTTCATATAAAAATCACGGAAGATATTCGTTATCGACGGAAAGGAGTTGTGTAAGGAACCATCTGCAGCCGATAGCTTCGAAATACACCTCGAACATTGGCAAATACGCACAAGTCGGGAAAGAGTCTTCCCGCACAAACATTTAGTTCAAAATAGCATAAAAAACAAACGGTTGAATAACATATATAAGTTGTCTTTGTTTATTAAAGCTTTGTTAAACTGACTCTGTAGCAGTAATGAGTGGTAGGGACAAGAGCAGCAATTGAGTCAGGAAGTTTATAGACAGTTGTTAAGATCAAACTAGTACAGCCTCCAAAGTAGTGGAAGACCTCACGGGATGGGGGGGTCGTAACAGAAAAAGCTTGATTATTGTACTGGAAAAAGGCTAATGCAACCATGTCCAGGGGCCATAGGAGAAGATAGGGGAAGAGGAAAGGGCAGGTAGTGAACCCAGGCAGCAGTAAGGGTCTAGTACTATCTAAGTAGAAGGCTAATAGGTATCATTTAAAGCAGCCCAGGGGTTATAGGGTAAGGTATGAAAGGAGGTGAGAGCGGGCAGTAAACCTAGACAGCTGGGAATTCTTCATGAGCAATAGTAATGGGTCAGTTTCATGAGAGGGTGGAGAGGGGCAAGGGAGGATAAGGTAAAGGAGAAGGCATGGAAAAGTTAAAGGAGACAGGAGCATGACATCCATAATAACCAATCAGTTATATAACTGAACAAACATCTAGTTCAAAAATGCATAAAAACAAGCAGTTGAATAACATATATTAATTTACTTTATTCATTAAAGAGTTTTTTAAACTGTCCCTGTTGCAGTAATGAGATATTCTGACAATAACAACAATTGGGTCGTAAGGTGTATAAATAGTTGGTAAGAGCAAGCTGGTAAATCCTCCAAAGTAACGGAAGATCTAATAGGATGAGGGGCCACATCAGAGAAAGCCCAATTATTACATCGAAAATGGTTAATGCCATGAAGTCCGGGGGTCAGATGAGAAGGTAGGTGAAGAGGAAATGGCAGGTATTAAACCTAGACATCAGTGAGGGTCCATTGCTGTCTAAGTAATGGATAGTAGGTATCATGTAAAGCAGGCCAGTGGTCATAGGGTAAGGTAGATGAGGGCAGGCATTAAACCCAGATAACAGGGAAGTCACCATGGGTAGTAGTGATGGGTCAGTTTCATAACAACCAGTGTTAAGGGACAAACTGGATAATTAAATGGTACTATTAGGATCCAGAGTGGAGGAGAGTTGGGAGCAGGGATGATATCAGTCGGTATAGGGGTAGTAATAATGAATCGTAGGTCCAAAGTAGCGAGTCTTGATGGGAAAGGGGGGAGGCAGAGGGGGAGTACCATATAGGAGGTTCAGATGACAAAAGTCCATGTCACAGAATATAGAACCAAAAGTGTATTCAGTAAACAAATATACAAAGGAAACCATACACAGCACAGGTCCCAGTGTGGGTAAAGGTAAACAAAAACATATTGAAGGGGGCATCGGCACCAGTGGACCTCATGGAGGAGCAGTAGAAGGGGACAGTTAATGTAATATATGGGAGAGGATACTTCAAATCAGAGCCATGAAGTGACATGGCAGTGGAGAGAGGAGCAGTCCCCTGGTGTCGGGCCCCATCCAGCAGCAGATTGCAGTCAAGAGCACATTAAGGAAATATAACACAGACATGGGCAATAAGTATACTCAACCAACTGCAATGTCCAATGAAGGGTCATTCAGAAAGGACCGGGTAATGTAAATGTTTCACTAAAATAGGGAAGAGTCATGGATCTTGGTAACGAGTCACCCCCGATAGTGAAATCAGTCCCAGTCTCTCGAAGTTTGCATGGGAGCAGGATTAGAAGGCCTCCTTTGTTTCTTAGGATCCAAAGCGTCAGGGGAACCCCATCAGTCTCTTCTTTCTCTCAGTAAAGGTGTAGGACTGTGAGATTCCGAAGTAGAGGGAGTAGGTAACAAAGGAGGTTCAATGCCCAGGGAACGGCAAAACACAAGGATCTCTGAGGAATCATGGATGAGGGATGAAGCACTATTGTAGGTAGCCGTTAGCTGAAAGGGGAACCCCCAGCAATACCTGATGTTCAAGTTGAGGAGGTTAACAGTGAGAAGGAGCAGGGCTCAACGCTTCTGCAATGTATAAGGAGATAGATCGTTGAATAGATGTACAATACAACCTGCAAAGCAAATCTCTGGTAGATCCCTACAGTAAGACATGATTAGGCACTTATCTGCGCATTGGTGCAAGCAACAAATAATGTTTCTGGGCTTCGCGCCTGGAGGGCCTCTAGGTCTAAGGGCCCTATGTGCCCTCTCGATCTTGGTGGGTTTGTCAGGAAGTAAGTTCAATATCTGGGCAAACAGGCTTTGCAAAGAGGCCACGAGATCCTTCCCCGGGACAGATTCAGAAAAATCCTTTATCCGTATATTGCAGCGTCGTGTGCGGTTTTCCAAGTCATCAAGACATAAGCGTGGCAATGGCTTCGTCTTGGTGGAGCGCATTTTGCTCTAAACATTGCACCTGGGACCATGAGGCTTCTCGATCATCTTCTAGAATGCCAAGTCTCTGCCCTACTTTCATGAGATCCTTTTTAAGATTGGATAATTCCAAATTAACTTCCAACTTAATTTTGGATTTCATATCCGATATGAAGGACTGCATGTCCTCCTTTGTAGAAAAGGCAGCCAGAACTTCTTTGGTCAATGGTACCGGAGTTGGGGAGGTTGTGGACATGGTCAGATCCGATATGTTCGAAGTCCGTGGAATAACAGGCAAAGGAGAGAGAGTGTGAGGGGTAGTAAGGGTACTGACAATCTCCACCAGCACTGGCTTGGGAATCGAGGCCAGAGGTCTGAGCGTGTGCCGTGTGACTGGTAAAAGGTCAGAGATCTTCTTAGAATTTGTAATTTTTTTGGCCTTTCCACGGAGCTTCGACATCCACAAATAAAAAATAATGCGGAGGTGGGTCAGAATTACCCCCCAAGGGGTATAAAATAGCTGAAATCTTGGTCCGCGGTCGACTCTGCCCCCCTTCAGGGAACATTTTTTTAATCAAAGATTTTTATTGAATTTTATTTATAACATAGCAAACAAGGTATCATAAAGGGAAAAAAGGTAATGTACATTTCCAACAAAAGATAGCTTTTGACTGATTTACTGTTTATCAAAATAAATATGTGATTGTTTTAATCCTAAAGATGGTGTTGGTGTTCTTTGTTGTTACAAATCAATGTCCGGTACTGTGACAGTACCAGGATTTACCAGACCCTTTTGGGGTTGTTGGTTCCTGAACCTCTGCTGCTGCTGCCCCTCTTCCCCGGCCAGCTGGAGCCCTGCTGCTTCCTGGAGGTCCTGGATACTCAGGCAGGAACAACTGGATGCTGCCCCTGGCAGACTGGCAAAGCTAGTGAATTTAGCTGCAGAATCCTAGGTGGGGTTTCCAGAGGCCCTACGCCAGTAGACCGTCGAGGCAAGTGAATTCGCTCCTGCAGTGGCTAAGGTGAGAATCCCCAGCCCGAGCCCCCTCCAGATTCATAACTATAACTAAATGGACAACTGAGTAGATGGGGGGGCCCTTGGATGCTGGGCCCTGGCAACACTTCATCTCGTGCACCCCTTTAGTTACACCTTTGTTTTTATAGCTATTATGTTTACACAGAATGGACACTTTAAGTTGTTCTGCTACCAACACAGCTTTTAGTTTCATTAACCTTTCAAGTGCCAGAGAGGCACTCACAGGGTTGAAAGTATCTATTTAGAACACCTATAATACAAATGTTTTTTTTGTTTTCCAAACAGGGTAATAGTTTTAAAGATTTTAACTTAGTAGTCGGGAGTCTAATCTCAGCAGAGCTCTCTTCTCTGACTTGGGCAGATAAACATAGACACATAGAACTTGATGTAAAACATGAACCATCTGGCCCATCTAATTTGAATAATTAATTACATGTCCAGAAAATCACCCCACTCCACCTTCTTAAGCTGCTTAGGTGTAAAATAAATTGATAAGAAGGAATAATCAAGCAAATCCCTTCAAGATGGAAGACCCCACTAAAGGAAGGGGAAAGGGGATAAGATTTCTTAGAAAAATAAGGAAAATCTTACAAAAAACCCCCCCATTATTTAAAGTACATTTTTCATTTAAATTTAATGGGCAAATCTGCCTTCAAAGCGATGTGTCCACTTTAAGTTAAACATTCATACCCAGTTTACTTTTTCCCAGTATTGGTGTTCTGGAAAAGACTATGGGTGAGATGTTCAAAAAGTCATCATAATGAAAACAAGTCAGATCATGAGTTGGTGGTAAAAGGAGGACAATATTTTCAGAAGTCAATCCATCATGATTGAAAAGGTATCTAAAGAATAAAAAAAAAAGATCTTGTTGAACATTGCCTTTAAAAATTCTGATGTTAAAAATGTCTTTGATTTTGTCTTTGAAAAGAAAATTTTCAAAGACACAAAAGAATTTGTCTCCTCTTTCTCACATCTTTACAACACCTTAGCACATAGCTCCCCAAATCTCATTATTTCCGATGTACCCAGACTTATTACACCATGACTGTCTAACTAAACAAAATATTCCAGGCAAGTCAATGGTCGTTATCAGATCAAGATAACAACATGGAAAAAAGAAAAAAATAGTCTGGCTGCATCTAAACATCATCCTCACTATCTGGAAAATTCCACTACTTTGATTACAAAACAGACAATATGTCAAATGATAAAAAACAGAGAGAGATACAGTTTCTGGGATTGTTGCGATTTTCTGTCCTGTGATTAAGGATTACGGCTGATTCATACAAATGTGACATTCAGAATTTTAGATAATGATGTGTATATGTTTGAGGATTTATAAGTGGTTTTGGCAGCGATCTCTCCTTCTTGCATGTATTTTGTTTCAAAATTTAAATGGCTCTGACTGCAAGTCAGTGGTCCATTATTATTTGCTGAGAAAACACTTTCCACAAGACTAATGTTGTATGTTTTAAGCCAAGATTTAAATGACCTAAGAGATCAGATATAGGAAATATTTCATGTATTGTTTTTAAATGTAATCTATACCCATTACCTTTTATGTGCCAAAAGTGTTTTCAATGCATTGTGAAAATGAAGATGATGGGACCTCTAGTCCTCACTCCTCTTCATCTCTCTTGGACAGGGCCGGCGCCAACTATAGGCGAGGTAGGCGCCGGCCTAGGGCGCACATGTACTGGGGGCGCGGGCATGCAACGGAGAAGAGCTGCTCCCGCACGCACCACGCCGGGATCCGCAACACAGGTCTGTGTCGCTACTGAGCTCCCTCATTGCAGTCGGCTCTTTAATAATGCAGAGTGCGCTGGGAGTCATGATCTCCCGGCACGCTCTGCATTACTGAAGAGAAGACTGCGCGGGAGCTACAGGTATGTGATGGGGGGCAAGTTGGAGCTGATGGGGGCAAAGTGGAGCTGCTGGGGGCAAGTTGGAGCTACTGGGGGCAAGGTGGAGCTGGTGGGGGTAAGGTGGAGCTGATGGGGGGCAAAGTGGAGCTGATAGGGGGCAAGTTGGAGCTGGAGGGGGCAAAGTGGAGCTGGTGGGGGGCATCTCTTATAGGCATCTCCAGACCAGGGGCAGACTGGCCCAGGGGGCAGAGAGAGGACAATCATGAAAAGAGGGGGGGGTATAAGTAGGCAGGGAATAAAGGGGTGGGACACAAGGTGCAGAGCCAAATGGGCAGCAAAATTAGGTTTTGCCTAGGGTGACAAAAATCCTTGCACCAGCCCTGCTCTTGGATCCTTTACAATCACTGAGGGAGAGTTAGAAACATGGCGTTAAGCAAAAAGATGAGTTAAATTGGCTGTAACATTATCTTCGATACTTATAAAACCAAGAACCCCAGTTTCGGAGGGCCTAACGCCATGTAGTACGTATTTTTAAAAATGGAGTAACCAGTTTGTAAGAAGTTGTGCAGTGAATTCATAAAGAAATGTCGCTAGATGCGGCAATTTTGAGACAGAGTTTTCGCCAGAATCTCCACATTTATAAACATGTCCATATAATCCCACACTCACTCAGAGCAAGCGGCATATAGGAGAAGTGTATTCCTACACACCGTAAACCATTCAGTGTCTGAGGGGCATCCAAAGCATTGCAAAGCACTGGTCAACTCTCTGGCAAGCAAAATGTTAATGCATAGGCGTTTGGAAAGTGCAGAAAAAACAGTCAATCGCAGTGCTTATTTTAAACCTTTGAGTACCAGAGAGGTATGAAAAGCATTGCTCTGCAATGCATTGAGTACCTCTCTGGCACTCCAAGGGTACACATGGCACCATCTTAGAGCATCCTGTTGGTTTTCAATTCTCTTTAACACCTTGTTATTAAATACTTTAATACGTTTGGATTATACCTTCATTTAATATGCAACTTATTGCATTGTATACCCCTCTGGCACTCAAATGGTCACACCATATATGTACTGTATGTGTGTGTGTATATATATATATATATATATATATATATATATATATATATAAAAGAAGACTTTGTGCCTGGCAAAACACACCCAGGGGCGGCAGTAAAAAGGATTACTGCTGCCATTGGGTGATTCTGTGGGAGTGTGATTTTTGGCCTGCCCCCACTATCCAGCCCGCCCACCACTATCTAAGGCTGAAAAAAAAAATGGCTGCCACACACTCCTACACCACAGACACATGCACATGCCCTCCCACACACACACACTAGCAGACACATACACACATATACACACACGCACGCTGAGGATGATGGGAACAATGTTCAAGCTACAGCTGGAAGGCCATGGTCCAATCTGTATTATGCAGCTTCTTCATTCCCTGTCTTTGAGCCTACACAGCTCTGCTAATTACTACAAGTGAGCTGATTTCTACACAATCAGCAGGAGGATACTGGCTTGCTGAGAAAGTGGAAACAACGGCAGAGAGGTGATCAGGCAGTGCAGAGCAAGGCTTCAGCTGAGCTGGTAAATGGCAGAGACATGGATGTGACTGTATTTATATATTGCACAAAGAGAGAGAAAGAGAGCAGGTTGTTTGTCAGTCTGTCTGTAAGTAGAGGTGCCAGTTCCTGCAATCATCTCCATGCTGTACATAGCTCACTGTATAGCATGTATGACAAACTATTTACATATGGTCTGGCATTGTATAGTATACAGTCTGTGTATAAGGACTGGCACTATACAGTATAGGAGGGACAGTCCCTGTTTGACACCCAAATCCCTCTGCTCCTCTATTTAGGAAATCACACGGTGTGGTGTATATACAGTAGGCTGACCAGACCTCACCTTTAACCGGGAACACATAGGAAATAAGCATATTTCAGGAGTGCACCAAAATCAAAGCAGCCCTGCAGTATGCATTTTTCATATGTGTCACTGGTTAAAGGTGAGGTCTGGTCAGCCTAATGTACAAGTGTATCAGATTGCTCCACATCAGTAAAACCCACGGTAATGTGGGTATAAACTTCTGTATATATCTGTTAAATTAGTCTGTGTAAAAAAAATACTTTCATCTTCTTCTAAATCATTCACTTACAGAAAGAGTAACTTAACCATTTCAGTGCCAGAGGAGATGCAATGCATTGCTTACCCCCTGGCACTCAAAGGGTTAAAAATTCTCTACAATGGTCTGGCACTGTATAGCAGTGGTTCTCAATCTGTGCCCTCAGTGGCTATTAACAGGCCAGGATTTTAGAATTTCCTTTTAAGAGCACAGGTGAGTTAATCAATATGACTGAGCCTCTGATCAACACACTTGTGTTCTAGCAGTGAAATTCCTAAGTCCTGGCCTGTTAGTGGCCACTGAGGGCATGGGCTGAGAACCTCTGCTGTATAGTATACAGTCTGCATGTGTCTGTGTATAAGGACTGGCACTATACAGTATAGGAGGGACAGTCCCTGTTTGACACCCAAATCCCTCTGCTCCTCTATTTAGGACATCACACTGTGTGGTGTATATACCAGTGTATCAGATTGCTCCACATCAATAAAACCCACAGTAATGTGGGTATAAACTTCTGTATATATCTGTTACATTAGTCTGTGTAAAAAAAAATACTTTCATCTTCTTCTAAATCATTCACTTACAGAAAGAGTAACTTAACCATTTCAATGCCAGAGGGGATGCAATGCATTGCTTACCCCCTGGCACTCAAAGGGTTAAAAATTCTCTAAAATACACCACCAGCCACGCCCCCAGTAACACCACCGAAAACACAAGTGTCCCTCTTTGGCCATATGAAATGTTGGGAGGTATGTTACTTACACTGCTCACACTGTATGTATTTATGTTCTGATTTGCAGCTGTGTGTCACTGTTTGTGTTGTCAGTGCATGTGTGTGTATATGTGTGTGTTGCATGTGTCTCTGTCTATCACTGTGTGTACCTTTCTGACACGTACACCCTACGCTATAATTCACTATCATAACATTTATTTAAAAAAAAAGAAACATTTCCTGCATAACATGACGGGCAACGCCGTCCCAAACTGCTAGTATATATATATATATTTTTTTTTTTTTTATTTTTATTTTTTTTTTTTTCATGTTTTTACTGTGTTAATGTAGCACCAAATATACAATGGCAAGGAAGGGCAGGAATATGCCTCCACTAATGTATTTACATGAAACACAATACTGTACTAGCTCATGAACTGCCCCCTGAGGAATCCTTTAAGAAGATATAAATTCTTACCTACAGAAAATAAAAGGAAATGTGTCTATGCAACAGGAACACATCTGGAAGATATAAAACTGGGAACATAGAAGGGTCTGAAAGGGTATATCAAATTGATATTTTTATTTCACAACCTCAAAGAAAGATAACAAATGCTGTATGTCATACATGTTGTTATTTTAGATCATGTGCAATTGATTTTACATTGTTGCAAATAAAATAAAAAATATACTTGTCATAAGATCTATCTATCTATCTATTTA
This sequence comes from Rhinophrynus dorsalis, assembly GCA_037306005.1. Taxonomy (NCBI): domain Eukaryota; kingdom Metazoa; phylum Chordata; class Amphibia; order Anura; family Rhinophrynidae; genus Rhinophrynus; species Rhinophrynus dorsalis. Next base: position 45,041,447 of record CM074720.1, read on the forward strand.
TTTATCTATCTCATATCTATCTCTCAAGTATCTATCTATCTATCTATCTATCTATCTATCTCTATTTATATCTATCTATATATCATGTATTTATCTATCTATCTATCTATCTATCTATCTCATATCTATCTATCTATCTATCTATCTATCTATCTATCTATCTATCAAGTATCTATCTATCTATCTATCTATCTATCTATCTAATCTCTATCTCATATCTATCTATCTATCTATCTATCTATCTATCTATCTATCTATCTATCTATCTATTTATCTATCTATCTATCTAATCTCTATCTCATATCTATCTATCTATCTATCTCATATCTATCTATCTATCTATCTATCTATCTATCTATCTATCTATCTCATATCTATCTATCTATCTATCTATCTATCTCATATCTATCTCTCAAGTATCTATCTATCTATCTATCTATCTATCTATCTATCTATCTATTTATATCTATCTATATATCATGTATTTATCTATCTATCTATCTATCTATCTATCTATCTATCTCATATCTATCTATCTATCTATCTATCTATCTATCTATCTATCTATCAAGTATCTATCTATCTATCTATCTATCTATCTATCTATCTATCTATCTATCTAATCTCTATCTCATATCTATCTATCTATCTATCTATCTATCTATCTATCTATCTATCTAATCTCTATCTCATATCTATCTATCTATTTATCTATCTATCTATCTATCTATCTATCTATCTCATATCTATCTGTCTATCTATCTATCTATCTATCTATCTATCTCATATCTCTCTCTCTATCTATCTTCTATCTATCTATCTATCTATCTATCTATCTATCTATCTATATATCTATCTAATCTCTATCTCATATCTATCTATCTATCTATCTATCTATCTATCTATCTATCTATCTATATATCTATCTATCATATCTATCATCTATCTATCTATCTATCTATCTATCTATCTATCTATCTATCATATCTATCTATCTCTCTATCGATCTATCACATATCTATCTATCTATCTATCTATCTATCTATCTATCTATCTATCTCATATCTATCTATCTATCTATCTATCTATCTATCTATCTATCTATCATATCTATCTATCTCTCTATCGATCTATCACATATCTATCTATCTATCTATCTATCTATCTATCTATCTCATATCTATCTATCTATCTATCTATCTATCTATCTATCTATCTATCTAGTATCTATCTATTTATCTATCTATCAATCTCATATCTATCTATCTATCTATCAAGTATCTATCTATCTATCTATCTATCTATCTATCTATATATCGATCTATCTATCTATCTATCTTCTGTCTATCTATCTATCTATCTATCTATCTATCTATCTTTCTATCTATCCCTATCGATCTATCACATATCTATCTATCTATCTATCTATCTATCTATCTATCTATCTATCTATCTCATATCTCTCTCTCTATCTATATATCTATCTTCTATCTATCTATCTATCTATCTATCTATCTATCTATCTATCTATCTTTCTATCTATCCCTATCGATCTATCACATATCTATCTATCTATCTATCTATCTATCTATCTATCTATCTATCTATCTCATATCTCTCTCTCTATCTATATATCTATCTTCTATCTATCTATCTATCTATCTATCTATCTATCTATCTATCTTTCTATCTATCCCTATCGATCTATCACATATCTATCTATCTATCTATCTATCTATCTATCTATCTATCTCATATCTCTCTCTCTATCTATATATCTATCTTCTATCTATCTATCTATCTATCTATCTATCTATCTATCTATCTATCTCATATCTCTCTCTCTATCTATATATCTATCTTCTATCTATCTATCTATCTATCTATCTATCTATCTATCTATCTCATATCTGTCTCTCTATCGATCTATCACATATCTATCTATCTATCTATCTATCTATCTATCTATCTATCTATCTATCTGTCTCAATCTATCTATCTATCTATCTATCTATCTATCTATCTATCTATCTCATATCTATCTCTCTATCGATCTATCATATATCTATCTATCTATCTATCTGTCTCTATCTATCTATCTATCTATCTATCTATCTATCTATCTCAATCTATCTCATCACTGTCTGTATGTCTGACTATTTCCCCTTTTTATTCTTGAGATGTCTCTAATACATTGAGCCTCATCACCAGACAAAACATTGGAGACATCTCCCACAATCAAGGTGATACATATATTATAGCAGCCCAACAGCATTACAATAATTGTGAGGAAGGATTCTATGTTAGTTGCCAGTGTTCAAATGCTTATAACTTCTGAACGGTCAGATGAATGAATCAGAAATTTGGCTGTCTAGATGAGTTGATGGCAGTACCCCATTAACCCTTCAGTTTTAGTTCCAATCTGTTTGGTTTAAGCCTCTGAGTACCATAGGATTATCTAAAAGCATTGCTTTTTAATTCATTGGATACCAGTACAGTACTCAAAAGGTTAAAACTCAGTAAAAACTGAATACTTGCTCCAGTAAACATTCTTATGCTCTCAATAAACTTTTGTCATGGCTACAAATCTTCTGAACTTATGTTCACCAATTTCACACATTGATAGATCCTATGGGGTAATATTCCTATTCCATCTTCTGTATCAGTGGGATGATCATACCAAAACGGCCGTGCAACCATAAGGTGTTTAACACCACTGGCTCCCTTAAGGGTATACGCTACAGTGGATGAGCGTGGTAGTGCAAATAATCGGACCTACTCCTCCATTGTAGGACTTTAATTTCAGCAAGACACATGCATCAGTCCCATAGTAGTGCAAGGAATGTCACCGTGATGGGGACAAAGTTATCTACACCATGTTAATACATGTCAAAAAAGGAGAACTAAGAAATGCTGCAGACTACAGATTTCATTAGAGGCAAGTGGTGTTAAGAGGAAGTTTTTTGTTGTACGTAGCTTAGTGAATACATGTTAGCCAGATGTAGGGATGTAACATGTAGATAGGAATTGCCATTGTACATTCACACCGGTGAACCAGTTACTGAGATATATAAGGCTTCGTGCACGTGCCTTATCAAGTAGATAGCATTTTTGTGTGCAAAGGTTCAAGTGCAGCTTTATCAAACTATGTGTCCACTCGATCAAAAAAAGACTGAATTTAAAAGATTTAAAAAAAAAAATCATGTCTCTGCAGAGGATAAACACCACATATGTATTGTGTTTTAATCAATTAATTAAAGGGATAGTAATGTTTAGTTACTAAAGTACAATCAAGACTTCTTTATACACATTTATAGCAATGTGTAGCAGTATAACCTTCTAACACGTTGCTGTTTTTTGGAATTAATATGCACACACACACACACACACACGAATATGCACAGACATACACACACTACCATGAATAGATACACACACATATGATATGCACACAAATGAATTCACACACACATGATATTTACACACACACTCACTAATATGCACAGATGCACACACACACACACACACACACACACACACACACACACACACACATATGATATACACACATTAATATGCACAGACACACACACATATGCTATGCACACACACTAATATGCAGAGACACACACACATTATATGCACACAAACACTCACACACTAATATGCACAGACACACACATTAATTATGAACACACACACGCAAACACACTAATATGCATTAAGACAAAAAATTGAGCAATTCTAGGGAAAACTATCTGCAGGGGTTAAGGCCTATTTTGTTCTTGTTTGTTGTAGGTCAATGGTGTTTTTTTTGCCAAAAAAGTGGATAGGACTGGGGGCAGGGTCATATGAATAGTGTGGGGTGTTGTCATGGAAAGAGCTAAGGGCCCCTAGTGTGCCATGTATATATGAGCACCCAGGAGGCAAATCCAGCTCTGGCTGTTGCTATGGCATTCTATAGAGGGTTATTGTCACTAACAATATCCTATATAATAATTCTCTAAATAGCGTGTAACGTCCGACATGCGCAGTAGACTCTGCTGCGCGAGCGGCAGTCATGCGCAGTACAGACTGCCCGCGCCGCGGCTGATACAGAGCTGGACGCTCCGAAGGAGCGTCCAGCTCTGTATCAGCAGTGGCGCGGGCAGTCTCTGCTGCGCGTGACTGCCCCGCGACCGGCTGCCAGAGGCACTGTGGCCCGTGTAACGGGCTGTTCAACTAGTCTTTCAATAAAATACTATTGCAACAGCACCACCGTAACATTTTCAGGTCAGGTAAGTAATTCACTACAAAATGCAAGTTTTAGCTGTAATAACTTTTGAAAAAATTATCTCAACAGTCTCCCAACAATGGGAGTAGTCATGTTTTACTCAGAAGAATAATCCTTGCAATACATTTTTTTTCAATAATAGGTGATGCCTTCCCTTTAACAAACAGGGCTAAATTACAGAGATTTTTATCTTAAAGGGATAGTAAATTTTCACAAGAAAAGCAGCTCCGATTAGTCTTCATAGTATTTGGGCCATGGAGAGTGGTATTTAAATACTGTCAGAGATGTAGTTCAAAAGTAATTTAATGATAAAGTATCCCCCTCCCTCCCCTTTTACCTAGTCCCTCCCCTTTTACCTAGTGTAAGCCCTTTTAGCTAGTGTAAGATATGGAATCTGGTCCCTTGACAGGACAGGTCACAGCAAGGGACAATCTTCTTACTGTGAACATAAGGAAAACACTGCCCCCCCTGAAAAGTTTTTCAGGTTTTTCCTTATACTCATTGAAGATTGTCCCTCTCTGTTATCCATCCAGACAGTCCTGCTGCTCTGAGGTGAGCAGTGTTACACCAGTAAAAGGGACGGGAGGGGGATACTTTATCATTCAATTAGTCTTGAACTAAAACTCTGACAGTATTGAAATAAAACTTTCCATGGCCCAAGTACTATGAAGATTAAATGGAGCTGCTTTTATTGTGAAACATTACTATCCCTTTAACTACAAACTGGGGTCAGATATGAAAGAAATCAGAAAGAATTTAACAACCTATTTACACTTTGCTCTATAAACTAATTTTATAATTTTCTTCTATTAAATCTTTCCAAAAGGGAAAGTCGACTTCCCAGAAATATTAATTTTTTTTCTGACCTAATAGGAAAACATGTTTAAACATATAAATCTGGTAAAAAGAAAGTGTGATAACTTATTTTCCTAACAAAAATATTAATTGTAAATGGCCGTTCTCCTTTGACCCAAGTTTGACATTATGAAAAGGGGACACCATGGTTTTTTTTTTACATTTTATTTTAAAGATTATTTGGGTTTTAAAATAAAGCTTTTTTATGGGCCTTATGTAGTGCAGTTTTGGAAAGATGGAGAAGCGGAGCAATTTTGAGGCCAACCAAGTGGACCGTAGAGTATAAATACAGATTCCCACTGGTTTAAATAAGACTTTTAACCCCTTGAATGGTAAAGAGGAGATACACTGGAGACCTTTCTAACATTCAAGGAGTTAAAGGGATAGTAATACTTCGTTTTATCTTTATTTTATTTTGTAGGCATTAAAAAAACATGAAGAACGATATAAGTCTTATCTCTCAAACCTTTATGGTTTGAGAGATATTCACAAGCAAAGTTTCCCCTTCCTGCCCCCTTTACCAAGTATAAGCCATCTCTTTTCAGATGTGGAATGCAGTCCATAGACCAGACAGATAACAGCAGGGACAATCTTCTTCCTATAAGAACAATAAAAGCCCTGCCCCTTGACAAGTTTTTCAGGTTTTTCCCTTATCTTAATTGAAGATTGTCCCTCTGTGCAGTCTACCTGGGCACCTCTCTTCTGATCTGGCTGAACAGTGTTACATCAGTAAAAGGGTAGGAGGGGGATACTTTGTCATTGAATTACTCTTGAACTACAACTCTGACAGAATTGAAATAACACTCTCCAAAGTCCAAATACTATGATAATTAATTCGAGCTGCTTTTATTATGAAACATTACTATCCCTTTAAAGTAGGGATGTTCAGAAGGTTTGATTTCCTCCTATCTGGAATTTCCACATAAAGGGAAATACTTTTCTCTTTTCTGATGAAATTTCTGCTGGGAAGGAAAAGCAAGTGAAATTTACCTGCAAAAGGACTTAATCCAATTCAAAGCCTCATGGGTGTGAGCCAAGTAGATGGCTCATATCCATTTCATTAACACTCAGATAGTTTGGTTCTACCTAGGTTAGTTTAAAATCTGTAAAACAATATAAAACAAAATGCCCCTCAAGAATCCTATAAAATGAGACACTCAACTGCAGAACCTCAAAATAATCAGTGTAGTAAAATGTGCTTGGTGGCAAATAAAACATAAATGAGGAAAACAATCCAAAGGATGTGAGAGGCTCTGAGCACGAACAGAAGCAATGTTGCCTGTTCTACGGTTAATCACCACTCAAGGGCATCATAATTTAGGTCTCTAGTGCCATTGCAGAGGAGAAATTTCCACATACATATTAGACTAATCCCACCCAAAAAGGGCAGTCGAGTTCCAAAATGACGGGCAAGTGCCCTCTGCATGGGAAACACCAGCTAACACCAGCCCAGACATACATTTCAGCCTTGTTTGAGCCTCATCAGTAAGGAATAGCTGGTTTCCCTAGGCACTGAGAGTAAGGGGTCCATGTCTGGATTGCCCTTTACTCTTAGGGAGAGACCTAAGAGTGTTTCTTAGGGTATCTCCCTAAGAGTATAGGGTAATCCAGATGTGGGCCCCTTACTCTCAGTGCATAGGGAAACCAGCAGCACTGACAAGGTCCACACAAGGCTGAAACGTACATCTGGGGTTAGCTGGTATTTCCAGTGCAGAGGGGACTTGCTCATCATTTTGGAACTGGACTGCCCTTTTGGCCGGGATTAGTCTAATATGGACAATAATGTTCAAAAATTTTAGGCAGGTGTGAAAAAATGCTGTAAAGTAAGAATGCTTTCAATGTATGTTAATAGTTTATTTTTATCAATTAACAAATACATATTGAGTGAACAGAAGAAACATCTAAATCAAATCAATATTTGGTGTAACCACCCTATGCCTTCAAAACAGCATCAATTCTTTTAGGTACACTGGCACACAGATTGTTAAGGAACACGGCAGGTAAGTTGTTCCAAACATTTTGGAGAACTAACCACAGTTCTTCTGTGGAATTAGGCACCTCAGTTGCTTCTTTCTCTTCATGTAATCCCAGACAGACTCCATGATGTTGAGATCAAGGCTCTGTGGGGGCCATACCATCACTTCCAGGACTCCTTGTTCTTCTTTACACTGAGGATTGTTATTATTCTTAACGACTTTGGCTGTATGCTTGGGGTTGTTGTCATCCTTCAGAATAAATTTGGGGCCAATCAGATGCCTCTCTGATGGTATTGCATGATGGATAAGTATCTGCCTGTACATTTAGCATTGAGGAGACCATTAATTGTGACCAAATCACCAACTCCATTTGCAGAAATGTAGCCACAAACTTGCAAGGAATCTCCACCATGCTTCACTGTTGCCTGCAGACACTCATTCTTGTACCGCTCTCCAGGCTTTGGCAAACAAACTACTTTCTACTACAGCCAGATATTTCAGATTTTAACTAATCAATCCAGAGCACCTGCTGCCATTTTTCTGCACCCCAGTTCCTGTGTTTTCTTGCATCGTTGAGTCTCTTGGCCTTGTTTCCACATTGCAGCTATGGCTTTTTGGACGCAAGTCTTTCATTAAGACCTCTTTTGACCAGACTTCTCCGGACAGTAAATGGCTGTACCAAGGTCCCACTATTTTCTGCCAATTCTGAGCTAATTGGTGATGCAGTATAACTACCTTGTGTCTTGTTGCTGTGCTCAGTCATGTCCTGATGTAAAACCTTTGACAGTAAACTGTCTTCGGCAATCTCACCTTTTTAGCTGACTTTGGCTGTTCCACACCCAGTTTTATCCCTCCTACACAGCTGTTTCTGTTTTAGTTAATGATTGTGTTCCAACCTACATATTAAATTGGTGATGAATAGCATGGCTGCACGCTGCTCTGCTATCCCGGAATTCGATAAAAAAAGAAATCCCTATGGTCCTTAATGGCTACCCACTCGCTGGATCGGACTGTCGTTAAGGGGTTAAGATTATGGAGGTTATGCCCTATAATGTGATAATGAGGGTGTCAAGGTTTGGCTGATTGATTCTGCTGCCTGAGCTAGTCTAGAGCACTGCTGTTGATTGCTGCTGTCTTCCCTTTCCTGGCTCAGGCTGAATCAGCTGACTTTTCTGTGGTTACTCACCTTACTATTATCAGCTAACCCTACCAGGGTATTTAAAGCAGCTTGGCTCACTTCCTGATTGTCCTTATGTTGTTGTTTGCTGGCTGCTGTGGATTCTCCTGCACTCCTGTTTCTCTGTGTATAATATAATAATAATAATAACTAGTATTTATATAGCGCCTTTCTCCCAGTGGGACTCAAAGCGCTTTCAGCGCACGCTCTCGGAATTAACCAAATCGGCAGCTGAAATAATAGATGTTATTATTACCCAATTAATGGTACTCATTTATCGACCTCGGAAGGATGAAGGGCTGAGCTGACCCTGCTGGGATTCTAACCTGCAACCTTGCGGTTGGAATAGGCTCCATAGTCAGGGACTTTTACCACTGAGCTATCTCACCAGCTTGCTTCCTCTGATGATCCTTCTGGCTCCTGACTCCTGGCTTGTACATGATGACATCGCTGACTTCTGTGTTCCTGACTTGGCTGAGTACCTGCCTTGGTTCCTGACCCTGTATTTTTTTTTGGTTTATGCTCCTGGATCACCTTTCTGTTTTGTTTGATTTTTGCTACTTTAATAAAGGTGTTTTGCATTTTATATTTTTTGTGTCTGTCTGGTTCCTGGTCCCTAACAGAGGTGATAAAGCGGAGATGGCTTCTCTAGTGACATCACTTCTTCATTTCCTATGTTATTTTATAGAACCAAAGCACTAAGATCTGCAAAGTGCATTGGTTCCATAGAATAAAATAACATTTGGAGAAGTGGTATCACTGGAGGAGTCATCTCTGCTTTATCACCTCATTATCAAGCCTTATTGCATCTCCCCCTTTGTCTTCTTTTCTTATTTAGTAGATTTCTGTTTTGTATCATTTTATTTATTGCAAAACATTCCAATGCTGAGTTCCCATGCCAAGTTCCACCTTTCCCATACTGTGTTCCACCATTCTAATATCTGATCCATATGCATGTATAGGTCACCATGCACTTACACATACATTGTCATGCATACACAGACAAAGGCATACACACACACGCATTCTCATTGCAATGTATTTTTTGGAAGAGGTTGACAAGAAGGCCCTGTTTTCTACATAATCTCTTCCCATGGTGGAAAGTTCCAAGAATCCTTAGTTAAAAGTCTCACTTAAATGATTAGGAATTTGGTCAGTTATCTATGTCCCCTACAGTGCAGTTGCTCTGTCCTAGAATTGTTCCACTTCTCTTTTACACTTAATGGTCTTGGACTTCTTGGGAAAGCACAAGATAATTGATGTCTTTGTTACGACAGGGTAGGTGATGTATTATAAAAATTTCACAGTGTTGGAAGGAGCCCGGCATGTTCACTGTGAAATGTTCTCGTGGTTCTGGATGTAGATAACGTGTGAGTGAAATGCTGAATCTGGTTTAGTAATGAGTGCATTAAGGTGTCTGAGAGGCTTTGTGAAAGAAAAATGAACTGCTCTGTAATCAGAAGGCCTCTGGCAATTTCTTTCTCGAGATATATTGAGAAATCTTTTACAGTTCAATGTATTTAAGAGCTTGATAAAATTATTTGACACCTTCAAAATGTATTTATTCTAGATAACGGTGACAAAGAAAATAAAAAAGATCAACTGTTTTTATCATGTACTATAATTCTATCTTGACAAATGTTTTATTTAACTGTAGAATATATTATGAATATGAATTTTTGCTTTTACAGAGTTGTTATAAAAATGTTTTTTTGATGAAATCAATATGCTGACCCTGATTGCCTTGAATGCGTGAAATGACTCAGATTATTTCCTTAAACAAACATTTTTAAATGTATTCTCTTAAAATTAATTGACCATAAGGCACTCATTCTACCACTGGATGTTTGAACGTTCACACAAACGTATGGGGTTGTAGTGGTGCAGGATGATAAACAGGTTCAGCAGCGTCTCTTCAGCTGAATATTTATATGCTAGTGTAAAAGCCTTTGTTCATGGGCCAAGGTCCGGGTGATGTTAACCCTTTGAGTGCCAGAGGGGTACGCAACGCATTGTGTTGTGTACCCCTCTGGCACTCAAGGGGTTAAGAGGCCGGTCCTGTTCTGCATTTTGCCGCCGACGCAGTCATGCACTGTAGAGACTGCCCGAAAGCACAGAATGCTCCCAGCACAGAACTCCCAGCGTTCTGTGCTCCCAGCACAGAACTCCCAGCATTCTGTGCGTTCGGGCAGTCTCTACTGTGCGTGACGCTTCTGACAAGCATCCTAGCGAATCATTATATATATATTTTTAGACATATCCTTTAGAGTACGTTCACTCTTTGAGTGCCACAGAGGTATCCTAGTCATTGCAACGCATCGGATACTTCTCTGGCACTTAAAGGGATTTAACAATTTAAAAAACTAAGCATTTTGGGTTTTTTTTTGTAATGGATAGTAAAGATTTTCGCAGCTGTGTACTCATATTAAAGTGAAAGCTGTTACTTTTAACCATTTGTATGCAAGAGGGGTAAGCAACACATTTCTATCTATCTGTCTATCTATCTATCTATCTATCTATCTATCTATCTATCTATCTGTCTATCTATCTCTGATTATCTATCTATCTATCTATCTATCTATCTATCTATCTATCTATCTATGTAATATCTAGCTATCTCTCTGTCTGTCTAGCTATCTATCTATCTATGTCTATTTATCTATCAATCTATCTATCTATCTATCTATCTCTCTCATATTTATCTGTCTATCTATCTATCTATCTATCTATCTATCTATCTATCTATCTCTCATTCTCTCTCTATCTCTTTTCTATCTCTCTCTCTCTCTTTCTACATATATCTCTCTATCACATATCTATCTATCTATCTATCTATCTATCTATCTATCTATCTATCTATCTATCTATCTATATCATATCCATCTATCTATCTCATATCTATCTATCTATATCATATCCATCTATCTATCTCATATCTATCTATCTATCTATCTATCTATCTATCTATCTATCTATCTATCTCTCATTTTCTCTTTATCTCTTCTCTATCTCTCTTTCTACATATATCTCTCTATCTCATATCTATCTATCTATCTATCTATCTATCTATCTATCTATCTATCTATCTCTCTCTCTCTCTCTCTCTCTCTCTCATTCACTCTCTTTCTTTCTCTTTGTGTCTCTCTCTCTCTCTCTCTCTCACTTTCTTTCTCTCTCTGCTGGAGTGCAAACAAAAATAGCTAAAAGTAAATACACAACATATTGGTGCATATCCATATTTTCATCATTATTAATCCCTTACTCTGCAGCATTTTGCCTGCCTTTATATATATAAAACCCTTTGATCTGCCACTCGAAGGGTTAAATACAGTAATTTTTTATGTTGAAACATCCCTGTTTTAAGCACTACTGTTAATTTGTGCATGGGTATGGACCCACATAATCTGTGATTAAAGTGGACAAAATTGAGATAAGTGCAATAAGTGAAGGACATAAATCTATAAATAAAATATACTTAAGACCTATACCTATTTTTCATTACTGCTATTGCATGTAGGCAAATGTGGTTTTTTACACCTTTATTGCCTAACTAAGCAGATTTAGGATGCAAGCATGCCATGTTAACATGCCTGAGGAAGAGACCTAAGGTCCTGAAAGCTTGCATCCTAAATCTGCTTAGTTAGCCAATAAAGGTATCAACATCTATATTTGCCTCCTGTATTTCTACGGCTAACATGGTACCAAATCTCATCTGTTAAAGCATATTTCATTCACACAGAAATACTAAAAATAATTTAGAAAGCAAGTTTTGTTGCAATGGCAGACTACTTACTCTCATGGACAAACACTAGTCAGAAGAACAACTGTTACAGATACCCAGAAAAGTTCAGGAATCAGTACGGTATAGTTAATGCAATTTTATGGACAAAATGAACAAAGAAAATATATACATATATACATACAAAGGAACAGGCAAAGGGTTAAAGCCAGCAACCCTGCTATCAGAAATAATAGGATGCAAGGCTAAACCTCAGTGCTAGAGACTAGGCCTTAGCCACTGGTAGTCACAGCAGGAGCCAGGAACAGGAGCAGGAACACAGGATCTTGATCCAACATAGAGGGCGTACCGACTCACGCCTGCAGGCAGTAGGGAGCGATATCTGACTCACGCCTGCAGTAAGAATGGAGCGAACTCTGACTTACGCTTGCAGTCAGAATCAGAGCTGGTCTACCAGAGCCCCAGGTCCGCACTAGATTGGGTGTCTGCTAGGTACAAGGAACAAATGTAAGAGTAGTCAGACAGAGCCACAAGTCAGCACCAGAGGGGGTAGTCAGATAAGCCAGGTCATACACAGTTCAGGTAGTCAGCCAGAGCCACAGGTCTGCACTAGGTTGGGTGTCCACTATAGGGATAAGCAAAGGAATAGTCAGACAGAGGCACAGGTCAGCACCAGGTTGGATGGAAGACTAGCCAGGTCACACACAGAGCCCAAGGTAATAGAAATGCTATGAACAACAACGCAAGGGCAACTGAGTCAGGACTCAGACTGCCCTTTAAACACCTCCACAGGAAGTAGGTAGGAGAAGGAGCTCAGAGGGAGGAAGTAGCTAGGTGGAGACTACAGGAAGCAAACACATAAAACAGAGGCCTGCTGCATGCTTGAAGCCTCGCGCCTGTAGATGACGCTGAAACCAAGGTAAGCTGTAACAACAACTCTCGAGTATTTTATCCCTAATAGATAGTGTGTTTCAAATATGTCATTATACTAACAAAAAGCACATTGGGGTGGAATATGGACTGCACTGACACATAGTCTCAAAAAGTGGAAGAAGCTAGCGCAGCGGAAAATTGATGGTTTTTCAGATCTGTGTAGCACAATATATCTAATTGAATCAGCTACCTGAAGGCTCAATTACTGAGAATTCGATTTTATACCAAGAGGGTTCCTAGATGAATGAATATGAACAGAACTATCACAGGGATTCATTTTATTTATGGCAAATAACTGCTAGCTATGATATGCCTAAGTATTTGAATTAGTATTACCAAAGATACAGATCGAAGTGAAATTATTTTCTATGAGGGTACAGTAATATATCTTATAACTTCAGATGTCATCTCAGAGAGAACTCATAAAATGATAGCACTATCGAGTAGGTAAATTCCTACAAACTGACATCTGCTAAAATATTTATAGTGGTGACACCATCCAATGGTTAACATGGGAAGGCAATGGTTCTTTTTTTGATTTTAATAAGAGATCATGATTTTAATAATAGCACTAATAAAAATAAGATTTAAAGTCCTTGTCTAGTTATACACTTCTTGAACGGAACTCCTTAGTAGCTAGGAAAATAAGAATGTGGATGGATTTATCTGGTCTGCATTTTCTTTTAATAGTGTATATTATATACTACTAGTTGAACAGCCCGTTACACGGGCCACATTGTCACAGCCACCCGGTCGCGGGGCAGTCACGCAGTAGACACTGCCAGCGCCGTGGCTGATACAGAGCTGGACGCTCCTTCGGAGCGCCCAGCTCTGTATCAGCCGCGACGCGGGTAGTCTCTACTGCGCATGACTGCAGCACGCGCAGCAGTGTCTACTGCGCATGTCGCGGCATTACACACGATTTAGCGAATTATTATATAGGATGTATATAGTGTATATAGCACTTTTGAGATCTGCGGCACAAAATTCTACCATCATTTCACAACCTAAGATTGTGTGTATATATATATATATATATATATATATATATATATATATATATATATATATATAAATATATATATATATATATATATATATATATATATATAAATATATATATATATATATATATATATATATATATATATATATATATATATATATATATGTTAACCCTTTGAGTGCCAGAGGGGTAGGCAACGCATTGCAAAGCAATGCATTGCCTACCCCTCTGGCACTCAAAGGGCTAAAGGGAGTGCTATGAGGAGTAGACAGTGTTTCTTTAAATCCTCCACTGCTAGGTGCCTAGGCCATCAATATAGACCAAACAGCTGCAGCTGCTTTGGTAAATATTCACATTGAACAAAATGCTATTTTGAAGGTGATGTGCTTTGAGAGTTGCTATTTATACTGGTGAATGTGCTCTGCAGAACACTGAATACACACATACACTTTATTTTTAAGAGACTCCCTTGAGTACAATGTAATATAATCACTTCCACCTACACCGGGGTTATATTTAGTGACAGGAACTAGAGAGATGGAAGCATGTTAGAAGACAAGCCATCATTGTCTTACATGAGCTCATTGGGAATTAACCCTTTGAGTGCCAGAGGGGTATGCAACGCATTGCTTTTCACTCAAAGGATTAACAGTCAAGTGAGCGAATCTAAAGCAAACCAGGAGCACTGTAGTGGAAACATTTTGAGTGCCACAGAGGAATTCAATGTATTGCAGAGCAATGCTTTGGATACCTCTCTGGCAAGGGTTAATTTAAGTGGGCATTTAGCCCCATGGATGACAATGAGGTCTACAACACACTGGGGGAGATTCACTAATTGGTGATAAAGAGGTGATAAAGTGGAGACACTAAGTTCTCCAAAGCTGAAGAAATCTTAGTGCATTGGCTCCATAGAACAACATAGGAACTGGAGAAGTGATAAACTGGAGAAGTCATCTCAATTTTATCACCTCTTTATCACCGCTTAGTGAATTTGTCGCCTAGCAAAAATACAATCAAAGGTCTACATGTACAAGGCAATTTCTAGGCAATATGGCTCCCAGTCTGAATTTCCAAAATGTCCTCACCCCACCAATTTTTTTTTTACATTTTGTTAGTGACTATGCATTATGCAGTGCAGTGAACACCTCCAGGTATAAATATATTGTCAGTGGTAGAGCTACATCAAACAAGACATGGAGCTCATCTCATTGGTATTTGAGAGACCAATAGATATTTGCACCATTTATAAGAACAACAGAGAATTTCACAATTAGCAAAGAACACCTGGGTATTATACCAGACCAACAGAGCTTGATATCTGTATGTGAAACAATGAGAACATTGCACTGTTATGTGAAACCTGCATGATATTCCAGAATTGCATGAGAGGCGAGAGAAAGAGGAACAAATGGCAGACAGTGGGACAAGGCTGGGTACCACACTGTGTTTGGTTTTGTAACTACCATTGGACAGTGGAACAAGGCTGGGGTATAAGATTGTGTGTGTTTGATTTTGTAACTAGTTGGCTTTGTAACCAGTGTATAGTGGCACAAAGCTAGAGTATCAGACAGTGCATGTGTGTGGTTCTGTGACTTCAAGTCGATAGAAAAACAAGACCAGAATATCAGACAGCATACATGTGCTCTGTGACTACTAGGGATGGGCCAGTTCCTGCCGGGGTGGTGGTGGTGGGGTGTTTAGATTCAGAAGTTAGTTTTTGTGGCTATCAGTGCAGCAGAGCATAGCTGGAAAATGTGGGTAAGGGTGATTCTTTGGCTGCAGTGGAATAATGCTGGGGAGATAATGTGTGTTACTGTAGTTAGAGTGGGGCAAGGCTGGAAGGACACTGAGGGCTTCTATGATTACCGTGGAGCAAGGATGGGGGACAGTGTGGTTCTTTGGTTAGCATGACACAAGGCTGGGAGGACAGAGTGTAGTCCTATAGTTACTGTGGGGCAAAGCTGGGGGGACAGAATGTGGTTCTATGGTTACTATGGGACAAGACTGGGAGGGCACTATGTTGATCCATGGTTATTATGGGAAAAGGCACTGTATGTTTCTGTGGTTACTGTGGGACAAAGCTGGGGGCACTGTGTTGTGTTGTGTTTACTATGAGAAAAATTTTGGGGAACAGAGTATAGTTCTATGCTGCAAGGCTGGGGGCCACAGTGTGTTTCTATGGTTAGTATAGTACAAGGCTGATGGCACAGTGTATTTATTTTGTTACTATGGGACAAGGCTGGGGGCACTGCATTGTTCTATGGTTAGTATAGTACAAGGCTGGGGGCACTGCATTGTTCTATGGTTAGTATAGTACAAGGCTGGGGGCACTGCATTGTTCTATGGTTAGTATAGTACAAGGCTGGGGGCACTGCATTGTTCTATGGTTAGTATAGTACAAGGCCTAGCGGCACAGTGTGTTTCAATGGTTAGTATAGTACAAGGCTGGGGGGCACTGCATTGTTCTCTGGCTACTATGGGACAAGGCAGGGAGGATGGTGTGTGGTTCTATGGTTAACCTGGGTTGTGGTGGAAAAAAGTGAATAGATTGCACTTTCCTCAGGAATTCTTACCAAAGGCAAAAACTACCATTTTCGATGTTTTCTTTTTGGGGGCAAAATTATTCATCCATCCCTAATGTTCTGGACAGCAGAACAAGACTGGAGTGTCACACAGTGTATGTACGGTTCTCTGACTACCAGCAGGCAGTAGAACAAATCCAGAATGTCAGACAGCATACTTGCACTTCTATCTAGCTAACCCAGGAATGCCCAGTACAGTGGATACTTACACACACTTGTAGTGAAGTAACATTCTACCAAGATATGTTCCAGTGCCTCTAGAATCCCACAGTTGGGTGCTCTAGAGCAACTCTTCTTACTCAGAGCATTATGGGAGACATTCTTCCACACACAACTTACTCTGGAATTCTAGCTACTTTGTATCACTGACATTTGGGGGTAAGCTGGCACTGTCCAGATGGAGCAGAGCTAGAAGAAGCATTAGTGGGGAAACCCATTTATTCAAGAATACAGGGAACGTTTATTTTCAAAATCCCCCTATATAATCTTCTCTTATGCAGGTCTCTTAACTCCATTGTGATTTTCCATTTTTTCAACAATGTCAATGCTGAATAAAAAGGCTTGAACAAGTTGTTGGGAAAGTGACCAGACCCCATACGGAGCTTGCTGTTACAATATACTTGATAGACGTCAGTATGAAGGGAAGCGTGAACGTGCTTCCACAGAGAGCTGGGAGGGAGGTGGGAGGAAAATTGGATCACTGGGAAGTCCTGCAGTGCTGTGCCAAAGTTATTGTGTGCGGAAGTGGCTACATCAACTCAAAAATCTAAAAAAGTATGTACTCTTAACAAAAACAAAACACCAATCTATATAGCATTTTAGCAGATTAACAACATAACATTCTGTGTCTTGGGGGTGAAAGTTCCTCTTTAATTAGTTGGTTGGATGATAATTGTTGGACGTTTAGTCATGTTGTGGTCCCTTCCTTTCTCACTACTTTGGTACGTACTCATCTGGAAAATGTCTATGAATGTGGCGAATGATGTCATACTTACGATATACTCTATTCCTGTACACATGGCAGCATTCACCAATATCCCATCTCTTGTTTAGTTTATAGGTTTGAGACTAAGACAACAAGTGAAGTGGAAGGGGTCTCTTATACTGTTTGGATTTTATTTAACTTGTTCTCTGTCCTATCAACTGAAAGGGGAGGAGCTAAACCATCTGGTGAATGCTGTCATTGATAATGTCCAGGAATAGAGAATTTTAGCATGACATAATTCTCCACATATATTGTGTTACTAGGCACAACTATACAATGCAATGATCTTTTTACAGCAATTATTGCCATCCACACCTAGCTGTGATTTTAGTTTGGATATAGGTGTGTGGTATTATTTTGTAACATACCATAGATATAACTGTGTTTTTAAGGATTTCTTAATTTGCTAATTTTTCTCTCACATTTTTTTTAATTGTCATTCAATAAAGGTTATAACTTCTTGTTTTATTTTATGATTTTCCCCTCATTTCTTTGCCCATTAAGAGGTGGGCTTGGGGTTTTTCATATCTGCCTGTCTTCTTTCAATTGCTAATTGTGATATTGTTACAGATCAGCACAATACCTTTAGTTTAGTAACACCCTTTTACCTTTTTTAGTGGTGCGCCTAATTCCATTGTCTATTAGCACAAGACCACTTTCATACATAAATAGTGTAACACTGAAGTAAAACTATAATAATTTCTATTCTGTTTGGTTACAGCGTAGGTTGTCAGACTGTGTTCTGCCAGTGAGATACAGGGATTCCTAAAGAAGTACACAAGGTTCCACAGAAGAAATTTAAGTAATAGCGGACAGTGGAACAAAGTTGGAATGTCCAAAATTGTACTTGTGTTTCTGTGACAACCAGTGGAAAATTGTAACATCAAACAGTGTAATTGTGTTTTCTGTAAGAAGCATTATAACCCAGCTAAATGGCGGGCAAAGTGAGGCTTTTCAATTCCTTTCTGTCTACAAACACCATCAACCCAAGCCAGCTGTTGGCTGGCAAAGGATTATGGGATATGTAACCCAACAGCAGCTGGAGGTCCTCACTTTGCCAATCCTGAGCTAAATCATTATTTTAAAGGGATAGTATAGTCCCATAAAAAGTATGTCCTAAATAGTAGCTGCAGTAAAAAAACATTCAGTGTGCTTACTCCTTTCTCTCCAGCTGTTATGGCTTGAGAGAAATAAGAAAATACAGTCCTCCGCTCCCTCCCCCGACTCATGCGTCCGCTTTACAGCGAACCTAATGAAATCCTGCATCCCGGACCACGCGGCGGCTCTTCAGGAGCGCTGTCATCTAGATGTCTAAGTATAATTACTTCATCGGAATTGTCCACAACATGTGCTTGCAAGCCAGGCACATGTAGACCATACCGATGAAGTAATTATACCTAGATATCTAGATGACAGCGCTCCTGAAGAGCCGCCTACAGTCGGGCGATGGGATTCTGCCTCTCACAGGTTTACAGCTTGTCAGGCAGAAAGGGGAGAGAACGGAGAACTTTATTTTCTTATTTCTCTCAAACCATAACAGTTTGAGAGAAAGGAGTAAGCACATTGAATGTGTTTTTAGTGCAGCTACGATTTAGGATATACTTTTTATGGGACTGTACTATCCCTTTAAATAAGTAATAATAAGGATGATTTTCAAATATTATTACAAGGTAACTATTAACTGATTACATGGGAACACATTATATTTACCATTGATTTAGATGATGCAACTTAACCCCTTGAATGCTAGATGGTCTCCGAAGCATTACTTAGTGTTGCACTGGATACCTTCTAATATTCAAGGAGTTAAAAGCCTCCGTTAAATTGATAGAAATTTGGGAACTTTTTTATTTGTCCCTAGGGAGAAGTTGATTTCTCCCAGAATTGCACCACTTTTCATAGTATATTGGACTCACTGTGTTAACCCTTTGAGTTGATTACCCCTCTGGCACTCAGAGGGTTAACACAGTGAAGATGATGTGCTTTGCGTACCCCGGTTACTCAAAGCGTTAACCCCGGTAAACGGAACAGTCTCTAACACATTGCTTCCAAATGCTTTGAAGACCGTTCACGCATCCAACGGGTTAACGTTTTTACTGCTGGCATTCCACTGGAATTTCATTTCAGATCAAAGGGTTCCACCGCAGAAAAAGTCTTAGCTTACAGGATACAACCTCTGTGACATCACAGCACCATTAAATGATTAGCTTGGCAGGCAGGTCTAGGTTAAGCTTTACTTCCCAATTACTACTAAGTTGCCAACAGAGAAATGGATCCACATTAATCATGCCTGACAGAAAAAGCACAGAACATCCTTCAGCTTAATGGTGATGCATCTATGTCAGGAAGTGTAATCTATTTTTCAGATAATATGTGCCTTCACTTGCACGTTGCATTTGACCAACACATTTGTTTGGGTGGCATTACAAGTCCAGTGATGGATTTCTACTTGATGTTCAGTAGTACCTAATGAATCAAACTGTGAGATCATTTCAAACTTGAAGAGATCCATGCACAGCTAAATCTGGGTAATGTTTCTATTAAAGCTGTGGTGCTAGCCAATAGTCACAGCA
This sequence comes from Rhinophrynus dorsalis, assembly GCA_037306005.1. Lineage (NCBI taxonomy): Eukaryota > Metazoa > Chordata > Amphibia > Anura > Rhinophrynidae > Rhinophrynus > Rhinophrynus dorsalis. The sequence continues at coordinate 45,061,546 of CM074720.1, forward strand.
TTAAAGAAGCAGTAAATGTTTTCATATATATATATATATATATATATATATATATATATATATATATATATACATATATATATGTTAGCAGAAAATGGAAGCAGTCTCACTTCGGGGGTAAGATGCTGCCTGTGTGCTATCAAGTGGCTGGTAATATACTGTAGAAAGAATCATCAAGCACTCACAGGACTTATTGAAAAGTGAAAAAAATCTATATTTAATGCATAAAGTGTCAACGTTTCGGCCAGTCACAGCTGGCCTTCATCAGGACACATACAATGTGACAACAGCCATCTTTTATACCCTACACAGTGAAGAACGCCGAATTGGCGTTTAAGGGTTGCAGTGATGTCACTCTAGTGGGCATGCGGCAAATGCAAATCGGCAACAAGCGACTACAATACTATGTCTGAACAAAGTCCTCAAAATATGAAACAATGTTGCTCCTACGCTACTCGTATCTCAGATGAAAAGTTTATGAGAGCCTGGTGCTTAAGCAAAGCATGATAAAACTGCATAATGCTTATTATCATGCTTTGCTTAAGCACCAAGTTCTCATAAACTCTTCATCTGAGATACGAGTAGCGTAGGACCAACATTGTTTCATATTTTGATGACTTTGTTCAGACATAGTATTCAAATCACTTGGTGCCAAATCGCATTTGCCACATGCCCACTAGAGTGATGTCATTGCGGCCCTTAAAGCGCCAATTTGGCATTCTGCATGGTGTAGGGTATAAGAGATGGCTTCTGCCACATTTTATCTGTCCTGATGAAGGCCAGCTGTGACTGGCCGAAACGTTGACACTTTATGCATTTTTTTTTACTTTTCAATAAGTCACGTGAGAACCACACCCACAGGTCTTTTTGATGAATGAGCCAATACTGATTTATTGAATCAACATTTCGGACCCACATTTGTTTAATAATGCACTCTGTGTTATAGCTTGAGTCTTTGACAGTGGCTGTTTGCAATAGGTGACATGAACAGCAGCATCTGGTAACATGAATGCAAAACTGCAGTTTCCATAAAAAAAGTTTGCTGAGTAATAAAATTGACTTTTAATTTAAATGGATGTTTTGACCTCTTGAATGCTACAGTGGTCCCCAATGCATTGCAAAGCGATGCTTTAGTGACCACTTTTGCATTCATGGGGCTAAAAGCCCCTTTTAAATCAGTAAGGATTGGGGAGTTTTATTTGCTTTCTATGTTGCAGTTGGTTTGCCTCAGAATTGTTCCCCTTTTCCTTAGTGCATATGAATCTGCATGTGATATGTACAATTGGCAGTGTTATATGGAGAACAATGAACCCTTAAAACAGCACCGTCTTCTAACCAGTTATGTATGAAGCAGCTGTGACTGCTTTGTAGCAGAAATGACCACACACTGAAGGTAGCTGCCAATTCTTGTACTTAATAGTTAAAAGACAGAAGCATAGATTATGTCCACTAGGTTAAAAGTGACACCTTTACTGACTGAGTAGCTACTCAATTAGCCGATAAAGGTATCACTTTTACTCTACTTGTTTTCTTCTTTTTCTATAGCAAACATGAGACCACCTTTTACATATAGATTTTGACAGCAGAATAACCAATTAACCAATCCAACCTACCCCTTTTCTTATACAGATAAAATGCATGATCTTACATAGTTCTCAGTATAGACGTATGCCCCTACAGGCTCTTTTTTAAATTCCTTTACTGCATTAATCCCCACTCAGAGGGTATTTCATTAATCTATTACCCTTTCCGTAAAGTAGTACTTCATATTATTTCTGAATCTTGCAACTTCTAAATTTAGGTCATCCCCTCTTTTTATATTCCTCTTTTTATCCCACGTTATGCATATCAAGGTCTTTGAGTCTATTCTGGTAATAGACTGGGGGCTACTTATACTGCTGCTACTGCCTCAGGCACATCACTGGAGTCAGTCGTGGCAAATAGAAGCTTCATCATCCATCTTCCATGTTACTGCAGCTCAGGACTCAAGAAGACATTTGACAGTGGCCACTGGCTAACATGACCTGCTGGCATTAGGCCAGTAGGGCATTTTTATTTTTTTCTCAGGGCTTGTGTTTTAAAGTAATAATAATAATAATAATAATAATAATAATAATACTCACAGTCAATTTTGGCTTTAAGCTGGGGCTTTCTTATAGTCCCACTACAGGCAAGAGTGGGCACCCCGCCCACTACACCTGGTGCTGGATTGCATGACATTTCCCTGTATCTTTTAGTCCTGACAGAGGAGTTGGGGAAGACATACTAAGATCCTTGTGGTGGGTACATCAGGGTATTCTTTGTGGCTGTAGCCACCTTGACTTACAGCTCACAACTGAAAAGGGCACCTGTCCACTACAGTGCCCGCTCACTCTAACTCTTCTGGTAAGGGCACTCACCAGCCCCAGTTTCCCCAGTACTCCTTTAGTAAGCACATGGACCCTAGGCCTCCCATCATTCTGGAGAGGCCTTTTCTCCTGGTCCTACATTTTTCAACTCTGTCCTCTCTCTCTTTCCTTTCTACACACCCCCTACAGGATCTGATGTCACAGGTACCATCTACCAGGTCTTTTTCTGCTTAGCCTGATGTGAGGGGGAAGATACATACATTCCACACACAGTTTTGCCCTACCCCCCTCTATCTGACCAACACTGGCTATCTCATAACACAATCTCTGTGGCCAGCTAGACTGGATGGCACCATCCCTCTTTACATCATACACACTAACCAACCCATTCACTGCTGGTAACTGGACAACACTCTCTAATGCATGCACACACAGGGGACATTAATGTTTGAAAAATGGGAACCCATGTTAAGACAATGCCGATCACTGAAAACAGACACATTTCATTCTCTGGGTGACAATCATTCCGTCACACCCCCAAATAGCAGTCAAGAAAGCCCCCCCAAAACAAATTCCTTGCTCAAACGATTCATTCATTCACCAACACAGACACCCTCCTCAGAACCCTTTATAGCATGTCTTATGGTTTTTATTTTCTTTTATTTGATTTAGGATTTCTTTTTTATTAAGTGCCCCCCAATCCTAGTAAACAACCCCCAAAAACATTCCCTGATCAACTGATTCTTTCCCCACACCCCACCAACACAGGCACCCTCATGCTCCTTTTATACAATGCCTTTGGGAAATAAAATATTATTTGTAATGTGTGGTGTGTAACTTCTATGCTCCCATTGATTTCAATGGGAAAAAAAAGTGGAAAAAAGCAGAAAATCAGCACTTTTCGTGGAAAATTTTTCACCAAGTGGAAAGTACCATTTTTCGCCAATTTCAGTTTGAGGCAGAAAGTTTCGCCCATCCCTAGTCATATTTAAAGTCAAAAAATGTTGTAAAAATGTTTTAACTAATGACAAAAATATCTTAACTAAAGACAAAAATTTTCACATTCAGAACTTCACATTCCCAAATTTTGTCTTTTGAACAACATTTTTTGTCGTTAGTTGTGACAAATTTTCTTTTCCTCTATATGACACTGGAGAATAGTTTAGCCACGCCCTTGCCCCACCACCCTGCCCGGCAATTCTGGAGTTGTGTCGTACACAACAGACATTACTATTTTTTTGTCGTATACTCTATAGAAAATATGTCGTTCAGGCACACAATTACTTATTTTTGTCTTTCATGCAACATTTTTTTGTCGGTATCCCTTTGAACATACAGCCCATAGACTTGAGTAGGGTGAACGCTGAAGTCAAATAGATTTGTTCATTTTTTTGTTTCCATAATGAAACTAACAAAATGTGCTAAGAATAAAAGTTAAAATGTGTTGTTTGCTTGAAAGTATGAGAATCTCATTTTTAAAAGGCCCCAGACTTCCAGGCTCTCGTGTACTGTTGGTTTGAGCCAATTATTTCCTTAGAAAGATAAATAAACATGGAACAGATATGAACATTTAACAGCACTAAGATATCTGCAACCTCTAGCTATATAACAAAAGTTCATAGAAAAATTTCATAAGACCAGATCAGTTTTGATGGCATTTAGTCTTTGATTTTGTTAGTGGGTTGAACAAAGGTTGGCAAAAAAAAAATTAAATAAAATTCTACTGAACAAATTAAGCTGAAAAATAAAAGCTTCTTCTTATATCAGTATAATTATTTTTGTATGTCATGACTGGGAGAATGTTATTTTTTTTTCAAGAACTATGTTACCACAGAGTTCCTGTTTACTGTATTTCTTAAGGATAAAGTTTTCTGCGGTAAAAGACACCTAAGACCATTAGGCACGCACACTATACATCTAAAGAAAGTCTATTTACTCAAGCTTCCAGAAAAAATATAGACGGGGCAGTAAAAATACTTTCCTTGATTTTTCAAGCCAGCATTTTAAAACTAAAATTACAGGAACTTTTCTTTTTGCAGTTTATTTTTAGTCACTGCATTTTCTCATATTGCTTACCTTTCACAACATGGCACGTTTCCATCAAACTTGCTTTCAGAATCTTTCCTCAAATGTGAGAGAAAAGTTTTGGAACATATAGCGACACTGAGAAATGGAATAATAAGAACCGCACAATAAGGCTGATGTACGAAGGAGAACTGGAGTAATTCTGGAGCAAACCAACTGCACTATAAGGAACTAAAAAAAATCCCCAAATTTCCACTGATCTAAACGGGACATTTATCCCCATGAAATAGAGATCTACAATAAATTGCTAAGCAGAGGCGTAACTAGAAGCCTCCGGGCCTTGGTACAAGTGTCACTGGTCCCCCTGACCAGGTTGACCCCCCTCTACAATGCCCCCATCTCCTACCTGGAGCTCCCGCGCTGTCCTCTTAGTAATGCAAAGTGCTGGGAGGTGATGTCACCTCCCAGCACTCTGCATTACTAGAGCGCCCAGAGGAGATTGCGGGCGCCAGGCAGAGGGGTCGCAGGGGGAGGCCGGGACCCTGGAGTGCATGGGCCCAGTCGCAGGTGCGACCCCTATAGTTACGCCACTGTTGCTAAGCAATGCTTTGGAGATCTTTGTAGCACTGAAGGATTGGGATGGGCAAAAAGTTAGATTTTTTTAATGTAATTTTTGTGGAAAATCCATGATTTGTCATAGAAATTCATAAAATGCATCCTGCTGCAAATCAGAGCCACCGGTACATGGTGCTGCTGCCACTAGAACCACCACCACATCCTCTGTGTGTCAGAGCACACCAGCAGCACCAGATATTCTTGCACTTGACACCACCCTAGCAGGAAATGCAGCTATCAGTCAATTTCTGAAAGAGGAAAATATGTTTTCTTTTACAGGATTAGCAGTACAGAGTTGTTACCTATTTCTGAGCCAGCTGTGGCTGTTTCTGTGAATGTGACGTTTCACCTACACCTATTTCACATTCACAGTTACCATCATTACCATAGGAGGAAGTATCTGGTGCTGGTGCTGCTTCTGAGGATGGGGCCACCAGTGATGAATGATTAGTGTTTTCCTGGCTTATATAAGCCTGTAGAGGGTGAGATACATTGTGAGAAAGGATCTTACCACCACTACTGACATGATGTCTTTTGGTAGTGATATAGTTGTAGTTTCTGATGTTTCTGCTGCTGGATTACCTGACTTCCACCAGCATCATGGTAGTTAGAGCAAGATCAGATTTGTGTGTCCACCATGCTGGGAGCTTGTGGTGATGGGGTTATCATTCCCACCACAGGCTGTGATGGTAGTAGTAGAATTACTAGCAGTGATATGTGACAGGTGGACATTTTGTTTGTTACTACTAGTGTTAATGAGACAGCAGCAGCACCACAAGCCACTCAGGCACATCCCAAGGATATGGTGTGCAGTCAAGATGATTTTTTTACTATCTCCCTCCCCGAAATTATGGGTGTGGGAATATTTTTCCTTGGGGACAGAGACTGTACAATTGTCCTCAAGTGCACACTCTGTGACAAGGTTGTGTGGCCACATCTTACCATATCCAACTTAATAAAGCAGAGGAAGAATTAACACCCTAAGGTTCATTTGGAATATGTAAAGCTGTCCCCTAAGAAAAAAATCAGATGCTGCTACAAATGTGCTACCTGTCCATTCCCAATGTAAGGACCAATTTAGCCCAAAAATATCCCATTAAACAGGCGTTGATGGCATCACCCTCATCACCCTCAGGGTCTTACAGTGGTGACACTGACATGGACACATTTGCCACCTTTACCACCAGCAGAGAGAGAGAATATGCAGATGTCCAAATCTGGCAATATGTCTCCACATTGCACATTATGTGGTGCAATGATCACATATGCAACATGGTGGAGGGCAGTAGAATGCAGAGCATAATGGAACATCTGCAGTCTGACCCCCCTGCAGAAAACTTAGGTCAAGATGCCACCCTTGATTTTAGGTTAGGTGCAGGAGGAGAAGAATTATTGTAATTGGACAACGTTTCCCTGCAGATGTACCTGAATCAGTAGTAGCTTGTGCCATTGGTGGGTGGCATATAATGTGGTGGCTTACCTGCTAGGAGGCCTGAAAACTTATTTATCATAAGCTTGCAAATATTTTTTTCAAGGCTTGCCTTACTACAACCCTTCAAATATATTTTTTCAAGGCTTGTCTTGATGTAGGCCTACAAACAATTTGTGTTCAATGCTTGCCTTCCAGTATTAAGCTGTTATCAAATTATCTAAATGTTTTAACTTTTATTTGTAATATTTTTGAAAAGGTTAATCAATGTGTAAGCCACTATTATAATTCTGGAATGTTTGCCTAGCCAGCTGCAAATGACAACTTATTTTGAAAGCTTGTCATAGTGGCTAACCCTTTTGTAAACACCTTTCTTAAGTTACAAGGGGCATAAACTTGTTATATATATCATAATTTTTATAAAGACTTAACTAATAATTACTGAACATAAATACACCTGTCTGTGTTTCTTTTTAAACTGTCCCTTTTTGTTAGCGTCACTGTCTACAAATCACATTCACATTCCCTACAATCATAAGCACCTCACTTATCAGTTTTTAACTCTCCCTTGTACTTTCATACCCATACCCAGTAAACAACTAGCAGTGACTACCACCAATAACCTATCATGCAATTCCAGGTCCATCTTTTTGCCTGTCTGCCTACACTACCTAACATGAAAATTTTCATCTGCTTTCTCTTTGTTTTCCAAGCACAGACTGACAACATGCTGGACAGTGATAGCCGTTTTATACGGAATGTTGGGAATACAGAGGGATACTCTCCATATGGGGGTAATACATTATTATCAATAATTTCAGTGCAACACAAAGGGTTTAAAGAAGATATATTTTGTCTATACAAGGAGAAGTATTGTTTTTCACATTTCTGTTTTAAGACAAACTTTATGTCCATCCCAGTTCAAGAGGCTAAAATCTCCTTTAAATCAATTGGGACTTTTATTTGCCACCTGTGATGCATGTGGTGTGCCCCAGAACTACTATAGCTGTTCTTAGTACATCAGCCTCAATGTCTTGCTTTTTCAGCAATATTTAAAAAAAATACTCAACACTATCAGGGGAACAAGGAGCAGAGCAAAGTGTGGAGCATTCCTTCACAATGTGTTAGTTACTCATCTGGTCTTCAAGGGGTTAAAATAGTGTAAAGACATTTGGAAACTTTAGCATGCCACTTCAAATCCAAGTTATGAAAAGCTCACCCAAAAATAGTACTTGCTACATTTTATATTAAGTTCTGTGCAGTTGAAACATGACCAAAAAGCAATTAAGAAAACAAAATATAAGAGCACACCCATATCCATTAAAACTCAGAGTATTCAACAGCATTAAAATGAATCCTTTGACAGATAAAATAATATATGTTGCACACCTATCCAGCACCAAAAGAATTAACCCATTACAGTTCTGTTTGATCAGTGGTTCCTAAACTGGGGGGCATGCTTCCCTGTGGGGGCATGAAACACTTCCAGGGGAGCGAGACCAGTGTGTTCCAGCACCAAAACATAAGCATTGCTATGCAACATAACAGTATCTGTACTGGGTGAAACATACATGCAAATGAATATTAATCTAAATACACATGCAAAGGGTTACATTTATTTTGATAAAAAGGAGAGAGGCATCAGGGGTTGGTAAACCTAAAAGTGGGGCATCATGTGAAAAAGTTTACTAGAAATGTCTATTTTCTATAATTTATTCTAACCAATCTTTTCATTTAAACATTTAACTAAATATATGCTTAGAGATGAGTAAATGATTCACTCAGTTAATTTAATTAAACATTTTGTTTTCTAATGGTGATTACTTATCTGTATTGGTGATTATTCAAATTTATGCTAAGATGTTGGTAGCTATACAATGTAGGCAACTGGACAGAGGGATGATGCCACTTCAAATAAGTCACCTCAGATGGGCCTACTCATTCCAACTGTTACATATAGTTTAACCCTTTGAGTGCCAGAGGGGGTACCATACCCCTCTGGCACTCAAAGGGTTAAAGAGAGTTTAAATAAAAATATATATGTTAAAGATTTTTTTTTTTTGCTTTTTTTAGCACACCACACTAGCACTGAAATGGTTAAATTAAACTGCAGTTTTCTGTTGTGGTCAACAGGTAGCACTGTTCCTGTCACTTACTATTTCAAATAATTTTCACTTAAGGGGATAGTAATGTTTCATAATAAAAGCAGCTCTAATTAATCATCATGGTATTTGGACTTTGGAGAGTGTTATTTCAATTTTGTCAGAGTTGTAGTTCAAGAGTAATTCAATGACAAAGTATCCCCCTCCTGCTCCTTTTACTGATGTAACACTGTTCAGCCAGAACAGAAGGGAGGTGCCCAGGTAGACCGCAGAGAGGGACAATCTTCAATTAAGATAAGGGAAAAACCTGAAAAACTTGTCAAGGGGGGCAGGGGTTTCATTGTTCTCACAGGAAGAAGATTGTCCCCTTCTGTTATCTGTCTGGTCTATGGACTGCATTCCACATCTGAGAAGAGATAGCTTACACTAGGTAAAAGGGGCGGGAGGGGAACTTTGCTTGTGAATATCTCTCAAAGCATAAAGGTTTGAGAGAGAAGACTTATATTGTTCTTCATGCTTTTTTAATGCCTACAAAATAAAATAAAGAAAAAACAAATTATTACTATCCCTTTAATCAAGCTCTCCAACAGAGTGCATTGAAATTATAATTGCCACAGTTGCAAACAGTTTGATTAATTCAGTAAACAAAAAGATTACTGTCTTATTGGTTGTATAGGAAGAGGCATTAGCAGCTGGAAGAGAGACTGTACTTCTGCCACTCTATAAATCACTGGCAAGGCTTGACCTGGGGGAGATGCACTAAAGTGTGATAAAGATATGATGACATGGAGATGACTTCTTCATTGATATATCTTCGCCAATTTATATGTTTCTATAGAGCCTATACACTCGTAGGTTGGAGAAATCTTAGTGCATCGGCTCCATAGAATAGCAAAAGAACTGGAGAAGTGATATCACTGAGAAATCATCTCCACTTTATCACCTTCTTATCACTTTTTTTTTTAGTACATCTTCCCCCTGGAGTCCAGTGTACAGTTCTGGAGAACTAGGAAGGAGATGCACTAAGGTGTGATAAAGTCACAAGAAAGAGAAGATAGCTCCAGTGTGATAAACTCTCCAGTTCCTATTTTATTCCATGGAGCCTATGCACTAAGAATCCTAAGGTTTGAGAGATCTTAGTGCATAAGCTCCGTAGAATAACATAGGAACTGGAGAAGTGATATCAAAGAAGAAGTGATCTCTACTTCATTACCTCTTCCTTAGAGGCATCCACTGGGACAATACCCTGAGGCTCTAGATGTCTATGTCTGCCTTCTCACAGTCAAAAGAGTTTCTGGATGCAGCTGCACAACATTGCTGAAGCGTCTTCCATAACAAGCTGCTAGAATCTAGCAAGTTATTTTAACTCTACACTATGCTCCTCTGGTTGCTACATCAATTCCTTTTCTAGGTGATCTCTCATGGAGACCAGTAATATTCCTGCCTTCCTCTAGAGTATACTTCAGTTGCTTGTTAGTGGCTCAGTGTAGAATCTGTGCAAGGCATTGTGAACCTTCTCCAGCACAGACTTTTTATTTTCTAGTAAAAACACATCCTTCATTTGGTCAATCCACCCTCAGGTCAGGAAGCCAGGGCCTGGAGTAGCAGCTCCAGCTTCCCTCCCTATCCCCAGCCTATGGAAGCCTCCATGATGCAATAGGTCCCCTCTCTAGTGCGGTTCTGTGACAGCTAGTGGAACAAGTGGGTCTGTGACTACCAATGGAACACGGAAAGTTGGCAGACAGTGTATTGGGGTTCTGGACCTACAACTGGGACTAGACTGGTCTAGAAGAATGTGTAGTGTGGTTCTGTGGCTACCAGTTGAACAATGCAAATCTTATTTGAATAGATGGGTACTGAGGGAGTGTTTGAATAAATGAAAGCTGGGGCAAGTCTATGGAGCATGGCAGTGAGTATATATAGGGCGGTAGATACAATGATAAACAAAAATTTGACATACCAGTCAAGCCATAAGACTTGCTTTTCCCACAGAAATCACACTTTTGCAGTGTTGTTACTAGTGCAAGGGATTCTGGGTAGGTATATGCAAATAAGTTTAACAAGGAATCACCTTTTTGCCTCAAATTCCACTTCATACATGGATTCCTCAGAGTATGTGTATGCTGAGTAACAGCTTTAAGACACAACTCAGGTAGAGATGCAAAGCCAGTGAACCACTCATGGACAGCTGTTTCGTTGTCTATGCAACTAGTCAGCATGAGGTTGGTTTTACTGGCTTCCTGTTGAGGCTTGGTGCACATGTGGAGCAGAAACTAAAAAGGTAAAACCAACCTCATGCTGATGAGTTGCATAGACAATGAAAGAGCTGCCCATGAGTGGTTCACTGGCTTTGCATCTCTTTTTTTTTTTTTTTTTTTTTTTTTCATAAAAGAAAAAAGTTTACTGCTCCATTAAGGTGACTAGGTCACCCAGAACACTCTTATAAGTTCACTCTAAAACTGCATAGTAATCAGTACAATCCTGCTCCCTGCCCCCTCACTTTCTCGTGCTCCATTTTCCTCCCCTCCTTCTCCATCTCCCACCTTGTTACCCCTTCTTTCTGCTCCTGTGTGATTAATTCCGGAGCAAATTGGATGGATGTGGCATTTTCTCCAAACCCCTTAACTGATAAGCAAAAAAAAGTTCATGTTTATCACACATCTATCTTTAACTGTATTTTGAGTTGGTAATAAATAGTAGTCAGAACAACAATGTGTTTATTATGGGATGTTTATTGACCTAAACCATTTATTACAAACTAGTGTAAAAGCCCGTGTACACGGGTCAAGGTCCGGGTGATGTTAACCCTTTGCTTTGCAATGCGTTGCGTACCCATCTGGCACTCAAAGGGTTAAGAGGCCGGTCCTGCTCTGCGTCCTGCCGCTGATGTAGTCATGCGCTGTAGAGACTGCATGAAAGCACAGAATGCTCCCAGCACAGAACTCCCAGCATTCTGCGCTACCAACATTCTTTCTGTGCTCCCAGCATTCTGTACGTTTGGGCAGTCTCTACTGTACATGAAGGCTTCTGACAAACATCCTTAGCGAATTATTATATAGGATAATCTTTCAATCAATGCAAATGAACAATGGGAGAATGCAATAAAGAAAGTTTGGTGGATGAAAAGCAAACATATAGGCTATTAAAATTCTATTAGTATTTTCTCATTCAATTATTTTAACTTGGATGGTTGTATGCAGTGTTTCAACATAAACATCACATGTGGACATAATGAAATGCTTTTTTTTTTCTCCATAGTAACAAAAATTGTTTTCCAAACACAAAGAGGAAGCATGGGCAAGCGTGAGACACATTCATGTTTTAAAATACAATAAATCCTCAATATCAGAGTATAGTACATCTAGCCAGCTTTTCATGGTATAGATCATCTTTATTCTAAAGTTAACCTCTTGAGAGCCAGAAGTATTAAAACACATAGAAAAGCAATGCACACCCTGCTGCTCATTAAAGGGATAGTAACACTTAAAATGTAAAAAAAAAAATACGTTGTAGGGTTTATCCCCCTGAGTAAAACAAGGGTACTCCCACTGCTAAAAGGCGTTTCATTCAAAAGTTATTAATTTTCAAAGTTTAATTTTTTAGGTGCAATATCACAGTGGCCTGAAATTGTACAGTGGCGCTGTTACTACACCATCCTATGGAGATTTATGGTCCCGGGACCAGAGCTGTCCATAGGATCCTGTAGCATCAGCACCACTGTACAATTTCAAGCCACTGTGATATTGCACCTAAAAATTCAACTTTGAAAATTAATAACTTTTGAATGAAACGCCTTTCAGCAGTGGGAGTACTCTTGTTTTACTCAGTGGGATAAACCCTACAACATATTTTTTTTTACATTTTAAGTATTACTATCCCTTTAAGACACACTCACAAAATAGATTTGTATAGATCACTCAGTCTTCTAAATTGCAGGAATAACAACAATTATATAGTTTAGGAAACTGCAATTAAAAGTACTACAGAGTATATGAGTATATTTAAAGTCTTAAATGGGAAAATGTCATAATGTGAAAAGAAAACATTAATATACCAAGACAAGAGCTCTTTCTTTGTAAGTGTGAGCTAATAAACAAATATTGAAAAAGCCCTAAAAACAGAAAAGCATGCAAAAAAATACACACACATACTTATACACATACACAAACACACATACACACATATATATTTTTTCTTATTTTCTTTTTTTTTTCTTTTTCTTTTATCGATCAGACCACGAAGAACTGGAAAAAGAGATGATTGAGGCAACCAACTGATCAGATCTGCAGAAGAACAAAATTTGTACATCCTGAATACATTCTACAGGAAAAAGACCCAGAGAAATTAGACATGGAAAAGCCCTACTTGTAATTCAAGTGAAATCGACTTCATATTTGAAAATAATAAAAAGATATTCACTGACTGCTCAGTCTTAAATCATTTTAACTTTGGAAGTAACAATTGTCTAGTGAGAGCAAAATTCTAAATTGACTGCAAGAAAGAAAATGATCAAGTCAATAAAGTTGAAGAGCCACTCTAGTCGGCTACTGAAAAATCATAAGAATTCTGAGTTAGAACTGTCTAATCTCTTCAGTGCGCTGCAAGACCTTGAGACATGGGCATTTCAACCCACAATGACCAAGTTATTGAAACTATCATAGATACTGCACATGACTGGACTGTAAATATAGAGGGCTATTCCCTGTTTAGAAGAGACAGAATTAATAGAAAAGGTGGAGGTGTGTGTTTATATTTGAAAACAGAGCTAAATCCAGTTTTGCGAGGTGATATTAGTGAGGAAACTGGCCAAACTGTGGAGTCCATGTGGGTAGAAATCGAGACTAAATGTGGTGTGAATGGTAAAAAAAAGTTGTTGGTGGGCATATGCTACAAACCACCAAATATCGATGACAATGATGAGGCCCAACTGCTATTGCAAATGAGGAAAGCTGCCCAGTTTGGGCATACTATAATTATGGGAGATTTTAATTATCCAGATATCAACTGGAAAAATGAGACCTGTCAGAGTGCTAAGGGTAGCAGGTTTTTGAACACGCTTCATGAAAGCTACATGTCACAAATGGTGGGAGCGCCGACAAGAAATAACAATGTATTGGACCTAGTGATCACTAATAACACAGAAATGGTATCCAATATTAAGGTAAGAGAACATTTGGGAAACAGTGATCACAACATGGTTACATTTGAGATCTGTCTGGCAAAGCAAAAATGTATAGGTTCAACCAAAACTCTTAATTTTAAAAAAGCAAACTTCAAATTGTTAAGGGCCTCAATGCAACGCATAGACTGGGATATGTTATTTAAAGGCAAAAATACTGAGGAAAAATGGTCAGAATTCAAATTTAGGTTGCAGAAATGTACCCAACTGTATATACCAATGGGGAACAAGTGCAAAAGAAGTAAGTCACAGCCAATGTGGTTAACTGCACATGTAAAGAAGGAAATGGCAAGGAAAAAAAAAGCATTCAAATTATTTAAGTCAGAAGGAACTGAACAATCTTTCTTAAAATACAGGGAGAGCAACAAAGATTGCAAAAAGGCAATTAGGGTAGCAAAAATAGATAATGAAACTCGAATTGCAAGGGAAAGCAAGACTAATCCAAAAAAGTTTTTTAAATATATAAATAGCAAAAAACTTAAGAGGGAGTGCCTTGGACCATTCAAAAATGAGATGGGTGAGTTGGTTAGTGAGGATAAGGAAAAGGCTGATGTTTTAAACACTTTCTTTGCATCAGTATATACAAGGGAGCAAGGAATGGTAGAAGAGCCTCCGCAAGTATCAAATAAAACAATACAATTAATAGATATTGGGTTAACTCAAGGAGATGTCATGGGAAGACTGAACAAAATTAAGACCGACAAAGCACCGGGTCCTGATGGTATACATCCAAGGGTTCTTCAGGAACTCAGTGCAGTGTTAGCAAAACCCCTATATTTACTCTTTAAAGATTCTATTACCACAGGCTTAGTGCCACAGGATTGGCGAAGAGCTAACATAGTGCCTCTATTTAAGAAGGGAACTAAAACAGAACCTGGGAATTATAGACCAGTGAGTTTGACCTCTGTAGTGGGAAAACTATTAGAAGGCATAATAAGGGACTATATTCAGGATTACAACACAAAAAATAAGATCATTAGCACGAATCAACATGGTTTTATGAAGAATAGGTCATGCCAAACTAATCTTTTCAGCTTCTATGAGGAGGTAAGCAGCAACCTTGACAATGGCAAGGCAGTAGATGTAGTATATCTAGACTTTGCAAAGGCATTTGATACAGTACCACACAGAAGGCTGGTGTATAAAATAAGGAAATTGGGGCTAGGAGATAACCTTTGCAATTGGATACAAAACTGGTTGAAGGATAGGGAACAGTGTGTGGTTGTAAATGGAAAATTCTCCAGTATAGTTAAAGTGGAGAGTGGAGTACCTCAGGGTTCAGTATTGGGTCCGCTGCTTTTTAACATGTTTATAAATGACCTGGAAATAGATATAGAAAGCAAAATATCAATATTTGCAGATGATACTAAATTATGCAAAGTCATTAATTCAGAACAGGATATTTTCTCTCTACAGAGGGACTTACATACAATGTCAGATTGGGCAAACATGTGGAATATGAAGTTTAATGTGGGGAAGTGTAAAGTCATGCATTTGGGAGGAAACAATCCCAAGGCTACTTATAAACTTAATGGAATAATTTTAGGTGACTCGTTGCTAGAAAAAGACCTGGGTATCCTTGTCAACTACAAACTTGGAAACAGTGACCAGTGTCAAACAGCAGTAGCAAAGGCAAACAAAGTCCTGTCTTGCATAAAAAGAGGTATTGAAGCAAGAGTGGATAACATTATTTTGCCATTATACAAATCATTGGTAAGACCTCACCTTGAGTATGCAGTGCAATTTTGGGCACCGGTTCTGAGAAAGGATATACTAGAACTAGAGAGGGTACAGCGGAGAGCAACAAAATTAATTAAGGGAATGGAGGACTTGACATATGAGGAACGACTAAACAAACTTGGTTTATTTACTCTAGAGAAAAGACGACTAAGAGGAGACCTTATCACATTGTACAAGTATATGAGAGGTCAATACAAGGATCTCTGCGGTGAGCTATTTATTCCAAGGCCTGCTCAGGTGACCAGGGGACACCTCTTGAGATTAGAGGAAAGGAGGTTTAAACTTCAGCAGAGGAAGGGTTTTTTTACGGTAAGGTCTGTCAAATTGTGGAATTCATTGCCCAGGGAGGTAGTTATGGCAGATACAATGGACACATTTAAGAGAAGATTAGATACATTTCTTTCAAAAGGGATCATACAGAGTTATACTGTTTATCAGTAGGCAGATCAGGAAGGTCTGATAAAGACTAATTTAATTGGTAGCAGGAAAGCTATAAAATTAGTTACTGAGGTATGAAGCGAAGGTTGAACTTGATGGACTTGTGTCTTTTTTCAACCTAATTTACTATGTTACTATGTTACTGTCCATGCCCTTATACCTACTCTGAAAAAGAAAATCCAACCCGAATATCAAAAGAAACAGTTGCCTTGATGAAAAAGTGATGAGAAATCAAGTAAAACGCTAATATTAGTAACACAGCAGTATATAGAGAAACTAGTTCAAGAGCCCGTTACACGGTCCACAGTGCCACTGCCAGCCAGTCGGGAGGCAGTCATGTGCAGTAGAGACTGCCCGCTCCAGCTCTATATCAGCCGCGCCGCGGGCAGGCTATACTGCGCATGACTGCATTGTTACACACTTTTTAGCAAATTATTATATAGGATATGTAAGACCATAAGGAAGTGCATAAAAGAAGAAACTCACAAGTTCAGTTTTGAGCTCAGCAAAATGACACTGTTAGAAAATCAAGTGCTAAAGAAACACGAAAGATGGCCACACATAGGAGCCACATATTTGCAGTAAAGCTTGAAGATGATACAACAGCAGAAACTCAACAACAAATAGTAAAACAAGTGGAAGAATTTTATTAAAAATGTTTATAAGGATTAACCCCTTAATGACTGGGGGATCGGCGCCGACGACTCGACTGAACGACTGTGGAGCATTTTTTTTTCTTTTTCTGGTTCTGGACTCCCCAAACGGCGTGCAGCCGCGGGGGGAGCCCGGAACTCCATGACGGTCATAGTACGTCATGGGTCGTTCAGTCAGATCGACCCTTGACGCACTATGACCGTCAAGGGTCGTTAAGGGGTTAAGCACAACAACTGAATGTAGATTCAGAGGATGCAAGGTTTTCAAGAAGAACGGACACAAAACTTAATGCAGCGTAACCTGAAGAACAAAAATAACATCATCTCCCATTTTAAAATACCTAAAAACTACTGCTTCTGCTTATCTAAAAATAACATGCACTTGTGTATAACATTTAAAGTGTTATTCTTGTTTTATTTCTATGTTTTTCTGTTTGTGTGAATGGTTGGTAACTTTACATTGTAAATGCTCTCCTGGACATATCTGAAATTAAGAGATATCCCAATTAATTCTTCCTGATAAAACACGTTCTAAACCCCTCTTTCTCTGTGTCTCTCTCTCTCTCACACTATATACCATAAAATCTCGGGTATTATATGCACAATGTTGCCCCCTTTTACCTTTTGTGAAGTGGGGGGGGGGTGTATTATACACGAGAATTTTTTTTAATATCTTTTTTATTATTCTTATTTTGCCGCAGTACAAATAAAGAAAAAATGATGGCTGCCAGATACCTTCCCTCCCTCCAGCTCAGTTCACTCTTATAAGATTATCCTTACTTCCATTGAAGTGTGATTCTACATCTTCCCTTAGATCCAGGCACGTGCACACATAGACACCAAGGGGGGCTTGAGCACCTGCCCTTTTTGTCCAAAGTGCCCTCGTGCTCTTTTAACAAAAAAAAATTTAAGCAATCCGATTCTATCTTATCCCAGTCCGTTTTTCAGTTTTGATTACCGGGGGATGGGGGATTTGGGGGCTGCTCTCCTCTCCTCTTACGTCCAGTGTAAGTGTAAGGTCATTCATTTCAGCCCCTGCCCCCCAAAATGTCTGTGCACATCCCTGCTTAGATCTTAGATCTCTGCTCATTGGATCGACAGTATTGCCCTGTGAGGACCTCGAGATCCTCACAGGGCATTACCATTGGCTGGCAGCGGAAGGTCCTGACAGGGCATTGAAGGAAGAGGGTGGCAAATGCAAGCATGCTGCCCTAAGGGAAGATGTGTAATGAGCCTTCAGTGGAAGTAAGGACCATTTTTTTGAGAGTGAATTGCGCTGGGCGGAGGGAGGGAAGGTATCTGACAGCCCTCATTTTTTTTTTGAGTAAGGGGGGAAACAAGGGTGCGTATTATACATAGGCACAGTTCCAAAATACACAAGGATATAGAAGATCACAGACCGGTGTTCCTTGTGGTAGTGTTCCCAGTACTTGAAGAGGATAATCAATTGATGATAGTGGTCAGGTACTGCATTGTTGGAACCAGATAAGGAAGCCAGGTTCTCAGAATATTCCAAAACAAAAGTAAACAGAGCACACTGATAATTGGTTATAACATTATCATTGGAAAGCACCTTCTCACACAATATCTATAGAATGTAGTAAGAAAGAAAAAAAGAAGAAATCCACAAAAATGTTTAGTTAGAATGAAATCTAAAGGCCCAGACTTCTCACTTCCCTCCAATAGGAAGGGCACACATTCTGAAAGGTATTTTATTCAAAAGTCATTACAGATCAAACCTGAATTTTTTTGGGTGCAGTATCACAGTGGCCTGAATTGTACAGTGGCACTGTTGCTATACCATCCTATAGAGATTTATGGTCAACTAACCAGATCTGTCCATAGGATGGTGTAGCAACAGCGCCGCTGTACAATTTCAGGCCACTGTGATATTGTGACTAAAGAAATTCAAGTTTGAGCTGTAATAAATTTTGAATAAAACATATTTCAGCAGTGGAAGTACCCGTGTTATACTCAGGCTAATAAACCATACAATATAGTTTTTATCCCCTTTTTTACATATTAAGTATTACTATCTCTTGAAGTTGTTAGTTCTTGAACCAATCCACAAGGGCAAAATTCATAAATGTCATTAGGATTTTTTGGCTAGGGTAAGGTAAGTAGGTGGTTATTATACATACATACATATCTCAGTTTACCGCTTATAATTAAAGGAGCAGTAAACTTTTTTTTATGAAAACACATATTTTATAGAGCATTTCCTGCTGAATAAAACAAGGTCACTCCCATCGATGTCAGATATTTTATTCAAAATTTATAGCAGTTTAAATAACTAGGAAGTGAATTTACTGTGTTTACTTCCTGATAGTTCTAACTGACAGGAAGTGACAGGCAGTTTCTATCACATTCTATGGAGAACTGTATGTCTCTGACTTTTCTGGCTTTCCTCTCCTTTAGAATATAACAGGAAATCTAATTAGAATTTGACCACTAGAGGGCACTGCAAATGTAAAAAATCATGGGTAATTCTGGAAATATAAATCTCTGGGCAGTGGGAGTACCCTTATTTTACTCAGTAGGAAAATCCCTACAATATATATTTTTTCATAAAAAAAGTTTACTGCTCCTTTAAATATGTCAGCCAAAAAGAATAAACACTCAGATGAGCTAAGATGAACTTACCACATTCCTCTGTAATTTAAAGTCTGATATCTTCTGTACTTACTGCAGAATGTAGTTCTGACTTCATTCTTATCTATGCTTACAGAAAACATTAAACTCCTCCAGATCTTTTGATTAAGTTTTAAGACCAAGATCCATCAATTTTATTGCTTTAATATTACAATTGTTGAACACCAGTGATCTATGTTTGCACGTGAAGTGGGGACATAGTAGAGATCTATGAAAATTAGGTTTATGTTTAAACATTAACCTTTTGAATGCCAGAGATGTATCAAACGCATTGCTTTGCAATAGGATAACTAAATCCCTTGGATGCTATATTCAATATGCATGGGTGTCACTACACAGGGTACAGGGTGTGCAGTTGTGCGCCCAAGGGGGCCCCATCTGCCACAAGATCCAATAGGTTCTAGCTATGCCTCTGTGAAAATAATTTTTTGTTAGGGGACCCAAAACAATGTTTTCACCAAGGCACCCAGTTGCTTGGTTGAATAGGTTCGGGAGCTTCTATGGCTGCAGTATGCAAGAAAGCTAAGCATTTGTGGGACTTAACCCCTTAACCCCTTAGTGACGGCCACGTGCAGACGCGGCCGTCACTTAACGCCCGTCTAACTTTTTTTTTAGATGAATCCGGAGTCCCCAAACAGCGTGCAGCCGCGAGGGGATCCGAATTTCCTGGACGTACATATAAGTCCTCTGTCACTAAGTGACAGCCACAGAGGATGTACGTGTACGTCCATTGTCGCTAAGGGGTTAACGACCGGCCAATTGGCGGGGTCATTTAAGGATCACGGAGCATTTTTTAAACTTACGCTTCCGGACTCCCCGAACAGCGTGCAGCCGCGGAGGGAGCCCAGAATTCCATGACGGTCATAGTACGTCATGGGTCATTAAGTCAGATCGACCCATGACGTACTATGACCATCAAGTGTCGTTAAGGGGTTAAAGGGGTAGTAATGTTTTACAAAATAAAGCAGCTCCAATTAATCTTCATAGTATTTGGGCCATGGAGAGTGTTATTTCAATACTGTCAGAGTTGTAGTTCAAGAGTAATTGAATGATAAAGTGTCCCCCTCCCATCCCTTTTACCTAGTGTAAGCCACCTCCCCTCAGATGTGGAATCTGGTCTCTTGACCGGACAGGTCACAGCAAGGGACAATCTTCTTACTGTGATCATAAGGAAAACCCTGGCCCTTTTGACAGATTTTTCAAGTTGTTCCTTATGCTCACTGAAGATTGTCCCTCTCTGCGATCCATCCGGACAGTCTTACTACTCTGAGGTGAGAAGTGTTACATCAGTAAAAGGGGCGGGAGGGGGATACGTTATCATTCAATTACTCTTGAACTACAACTCTGAAATAAAGCTCTCAACGGCTCAAATACTATGAAGATTAATCAAATCTGCTTTTTTTGTGAAACATTACTATCCCTTTAACAATATAAATTATTTATTCAAGTCAGCACTGTAGTGGCTCAATGTTTCAGTCCTCACACAGCACCTGTGGGAGGAATAAAAATTGACCTGCTACTGCACTGCTTGAGTTTTTAAATCGCATTGGTAAATCTCATGCGTTACAGGCTTTCTTGCATTTTTATATATATCTTATTTTATCACTTGGATTCTATAGAGATGTAGTGGAGACCTTTCTAGCTCCCAAGGGACTAAGAGCTTTCTTGTGCTTGCCTATAATAAAGCTTTGTTATTAACATAAAATTTGTTGCAAGATGTCACAGCAAAACAAGTTTACACTGAAAATGATTGTGATCTGCCCCACAGAACCACACTGATTGATTTCCTTTCTGTTCACCTTGTTGCAGCAAAGTTTCTGCTGCAAAGTCTTCCATGTGAACTAGACTTTAGTGTATTTTCTATGCAAGGGAAAAGTGGGTGGATCATGGGGTAGGGTCATGTGAGAAGTGGGGTGGGGCCATTTGTGGGACTAAGGTTTCTCAGGTTTCCTTAAAGGGATAGTAATACTTAAAATGTAAAAAAAAAATGTTGTAGGGTTTATCCCCCTGAGTAAAAGAAGAGTACTCTCACTGATGAAAGGTGTTTCATTCAAAAGTTATTAATTTTCAAAGTTAAATTTTTAGGTGCAATATCACAGTGGCCTGAAATTGTACAGTGGCGCTGTTGCTACACCATCCTATGGAGATTTATGGTCTCGGGACCAGAGCTGTCCATAGGATCGTGTAGCAACAGCGCCACTGTACAATTTCAGGCCACTGTGATATTGCACCTAAAAAATTCAACTTTGAAAATTAATAACTTTTGAATGAAACACCTTTCAGCAGTGGGAGTATCCTTGTTTTACTCAGGGGGATAAACCCTACATATTTTTTTTTTACATTTTAAGTATTACTATCCCTTTAACTGGATTTCCTGTGATGTAACTCCAGCCAATGCAGGTTGAACTGGGGCAAAAAAGGGGAAGCAGGGGAAAAAGATATAGGGAAGTCAGTTCTAAGCAGGCCCAACCTGGCAAAACTGCTTAAAGGGATAGCAATGCTTGATCATAAATGCAGCTTCGATTTTTTTCATACTTTTTGGACCATATAGTGCATTATTACAATTCTGTTCGATGTGTAGTTCAAGTGTAATTAAATTATAAAGTTTCCCCCTCCTGCCCCTTTTACGTACATAGCGCTGCTCTCCTCAGAGCAACAAAACCATCTGGATGGATCGCGACAAGGAACAATCTTCTGTGAGCATAAGGAAAACCCTATCCTCCTTCACCCTCGCTGTGACCTGTCCGGTCCGAAGACCTGATTCCACATCTGAGGAGAGGTGGCTTACACTAGGTAAAAGGGGTGGGAGAGGGATACTTTATAATTCAGTTACTCTTGAAGTACATATTGTACAGAACTGAAATAACATTCTACATGGTCCAAAAAGTATGATGAATAATTAAAGCTGCATTTATGATCAAACATTACTGTCCCTTTAATTAAGCAGGTGTATTGGAGGAATCTGCTTAGAGATGGCACTGCTAAACTAGCATTAGAGGCCCACTGAATGCTAATAACATGACAGGGTGTGAGTGCCTAGCAGTCTGACACATGGGTCCATATGCACAAAGAATTGAGCAATTCTGAGGCAAAAGAACTACATATGGGAGAGATACAGTGGCGTAACTATAGGGGTCGCAGGGGTCGTAGCCTGTGCACTTCAGGGGCCCGGTAGCCCACTGCAACCCCTCCGCCTGGCTCCTGCAATCTCCCTCTGGCGCTCTAGTAATGCAGATTGCTGGATGATGACATCATCATGACATCATCTCCCAGCGCTCTGCATTACTTAGAGGACCGTGTGGGAACTCCAGGTAGGAGATGGGGGCATTGTGGAGATTGAGAGGCATTGTGGAGGGGGCCAATGTGGTTGAGGGGGGCCAAACTGGGGGGGGCCCGTGGCACTTCTTGCACCAGGGCCCGGAGGCTTCTAGTTACGTCTCTAGAGAGATAAAAATCCTTATTGGTTTCATTTGTGTTTTTAACCCCTAGAATTCTACAGAGGTCTCCAAAGCATTGTGAATTCAATGGAAGATTCTCACATTCAGCCGGTTAACCTTTTGCGTGTCAGAGAGGTGTGCAAAGGCATTTTGTCACCATGCATTTCACACCCTTCTGACACTCAAAGGGTTAAAAGGCCAACTTAATTCAATGAGATTTGGGGGTTGTTTTATTTGTTCTCTGTGGTGCAGTTGGTTTGTTCCAGAATCGCGCAAATTTTCTTTTCAGCATCAACAGGTACAATTCTGGAGCAAAACAGCTTGAACATATGGGAAAAATGAAAATCCCTCTTGATTTAAATGGGAGATTTTAACCATACTAGAGAGATCTCCAATGCCCTGTGCAGTTGGCTTGCTCCAGAGATGCACCTATAGAGCTCAATGAATAAGACATGGAGAGGTGTGATTTTGGAAGAAGCGAACTTCAGAATAGGGAGGAAAGGGTGAATTCTGCTTAAAGTGGAACTATCATAGGATATCAACTTGGGTTATACCAGTAGATATCCTTACTATAAGCATGATATTGTATGTGAAACGTGTAGTAATTATGTGTATATTTATAAATCTGCCCGTTTGTTGAAGCCCCAAGAAGAATGAGACCTCAGCCATCTTGACTTTTCTGCTTCACAGCGCATGCATTACCTCATCCTTTCTCCGTCAATCAATACTGTAGTCTCTGCCCATAGTCCGCCAGTCTTGAGTGCGCGCCTGCGAGGCGCATATGTAAATTACAACGTGTGATGTTATCCTCCTTGCCGGCCACGCGCAATACAGCCTAAACACAGTGGATCGCTAGTTTAAAGTTTTTAAACTGCGACAACACTTAAAACAATATAATAAACCTTTTGTTTGTGTAATGGTTAAATGCACATTATTAAACTACGTGTTACTTTTATGGATGTGTGTCTGCAATATTTGAATGCATTGCGTGCACCACTGGCACTGAAAGGGTTAACCAAAGCCAAGCCTGTGGACAGATTTTGATAAATGAAATAAGCCGCACTAAGAGTCCCAAGGATGCTCGCGTTGCCAGTCAGCCTATCAGATCAGACCGCTTTTCTGTTTGAACGCTCCCGCACTACAATACAATGACCTGAACGCTCAGGAAACTTAGTGCACGCCAGGTCATGTGATCATGAAGGAGAGGACACAGGAGGGATCGAGAAGACCAGTGGACGTGACAAAGTTACCTTAAGGTCACTTGTGTGTCATGTGCAGTATATCTTCAACCAGTCTCCATGTCACAAGGTACAATTTATTTTAACTTTTATGGGTTTACGATTCTTTTTTATAAAAAGACAATAATACAACGCTTTATATTGTGTTGCAAACTACACATAAAACTTAATTCATAATGGGGTGATAATTCCCCCTTTAACGTAATTCCTTTTCTCTGCAGATTCATGGCGACATAGGCTGGAGCTGTCACGGAAGCCTCTGTGCCCTGGGCTCCTGGAGGGGCCTGGGGGCCAGCCCCTTCCCTACAGACCATGGGCTTCATTCATGGGGAAGCTCCTTTCTCAGCTTCCCAGTCCCCTCTTGGGTCTAAGTCACCCTGTGCTTACTGGGGGCACAGGGTAACCAGGAAACCCAATCTGGTATGCCCAATCCAGACTTCTATGGACTATCCAGCTATGGGGAACTCTCACGGGAATAGGACTGCAAAGACTCATTGTGTTTCATATTTACACTCCATTGTATTCATTGTACTCCATGTTTCTACACTATTGTGTCATCCCTCACCCACTGACACTTAGTAAAGATGTGTATTCCCATTGTACTATTGTTCTCCAGTTATGTATAAAACATCTCCTGTCTTCTCCCACCCACTGACCCTTTGTAAAGATGTATCCAGAGCGCTTTCACCCTACACTGAGTCTTTCCTAAGTGACTGGGTGAATGGAGCTATGATCCTGGTTCCTGGCTGGTGGAATTCCTGAATGTCATCCTGGGCTAAGGAAGCACAGTTTTGGTGGAATTACTCAGTCTTAGTATGGGTATCCATTACATTTTAACCCTGCTCACTATGGAGCCTAGGAAAGGAGACCCCCAATAAGAACTTGTCCCTCATCCCCAAGTTCCAGTAACTACAAAAGACTCCAGAAATATGCCATGGATTTACATGGGAAAGGAATTCCCGGTAATCAGAATTCACTCTTTGACTGCCATCGAAGCAGCATAGGCTGGAGGTATAACATTGTATTAGAGGGAGGGCATATGCATGGCTGGCAAAGACTGCCTCCTCTGAAGACTGGATATCCAATCTGTAATGTCAGCAGAAGGTTTGGGGTAGCCTTAGCTATTTCTGTCAAGATAAAACCATAGCTTTCATAGAATGGGCATTTAGAACAACCGGAGGATCAGTTCCTGCTTTGTTCTCCCTGGTAGACTTTGGGAATAGCATGTCTGTTTCAGTGACCAATAATCCTTCTAGACACAGAACTAAGATGATTGGTTCTTGATGGAGTGAAGCTTCTACTACCACCAGAGTTTTTAAAATAATCCTGGGAGTGAAAAGACCAAAGAGGAGGGTGGTGAACTAAAGACACTCCCCAAATCAGGAATCACAATTTTTAACAACTACTGGGAACATTAATGGATTGGAACATGGAGATAAGCATATTACAAATCCACTGTAATTATGAAATCATCCAAGGATAGGATGGCCATCTCCATCCTGAAATGTAAATGATGAACAAAAAGGTTTAAAAAACAAATCTTTTGCATCAATCTGAAGGACTTTGTTACAGTGAAAAGAAATTAATATGTTCTCTTTCTACACACAGCGATGGAACTGGAACCCGACATAACCCTTGCAAATCATATTGAAAATCCAAATGTCTGATGTTATCTTTTGCTATTCCAATAGAAAATCCCCCATTCTTCATCCAAGGGCAGCCAATCCTGCGACCTGCCCCTTGGAAAATTTGTCTCCCTCTGATGGTACATTTTCTGTTTCCAAAGGCTGTTTTTCCATGGCTCCCTTGGAAGTGTTCTGTTCTCTACCTTGCAATCTGAAAACTCCAGGAGCTCTTGTAAAAACTAGAACTCCACCAACAGAAACATTCTAAGCAATGCTCTCTAAGTCTGGAACTCTCTGAAAAAACATGGGAACCTGGTTTGTTTGTCTGCTCTATTCTCCAGAGTGTTTCTAGACAGGCCTACCTCATACTCTCTCTCGTCACTCCAATTTCCTGAGAGGGTGCTCCATTCTGACCTCCGGTTAAGAGACCGGAGATATGAGGTCGGTGTTGTGGCTTTTCTGAGATTCAAGGGTGCTAAACTTTATCCCCAGGAGAAATTTGGAGATACTTGTGCATCAAACACTTTCTGGATCAACCAGTTCTCAGGTATTGCATTTCTTACCCTCTATCCAATTTTGAACATTTTCTTCTTCCCCAGATGGTGCTTCGAGATCAGTTTATAAGTAAGATCTATTCCATTCTCTCTGGATATAACGATTCTGAGAAACCATCATACGCTCAAGCATGGAACGGGTGTATTGCTCAACTCTCTTTCCTGAGGACTGGAGATGGATTTGGAGCAACACGTTCCATTCCTCTATCTCTAAACACTTCACACTTCAGATCCCACATCTGAGAGGAGGTGGCTTACACTAGGTAAAAGGGGCCGGAGGGGAAAACCTTATGATTTAATTACTCTTGAACTACAACTCTGACAGTATTGAAATAACACTCTGCATGGCCCAAATACTATGAAGATTAATTGGAGCTGCTGTTTTTGTGAAACATTACTATCCTTTTACCATCATATATTCTTCCTATTAGAATAGGTACCTCTTAAGACTTAACCACTAAAACTGTCTTTATTTTTTATCACAATTTGCAAATTTATACATATGTTACAACACAATTATTATTTGGACCATGTCCATTTCTACTCCATTTCTAATTAGCATTAATAATGTTACCAAATCCATATATAGCTTTGTGACAGTTTTATAGACATTTTCTTTAATATGGCAATGATATACATCCTTCCAGTGATTCTTCTATTATGTCTCTAGTTGTCTTTTTGTCAGTGAATGTTCTCTGATTGATGTGTTTTCTTATTTATTTTTAAGTAATAAGGACAATGCTGTTTTATGTAATTTTCTTTCTATTATTAGTGTGCGTACATTTGGCTATGACATTTGTAAATTATGTTTTCTCAATGCTGTGTGTAAAAATGCTTTTTAATTCCAACCCCTTGTTCTCTAGTGTTCATTTAGTGCAGATTTCTCCATAAGAGTTCTCCATAAATCACTGGTTGCATTGGGTCAATGGCCCACTGTTTACAGAATATTGCCCTGGAACTTTGTTTGTCACCGAATATGCTTTTATCACAGACAAGATTATGTTCCAAATATGAATATAGTGATGTAAAGATTATGTCTTTTTAGCCATGTGTTTTTTATGTCTCCTTCAAACCTAAATCCATTAAGAGTTCAAAGCCTTCATCTAACTTACTCTGTAAAGTGTTGTTCACATGGGCAACTTTGTTGCAAGATGTAGCTGCAACAACACAGTGTTAACATTGAAATGAATTGTTACTGTAGAAGTCATCCGTGTGAACTATCTTATTGAAAATGATATCTGTTCTGTGTCCAGTTACTGTGCAATGCTGGTTTTTGTTGATCCTGATGAAGTCAAAAAAACCTACTTGAAGCCATTTCCAGTTAAAGGGATAATAATACTTCATTTTATCTTTATTTTATTTTGTAGGCATTAAAAAAGTGTAAAGAACAATATATGTCTTATCTCTCAAACCTTTGGAATCTGGTCCGCAGATCAACCAGTGGCTCTTCAGCAGAGCAGAGATTGCAAGATATAAAAATAACTATTTCATTGGAAGGGTCTAAAAAGTGTGCTTGCAAACCAGGCACACTTTGTAGACTATTCAAATGAAGTAGTTCTTCTTATATCTTGCGATCTCGGCTCTGCTGTAGAGCCACAGCCGGTCCCTTGCCCCTCCCTCCGGACGCCCTTGATCATAACTTCTTGTATATGCTGCAGCAACTGTGACCACTTTACACGTTCCTGCACTGTACACCTTTCCCCCTGCCCCTTGTGGGTTTTCTGAACATTACTCAACTACTGTGTGTGTTTTTACTTTAAAGTACACAACACAACTGATGGAGTGTGATGTCTTGCCTTGGCCCTCAACAAAATACTCAGTCTCTTCTGCTATCTATCAAGTCTGCCTCCATCACACAGCTCATGTCAGGGTCCCAGTCACCTATTTTTTTATACAGTTGTCCACCCTATCTTATCACTGTCCAAAAACAAATTGTAACTAAAAAAAACCAAAATTATCAACTTCTTTCCCCAGACTTCCCCAGCACAGAGACAATAAAAACAAGATCAGCAAGGAAATCACTTGGACCGCAGCTGCCTGTGTCTTTCAAATCAAATCAGTCAGACAGAATGTTGGGGTATTTGGGGTCAACCTCCTTTGCGCTGTTCTCACACCCCAGACTCACCCAGCACAGACATAATAACAGTCAGATCCAGAAGGAGCTTAGATCACAGCTGCTTGTGTCTTGCTAGTCAGTCATACTGAATTTTGCTGTTTAGGATCAACCTCCTTTCTCCTTTGTTCTCTGCCAGAGTGCCCCCAAACTTCCCTAATACAGAGAACAAGGGGCGGTCTGTAGTGGAATACCAGCCCAAGGGATTTTTTTTTAACTGGCCCACTAGCCGGTATATATATATATATATATATATATATATATATATATATAAAATATAATTCTTGTCCCCTGCTCTGGCATTCTGGCAATTTACAAAAATTGAATTCCCTCTCCTTTGGCATTCATAAGAGCAAGCTGCAAAAATTGTGCTGTATTAATATATTTTGTACACAGCGAGGACTGTCACGAGCTCCTGTAGCAGCACAGACATCTCCTCCAAAATATTGCGGGCCGACCAAGTGAGATCCTCTGATCTCCCCAACCGGCCCACGGACTAGCGGCCCACAGGGGGATGCCCGATCCCCCGATAGGACAATCCGCCCATGCAGAGAACAAATGCCCTACCTAAAAAACTCCCTAAACTAAGGGCCGTATGTTGAAAGGGATAACGACAAAACATTGTTGTATCAAAGGCAAAAATAAGTCATTGAATGCATGAACGCCATATTTTCTATACAGTATACGACAAAAAACTAGTAATGTCCGTTGTGTACGACACAACTCCAGAATTGACGGGCAAATGGGCGTGGCTAGGGCGCGGCTAAACTATTCTCCAGTGTTATCTAGAGGAAAGGAAAATTTGTCGTAACTAACGACAAAAAAAAGTCTTTCAAAAGACAAAATTTGTATGTTAAGAAAAAAGTGGAGGGAATGTGTTCTGAATGTGAGAATTTTTGTCTTTAGTTAAGACATTTTTGTCGTTAGATAAGACATTTTTAAAGACATTTTTGTTGTTAAGACATTTTTTAAGACATTTTTGTCTTTAGTTAAGACTTTTTTGTCGTTACATACGACAATTTCAGTCAGGACAAACAAAATATTTCCAATCACAACCGACACTCTCTAAAAATATTAATGATCCCAACAACACTGTACTTTGAAATGTCGTTACAAACGACAAAAGCTATTTCGCTACTTCTTTTAACATATGGCCGTAAGTATCAATTCCCCTTTATTTGCCCATCTTCTCCAGCTCTAAAATGTGCTACTTTCTCCTCTCACCAACACAGTATGAAATGGTGTGCAGGAAAAGAAAACTGCCATGTAGCGGGGAGAAATGCAGTCTTTCCATTCGTTTTAATGCAATAAGCTTGGCAAAAAAGAGGGAAAATGCACTTTTACCAGGAAGTTTTTCGCCAAGCAGGAAGTGCAATGTTTTGCCTATTTTGGTTTGAGGCAAAAACTTTCACCCATCCCTACTTGTAAGCTTGTACTATAAAGCTACTCAGCCAAGAAGGAATTGCTATTACTCTAGCAGTCTCCTACTAAAATATAGTTCATATGGATGATTTTCTCTGCTACACTGGAACCTTCATTTGCTGTAACATCTTGCAAAGAGTGACCCTTGTTTACCAGGTTTAAAGGGATAGTAATGTTTCATAATAAAAGCAGCTCTAATTAATCATCACAGTATTTGGACTTTGGAGAGTGTTATTTCAATTCTGTCAGAGTTGTAGTTCAAGAGTAATTCAATGACAAAGTATCCCCCTCCCGCCCCTTTTACTGATGTAACACTGTTCAGCCAGATCAGAAGGGAGGTGACCAGGTAGACTGCAGAGAGGGACAATCTTCCATTAAGATAAGGGAAAAACCTGAAAAACTTGTCAAGGGGGGCAGGGCTTTCATTGTTCTCATAGGAAGAAGACTGTCCCCTGCTGTTATCTGTCTGGTCTATGGACTGGATTCCACATCTGAGAAGAGATGGCTTACACTAGGTAAAGGGGGCGGGAGGCGAAACTTTGCTTGTGAATATCTCTCGAACCATAAATGTTTGAGAGATAAGACTTACATCGCTCTTCATGTTTTTTTAATGCCTACAAAATAAAGATAAAAAACCAAGTATTACTATCCCTTTAATTAGTTGGCATTTATATAGGAACATCAATGAAAAAGTGATTTTCATTTATAGAGGAATATTGACTAAAATAAGTGGTGGACAATTATTTTGGCCTGTGATCCACATCTCTAATATAAAATGTTTGGACAGGTGTCGTTGTACTGAAATAAGCAGGGTATGGTGCAAATCAACTGAAAAAGAAATCCCCATGGAATTAAGTGGGGCTTTTACAACTTAAATGGCTGGAGAGGGTTTTCAACTTTTTCATGATTCTTAGACATCTACAGCAATCATTGAATTAAAACCCCTAATTAAATCAATGGGAATTTTGAGAATAGTTTTTTTGTCTCCCCCCCATGGTGTAAATGGTTTGATCCAGAATTGCTCCAGGGCTTCTGACAGTACATTAGCCTCATGGTTAGTGCCAAATTTATGCCTGAGTGAGACAGAAATACTCAAGGGGTTAACACTTTGCGTGCCAGAGGGGTGTCCATTATAGTGCGTTTCTTCACAATATACAGGATACAATGTGTTGCCTACCCATCTGGCAATACCCATCTGGCACTCAAAGGGTTAAATAAGTGGGAAGTTTCATTTGTTCCTTAGGGTACAGTCAGTTTGTCCCAGAACTCAGTGGTGGCGCAACCATACAAGCAGAATGAGCGGCCACTCAAGGGTCCAACTTGGTGAGAGGGCCCCACAGCGTTTATAGAGTACTTCCACCACGTGTAAAAGTAACGAGATAAGGATGTTTTATTATAAACACCAACACTGGAATAAAAGGGGGACTCCATTTGAATTTTTCACATAGGGCCCCCAAAAACCTTGAGACGCTCCTAACAGAACTGCTTCAGTTTCACTTAGTACTCCAGCCTCACTGGGTCAATAAACACTGGCAGTGTTGACCAAATAATTTAGACAAAATAAATTTAGACTGTAAGTTCCTTGTGGAAGGGACCTCTCTCCCATTGTTTCTATCAATGTGGAACTTATTTTATCCCCTTATTTATTGTAACATATGTCTGTAGTGAGGCGCTGCGTGCACTGTGTGGCGCCATATAAATAAATATATACATACATACATACAAATAATTATTTCTCAATCAGGCTTTCATTCTCTGCTCATAGAAACCCAATATAGCTATAGCAAAATTTAATCTAATAATTAACACTTTCTTCACAAATCTATTTCTCACTACCTGATTTAAAAATAAAGTCAATTTTATTTATTTTATTTTTTATAATTATCATTATTTTTATGTTCAGGATGATTGACAGAAATAATGTACTTTCTCTCGGGGTCTTCTTCTCCCAGATGTCTGTGTCTTCCCCTGGTGCCCAATTCTCTCTCTCTCTGGTCCTCCCTACCTGCCTCTCTCTGTGTCATTGGTCTATTTGGGTTTCCATTTCGTTTAATAACAAAGTATATGTTAGAAACAATTGAACAGGCCATTCAGAACAATTTTAACCCCTTAATGACCCTTGACGGTCATAGTACGTCATTGGTCGATCGGAGTTAACGACCCATGACGTATTATGACCGTCATGGAATTCCAGGCTCCCCCCGTGGCTGCATGCTGTTCGGGGAGTCCGGGAACCGGAAATTAAAAAAAAAAAAATGCTCAGTGGTCCTTAAGTGACTGCGACACGCCGCCGGTCATTAAGGGGTTAAACAAAAACAAATTTTACACATTGTTTATATTACTGTCCAATTAAATGAACAGTGGCTGGTTTTTCATCTCTACCTAAAGCCTTTTGCACCTAATTGTGGAAATGCTGCTGTTTAGCCAGTGAAATAGTCTAACGCTCTCTCGTGTTCAAATGAAAAGTGGAGTATTTCTGGGTTAAACCAACTGTACCATAGGGGACAAATAATAATTCCCATTGATTTAAACGGTGCTTTCAATTCATTGAACGCTAGAGAGGAGACCAACCTAACATTCAAGTTCAAATCTCCATTGAAATCAAAGTGAATTTGAGACTTTTGTACATGTCCCTTATGGTTCAGTTGTTCTTCCTCACTATTTCTTCTTTTTAACATACTGCCCATTGTGCTGGATGGGTAAAATGTCTGAGATTTGTTTAATGGATCCATCCAGAGAAAGCGGAGTCAATCCAAATCAATCCGGAATTAATTGCAGAGGGACAGGGGTAAGGGGTTAGGGACAGGGTGCACTTCCTCAATATGTCCTTACCACTTCCCCATGAGTGGAGAAAGATAGGGTGGGAATGGAAAGCATTAGAGCACAGGAAGGGGGTGGAATCTCGGGATAGCAAGAGGAGAGCAGTGAAATACAACACCCACTTGCTTTCTAGGAACCCAGTTTGTCCACTGATTGCCATGTATATCTCTGGAGAATTCTGGATTTTTCTATTTTTACTGGACTACTTTATGAGCTGATGTGGCACTATATGGAAACTTGCTGAGAAGGCCTTCATCCTGCAGTTGACCAAGAATGGCTAATGACTCCTTCTCCCTCTCTCACCCTCTCCTGCTCTCTCCCTCTCTCTCACTCCCTCTCCCTGTCTCTCACTCCCTCTCCCTCTCCCTGTCTCTCACTCGCCTTCTCTCTCACTCCCTCTCCCTCTTCTTCTCCCTCTCCTTCTCCCTCTTCTTCTCCCTCTCCTTCTCCCTCTCTTTCACTCCCTCTCCCTCTTTCTCCCTCCCTCTCCCTCTCTCTCACTCCCTCTCCTTCTCCCTCTCACTCCCTCTCCTTCTCCCTCTCTCTCCCTCTCTGTCCCTCTCCCTCTCTCTCACCCCCTCTTCCTCTCTCTCACTCCCTCTCCCTCTCTCTCTCCCTCTCATAAATGAACAGTCAAAGAGACTTTAAAGTTCTAGTGTAATGGGAAATTTAATATCAATGTTTAATGTTTGATGTAACAGAGTGCTTTGTGCATCACACCTGTGTAAATCCTGGGTGACTTATACAGATAATATACCTAATTTGTTTGCCTCCAAATTGCTCCACTTTTGTAACACTGGAAGCTTTATTCTCCTGTATCCTTGTTGCACATACAGAAAAAAAAATAACACTAAAATTCTCTTTAAAACTAATGCACTTTCCAAAGAATTTCTGTTGAAACAAAATGTGCCCTTTAACCCTAGCTGCTGTAATTCTCTAAAGAAACTCATCTCGCTTAAAGTAGAGGAAATGCAGATTCTGCTGGAGAGAAACAGAGCCAAGGAGAAGCCAAGAAAGCGCAATTTAGTTCCAGTCTTATCTAATTCTTGAGAATAAACAAGAGATACAGCACAGTACCAATATGGGTGGTAGGTTCAGAAGAAATTGCTTTTATATTTTTATTTTGTCTTCTTTTAAACAGGAAAAAAAAACGATCCTGAGAGTCCAAGCAAATATTCAACATTTTCCTGTTGATCAGTTTGTGTGTGATTCTTTTGGAAATCTTAGGTCAATGAAGAGCAGAGGACGTCCCTCAAGGTCATCTCACAGTGCATGTTTTCAGGATATCTCTGCTTAATCAGCATTGAATCAATTAGTGAGGAGGTGTACAAATAAGAACTGTTGCAATATGGCAGAAATCAACTGCACCATAGTGAGGGAATAAAAAAAATGCCATTGATTTATACGGGGCTTTTAACCCATTGAAATCTACAGAGGTGCCCGACACATTACTTATCAATGATTGGAGGCCTCTCTAACATTCAAGGGGTTAATCCTTTAAGTTCTGGAGGGTCACCCCTCTGGCACTTAACCCTTTGTGTGCCAGAGGGGCATGCAACACACTCCTCTAGCAATCAGAGGGTAAAAGGGTTAAAAACCCCATTTAAATCAATAGGAATGTTATTTATTTATTTCATTCTCCCCTATGGTGCAGTTCCTTTGTTCCTGATTTGTTCTTCTTTGGCTTATTTTACCCTTTGAGTGCCAGAGGGGTACACAACGCATTGCAAAGCAATGCATTGCATACTCCTCTGGCACTCAAAGGGTTAATGCAACCCTATATATGTAAACAAATGTACTCGAATACCCAAAATTGCAACTAACTTAGACTTCTTGCATATCCGATTATATTGATATAAAATATTAAAAGGCAAAAAAATGTACATTTTATTTCTCCTTCATGTCGAAAGACCATGGAAATACATTGTTATGGTTCAGAAAACCTTGTCTCTGCCCACCATGCGTTGTTGATGACGTGATATCTTAAATGTGAATTTATATAATGGAAGCAAAGCACAGAAGGGGCAGGGAATGGGGGTTAATGTTCTCTGAACTACAGCCAGGAGATCTGATGTTCTTGTTCTCATGAGTGAGAAATATAACGTATGTTTTAACTTCTAATTGACACCATTTTTAAAGCTAATGTTTAGTTCAATCAACAATCATTTTGATGAATATTTTGTTCAGTCCAACACTCATTGCAAACAAGATCAACAATGGCTTTCAGAAATGTTGTTTTGCTTGCTTAAGCTCAATCAAGTGAAAGTCACGTGTTCTCGTCATTACATTTATTGCTGTTGTTTGGTTTGACAGTGAGCAAAAACAAAAGTTCTGCACTCGTTGACTCCAAACAATGTATATAAAAGATGATTCTTATTGAAGACTAAAAACATTGGGACACACACAGACAAACAGTGTAATATTCACGCCAACAAAACTCCTTACGAGTTTCAGACCTCACCAGTCCTTACTCATAGCCAAAGCTGGCGGTAAAACTAGTAATTTAAAGGGATTGTAATGTTATAAAATAAAAACAGCTCCAGTTAATCTTCATAGTATTTGGGCCATGGAGAGTGTTATTTCAATACTGTCAGAGTGTTACGGTTGGCAAGCAAGACAAGGAGTCAGACAGTATAGTTAAGATCACATTTATTAGAAATATATAAACAGTAATGCAAATAACAAATAACACACAGTGGGTGATTAAAGAGGCAAGCACTGCATCAGAAATAGCAGTCTTCCAATAGATCCACCACACTGTCCGAGACTAGGTCTCAGCCCACTGGAGTCTCGTGGTAACAGGTAATACCCAGAGGTAGCACTGACTCAGCCTGCAGTCAGTCTAGGAGAGGAGTCTCAATATCGTATGCAACCGCGGAGACTACTGGCTCATGCCTGCAGTCAATAGCTAGGCATCTGAAAGAACCCCAAGTCAGTACTAGTAAGGATGTCTGTGGAACGGGACCAACACACGGAGCCAACAGACAGAGCCCTCTAGTAAGTACTAGATAGGACAGTCAGACAAGCCACGTCATACACGGAGCAGGTAGTCAGCCAGAGCCACAGGTTTGCACCAGATAGGAAATCCACTGAAGAGTTGGTATGCTGGATGTGCAGTGGACAGAGCCCCAGGTCAACACCAGAGTGGGTAGTCATACAAGCCAGTTCATACATGGAGCAGGTAGTCAGCCAGAGCCACAGGTTTGCACCAGATAGGATATCCACTGAAGCGTTAGTATGTGGGATGCATAGTGGACAGAGTCCGCCCCCCGGTCAACACCAGAGTGGGTAGTCAGACAATCCAGGTCATACACGAAGCAGGTAGTCAGCCAGAGCCACAGGTTTGCGATGACTAAGCCAAATCGGAACGCACAAGGCAAATGGTCAGACAGGGCCACAGGTCAGCACCAGAATGGAAGGACAGACAAGCCAGGTCATACACAGAAATCAGGAATACCAAATAAATGAACTGCTCAGAACAACATCGTAAGGGTAACTGAGTCAGGACTCAGTCTGCCCTTTAAACCCCTCCTCAGGAAGTAGGTAGAAGGAGCAGCTCAGAGGGAGGAAGTAGGTAGGAGGAGACTACAGGCCTCAAACACAGAAAACAGAGGTCTGCAGCATGCTGAAGCCTCGCACCTGCAGATGACACATCTAGCACTGATGCGTCCAACCGCTCGTGGAAATTATGTTGGAGTGTCATTGTGAGCATCGCCAGAAGTGGAGGCACTACAAGGTACTTTGAAACAGAGTTGTAGTTCAAGAGTAATTGAATGATAAAGAATCCCCCTCCCACCCCTTTTACTGATGTAACACTGCTCACCTCAGAGCAGCAAGACTGTCTGGATGGATCGCAGAGAGGGACAATCTTCAATTAGCATAAGGGAAAAACCTGAAAAACCTGTCAAGGGGGCAGGGTTTTTAATTGTTCTTATAGTAAGAAGATTGTCCCTTGCTGTGATATGTCTGGTCTTAAGACCAGATTTCACATCTCAGGGGAGGTGGCTTACACTAGGTAAAATGGGAGGGAGGGGGATACTTTATCATTCAGTTACTCTTGAACTACAACTCTGACAGTATTGAAATAACACTCTCCATGGCCCATACACTATGAAGATTAATTGGAGATGTTTTTATTTTGAAACATTACTATCCCTTTAAATAGATGGGTAAGCAAAAATGAACCCCCCTTAAAGACATATATTCTCTAAAATCTAAGAATAAATGTAAAATTGTAAATTAAAGAATAAGTTTTATCATCCCTAATATGGAATAAAATTGACAACATACATAATTGAATATCTAGTATTTACAAAAAATCACAAATATATAACAGACAATTGAAATCAAATGATGTCAGAGGTGAGGAAGATGGCAGCGCACAGACCCACATATGAAATCGGACTAAATTTTTTAACATTCACAGTCCAAACGCAGGGTAGGACTATAGGATTCCTATGAATACTTTCTAATAGAACAAATGTTAATCCCATTCTGCGTTTAGATCACTTGGAATACGAATATCGAGTTGGTATATCTAGAACTTCTCTCGTCTACAAAGGCAGAGCAAAATACTTCCACCTCTCGGAGGCCTGGTTACCTCTCAAAAAGAAAAGTTCCAACCCAGAATTATGTGATAAAAAATGTCAAGCAATCCGTGATCTAAAATCCCTATTTTCTCCCACTTTAAGATGTTCCCAAATCCGTTCTTTAAATGGACATGCAGTACGCCCCACATATTACTTGGAACACTCTTTGCAAGTAACCAAGTAAACCACTCCAGAGGTAGACCAATTGATGAAACCATCAATATTATATGTCCTGTTTCCAGCTGAACTGTGAAAGGTTTTAGAAACAGTAGCAAATGAACAAAATGTCCCATTCATTTTTGGAACACCTATTGGAGAAGCTCATCTGCACGACGGGGTGAGTGAAGCATCCAGCTTTTGATTTATATTTTCTTGTATTTATCTCTGAGTGATCATTTGATAACTGTATTTTATTGGTATACCACCTGAGCGGTTCAATTTGTTTATGTGTTGACAGAGTGAGGTCTGAGTGCATGATCATATGTTATTTTGTTTCCATCTTCACCTATTTTTGAGCTCCTTATATCTGTTTCCAGAGAGCATTCTGTCAAGGACTGTGAATTCAGGATACAATATAAATAGATGTATAAATGATAGCACACAAAACACTCAGTGCTGAAGGGATAGTGTTATATTTTATCACTATCCAGCTCTCTGGAAACAGATCCAGCTCAATGTCAGGGACATAAAAATGAATAAAAAAACATAGACCACTTGGCTTTATATTTTATGTACTTGCTGAATTTGTACTGTCAAAATAAATGGTTACTATCCCTTTAAATAATTTGATTATTAGGGTTCCACAGTAATTTTATATTAAACCAAGAGGTTCCACCATCACAATAAGTTTGATAATATAATTATTTTCACTCAGCTGAATGGGATCATAACTTATAAGAAGAAATAAGTGAGCCAATTTGTCAAAGTTTAGGCTCCCGGAGAACAGTTTTCTCATCTCAAAGTGCATACAGGTAATCTGAGCATTGCATTTTTTAAAATTTTCCCTAAAATTTTAATTGACTGTGACTCACCTTTAAGCCAACCTGAACAATGTTAATGGTTCTAAGAATTGCTCAGAAAATGGTTTGTTCATTCTGAACTTGAGATGTAATTTTTTCTTTTTGCATCTTGCTTGGTTGAAGCTGGAGAATGTGTGCTTGTTACCATCCCAGTCAAATAAATTCCTGATTTGAAGAACCTGGGACCACTTTTAATTAACAGAAAACGAATCTCCAGCTCAGCTTGTACAACCATTGCATTATATACTGGATCTGTCACAATATGCAGAACTATGTGTATATATACATATAGGTGCAGGACCTAAAACACTTCTCATCGGTTCAGTATCCTTATAACTGGTATATTGCCCTCATTCGTAATGTAATAATGCAAATATTCAATGATTTATTTTTCTTAAAAATATCACCATTCTATTAAAAACATTAAAATTGCACCTATTAACAGACACAGTCATATCTAGGGTTGCCACCTTTTCTTCCAAAAAATACCAGCCATGGCATTCCCTCCATAGACTTAACATTGGACAGAAGCCAATTTTTTACCGGCCTGCCGGTAAAATACCGGCTGGGTGGCAACCCTAGTCATATCACATGAACACAAGTCCATGCATGCAACAGGTTTTGCTCCAATCATGGTGCTTCATCAGGTTTTTGACATGATAAACCCCTGTGAGGAATGCATACCTCCCAAGTGTCCCTCTTTAGGAGGGACAGCCCCTCTTTTAGACCCAAATCCCTCTGTCCCTCTTTCCCACCCTGATGTCCCTGTGTTTAGGAGATCAGACTGTGTGGTGTGTATAGAAGTGTATCACCCTGGTGTCCCTGTGTTTGGAGATCAGACTGTGTGGTGTGTATATAAGTGTATCATTACCCTGGTGTCCCTGTGTTTAGGAGACCAGACTGCGTGGTGTGTATAGAAGTGTATCTCCGCGGTGTCCCTGTGTTTAGGAGATCAGACTGTGTGGTGTGTATATAAGTGTATCACCCTGGTGTCCCTGTGTTTAGGAGATCAGACTGTGTGGTGTGTATAGAAGTGTATCACCCTGGTGTCCCTGTGTTTAGGAGATCAGACTGTGTGGTGTGTATAGAAGTGTATCAGTCTGGTGTCCCTGTGTTTAGGAGATCAGACTGTATGGTGTGTATATAAGTGTATCACCCTGGTGTCCCTGTGTTTAGGAGATCGGACTGTGTGATGTGTATATAAGTGTATCACCCTGGTGTCCCTGTGTTTAGGAGATCAGACTGTGCAGTGTGTATATAACTGTATCACCCTGGTGTCCCTGTGTTTAGGAGATCAGACTGTGTGATGTGTATATAAGTGTATCACCCTGGTGTTCCTGTGTTTAGGAGATCAGACTGTGCGGTGTGTATATAAGTGTATCAGTCTGGTGTCCCTGTGTTTAGGGGATCAGACTATGTGGTGTGTATATAAGTGTATCACCCTGGTGTCCCTGTGTTTAGGAGATCAGACTGTGTGATGTGTATATAAGTGTATCACCCTGGTGTCCCTGTGTTTAGGAGATCAGACTGTGCGGTGTATATATAAGTGCATCACATTGCTCTACAGCAATAAAACTCACATTACTGTTTGTATGAACTTCAGTATATGTGAATATAAATTAGTCCATGTAAATAAAATATTTTGGTCTTGTTATAAATCAATTATCAGGTTACATGAAGAGGTGACAAAAGGTCAAGAAATAGCCTAAAAATTCTTGGTAACACCCCACCCACCAGCCACGCCCCCAGCAACACCCCCTAAAACACAAGTGTCCCTCTTTGGCAATTTGAAACGTTGGGAGGTATGGGAATGGAGCCCTTATAACTGTTCTTGTTTATAATAATTGTGATTGTTTTACGGTGTAGTAACCTTTTATTATATTAGAAAAACATAAAGGCTTTTTCCTTTTCAGTATAAAAAGGGCACTCCCACTGTAGGTGGTCTTTTTATACAAAAGGTATAATCCTTCAAACTGTCGGGAACTGACCAAACTGTCAGGCAGTGACAAAGCTGTTACTCTCACATTCTATGGAGAACTGTAGCCAGAAATTCCCATAGAATACAACAGAATAACTATCATGACACCAGGGGACCTGTAAGTGGGTTTTCTGGACACCGGAGGGCATCGTTAACCCTTTGAGTGCCAGAGGGGTATGGAACGCACATAACCCTCTGGCACTCAAGGGGTTAATGTAAAACACAAAACAAACAAAGAACCCAACAGTTTAAATGCTAAGATCTTTGAAATTCATATCTCCGATTCCTGCTACAAATAGATGTGCCTCATTAAACAGCAAATCATGGTGTTACAGGAGGCCTAATGTAGCACCACATTAAATAATATATTGTTAGCTCAACGAGGCATATCCAAAGAAACCACAACACAAGTATATGTATTAGTGGCAAATGAAATTAAAAGTGTTATATCTAATCTATAATTATATTCTTATAAAAAACAGAAAGAAGGTAAAACTATTATTCCTGGACGTTATGTCCCCCAAAAAATGATATGTATCTTCAGACCAAGTTTATGATCCGATTGCAGGATCCACAGAAGACCTGAAAATAATTATATATATTATGTATATGTTGTTTATGTCTTTCAGCCATTTTAAATGCTAAGAGTCTTTTCTGTATCCACAATATTACAAATCAATACTTTTGCACTTTGTTATTATATGAGGAGTATATTTATTACTTATGATTAGTAGTAGGATATATATTTAGATACTGTTTTTTTCTTTATACACTTTTTAGGTGAAAGAAGTTTTCTAGCAGCTCACATTAGACACCTTATTTTAATTCTGTCAATATATTTATTTGGTGAGTGAGCATCTCAGAGTCTTGTTTTTTTTCCTGAAAATTAGAAACAACTGAAATAAATGGGACTGATCTCTGCCTTTGCCAATGATATATTCTTCTCTATCACAAAACCGTGAACTTTAAAATCCAATGTATGAAAATGACCAATACTAAAGCATCTTGGGTGTTAAAGTAAGCACATAGAAATCAATAGCCTTCACCCTAAAAGGGATAGTAATACTTAAAATGTAAAAAAAAATGTTGTAGGGTTTATACCCCTGAGTAAAACAAGGGTACTCTGACTGCTGAAAGGTGTTTTATTCAAAATGTATTACAGCTCAAAGTTGAAATTTTTAGGTGCAATATCACAGAGGCCTGAAATTGTACAGTGGCGCTGTTGCTACACCATCCTATGGAGCTGTCCATAGGATGGTGTAGCAACAGCACCACTGTACAATTTCAGGCCACTGTGATATTGCACTTTAAATATTCAACTTCAAGCTGTAATACCTTTTGAATAAAACACCTTTCAGCAGTGGGAGTACTCTTGTTTTACTCAGGGGGATAAGCCCTACAACATATTTCTTTTTACATTTTAAGTATTACTATCCCTTTAATAAGACAAAGCAAGAAAAGATACTCATGCAACATAATGACAACTGAGAATTTAAAAAAGCTAGCATTAAATATCTTGGAATTAAACTAGCTACCCAAATAGCTGAAACTTTAACCCTCTGAATGCCAGAGAGGTATCCATGTGTTGGATACCTCTCTGGAACTCAGAGGGTTAAGTCACAATACCATAGAATTAGACTCTAGGAAAAAATACTCTATATCCTGACCAGGATGGGTGAACTGTATATATATATATATATATATATATATATATATATATATATATATATAAAAGTACTGACAATTATGGCATATCTGTTTCGAACTACTCCTCTAGAA
Source organism: Rhinophrynus dorsalis (assembly GCA_037306005.1). Lineage (NCBI taxonomy): Eukaryota > Metazoa > Chordata > Amphibia > Anura > Rhinophrynidae > Rhinophrynus > Rhinophrynus dorsalis. Next base: position 45,103,301 of record CM074720.1, read on the forward strand.
ATCAACTTTAAAGACACAAAATGTATCCAAATGCAAATAAACTACTTGGTATGACAAAAAGCCCAGAATAGCACAATCAGTGACATGCTAGCAAAAGAACAGGGACTACACCTAACTAATGTACATGGATACTAATATTATGCCTCCCGGGTCCAACTTCCCCGAATGTAAGTTGGTGGGCATGGAAAATGTACTTCCCAACCCATTGTCATCCTGTATCTGGACCACCAAGAAAGACATACCTTACACGCAAATAAGAAACCCTATATTCAAAACAACAAAATAGTAAGAGGCAAAGCCTTTGTAAAAAGCACTGGGTCTACCATCTCTCAAGATCAGCTGATCAGTCCTGGGTATACCATCTCTCAAGATCAGCTGATCAGCCCTGGGTATACCATCTCTCAAGATCAGCTGCCTTTAACTAGAGGGCAAAGCAAACAAACTGGGTATGATGTACAATCATGATTAAATGATAAATCAGATACTGGAATGGCTGTTAAGTCCCTAAGCCTGCCTAATGCCAATGTACTAAGCTACATCTGCCCGCAGCCTCCCCTTTATGAAGCTTGTGTCAAAGAAAGAGTATAATGAGGCAATCCATGGGCATTTAAAGGTGTTGCTTTAGTCAGAGCCAAGATCTATTCCATGCATTGATCTTGTATAGACTTGGTAACCATCACTGTCAGTTTCCCTGTGCATGTTATGTGGAAAATATAGTGTGTTCACTGGTATGCACTGCAGCAATCATACATTGTGGAGCATGCTCTTGAGCGCAGGCACTGGAATTAGAGGCCAACTCTATGTGACTGCGCTGGTGCATTCATACATCCACCCCACTGAGTAAGAGAACCTGACAGCAGAGGTAAAAGAAAACACAAAGAATAAAAAATGCAGGCCCCCAGGGTAACATATAAAACATTAACAGATGGAAACTCGAGTCAAAAATGAGCTTAACACAAGTAAAATCTAGTACCATTTGTTTATTTATAGCAGAGTTGTCATACAGATTTGAAATCTTGATTTCTGAAATGCAATGGTAGAAACAAGTCTTAAAAAATGTGACCTGTATGAGTTGGAATAACAATCAATATAACTTCCTATAATAGCAACCCTTCCAATTTTTTCCCTTCTGTAGCCCTTTTGTTTATATTGAAGATTAGTTGAAGAGCCCATGAACACGGGCCACAGTGCCACCCAGCAATGGCCGCCGTGCAGTCATGCACAGTAGAGACTGCCCACGCAGCGGCTGATAACGGGGCAGGGTGCTCCATATCAGCCACTGAGCGGGCAGTCTGTACTGAGCATGACTGTAGCTCACACAGCCGTCTGTACTGCGCATGACGGCTTCTGACAAACATCCTTAGCGAATTATAATATAGAATGTAATATATAAGAAAAAAAAACAGGGCATAGGAAAGACAAACATGGCTGTCTCATGACTTCCTGTTCCAGTCCGAGGAGCCGCCCACTTCACATGTAAACTCTGACAACAATATTCATTGGCCATATTCGTTCTGGGCAGAAATATTAACCCTTTTAGTGCCAGAGGGGCATCCAATGTATTGCAAAGATCTCTTTGGAGCTCGAAATGAAACAATGTATAAAAACTAATGGCGCAATGCAAGAAACGTTCGCATTGGATAAAGGCATTTTTGTGCGCAGATAGATTTTGCACATCTTCTAATCCAGGATGCTAAATACCGAACGCTTCTTGGATTGCGCATGAAAAATTCCATTTTACGACAACAATACACAGACGTAAAAATTCATTCGCAATAGCAGTTCTTGCATTAGGCGCATTCGCTATTCCACTCACACAGATTCGGTAATCTTAGCCACGCCCACAAAAAAATAAATATACACAGACATTCGCTAATCTTGAATTTTCATGCGCAATTCAACCAAATCATGCGCAAACCTATTCCCTAGTGGTTTTCACACGGGAAATAGCGATTGCGCACGTTTCCTGCATCGCGCCATAAGTCACAGATATGGTAATGCCTATTCTAAAGTACCCTTCCAACCAGCATCAGTGCTTCTGTTTTGTAATCAGAAATTAGCTTGCAAAACACAACATATACAAAATAAGAAAAGAGCAGCAAGATGTAAGTATTGCTTCCATACAGTATATGTCAGCTCAATTGTATTGATAAATTCCATCCATAGATGGACTAGATAGGTGAACTGTTGTTTTAGAATAAAAATATGTACACTTTGCATTTAGAACTTTTAAACATCTGTATCTCTGTATAGAAAATGGGGACACAGTTGTGATAATGAAAACCACATCGTTATTTTTGTTTATTCGCATTTATTACAGCATTCACACCCATCTCCACACAATTATTTTTCACACTCATCTGCACACACACACAGTCTGATGACATGTACAAAAAAATTGTGCAATTCTGGAGCAAACCTTGCACCGTATTTAAAAAAAATAATAACTCCCCAAAAGGTCATATTTAAATGAATTGGAATTTGTATGTGTTTCCTATAGGGCAGTTGGTTTGACCCAGAATTCAAGAATTTTTGTGTACGTCTTCCTCTCTGACCAGACTGTGTTTTTTTCCCCAGATAATTTGATAAAGGACGTTCCTGAGGGTTCGGAAATGTATCATATGATGGTCCTCGTTTCTCTTGTGGGTGGCCTTAACAGCTGTAGGACCTCCGGAACTGTCCATTTTGTCCTATTGTTAGACTGGCTCTGCACCGAATAAGGAACATAACACGGTTTGCTTCATTTGTGATTTGTTCAGATTGTATGTCATGCACATTTACAAAGAATATTGAAAAAAGTTACAACAGCTCTTATAAAATTTGTAGGTAAAATTGTAGCATTACAATTCTAATTACATAATTGATGAGGCTGAAAAAAAGGCATGAGTCCATCAAGCTCAACCCGTGCCATATCACCCCTGTTGATCCATAGGAGGAGAAAAAAACATTGAAGCCATTTCCAATTAAGCCCCAAATGGGTAAATAAGAAAATTCTTCCTGTCTCGAAATGGTTCCCTGGATCAATGTCCTATCTGCTTTGAAGCCATCTGTCATAATTCTCAATATTGTTCTAAGCTGGAAAGGAATCCATTTATTTTTTAAAACAACTACAATGTCTGCAAGCAGAGTATACCGAGACAAATAATTATATAATTTTACTGCCCTTACTTTAAAGAATCCATGCCTTTGCTTTAGTCTGGAGTGCCTTTCCTCTAGTCTCTTGTTTTTTGCTCAGCTCTTTGAGTAAATATTTCCTTGGAGAGTTCTTTGATTTGACTTTGAATATATTTGTAAATGGTAGTGTTGAGCGAGCACCCCGATGCTCGGGTGCTCGGGTGCTCTGACCGAGCACCGCCGGAGGCTCGAGTGCTCGGCCGAGCACCCGAGCCCCATTGAACCCAATGGGGTGACACGAGCATTACACCAGGCACCCCCTGCTCTGATGAGGGGAGGGTGCCTGGTCAATGCCCCCCTTCATCTCCACAATGCCCCTCTTCCACAATGTCCCCCTTCCACAATGTCCCCCTTCCACAAAGTGCCCCTTCATCTCCACAATGCCCCCTTCATCTCCGCAATGCCCCCTTCATCTCCGCAATGTCCCACTTCATCTCCGCAATGCCCCCTTCATCTCCGCAATGTCCCCCTTCCACAAAGTGCCCCTTCATCTCCGCAATGCCCCCTTCATCTCCGCAATGCCCCCTTCATCTCCGCAATGTCCCACTTCATCTCCGCAATGCCCCCTTCATCTACGCAATGCCCCCTTCATCTCCGCAATGCCCCCTACCTCCAGTCCCTGGTGGTCCAGCGGAGCGTCTGCAAGATCTGTGCCTCCTCCGGCACAGATCCCTTCCACCCGAACATGGCGGGCGAGCACATGGCGGTACTCGTACGAGTACCGCCATGTGCCGAGCAGAGCGATGTTCGAGCCGATCCGAGCATCGGCCGAGCATGCTCGCTCAACACTAGTAAATGGTAATCTTATCACCTGTTAGACGTCTCTTCTCTAATGCAAACAAATCCCGTTTGGTGATTCTCTCTTTATAATGTAGATTCTCCAATCCCTTTATCAGTTTTGTTGCACTTCTCTGCACATTTTCCATTTCCGTAATGTCTCTATTAAGAACTGGTGCCAAAGGTGTCCTCTATATTCTAGATGAGGCCATACTAAGTATTTATATAGAGATAGAATTATATTAGCATCCCTTACTTCTACACCTCCTTTTTATGCAGGCTAGTACCCTATTTGCTCTTGCAGCAGCTGAGTGACTCTGCACACTGCTGTGAAGTCTATCGTCTATCAGTACTCCTAAATCTTTCTCTAATGAGGATTTCCCAAGTTGTTCATGTAGTATGTTCATTTCTTTCTACAGCCCAAATGCATAACTTTATATTTATCTATATTAAACCTCACCTGCCTCTTTTCTGCCCATACATTCAGTTCATCCAAATTTTTCTGACGAGGAAAAAAATCCATCCTGGTCTGTATGTATTTCCTTACACAGCTTAGTGTCACTTAATTGCCCACATTTTATAGGTTTACCCCTTGAGGAACAAGGACGTGTGAACAATCATATTTGAATGAAACATTTCAATGGGAGGACCCTTGTTTTACTCAGCAGGAAAAAAATGTTCTCTTTGTATTTGAATGATCTGTGGAGTGGGGCAGGGAATTGTTTATGTTATAATCTATTGAGTGCCACAGGGGTGTGGTCACATTGCATCGCAATGCGTTTGTGTACACATCCCTATGGCATTCATAGGTTTAAGGGAGGGCAGGTGGTGTTCTTGGTGCTCAAATCTGAGCATATCCTCTTCCCTCATATGCCCTCCCTAACACACCTCCATCCTTACCCCAACCTCATATGCTAATGAACAAATTATCTTTCTCTCCCTTTGCATAGATAATTCTTAGTGCATATGGTGAAGTGTGTTGCATTCTCCATCGTGAAGTGATCTCTGCACATAACCAGACACACTTCTCAATAGCATTGCCCCCTTAGTGCATCTATCCCCAGGTCTTGTTTTCAGTTTGGGTGGTGCAATGGTGCTCATCTGCTTACAGGTAATGGTGCAATTGGCTGTTTGGTGCACTAGTAATGCAATACCTACCCCAAGCGGAAAACAAGAACTGGGGTGAGATGCACTAAGGGGCGAGGCTATAGAGAAGTGTATATGGCAGTGTGGTATTCTCCAACATGGAGACTATGACACACAAATAATTATATATGCAATGGGAGGGGAAGATACTTTGATCATTAGCATATGAGGTTGGGGTAATGCAGGTGAACTGTTGAGGAGGGCACGTGGGAGAGCAGAGGGGATGAGCTCACACTTCAGCACCAAGAACACCACCATAGGGCCTTACGTATAAAAATGGAGCAATCTATCTGTGGCATGGGGACATCTAACAATTCCCCAATATGGGACAAAGAAAAATCCCAATAGATTTAAATGGGTCTTTTTAACCCTGTGAATGCTAGAGAGGTCTCCAGCTCATTAAACCAATAGGAATTAGGGGAATGTGTCCAATTCTATGAATAGTCTCTAATTTAGCAATGTTCATCTAGAGACATGAACTCCGGAGCTGTACACCATACTCTAGGTGAGATCTAACTAGTGATCTGTAGACTGGCATTAGGACCTTTATTTTCATAGCTGGGAACCTTCTTTTTCATGGATCCCGGAGAAACATCTGGTGCTAGAGATAGGAGTGTGCTAATAGTGCTATTTATGCCTTGCAGGCAGGGTTTGCTCTGGGGGAGTGTCTAAATTATGCTATTTGCATCATAATGTTGGATTTACTCTGGATATTACAAAGTTGGAGGGATGAGAGGTGGGGTCTGCATCCAAATGGCAAGAAAAGTGGGAGAAACAGGTGACAGTGGGTAGAAAGGGTGTGAAAGTGGGTGGAAATGTGGGTGGAGTCAGCACAGAGATCTCCATTCCGAAGAATCAGCCTCTGTTCCCGGTCCCTTGGTAAATGAATCTGAAAACCAGAGTCTCCGGGGCAGATCTGAAGAGTTCCCAGGTATGTTTATTTGATGTTGCTAATACCTCTTCCTATACAACCTAGTATCCAGCTGGTTTTCTCCATGACATTGCTGCATTGCTTGCCTATCTTTATATCCAGTTAATTTCCTCTACTTTTGCTTTCAGCAAAGTTTTATTAACTCTATATTATTTGGGTTTTGGTGTCCTATTGGTAACATTTGCATTTTGTGACATTACCTTTTAAATGTGCATATGTATTGTCAGTAAAAAAAGTTCAAAACATAACTGGCACCTTGTACAAACTGCACACCATGTGAAGGTGGGCTACCAGCCTCTATATTAGCTGTTTCAAATTAAGGGCTTTATTCACAAAAGAATAAAAGAGCAATTCTGGAAAAGACAAACAGCACCTTAGGTGATATATAAGACTATATGCTGGATTAAGCAGTATTTTAAGCCCATGAATGCTACAGAGGTCCCCATGCAATGCGTTGGAGACCTTACTAGCATTCAAAAGGTTAAAAGTCCCATGTAGATCAAAGGACATTTGGGGAATTGCTGTTGCTGTCCTTCAGATGCTTAGCTCTTGCCTTTGTGAATAAGTCCCTGAGTCTTTTCTGTGGAATGTCACTGTTTGTAATCACTATATTTCTATCCTGTTGTTGTAATCTAGGTTAAGATAACTTGAATGGAAGGTTTTTCCCGTCAGGAAAGGAAGTTATGCCTGGATAAGTTCTTCCGTCTTCCATACTATAAAAATAAATGAGATGGTATAAAAGTGAGTAGAACGCCTGAAAAAAAAATTACATCCACTCACCAGGAAAAGAGAAGGGCCCCAGTAAAAACACTCTGAGAGGAAGGCATAGCCACTTTACACACTTAAAAACAGTCAACTGGTATTCCAACTTATTCCTTCTGCTTTATAGTTTATTAAGAAAACAAGTAAACCTAAGAGGTACCCTATGATGTCTCTCATATAAAGGTCGCTTTAGTCTTTTGGTTATGCACAGGTAATTATTTTTACAGTAGTAAAATAAATGGCTGATTTCCATTACCAATAATAGTCTGGTTGAGCTTTGCAGGAAAATATGGCTACATTCCCATATGAACCAAGGAGAAGGGAGAACTTTTATTAATGAATTTTGACTTCCAAGCAATAAGTCATTAGAAGCATAGCAAAACAACATTCATCAGTTCAGTCACAAATCTCTGTTATTAGTATAGTGAATAAGCTGTAAAAAAGTGCTTCTACTTTTATATCACTCTGATAGAGACTGATTTGCTAAAAAAAATGGAGCAGTTGTGGGTTGAACCAGCTGCACTGTAAGAGAGAAACCAAAATTTCTGTTGATTTCAATGGGCTTTTTAGAAGGTCAGTAAAGGGTCAGATAAGACCCTTTTGAAACTATAGGCAATATGCCCATATCTATGTAAACTGAGTTCCTGTAGCTGAAAACTCACCTATTCCCTCTCTGTGACCCCTGCAGGTCATGGAGATCTGTAGGTCTGAGTGATGTCAGTGCCTCACTGTGCTGATGGAAGACTTCTGCTCTTTCCCTAGAAACCCATTGATAGCAGATTCTTTGACAAAGAGGCATCTATGGAAAGGATAACAATGCTGCTTCCTCTCCTATATGCATCAAATGAGAAGCAGATGTCAACCAGCCCTGCAGATATAGGATCTCAGTTCTCATAACTGTGAGCAAAGTGCCTGTAGTTGAAAAGGGTCTAATATTGACCCTTTGCTGCCCCTTAATTAACCAATTGAATGCTAAAGAGGTCTTCAGAGCCTTGCTTCACAAGGCAATGAAGAAATCTCTAGCTTCCAAGTAGTTAAAAGTGCTATTGAAATCAATGAGAATTTGGGGAATGTTTATTTTCCCCATTCGCTTTGCATCAAAACTACTCTCCACATCTCTAGCATCCAAGGAGTTAAGAACCCCAATTCAATAATTGGGAAGTTTTATTTGTCTCCTTTGGTGCAGGTGGCTTTCCCTAGAATTACTCCTATTGTTCTTTGTACATAAGGCCAGGTGAGTTCATTTGAGAGACTGTGTACAGCCCTCATAGGATGCACTGGGGATTGTTACATCTTGACATTTTCTGCCAAGAGGAACAGCTTTGCAGTAAATGAAGTCTGTAGCTTAATCCATGGACTTTGCTATGGGAGCCCTAATCTCCTACCAGCAACACAAGTTCATGTGCACCTTGAATGGATAAAGTGAGATGTTTTTGGGCTTCACTGAACAGTCTGAAAGAGAGGAGATTTTGAATACAATGATTACATGATTTCCCACTAATATGTGTCAAGATTCTTACTCTTCCATGGACGTTCTACAAGTTCTGATGAGGTCTATATTTTCCCCTGACAATGAAGAGATGATGGAGCCTGGCATACAGTCTCAGACAGGTACTATGGAACTTATGTTAGGGGTCAACATTTTTATTTACAAAAGTGATTTTACATGTCACACTGGAGTGGCAGCCATGCAGGACCTCTCTTGCATCCAAATGGTTAAGGCAGCGGTTGGTAACATTTGGCTCGCCATCTGTTGGATAATTTAAATCTCATGATCATCCATAACAAGCAGTTAGCTGGTCAGGGATGATATGAGTTGTATTCTTCAACAGCTGGAGAGCCAAGTGTTGTGTACCCCTAAGCTAAAGAATTACTTTTAACCATAACCAAGAGAGATTATTGAATTACTTCAGTTAAGTTTGTGTGTTGCACAAATCAGGCTGTTTCTCAAATACAACTGGTACATGGTTTGATTTGTACGTTGTCTCAACCGAAAGGATCTCAAGAAATGAGCTCACAATGTCAGAGACACTATGTAGAGGTTACTCGTTTGTACCATCCAATGTCAGTTATAATAAGCCATGTTGGTAACCGGTAGTGAACTAGGATGGAGGAACTGTTAGCAGAACCACACTGGAGGACATCAGCTTAGCTAAACTCCTAAACCAGTTCTCCAAATCACAAACTTTTGGGGTAATCTGGAAGAAATGGAAACAAACCACAGGAGATCTGATCATGTTTTATAACCAGTTATTTCAGTGTTTCCCTACGTGGACACAAGGAACGCTGTGAGCAAACCAACTGTACATTCAGAGACAAAAATATCCAGTGACATAAATGGGGATTTTTAAAAAAAAATTTTTTGTAGTATAAAACTGCTTTACTATTTGCAGTTTATACAGCAAAAATAAATATTGTTCCCCTACAGTAAGCTCTTATGACAAGGACAATCCCTGATTTACATCAAAACCGGACCTATTATGATCCGGTTTGAGGAAAGCTGGAATCGTTTCTGCTTCTTGGGCATTGAAGCTTGAAAAAGTTCATAGAATATGTATCCTGTTCCCAAAACAGTAAGTGCCATGGTTAACCTGTACAACAAAGCATCCCCAATTCCTCCTTTAAGATGGACTGGAACACCATTATCTTCCTGAAATAATTTCGGGCTTGTCTGGAACTTTGTTCTGCAGAGAGCTCCTGGTAGAACTGCTGATGGTCTGCTGAGAAACCTGACGGAGGGCCATTAAATTCAGGAGCATTTTGACATCTATGTCCCGCCCTTCACACAGTACTGAATGACTTCCCTGACAGGAGAAGGTCACTGGCCAGGCAGAAAAGGAAGTCATAAATGGGGATTTTATCTCCTTGAAAGTGATGTTTTGAAGAACATTCTAGCATTCAAGAGGTTTAAAGCCCCTTTTAAGTCAACAGGGATCTGAGGAATTTTTTTTTCCCCCACAAAATAGATTGTTTGCCTCAAAATTGATCAGGTTCTTCTGAGCACATGAATGACAGTGGAGTCTATCAGAATTAGTCTCCATTTGGATTTATGATTTTGATTTGGTAATATTTTTATTACTGTACACACATATTCCTAATTGTTCCTTCAACTTTTTTTCGTTTGAAGAAATTGCATTGGCAGTTATAATCTTGGAATAGATGCAAGAATATTTCATTTTTTTTCTTGTCTGGATCGGCTCAAAATGAAAGGAATATTGAACTTTAAAATTCCATTTGCCCCATGTGGGAACACTTGATAATCAAAGCAACGTAATGTCTTCCTTCACCAGTGCATAATAAGATATGGTTCATAATAGGTTGTTAGACATTGATTGCTGCTGGCACAAATACCATTCGAGTTCCCAGGGAAGATAAATGCCTTTGAAATGTTCATTACTAGTAGAGTTATCTTTACACTTTGCTAGAATGATCCCAGAGAAGCTGTAATTTTGGGTTATATGTTTTTGTTTTATTTTCCCTGTGTCGTCCTTTCTTTAACCCTTTAAGGAAAAAAGGGGTATACACCGAATTGCTTAATAATGTGTTGCACACTGCTCTAGTCCTTAACCCTTTGAGTGCCAGAGGAGTACGCAAAACATTACGCTGCAATGCGTCATTTACCGTTCTGGCACTCAAAGGGTTAAAGGCTTAGATTAACTATAAAAGGTTTGGGGTTATATACAAGAAGTAAAATGCGATGAAGGCCACGCTAGCATTCAAGAAAAAAATCTGATTTAAAGGGCAATTATCACACTTGGGAACTTTCCAGATTTGCTTTCAGATTAAATTACTGGGTCTCCAGGGGACAGAGAACGATTTTCCAGCTTGGTGAATTCAGCTATAACTCCACCCACATTCCATCCTGTTCAGCCCACTCTCGTTCCATTCTTCCTACTTTCTCATCCATTTCATGACAAACTTCTCCTGTCAACCACCCACTTATAATATGACACAAAATGCACCTCCCTTCCTCAACTCCACATTGTTTCTCCAGAGATTTGCCACAAGAACAGATGAGAGTTGGTATTGTGTTAGCCGTAGAAATACAAGAGGCAATTAAAGTCAAGTTGATACCTTTATTGGCTAACTAAGCATATCTAGGATGCAAGCTTTCAAGATCTCTTAGGTCTCTTCCTCAGACATGTTATACAGATAAGTATGAAAACTGCTGCAACACAGGATGGGGAAGGCATTATAATTGAGGAAATGGGATTAGTGAATGGGCATGGGGTGTAGACAGGGAATGGGCTCTATCATCTAATAGGGAGTTGCCATTGTTGCAACCTGATAAAAGTCAGATACATTTGACAAGGAAAGACGTCTTTCAGAATGGGAAAATGATGAAATGTATGCATGCAAATGCTCGTAGTCTGGCTAGTAAGATAGGGGAACTAGAAATGATTGCAACACATGAACAGTTTGATCTGATTGGTGTGTATGAAACCTGGTTAGATAATACATATGACTTAGCAGTCAATCTAGAGGGTTATTCACTTTTTTAGAAGGGATAGGGTTAATAAAAGGGGAGGAGGGATATTTCTATATGTAAAGCAGGCTTTAAAACCTAGTATAATGGAAGATAGAAATTAAGGATCCAATGAAAAGGTAGAGGCCTTGTGGGTTGAAATACACACTGGGGGCACAGATAATAAAAAAATGTTAGAAGGGGTTTGCTACAAGCCACCTAATATTGGGGAGTTGGAGGAAGCCCAACTTTTACTGCAAATGGTAAAAAATGGCTTCTAGATCAGCAAAGGTAATTATAATGGGAGATTTCAACTATCCTGAAATTGACTGGAGCAATATGACTTCCGGCACAACAAAGGGAAATCATTTTTTAAGTATGATAAAAGATAATTTTATGTCCCAACTATTAGAGGAGCCAACTAGAGAAGAGGCTTTGCTTGACCTAGCGCTCTCAAACAATTCTGACATGATAAACAATGTACAAGTAAGTGAACATTTGGGTAGCAGTGACCACAATATGGTTTCCTTTGAAATTTGTTATGAGAAAACCAATAGCAAGGGTTTAACAAAAACATTCAATTTTAAAAAGGCTAATTTTTCAAAGCTAAAAGAAGTATTAAAGGATATTCAGTGGGATGTTATTTTTAAAGATAAAAATGCACAAGAATCAAGTATTTAAAATGCTCTTAGACAAATATACACGTCAATATATACTATTGTGGAATAAGCACAAAAGGAGTAAAGCAAAACCAATGTGGCTTAATAATGAGGTTTGCAGAGAAATAAGAAATAAAAACAGGCTTTTAAAGTGTTTAAGTCAAACAGGTCAGATGCATCATTTAAAAAATATAAAGAAAGTAATAAAATCTGTAAACAAGCAATTAAACTAGCTAAAATTGAAAATGAAAGAAATATTGCTAATGAGAGCAAGAAAAACCCTAAACAATTATACAAGTATATTAATAACAAAAAAGGTTAATATTGGTCCTTTTAGGACTGAGATGGGTGAATTTATTAGTGAGTATAAGGCTATGGCTGACATTCTTTGTTTCAGTATATACAAAGGAAGCAGCATTTATGGGCTATGGGCAAACTGACAAAACGAAGGGATTTCTACCATTATTTACATGGCTTACTGAGGGCAAGGTCCAAAAGAGACTGGAGAGAGTTATGGTGAATAAAGCACCTGGACCTGACAGTATACACCCAAGGGTACTTAAGGAACTTAGTTCAGTAATAGTAACACCATTATAATTAATATTTATTTATTCACTTTCATCAGGCATAGTGCCCTGTGATTGGAGGAAAGCTGATGTAGTTCCATTGTTTGAAAAGGGAGCAAGATCCAAGCCAGGAAATTATAGACCTGTGAGCTGGACTTCCATAGTGGGTAAGATACTAGAAGGGTTACTAACTGACTTCATTCAGAACTATGTGAAGATAAACAATATTATTAGTAGGAATCAGCATGGTTTCATGAAGAATAGATGTCAGACTAATTTACTTGCATTTTATGAAAGAGTAAGTAGTAATTTAGACAGGGGAATTGCTGTAGATGTAGTATACTTGGATTTTGCAAAAGCCTTTGATACAATGCCTCAGAGCAGGTTATTGCATAAATTAAAGGCATCGGTTTGGGCAATGTTATCTGTACATGGATTGAGAACTGGTTAAGTGATAGATGGCAGATAGTTGTTGTAAATGGAACTTTTTCAAATTGGTCTAAAGTCTTAGTGGGGTTTAGCAGGGTTCAGTCCTGGGCCCAATGCTTTTTAATTTGTTTATTAATGATCTAGAAGTGGGAATTGAAAGTAACATCTCATTCTTTGCTAATGAAACTAAGCTACGTAAGGAAATACGTACAGAACTGGATGTTTTTTCTCTGCAGAAGGATTTAGATAAACTGAGTGAATAGGCATAAAAATGGCAGATTACATTTAATGTAGATAAATGTAAGGTTATGCATTTGGGCTGTAGAAACAAACTTGCTACATTTACACTAAATGGGAACGAACTTGGGGAATCCTCATTAGAGAAAGATTTAGGAGTGATGATAGACAATAGACTTCACAGCAGTACAGAGTCACTCAGCTGCTGCAAGAGCAAATTGGGTACTAGCCTGCATAAAAAGAGGTGTAGATAAAAGGGATGCTAATATTATCCTACCTCTGTTTAAATTCTTGGTTAGGCCTCATCTAGAATATGGAGTACAATTTGGGGTGCCAGCTCTTAGAAAAGACTTTATTGAACCAGAAAAGGTGCAGAGACATGCAACGAAACTGGTAAAGGGATTGGAGGAACTGAGTTATAATGAGAGACTAGCCAAATTGGGTTTGTTTACATTAGGCAAGAGACGTTTAAGGGGTGATATGATAGCCATTTACAAATACATTCAAGGTCAATACAAAGAACTAGCCAATGAAATATTTACACAAAGAGCGGAGCTAAGAACAAGAGGTCACCCATTAAGACTAGAGGAAAGGTGCTTTTGTCTAAAGCAAAGGCAGGGATTCTTTACAGTAAGGGCAGTAAAGCTATGGAATGCTTTGCCACGGCATGTTGTACTTGCAGATAATGCAACTGCTTTCAAAAAAAGCAATGGATGCCTATCTAGCAAAGAACAGTATTGAAAATTATGACAGATGGCTTCAAAGCAGATAGGATGTTGATCCAGGGAAATATCTGACTGCCATTTGGAGTCAGGAAGGAATTTTTTTACCCACTTGGGGCTAAATGAGAAATTGCTCCAGATGGTTTTTTGTTGCCTTCCTCTGGATCAACAGGGGTGTTTTTGTCATGGGCTGGACTTGATGGACACGTCTTTTTTCAGCCTCATCAACTATGTTACTATGTTACGATCCCAGTGGAACTGTTGTAAAGGTTAATCCATAATGTGATAATGTGATAGGAATTCTCTATCTCTGTTCAGACCAAATTGTCCAATGTAATATACCTCATTATGAATGCAATTTACATCACTCGTCTACCATTGACTGATCAAAGCACCTGGGTCTGGACTGAGCTTTTGTATCCAATTTCCATTCTAAACAATGCAGTGTATACTTGTATGCAAGAGAGATGTTTTCATATTTATCTGTATAACATAGCTCAGGAAGAGACATAAGAGGTCTTGAAAGCTTGAATCCTAAATATGCTTAGTTAGCCAATAAAGGTATCCACTTGACTTTATTTCCCTCCTGTATTGCCACAAGAAGGTTCTCAGCTATGGCAATTATCATATTTTGCTAAGTCTTTTTCAGACCAGATTTATTTTAAAAAAAACACCTGACATGTTCTGTGCAACCCCAAAATGGCTCCTATCAGCTGCCTGGGATGTGGTTTTAAAAAAACTGACCCCTTTGGCTGCAATGAAAGCCAAAAGTTTATGGCTGTCTAAAACTCTAGGTGTGTGAGCACATTCCCATAGACTCAGTGTGTCAGACTTTCAAGTCTGATACAGCAGGACTATGGGGATCATGATCATGTAGGACAGGAAAGTGTTTTGAGAGAGGCAGCACAGATAAAGAAATACAAGAGCATTGCGGGTCTCTTTTTAGACATGAATTCAGCTCCCTGTTGCTGTGTCAGGACCGTACCTGGGAACTTTGTCCTCTTGAGCCCCCTGGAGAGTGCTCATGTACTGTGACCGTAGGGATGTATTTGATGAGATTTGTGCCATAGTGGGTGGGTATGGCATATCACCCTTGTGTCATAAAATAGGCATAAAGTGTGTGGTAAGTGGGCAGAACAGGGTGGAAAAGATGAGAAGTGAGCAGGAAATGAGAAGAACAGGGTGAGAAGTAACATAGTAACATAGTAGATAAGGCTGAAAAAAGACATGCATCCATCAAGTCCAGCCCATGCCAATAACACCCCTGTTGATCCAGAGGAAGGCAACAGAAAAGCCCTCTGAAGCAATTTCCAATGTAGGTGTGTAGGTGTGTGTGTGTGTGTGTGTGTGTGTGTGTGTGTGTGTGACAAATAGTTCCCCGGAGTAGGAGAATTGTGCAGAGTTTCAGAGGAAACTTACCACCTCCAGAGAATGAGTCTCTGTCTCAAGAGACCTGGTAATTAACTCTAAAAACCAGAGTCTCTAGCGATTTCCCAGGTATGGTCAGGGCTCACAACACAGCCCCAACTTAACTGGTTCCCAGGCGAGCAGATCTGCTGATAGGGCAACTATCTCATGATAGAATCCCTTTAAATCAATGAGAATTTTGAAAATATTTACTTGTCCCCTATGGTGCAATTGTTGTGTTTCAGAATCACACATCTTTTGCTTTCTGCATAAGGGCCTTTTTGTTAAAAATAAGAATTCACCTCCCTTCAAATAATCTATTTTAATACCTCCAAGCCAAGTGTTATGATCCAACTGTACTTCCCCTCCTACGCCCCAGTTTGACAATCCTGTGGACTGCCTCCTCAAAACGACCCACAACATACAATTTACAATTTCACGAGTTTATGGAATTCTCTTAGCAGTCTTACATAACCCAGACAAATCGATTGATATCCTTAAATGGATATTGGACATCCAGGACATCACACCTGAATCCATAAACTTTACTTTTTCCAGTTATCTGCGCAGCTCTCCATCAACTTTCTTTCATGAACTCACTGCTGCCCCCTCATGCCCATCTCATAGGCCTCTCTCCCACTCAGGTTTGCCTCAAATGCAATGACCCCCAAGTATCCCTGCTCCATTCTTTATACTCTTGCCCTCACATACAATCTTTTTTGGAACAAAATTATTACATATATAATCGACAACCTACATATTCCCCTTTTCGCCTCCACCCTAGCTTTCTTACTGGGGTTATACGACTCCTGCCCCTGACTCTTCCTCTCACAAGTTACCCTGTTAGATCTTCTCTTTATGATAGCTACAATGTGTATTCTTACTCACACTGGTTAATGCAGACACCCCATCTATTTACCCAGTGGAAAATTAAGGTGCTACACTTCAACAAAATAAATTGGACTATTGCTTTGACTGACAAAGATGCCTTAGAGGAAAGAGTCATGCAAACCTGGAAACCATTCATTCAAACTCAACAACATGAATTCTACAACTGCTTTAAATACAACAGGTGGATGGATGAAAGAGAACTCAGACTACCCAATCCCCCCAGATGACCTTTCGTGCTAATTAATATCACTCTACTGTCCAGACTTACCTTTACTTTGCTCTTTGATCCATCTTTCTTGACGATGGGGCTACATTCATAATCATATAAACCATAATGTATTTGTCTTGAGACGGTATGTTACATTTAATTATTAGTTGCTCCCCCTAGTTCTCCTTCCCTCCCTTCAATAACCCCCCTTCTCTTCAATATCCCTCCCCATCCTACAACCATCCTGGCTACCTGCCATTCAGGACAAGACATTTCTTAGTGCAACACTGACTCTTCATTTTTATGATACATGGGGTTTCAACAAATTGTTATGTCATACTCACAGCAGGTGTGCAAGGTGACCCATTTGATATACCTATTCTGCCCATTTATTGTCTCAACCACATGCTGATGTTTGAGATTGCCTGTGTTTGCTCTATATTCAGTTTTACTCTGTACCCCTGTATTCCCATCTAATAATAAAAAAAGTTTATGAAAAAAATAAGAATTCAGCTTTTAAAACAATACATTGCCTTTCAATAGAGACTATTTGTATTTGAAAATATCTGGTAAACCTGGAATATTGAAAAAAATAACTATATTGTTTTCATTTTTAAACTATCTTTAGACATTGCATTAAAAGTATAGAATAGTATTCTGTTTTGCCAGTCTTCACAAAATACTAAATGCGGTATATTTTGCTTGACTTGCTTTTGTTAATTATTATTTTTATTCCTCATACTTTGCTAAGTAAAAATGTATTACCTTATGGTTACTTTGGTGTAAAGAACAGAAGAAATGTCTTCATGGAGATTAAAGGATGGTGAAGGACAATAACTGCTTGTTATGGACCAGGAACCAGACAGGACACAAAAAGGTAAAATGCAAAACACCTTTATTAAAGAAACAAAAAAATAAACATAGTGATCAGGAGCATAAACCAAATGACAAGCCAGGGTTAAGAACCAGGACAGGTAATCAGCCAAGCCGGGGTCAGGAACACAGAAGTCCACAATGTCAGGAACAAGCCAGAGGTCAGAAGCACAGGAGTCAGCGAAGTCTGGAACAAGCCAAGGGTCTGGAACACAGCAAACAGGAGCACAGGAAAATCCACAGCAGCCAGCAGCAACAGGTCAGCAAACAAACACAAGGACAATGGGGAAGTGAGCCAAGCTGATTTAAATACCCTTGGAAGGTTGGCTGATAAAAGTCAGGTGAACAATCAGAGAGGTCAGCTGATCAGCCTGAGCCAGAAACTCAGAAGACAGCAGCAGTGGATAGCAGAGCATTAGATTATCTCAGACATCATAATCAATTGGCAGAATAGAGCTGCTCAGCAAAACCTTGACACTGCGAAAAAAAGGAAAACAAAATGATAAATGATAATGAGATAAAGTCAACAAAATCACAGTCCACTACACCCCTTAATTTTCTCTTCCTACATCCCAGGTACCATAACACTCCATTCCCCCACTAAGAAGACTATACCATGCACCAAATGTATTTATTTAGAAAACGTTTAACTAGGAAGAATACCTTGGGGGAGATGCATTAAGGAGTGAAAAAGAGGTGATAAAGAGGGGATGACTTCTCCAGTGATGTCCCTTCTCTGGTTCCCATGTTATTCTATGGAGCCTATGCTCTAAGAATTTTCAAGTGGGAGAGATCTTAGTGCATAGGCTCTAGTCTAAAGAATAACATAGGACTTGGAAAAGTGATATCACTGGAGAAGTCATCTCCTCTTTATCACCTCTTTATCGTGCTTTAGTACATACCCCCTTTGAGATTTCTCTTGGAGTGCTTTTACAGTAAGAAGTTACATATTTACATAAAATAGAGACCCAATAACAACATAAATACTCATGCAAAAATTATAATACAGTTACATATTATTTTTAGATACAAAGAAGCAGTTATTTTTCGGGATTTTAGACTGGGAGAAGATCTGTTCATCAGCACTGTTGTGCATATAGCTTGAGCCTCTAAGGGTACATTTTGTGTGCAACATGTGAATCCACACAGAGATACTTCTATTTAATGAACTGCACTAGCTGTGACCTGGCACTCCAAAAGCATAGAAACAAATCTTCTTTTCTCACGTTTTTGAGAAATTTCCCATTTGGTTCATCATAAACCATATGTCAATAAAACTGCAATGTCAGAAAATAATTTTCTTTTCCCGAGTGCCTGTACTGAAATAAAACAATTAGAATGATGCAATCAAACAATGATCACTCATTCCAAAACTGTTTAGATTGTTCTGGAGTTAGACAAGTCAGTGATCATTTGCATTTGAGGACAGAGTTCTAATAAAGTTGCATTTTTACTGTAACTAATCTGAAAGTGCAGAATATATAAATTCAAATAATCTGCAGTCTTTATTATTTATTTCTAATCCCTTAACCCCATAGGGACCCTTGACGTACCAGGACAGTCACGGTCCTTGAACTACTCAAGGACCGATGACGGTCATGGTACGTCATGTACTTTTTACTTACAGCGCTCTACCGGGAGAGCTGTAAGTAAAAATAGGGCATGAAATAGACCGCTCCAAGATCGGAGCGATCTCTTTCAAGCCCCATAGTGACGCGCCGATACACGTGACAGGTCACGTGTACCGGCGCGTCAACGTGCCCCTATGCGGTCGTTATGGGACGGAAATGTCCCATAACCTCTGGTCCTTAAGGGGTTAAAGCAGAACTATCACCCCAAATAAAGCCCCCCCAATAATTAATCTTATAGCGATAAGCTTAGATATAGTAGCATTATCCAGCATAAGTACAGCGTTATTGATAAATCCTACTTCATCTGAGACTGACGGGCAGGCTTCTTCCTTCTCCTAAGTGGCCTCACAAATCTTTACTCTTTGAATGCCAGAAGGGTATCCAACAGTTAAAAATATAGTTAGTTTCTGTGTATGTAGTTTCGCCATTATCTGATTTTCTGTGGACCTCTATATTCAGTCTCCTTCTACCACTTTCTTCCTTTAAACATCCCCAAGCAAAAATATGAAGAAACCGCATGAACCTAGAGGAAAGGTAATGAGTCGAACAACCAACATGTCCACAGTAATAGGAATTGAGAGCAAAAAATTACCCAACTGCCATATCACAAAAAGACGAAAAGAGCTGTGTTATACTGATATATATATATATATATATATATATATATATATATATATATTATATATATATATATATATATATATATATATATATAGCTATATCCCTTTGAGTGCCAAATATATATGTGTGTGTATATGTGTGTGTGTGTGTGTGTACTTTATACAATATATAAATATATATCCTATATAATAATTCGCTAAAACGTGTATAACGTCAAAGTCATGCGCAGTAGAGACTGCCCGTGCCACGGCTCAAACAGAGCAGGGCTCTCCGAAGGAGCATCCTGCTCTGTATCAGCCGCGGCACAGGCAGTCTCTACTGAGCATGACTGCACTGCGACCGGCTGCCAGTGGCACTGTAGCCCGTGTAATGGGCTCTTCAACTAGTATATATATATAAATAAAAGTTATGTGGACAAAAATTAAAATACAGATCTGATTTATTTTCTCCGCTTATTAGATATTACCTAAAAATGAATATGGTTCTTATCCTTTTAAATCACATGCACGCTAGCAAATGTAAAAATTATTTCTTAGGTGGTTAAACCTCAAAATACATTATAAATGAGGTTTTCATATTCATGTGGAGGCAGCTGTGCATGATCATTTGATCGCTCTTTGTTTTTAGAAGTGATAAGGACAATGTATGTCTGGATTTAGGTAAACAAATTAATAAAGATAAGAGTTTCAGTGAACTGAACTGGGTGGGTTCTAATATCAAAACAATTATTGCTATTTATAGTTATATCAGTGTTTTTACTAGGCATGATAAAAGGCCACTTTTATTTATTTATTTTAAAAAGATTTTAGAACTTTCTCACTAAAAAAAAGAAGAAAAAAAATGCTGTCTAGGAGTACATAATATTTTAAAGGATTTGAAGCCTTTTCATTTTTAGGTGATAATGACATGTGCGGGGAATTCAACACAGGGCAGTGTGGTGACATTCATCTCTAGGACTATAACTTTTGAAATAATTATTTATTATTTATTTAGAAAATGTTTTACCTCCAGGACTTTAACTTCTGAAATACTGATTTATTATTTATTTATTTATAAAATGTTTTACCAGGAAGAATACACTGAGATTTCTCTCGGTTTCAAGTATGTCCTGGATAGTTTTCAAAAAATGCTCATTGTGTGGTATAATGTTATTCTGCATGTGTAGTATTATGCTGTAAGTCATGTAAAGGGATATGGCAGTGGGGAACCAGAGTGCCAAGGAAATAAAGGTTAATCCCAGCACCCTGTGGCTTGCTGCTAATGCCATATCCTGCTTACAGTATATTCCATGCCTGTTTAACTTGTGTTGAAGCTTGGTGTATTTTATGTGTTTCCTAGTGTGTTCGGCTAACAGCTTTATTGAAAAAACAAAGGAAAGCTTGCAATGTTGATTGACTCTTGCTGTGCTTTCTTCATCAGCATGGCTTGAAAAGAGGCAGTCTGGGTGAACAATAAATAACCTCCTCTGACTGGTCAACTGTGATCCCACTGTTCTAAGCCTTAATCTGGATGTTTATCTTGATATGAGAGTCTGGAAATGTAGGCCATTCCCTAATTGGTCAAGTGTAAATAAGCAATGTGTTTCACCAATAAAAACTCGGCTGTATTTCTGGAGGGGACTTGGGCTGGGTATTCTCACCTCAGCCACTACTAGTATGAATTCACTTGCGTTTGCCTTCTACTGGCATGGGGCACCTATAAACCCCATTATCACGGTGCCCATGATCTTTTCTGTCACTCTTGCTTGTGGTGCGCTCCTATTGGCTGAGCCTGTTTGGCCTGCCCATTGTGACCTTTTTATGCCTGGCCTTTGGCACCTGTCAGGGGCTCTTTCGTGGTGTTCCTGAGCCAGTGTTGCTGTAGCTGTGTTCCAGTGTTCCTGATTCCTTTGTACCGATTTGGCCTGTTTTGACTACGCTCCTGAGTTCCTGCTCCATGATCTGACCCAGCTTGGCTGACGTTCCTGCTTGTGACCCAATCTGGCTTTTCTGAGAATCCTGCTCTGTGATCTGACCCGGCCCGGCTGACGTTCCTGCTTGTGACTTGATCCGGCTTGTCTGAGAACCCTGCTCCGTGATCTGACCCGGCCTGGCTGACTTCCTGCTCCGTGACCTGAACCGGCTTGCTACTAACCCTGCCATCGTTCCAGCTTCCTGCTGCTTGGTGTTGCCGAGGCGACATTCTGACTTCCGCTGTGCTTGTGGCAGGGCTGATCGTGATTGCCTCCATTAACACTTGCAGAGCCGTGTCTCCATTTGCTGAGCCTCCATTAACACTTGCAGAGCCGTGTCTCCATTTGCTGAGTCTCCATTAACACTTGCAGAGCTGTGCCTTCGTTTGTTGAGCCTCCGGTTGTACTTGCAGAGCTGTGTGTCCGTTCTTTGAGCTTCCATTTACACGTGCAGAGCGGTTGTCTCCATTATCTGAGCCTCCTTTAACACTTGCAGAGCCGTTGCTGACCATCCGCTACATCTGTTGAGCCGGTCTCGCTTAGTGCCTTGTTTAGGCGGCGGCTCATCTTGTCATCTTGCAGTGTAGTTGGTCTCCGTTACCGCGCCCGCGGGAGGCGCTATTGGCTCTAGCTCGTTCAGTGTTAACTCTCCGTTACACTCCCAGTGGCGCTATTGGCTCAAGCTCTTGCAGTGCAGTTTGTCTCCGTTACTACGCCTGTTGGGGCTATTGGCTCAAGCTCTTGCAGTACCATTAGTCTCCATTACTACGCTCGTGGGGGCTATTGGCTCAAGCTCTTGCAGTACAGCTTGTCTCCGGTACTACGTCCATGGGGGCTATTGGCTCAAGCTATTGCAGTACAGTTTGTCTCCGTTACTACGCCCGTGGGGGCTACTGGCTCAAGCTCTTGCAGTGTAGTTGTCTCCGTTACTACGCCCGTGGGGGCTATTGGCTCAAGCTCTTGCAGTGCAATCTATCTCCATTACTACGCCTGTGGGGGCTATTGGCTCAAACTACTCTGCAGTATTCTGGCCTCAGTTCCTGTTCTGCCTAAGCAGCTATCTATGCCTTATGGACTTAAGGTGTTGTATCATCTAACACCATTTGCTGCCTCATTACCACCTTGGGCGTTCCAAACACCACAACAGAGACTGATTGAATACTTGTACTTAACCATTGAGTACCCTTACTATTCTGTGCCTGTCCTGTGACAGTATATGTATAGTTCTTCCATCTGTATACTGGGCCTGAGAAGGCATCTGTAATCCAATATCTCGCTATTATTCTGTGTTGCCTATAGAGGGCAATCTTTCTTATTTATTTTTAATAAAACTGTGTTTTATTCTAACCTGCTGGTCTGAGTGTCTTGAAAAACCGTTACACCCATCTGGGGTTCTGCAGCTAAATTCACTAGCTCCTACAGTCTACAGGTCCACACTATCTAGTTGTTCCTGCTGGACCTCCAGACTTCCAGTAAGTAGCAGTGCTCCAGCTAGTCATTGAGAGGGAATCAACAGAGGGGGTTAAGGAACCAATGACCCCAAAAGGTTCTGGTAAATCCTAGTACCGTCACAATGACCATTTAACATGCTACTGTACTTATCCGAATATTGTCCCAGGAGCCAGTGTCCATTTAACTCCTGGTCTGTTTGATGTCCTTGAGGACCAAAACTCAACATCCCTGGATTGGAGTAAGGGATCTTAGGAAGTCCTCTTCCTCCAATCTATCCTCAGGGTATTATACAAAATATGCAAAGAACACAGAACTCCTGCTACTGTCTATGTTGTCCTAATATAGGTTGATGCTAAGGTGGGCCAGCTGAAAGTCACACCTCTCCTGTGTCTGGATTGTCTGTAAACACAAGAGAGAGGTGAGTTTAACAACGAGGGATGTTTGACCAGTTTCTGTTGGTTCAATCCCCTCTCCCACTCCCTGATGCAATGTCCTTTGTATTTAGGACACTGTAAAATGCTAGTCAGGGTCGCTCTCCATTAAAGAGTAAAGCTGGAGAGATTTAGCTCATAGGATAAACCAGATTAAGGAGAAGAAAAGAGTAAAGCCAGATATATTAACCTCACAGAACAAATCTGCTTAACCCCTTTAAGACCCATGATGCGCCAGTACCGTCATGGTTAAACTTGCCATAAGGACTCATAATGGTCCTGACACATCATGGAATTCATGCCTTTTGGGGAGCCCTGGATCGGATAAAAAAAAATACTCCGTGGTCCTTATGTGCCATATGTGCACTCGCGCGGACGATCCTTAAGGGGTTAAGGTTATTATTATTATTATTAATAATATTATCCTTTATTTATATGGTACAGATTTATTCCGTAGTGCTATACAACAGGGAAAAGAGATACAGAGACATAAAACAGCACAAATGGAACATAAAAAACAAAAGGATCAGAGGAAGGTAAATGTGCCTCCTGCCACATGAACTACAGGTCAGTGGCTGGAAGAAAGAAGTGCGTTTCAGTGTAGTGCAGACAAGTAGTAGGCTTGTTTGGGAGAACAAACCTATGTGAAAAATGAGGTAATGATGGGATTATAGGTGGAGAAACACTGTAGAAAGAGAGGCTGGCTTTACAGGTTGTTGATCAGGCCTTGCTCATAATGGGTATGGGTGTTGTTTATAGGCTTTTCAGGGAGCATTTGAAGATCTGAAGGCTGGGGGAGAGTCTGATGGGACAGGAGAGGGAATTCCAGAGCTGAGATGCAGCATGTGAGAAGTCCTATAGGTGGGACTGGGAATATTTAATAAGAGCTGCAGAGTGAGAAGGTTAGCACTTGCCTATAATGGGGTACCTTGATGTGGTGGCAAGTTTAGGGTACTATGGCCATATTATTCGGCTAAAACCTCATCTTTAATAAAGTGGTGATATGTAAGCAATATGCCGCAGTACAAAGGCTTAATACTGAGTAAATATGAATGTGCATCAATATTTTATTTTATTTTTATTTTAGCTATTTTGGTAAAAATCGTTTGCATTCCAGCAGTTTTAAATGTGCTTCCTCCTTTGGGTGTGCTTACCAAGACCTGAACTGGAAATTGTATGTATATATAAATGTATATAGGTGGGAAGAGAGAACAAAAGGATGCCCAGGTGCACACAGGATACATGTTATAGAGGGGTATCACCCGTGGGACCTGTATTAGGCAAAATGGAACATTTAGGTCCACACAGGAACCTTTCTCAAGACCCTGATGAGAAAGGACCCTGCATGGACTGAAACGTCGACTTTCATTTTGCCTAATAAAATTAGATTTTTTTAAAGTCCAGCAGTGCTGCTCCTCTCTCTCTCTCTCTCTCTCTCTCTCTATATATATATATATATATATATACATATACACATACACATATACATGTAGGCAAAATGGAGCACATACAGGACTTAAAGGGTTAAAGGGACTGTAATGTTTCAAAATAAAAGCAGCTCCAATTAATCATCATAGTATTCGGGCCATGGAGAGTGTTATTTCAATACTATTAGAGTTGTAGTTCAAGAGTAATTGAATGATAAAATATCCCCCTCCCACCCCTTTTACTGATGTAACACTGCTCACCTCAGAACAGAAAGGTGGTGTCCAAATGGCTTGCAGAGAGGGACAATCTTCAATTAGCATAAGGGAAAAACCTGTTAAGGTGGTCATGGTTTTCATTGTTCTCACAGTAAGAAGATTGTCCCTTGCTGTTAGCTGTCTGGTCTTGAGACCAGATTCCACATCTGAGGTGAGCAATGTTACACTAGGTAAAAGGGACAGGAGGGGGATACTTTGTCATTCAATTACTCTTGAACTACAATCTGACAGAACTGAAATAACACTCTCCATGGCCCAAATACTGTGAAGATTAATTGGAGCTGCTTTTATTTTGAAACATTATATCTTTTTAAAACGTTTGTGCAATTCTTTAATTCTGCATACATTCTGTCAATGAGACGTTTCCTTCAGAAAGGTTGGCAAATTGAACCAAAATGTCACTTTGACACAGAGCCTGCAGCACTGAAGAATTGCACATATTCCCAGTGCTGGGGAATTTTTCAAGAATAAGCTATTACAGCTCAAATGTGCTTTTTTTAATTTATTTATTATTTTTTTTAATCTAAACTGCAATTCTCTATTGTGGGCAAAAGCAGTCACTGTTCCTGTCACTTACTATTGAGAGCCACACTCACTTAGGCTTATGTTCTAAATACATTTTTTGGTGCAAAACAACTGCACCATAGGAAAATAAAATTTCCCCAGATTCTCACAGATTTAAATGGGGCTTTTAACCCTTGAGTACTTGAGAGGTCCCCAATGCATTGCAAAGCACTGTGGTGCAGTCTGTTTACTCCAGAATTTCATAACTTTTTCTCATACTCTCTCTTTCTGCTCAAACCCTCCCATAGATAATATTATAAAATTCACATTTTAGACACCAGTTTGAGCTACAAGAATTTTTGAATACAAACGCTCCTAGAGTGAAAGTTCCCTTATGTTACTCAAAAGGAAATTAACTTTAACCCCTTAAGGACCAGCGGTCTTGGGACATTTCCGTCCCATAAGGACCACTTTGATCCTTGCCGACGTGCCGGTACACGTTACCTGTTGCATGTATCGGCACGCCGCTTTGGGGCCTGAAAGAGATCGCTCCAGTCGTGGAGTGGTCAATTTTAGGCCCTATTTTTACTTACAGCGCTCCCGGTGGAGAGTTGTAAGTAAAAAGTATGTGACATACTATGACCGTCATTGGTCCTTAAGGGTATAAGCACCATGACGGTCATAGTACGTCATGTAGTCCTTAAGCGGTTAATGACAGGAAATGTGTCAGGACCATCTCTATATTTTTTCTCTTAAGGGCTGACGACGGTCCTGGCATGTCACATACTTTGTGCTTACAGAGCTCCTGCGGGAGTGCTGTAAGCAATAGTGAGGTCTGAAATTGACCACTCCAAGACCGGAGCAGTCTCTCTCAGACCCCCGTTCGGAGCGCCGGTACACAGCTTCCGTCACATGTGCAGGCGATTCGGCGTGGATCAAATCGGTCCTCATAGGAAGGTAACTTCCTGGGACCGCTCATGCTTAAGGGGTTAAAGCAGAACTAACTCTTTATAATAATTTGGGTGATTTTGAAAGCCATTTCAAAATTTCCTACATTTGAATTAATCAATCCTTATTTAAGCAATGCGTTGCATACCCCTCTGGCACTCAAAGGGTTAGAACTATATTTTATGAGATATTTAGCCTTATTTTTGTCATTTTATACAAACCTAACATTTATTCATGGTAGGAAGTGACAGTTGGTAGGCAGAGTGGAGTGTTATTATATGACACACCAGACTGTGCCAGCCATCACTGATTTATTTGCATAACCTAACAACTAAATACAAACTAAATATCTTGTAAAATAACATTTTAAATAAAGACTAACATAAATATAAATGGTTTTGAAAGCTCTTTTAAAATCAACCAAATGATTATCTAGTATTAGTTCCACTTTAGCATTAATATTTTTTATGAACTCAAGTTGTATTCCTTTATACATTTGTTGTACACCATTTAAATCTTTTGTTTACAAGTTGAAAAGCTTTGCAACTCTTTTCAGTGAATTCAAAACATGTATATAATAATTAATCAAGATTAGAATTAACCATTCCATCAGGACCAGTTGGGAGTTGATGGTAATTCTGAGGATAATGTAAAACTGTTTGAGTCTGCCAAAAATAGGGAGGTGCAGTGTAGTGAGAACATAACTGTAATGGTAAACATTATGTAATCCCCCCTCCATGAAATTGCAGATGTGTGAACTAGTTTAAAACTTTATTTGGAGTTTTATAAGTCTATATTCACATTCCATGGCTTTTGCCAAAGTGTTGAGTTGGTCATAGGTTTGGACATAATCAGAAAACACAATGCATTTATTTATACTGGGCACAAATCCACTTTCCAAAATCCAAGCCTTTTTTAAATATGAAGTTTAGTTTATTTTGAAACATGTTAGAAAAGGTTTTGCTATTATCTGGCTTAGTTCCAGAGAATGGTCAAGGGGATACCATTTTCAGGATCAATAAGAATCTCTGAACTGTGATTATGAAATGATTGCGGGTGGCAGTCAAAATACTAATTTGCAGGCTTTTTAAAACATATTTGTAGTATTTCTTTATTTTACGCTACAATGTTTATTGTTTTACATTTTTTTCCATCGTGTTCCAGTATATTTCTTTTATCTAATAAGTGTCACTTATTAGTGTGTGTAACAGGTTTAACATCAAAGTGGATCAGCAAGCACTTCTCTTCAGTGCTAGATTTGGGCTCTGGGTCAGACGCCAACCTCTAATTTCCACAGTGTTAAATATACACAGAGCCCATACTCTGATCTGAAGCAACCATTAATTGGTGATTATCTGCCAAGGTTTAACCTTTTAACAAAGGGAAAAAAGGCCTGTTTAAACATTAAAGACAGGACTGTATTTACATCCCAGTTGCCCCTAGGCAAAGCACTCTAGGTGCCTTTAGCGCCACACATGGCCACACCCCCACTCCTCACATGACCCCCCCACCATCAAATCTACTGTTTCCTGGCACATAAAAAATACCCTTTCGCCTATAACAATCAAGAGCCAAAAAAAAAGAAAAAAAAAGAAAAAGAAAAGCTATAACCCTTTGAGTGCCAGAGAGGTATTCAGTGCATTGCAGTGCAATGCGTTGGATACCTCTCTGGCACTCAAAGGGTTAACCCCTTGGTTGCTAGAGAGATCCCAAATGCATTGTGTTGGAGATAGCCCAAGGCATTAAATAATAGCCTGTAGTGGAGTATAAAACTGGTAAAGGGATCTTGGATTTGGAAGAGGATGACCTAGGACGTAGGTCGCATGACACTGAGTGTGAGGAGCGTTGGAGGTTTCACTGGCGTGCTTTAACGAGAACAATGAACATGGCATACCCCAATGCTTGGGCTTAGTGGCAGACCAGACAGATTGTTCGGGGGAAGCATAAAGACTGGTGGTTAAAGTTCCTCCGTGGTGTGGCCTGGCAGATCGAAATTATGCAGTCCTAACATTCTGATATCCTGACTTAATACTTGGATCCATGGCAGTATAAGAAGTTCAGACCTTGAAGACTATTGTGCGGATGAACGCTGCTTAAGGACTCTCTGGCAGTATAAGACGTTCAGACCTTGAAGGCTATTGTGCGGGTGAATGCTGCCTAAGTGTGTCACAGCTCACAGGGCAGAAGAGGGGTGCCTAATGCATTACGTGGGGTACAACAAGAGCAAAGGAGCTTTTTCTGGTCCTGATAAAGGATTGAAGTGAACATGGAAGAGCGCAGAAATGATGCCCTGTCCAGCGGAGGTGAAATCGTAAACCTAAAGGCTCTGTGAGTTAATAGCGGTTTTTCCTACTGAATGTATGGTCCCATGAAATCTTGTGTCCTACAAGCTGAGTAAACAGCCTCAAAATTGTCTGTGTTGAACTGGCAAGGTTATTTAATAAGACATAAGACTATAAGGTGGATGAGTCCCTTGGTTACCTGAGGGGCTAATAGGAGTTTTGAGCCTGGGCACATTTTGAGATGTCTATAAAGTATAATAATTTCTAGTCTGTGTGATGGCCTGTGGAGAGGAGGGGGATTTGTGAATCTAAAGGATCCGTGTGATAAAGTTAGCTCTACTCATTGAATGTATGGTACTCTGAAAGTCTGTGTCTCACAATCTGAGTAATTAGCCTGATGATGGATGGGGATGTAGGGGTATCTAACCGGTCATAGGAATATAAGGTGGATGAGTCCCTTGGTTAACTGAGGTTTCTAATGTGTTTCTGTATGATTGGAGCTACCTATAAAGGAATTTAATTCCCAGTCTGGTTGATTAGGATGAAAATGGCTAATAAAAAAGGAGGGGAATCAAGACAAAATATAAAAAAAGATAAAAAGTCAGATGCAGAAGCTAAAAAAGGCAATAAAATGACACCTAAAATGTTTCCCCATAGCAATCAAAAAAGCAGGAGGGTCTCCAGAAATGATCAGTTCTATTGGTGGAGTCTGAACTTGAGGCATCCAGGATGTTCTCAATGAACCTGGTGATTATGGGATCCCACTATATAACACCAAAATATTTGCAACAAAGCCTAGAAACACAATCGGGTCTGATTAAGATAGAACTGGAAAATCATTTTTTGATCATTAAGGAGGATATATTCAAGATGGGCCATAGAATAGATGAGAATGAGCAAAAAATTGGAACTCTTGAATTTGATCAGGATTCAAAAGAACAAATTCTTAGGTTGGAAAAGAAAATGGATTTGCTGGAGTCTAAATTGACAGATGCAGAAGACAGAGCATGGAGAAAGAACTTAAAGGGATAGTAATGTTTCACAAAAACAGCAGCTCCAATTAATCTTCATAGTATTTGAGCCATAGAGAGTGTTATTTCAATACTGTCAGAGTTGTAGTACAATAGTAATTGAATGCTAAAGTTTCTCCCTCCCACCCCAATTTCCTAGTGTAAGTCCCCACTCCTCAGATGTGGAATCCAGTCCATAGACCAGACAGTTCACAGCAAGGGTCAATATTCTTACTGTGAGAACAATGAAAACCCTGCCCCCCTGTGACAGGTTTTTCAGCTTTTTCCCTTATCTTAATTGAAGATTGTCCCTCTCTGCAATCTACCTGGACACTCCTTGCTGACCTAAGCTGAGCAGTGTTACATCAGTAGAAGGGGCGGGAGGGGTATACTTTATCATTCAATTAATCTTGAACTACAACTTTGACAGAATTGAAATAACACTCTGCATGGCCCAAATGCTATGAAGATTAATTAGAGCTGCTTTTATTATGAAACATTACTATCCCTTTAAGCATCAGAGGAACTTGAGAGGGAATAAATCTAGAGCATATGAGAGGTTTTCTTGGCTATTTATTTCGAAATATGGGTATTGAAGAGGCTGGGAAAGCAGAGTGTATAGAAAGAGCCTATAGAACGTATAAACCAAAAAATATCCCAGTTGATTTGCCTAGGGATGTTATAATAAGATTTTAAACTATCTATTTCTAGCCAAAGGTTCTTAAACTGTTAGTAATGTCTAAAAAAAGTTTTTTGCATTTAGAAGAGCTTAAAAAGCTGAGCTAAATGCAAAAAAAACGTATCTCTCAAACCGCTATGGGTTAAGAGATACAGATGTTTAAAGTTTGATTTCTCCTACTGACAGCTGTAAAGCTGTCAGCAGGAGATCCGTGTCGGTCGACACGGAGGCGCTTGAGAAGTGCCGAGATCTCGTTACTTACATGGAATCCCTTCATTGGAATGGTCTAAAACGACCTACACTGATCTCCTGCTGACAGCTTTACAGCTGTCAGTAGGAGAAATCAAACTTTAAACATAGCGGTTTGAGAGATACGTTTTTTTGCATTTAGCTCAGCTTTTTAAGCTCTTCTAAATGCAGAAAAACTTTTTTTTAGACATTAATAACACTTTAATGCATCAAGATATACTACTGGCCTAGAAGAGAGATTCCAGAAATTAACATTCTTTCAGGATATTTCAACTAGTACAAAACTGAAAAGAAGGGCCTTTAAGGAAGTGACGCTCATTCTATGCAATAAAGAAATTAATAATTTGGTTGGAAGGTACCCCGTATGTAGTAGATACAGCAGATAAGGCTTGGGAATGGTTGGAGAACCAGCCTATATAGTGGGACTAGCAAGTCATGTTTTGTTGTTATTTGAATATTGGAGATTTTTTTTTTTTTAGGAAATGGAGTGCACAATACTAAAAGGTTAATAATAGCATTTAGTAAGCTTAGGTTAATATAAACACTGACTGGTAATGAGATTTGGTATATTTAGAGGATAGAGAAAAGTAAAGATGGCGATAGGACGTATCGTAGGATATAGAGGTTTAGGAATATTGGGTTGAGGGTTAGTATGGGCACTGGGTGAGTTAGGATATTGATTTAGATAGGGAAGGTCGTACATAAGATAAGGTTATTATAATTCACTTGATAGTATGGTGAGTTAGCATATATGAAGGAATATAGGTATATTAGGGCCAACACACAGTAATAGAGAATTAGGACATAGTGGGATAAAGGAAGAATTAGATAGTATATATATATTTTTTCTTCTCTATCATGCCAGCGGAATCTTCTCTGTGTTCTACATAGCATAAGTTGGACATGTGAGTCTTATTTATGCTTGTGAAGGGAGGGGGACAACTCTGATGTGGGGGATGGGGTTGGATGGTTTTGTGTGTTGAGGAATGATGTGGTGTGCCATGTGGATCGAAGAATTTTATCAAAATTTTTATGGAATATACTTGATGGATACGTTAAAATTTGTTACACTTAACGAGCAAGGTTTAAATTCCCCACAAAAGCGCATTGCATTGGTTGGTATGCTATATAGAAATAGGGTTGATATTTGCTTTCAAGAAACCCATTGGAGGGGTGTGGATGCTCAATGAATAAGAAGTAAGATTTTCCCTGTCATTGTGCATTCCTCCCTCCAAATTAAGAAACAAAGAGGAGTAGCGATCTTAATATCGAGTAATGTTAAATATTAATTTTTGTATAAAAAGAGAGATAATTGTGGGAGATACCTTTTACTAATTTGTAAATTGGATGATAGGATCTCTATTTTGAATATTTATGCCCCTAATAGAATTCAAATGCATTTTATAATTGGGGTGATGCAGAAAACATAAGATCTAATACAGGGAACGTTCATGAGTATGGGTGAGTTTAATTGTATTGCGGAGTGTGAAATTGATAAAACAATGCCATTAGGTAAGTCGTTTGATGGTAATAATAAAGGATTAGCTAGTTGTTTTCAGGAGATGTTAGGGAAGTACAATTATATGATTTGATTATATATGATTTATCCCTTAGATAAGGAATTTGCCTTCTTTTTTCACAGCCATCGTTCTTTCTCAAGGCTGGACATGGTCCTGGTTTGCAACATGACAGTTAAAGAATGTACAAAAATTAATATTGCGTCTGTCTCGTGGATGGACCATGAGACAGTCTTTTTGAGATAAAGAGGGTTTATTCCAGGTGTCGACAGGATTGGAGATGAAAGGACCAACTCACTGTTATCATGTCCAGAGGATATGGAGGATATTGTAGAGAAAGTGATCCAGTGTTTTAATGAGACTGATACTAGAGAGGCGTGTTCAGAGAATGTGTGATGCACTTTTAAATGCACAATGAGAGTGCAACTGATTAAGATGACTACCTTTGTGAGTAAACAGAAAAGCAGGTGTTTGTCTGATTTATATATTTGATTAGATAATTTGAAAATAGTGGGTGCACGTTCACAGGACCACTCAATCATTGAAGAAATGGTAAGGGGTAAGGAGGAAATTGATGAGCTTTTGGTAACAAGAATGAATAATATTTTGACCAAGCTGAGGCAAAGATGGTATTATTTAGGTAACCAGGCTAACAAGTTATTGACTAATCAACTTAAAAAACAAAATTCAAATCCTAGAATCTGTAGGATAAAGGAAGGGGAGATTTTGTTTATAAGTCCAGAAGAAATTGGTGCTTCATTTAGAGCATATTAAGAAAAACTAGATAATTTCCCCACCAAGAGACAGACAGAGAGTTAATAAAGGATTACTTAAAAGATTCTAATAAAGGGAGTTTAAATAAAGAACAGAAGGAAAGTTTAGAGGCTCCCTTTGATGAAACAGAAATTCAATGGGCTATATCTAGATTGAAATTAAATAAAACTCCAGGCCCAGATGGGTTTTCAAGTTTGTTTTATAAGTGACTTAAAGAGGTCACTATGCCCCAATTAACAAAAACATTTAACAAACTTAGTGAGGTAAGGGAATTTCCAAAAGAGATGTTACAAGCTAAAATAATACCTATTCCAAAGGATGGTAAGGATCATACAAAGGCAAATAACTACAGACCAATTTCTTTAATTCATGTAGATACTAAGATTTACTCTGCAATTATAGCTGAACGGCTGAAACGGATAATAGGTTACCTGGTTCATAGAGATCAGGTAGGTTTCGTTGGTGAATGGTCATAGAAGGAAGATTATAGACCTGATTGAATACACTAGATCACAACAGCAGGCAATGCTGTTTCACTAGATCCTGAAAAAGCCTTTGATAGGGTCAATTGGTCCTTCCTTGTAGAGATATTGATGGCTTTTGGGTTTGGGGTAGAGGACCATTGACTCTATCATGGTACTGTAGTCTTCTCCCACTGCTAGTGCCTACACTGCCGATTGCGAAAAACAGTAGTGATGAGCGAGCATGCTCGGCCGAAGCTCGGTTCGGCTCGAGCATCGCTCTGCTCGGCACATGGCGGTACTCGTACGAGTACCGCATGTGCTCGCCCGCCATGTTCGGGTCTCCTCCCCGCACGTTTCGCGGCTGCAGCGCAGCCAATAAACGTGCGGGGAGGCTCTGACATCAGTGTAATGCCAGCAGCCATGTTGGCTGCTGGCTTTACACTGATTGGCTGGCCAGAACCCGTGATCGGGTGCTGTATAGCACCTGACCAGCGAGTTCGGCTCAGTCTTAGCCAGGGAGAGATGAGGATAGGAAGGGAAAGTCAGTGTAGGGAGAAGAAAAGTGTGTTTCAACAACAAAAAGACCCAAAAGTCCTTTTTAGGACTATTGTGTGTGGGGGCAGCAGTTATATTTTGTTTTGGGGGGCAGAGTTTAAAAAAAAAAGTCACATATTCCGTTCACTGTGCCTAGCCGCAGATTAACAGCACATTCTGTTTAGTGTGCAAAGTTGCATATTAGCAGCACATTCTGTTTAGTGTGCAAAGTTGCAGATTAGCAGCACATTCTGTTTAGTGTGGAAAGTTGCAGATTAGCAGCACATTCTGTTTAGTGTGCAAAGTGTAAAAAATAAAAGTCACATATTCCATTCACTGTGCCTAGCCGAAGATAAGCAGCACATTCTGTTTAGTGTGCAAAGTTGCAGATTAGCAGCACATATTCCGTGTAATATGAAGAAGGCGGGTAAAAAGGGACGGGAAAGTGGACGTGATCCTGATAGTTCAGGGCGCGGATCAGGATGCGTAGAAACTGTGCCTGGTGCCAGAGCACAAGAAAGAAAGACATCTACCATACCTAGCTTCATGTCTCAATTTACAGGGCGTCGCAGGACATCACTCTCGAGGTCAGACCACTGCGAACAGGTGGTCGGTTGGATTTCAGGTGATACTGCTTCCAGTCGGTTAAGCACCACCCTGTCTTCCACCAAGTCCACTCTCAGTAGCCAAGAGTCTGGTCAACATAATCCTCACCCTGATCATCCTTCCTCCCACCATAGAGGGTCTGGTCAAAGAAGTGATCCCACACTGGGATATAGTGAGGAGCTCGTCTCATCACCAATCCTTCATTTGAACCTCTCTCCAAGCACGCTTGCAGAGGAACATGAAATCTTGTGCCCTGATTCACAACCTCTAGAGGGTACCCAATCACAAGAAGATGACAGAGGGGAACGGCATTTAAGGTCAAAGGAAGTGGATGATGATGATGATGAGACACAGTTGCCATCAAATCAACCACTATTACTGTCTCAAGACCTTGATGAGGAGGATGATATACAGTTGTCAATGACTGAGTATGTGGTGGGATCAAGAAATGAGGAGGATGATCAGAGTGAGGAAGTGGAGGAGGACTTGGTGGACGATGAGGTGACTGACCCCACCTGGGAAGGTGGAGAGCCGAGCGATGACAGCAGTCCTGAGGGTGAGCCATCTGCAGCACCGCAACAGGCTGGAAGAGGCAGTGGTGTGGCTAAAGAAAGAAGGCGGACCGCACCAAACCGGCCCGCAAATGTTCCACGGAGCACCCCTTTGCGTAAATCTCCCTTGCCAAGGGCTAGGTGTTCCGCGGTATGGCGTTTTTTTAAGGAAAGTGCGGACGACAAAAAAATTGTAGTTTGCAACCTGTGCCACACCAGAATGAGCCGAGGCATGAACACTAGAAACCTTACCACCACCAGCATGATCCGACACATGGCATCCAAGCACCGTAATAAGTGGGAGGAACGCCCGGATCGCCAATCTGTGTCTGCAGGCCACACCACTGCCTCCTCTTCCCCTGTTTTCGGTGCCGGCCAATCGCCTGTCGAAGGCGCAGGCCCGCATACCTCCCACCCTGCACCTGTACCATCTGAAGCACCATCAGCGACCACATCCACTTCCCTGTCCCAGCGCAGCGTCCAAATGTCGTTACCCCAGGCATTTGAGCGCAAGCGAAAATACCCAGCCACCCACCCACAGGCCATAGCACTAACCTCACACCTTTCCAAATTACTGGCCATCGAAATGCTGCCATTTAGGCTTGTGGAGACTGAGTCCTTCCGCAGCCTGATGGCAGCAGCTGTCCCTCGGTACGCAGTCCCCAGCCGCCACTACTTTTCCCGGTGTGCCGTCCCCGCCTTACACCACCATGTGTCCCGTAACATCACCCGTGCCCTGACCAACGCAGTTACTGGGAAGGTCCACTTAACGACTGACACATGGACAAGTGCTTGTGGCCAGGGACGCTACATTTCCCTGACGGCACACTGGGTGAATGTCGTGGAGGCTGGGAGCGACTCGGACTCTGGGATGGCACAGGTGCTACCCACGCCGAGGATTGCGGGCCCTACCTCCATCAGGGTTTCCGCCAGCACCTACGTTATTGGCTCCTCCTCCTCCGTTTCCACCTCCGAATTCTCTGCGCGCAGCGCCACTCACCCATCAGCCGGTAGCTGGAAGCAGTGTAGCACTGCAGTGGGGAAGCGTCAACAGGCCGTGCTGAAGCTGATCTGCCTTGGGGACAAACAGCACACGGCCTCAGAGCTGTTGCAGGGGATTAGTCACCAGACCGAGCAGTGGTTCTCGCCACTCAACCTGCAACCAGGCATGGTTGTGTGTGATAATGGGCGTAACTTGGTGGCGGCTTTGGAGCTCGGCAAGCTCACACACGTATCATGTCTAGCGCATGTATTTAATTTAGTGGTTCAGCGATTTCTAAAAACCTACCCCAATTTGCACGATCTCTTGACCAAGGTGCGCCGCGTGTGTGCACATTTCCGTAAGTCATCTACAGCTTCAGCCGGCCTGTTGAAGCTGCAGCAGCGCTTACAATTGCCAGCTCACCGGCTGCTGTGTGACGTGAGCACGCGCTGGAACTCCACCTTCCACATGTTGGCCTGGCTTTGTGAGCAGCAGAGGGCAGTAGTGGAGTACCAGCTGTTACACGGTCGTCGCCTCTCCGTTCAACTTCCTCTAATCAGAAGTGAGGAGTGGGAATGGATGTCAGACCTCTGTGAGGTTTTACGCAATTTTGAGGAATCGACACAGATGGTGAGCGGCGATAACGCTATTATCAGTGTAACCATCCCACTTCTGTGTCTACTGAAACGCTCGCTGCTCACAATTAAAACCGACGCTTTGCATGTGGAAGAGGTGGAAATGCGGGAGGAAGAGCTTACACAAGGTGATAGCCAGAGCACCCTCACTTCGTCTTCTCAGCGACAATTGGAGGAGGCGGAGGAGGAGGAGGAGGAAGACACGGTTGCCTCCGCTACAGAGGGTAGCCATGGAACTTTAGTTCCATCTCTTCAGCGTGGGTGGGCAGAAGAGGAGGAAGAGGATGAGGAGATTGAGAGTCATCCTCCTGGTGAGGACAGCGAAATCTTGCCTGTTGGTACTCTGGCACACATGGCTGACTTTATGTTAGGCTGCCTTTCCCGTGACCCACGCGTTATACGCATTTTAGACAACACGGATTACTGGGTGTTCACCCTTCTGGACCCCCGCTACAAAGAGAATTTCTCATCTCTCATTCCTCCGGTGGAGAGGACAAGCAAAATGGTGCAATACCAGAAGGTTCTTGTTGAAAAATTACTCCAAAATTTTCCATCTGACAACGCTGGCGGCAGAGTACGTGCTACCTTGGCCAACCGAGAAGGGGAGAAAAGGGGAGCACACAGCAGTTCCGACAAAGGCAGGGCAACACTCTCCAAGGCGTGGGACACCTTCATGACACCCCGCCAGCACCCTCACCCTGATGCGCAGCCTAGTGTCACAAGGAGGGAAAAGTTTTGGAAGATGGTGAAGGAGTACCTAGCAGACCGTCTCAGCGTCCTCAATGATCCCTCTGTGCCTTACAACTACTGGGTGTCCAAGCTGGACACGTGGTATGAACTGGCACTCTACGCCTTGTAGGTGCTGGCCTGCCCTGCCGCCAGCGTTCTGTCTGAGCGGGTATTTAGTGCTGCTGGTGGCATCATAACAGATAAGCGTATCCGCCTTTCCACCGAAAATGCTGATAGGTTGACACTTATAAAAATGAACAAGGCCTGGATTTCCCCTGACTTCTCCACTCCACTGGAGGAAAGCCCCGGGTGAACATAAAGTCACTTTAAATATGTTATTTACAATGATGGGAATACTCTGTATTCCCATTCACCCCTTCCACCCAAAAAATGGGTATATGGTTGACTCTCTTCCATGTACCCTGGGATATAATTTTTATATAGGGCCAGCTCACCAGCGGGCCCTGTGATATAATTTTTATATAGGGCCAGCTCACCAGCGGGCGCTGTTTGACAATTTTTGTATAGGTCAGCTCACCAGCGGGCCTTCTCATATAATGTTTTATTGGGTCAGCTCTCTAGCGGGCCCTCTCATATAATGTTTTATAGCGTCAGGTCACTAGCGGGCCTTCGCATATAATGTTTAGGATGGTCAGCTCCGCAGCAGACCCTCACCCATAATGTTTTAGATGGTCGGCTCAGCGCACGTTTCCCTCTTAATCATGGCCCCAGTTCCGAAAAATCGATGAAATTTTTTGCAGAATTTGCCTCTGCGCACGTTTCCCTCTTAATCATGGCCCCAGTTCCGAAAAATCGATGACATTTTTTGCATAATTTGCCTCTGCGCACGTTTCCCTCTTAATCATGGCCCCAGTTCCGAAAAATCGATGAAATTTTTTGCAGAATTTGCCTCTGCGCACGTTTCCTTCTTAATCATGGCCCCAGTTCCGAAAAAAAGATGAAATTTTTTGCAGAATTTGCAGATGATATACAAGTAAATATACAGCAAATACTGTTTGGTAACAATTTTTCGCCTAAAGTCGTTTTTATCTTCCTTTTTGTGTGTTTTACGGTCAGTCTGTAAAAATGGCGTACTACGGGCGAAACATCGTTCCCAGCAGCGACGTTGGAGTCCAAGATGCATCCAGACATCCTCCCTATGCTGTCCCTGAACCATTTCTGTGGTGTTTCCATCATTTTCTGCCCTTTTCCTATGGACCAGGCACCCTCCCCTCATCAGAGCAGGGGGTGCCTGGTGTAATGCTCGAGTCCTCCCATTGACTTCAATGGGGCTCGGGTGCTCGGCCGAGCACTCGAGCCTCCGGGGGTGCTCGGTCAGAGCACCCGAACACCCGAGCATTGGGGTGCTCGATCATCACTAAAAACAGTCCTGTTGATGGATATGTTGCATGTTTAAACATTGATGGATATTCACCAATAAAGTGATACAGCAAATTAGAGTGCAGGGTCTATGTAGGATTAAAGGACAACTCACAATTCCTAATAATATCCCCACACTTGCCTTACTATGCCCAGAAACTCCAAACGGCCCTATGAAAATGTTGTCTTTGTTCAAGAGAACATCTTTGCTCAGGTCTAGATGTCATGGCCACGGAGGCGGACATGACAGCTTCTGGCACTTTATACATTCTGAAGCAGGCAGTGGGTATAGGCCTACTTAACTCTTTAAGAACCAAAGGGTGAGAAGCAAAATATGACACAGTCCACTGGTCTTTATGGGCTTGAGATCACCATGTGCAGTGAGCAGAGTTTGTGTCCTGTGATCCTGCCAGCAACTGCCATGAACATGACATTAAGGTCTGAGTGAAGGTGAACCAAGAAGCAAGGGTGACATTCATAGAGGCAATTAGGATTTTCTGGATTTTGTAACATAAGTGTTGAGTTATTATTAAGATGTTTTAATTCTCTTTTAACCCCTTAGTGATGGCCGCGTGCAGACGCGGCCGTCACTTAACGCCCGTCTAACATTTTTTTTTTTTTTTTTTAAAACAATCCGGAGTCCCCGAACGGCGCGCAGCCGCGCTGGGAGCCGGATTTCCAGGACGTACATGTACGTCCTCTGTCACTAAGTGACAGCCACACAGGACGTACATGTACGTCCTGTGTCACGAAGGGGTTAATGAAAAATGAATCTCAGTCAGTATATAACTTGTGTCCCATCTACAGTTATTAACTCTTTGAGTGCCAGAGAGGTACCCAATGAATTGCAACACATGGCTTCAAATAGTTAAGCCAAAGGTCATTACTTGGGCAACTTCACAGTCAGAGGACTTATTATTGAAATATCTTAACCCCTTAACAACCAGCCACGGGCTTCGTGGACGGCAGTTAAGGACCACGGAGCACTAGTAAGCAACCCAGCACTGAAAATATCAAGCAAGTATTAAAACTAGGAAGGACAGCATAGGACATCTGTTATTCCACTACAGCCCTGCATACACAGTTGTCTTCAACTCTTTCAGTGGTGGGTCACTCATGTGTGCTTACCTTCGAGAGAACTTTGCATCGGAGGCCATTCATGAAGTATGCGCTAACTGTACATAATAAAAGAAACATAAAGTTGGCACATCTGTCCGTTTACCATAAATAAAACTGCATATTGAATATTATTAGACTATTACAAACATATTTTTAAGCTGTATGAACAGTTATTTGGCAGATAAAATCAACAGTGACAGTTATACTGGTAACATAATTGACAAGTCTGAAAAAAGACATGCATCCATTAAGTTCAGCCCATGCCACATCACCCCTTACTACCTTGACACAGGTTCTTATCCAGCTTATGAATGTATACCCCAGTCCTAGGCAACAGCTGCTCTTCTTACACATCAGAATATCATGGTACATAAGGTGGTCCTGGTGCCATAAAAACTGACAGTTACACTACTGGCAGTACATGTATATCAGTGTTCAGCTGTATTAAAACAGCTTGGGGTTGGCAAGTTCCTTATAGACAGTTAAGGGTGGGGCTCTGTATGGGTGCCGTATACCTATAAAAAGTCCCACCCTGAAAATGTCTTTAAGGTACTCAGGCTGTTATGGTAGAGCTGGACTCTGATATACATGTACTCCCAGCAGTTGAATTATCAGTGAACAGTAAGAGATGGCAGTGCAACTGGTTGTGTCATGTGATGCATTTATAGCCTGAGTGGGTATATCCTTGAGAATGAGGCTCTGCAGCAACCTCATTCAATCACTCAAGACGACTCAATCAAAGCACAGCTGGGCAACAGAACAATTTTCATTTAGACACAGTTTCAGAAAGATCTGAGATGGTCGAATGCTATTAGACCAGATAAAGTAACATCACTCACTAAATATTAGCTTTGAACTTCAGATGAGAGTCAGAATATAACTAAATCCTTGCAATGCATTGGAAATATCTCTACCTTACAATGGATTAAAAACTCATAAGAAATAAAAGAACCACTCAATATATTCATATATCAGGCCTCATGCTTACATAATCGCTAAAAAAAATAACAACATTCAGAAATACAATAATATATTAAATATATTTTACTTCATGGATTTCTTCTGAACCATTACAATGGCCACCCAGATAAGTTCCCATATATATGGACATCATTGTCACTCACCATTCACAAATTAAGAATGAAAGGGATAGATTTATTAAAGTGGAGGTCAGAAGAAACATAAGGGATTACACTTAGTAATCAGCAGACTGTTTTTTTAAACAGCTGTTTATGGGTGTTCCAGAGTGATTAAGTTAGCCTTTGACCTTTAGAGTCAATGAGACACCTCTAGAATCACTCACTAGGCAGCAGGGTTTACACGTCATCTTAAGACAAGTTTGGTTAGCTGTATAGATAACTAAAATCTTCCTAGTTTTTTCAATATTGATGAGCTTTGTTATGGGAGTTTGACCTACTGTGTAGTGGTCTTTATGATCTGAGAAGTCAATAACAATCATGAGAGGTTCCATGAACTTGAACTTTTCACCATACATGATTAAGAGGAGGATCTGTATTTTTGTCCTTTGTTAAACACTGCCTATCTAATATCTACATTCATGGACGTTTTATTGCCTGATTGATGTACTGTACTGTACTGTATTTTATTTTTGCATTGTACATGACATTGCCTGTATATAATGATTCTGTTTAAGTCAGTCTCTAAATCACACCTCCTAACAACATAAAATAGGTTTCAATAATCCTAAAAGTATTGTAAGGGTCAATTTTCTTTATCAGCCTGGATAATGAACTAACTAGCTATAAAATACAACAGAGATCAAATACAGAAACAATGTATAAATATGTCTGACTGCTGTATGAAGGGAGCTTACAAGATATGATTAAAAAAATCCAATATACATTTTACAAATCAATTTGGCAGATTTTGAAATAAATACTGTACCAACCAAATCAATTCAGAATAAATATACAGAGGAGATACAATGATAGACATTGATAGAGGAGACACACATACAAAAAGAGAGGGATAGAGAAAGATTGAAAAATAGAGAGAAAACGCTTTGGACTCATCCACTGGTTAGAAGTCTGTTAAAAAGGCCTTCTTAACCAATTTGTTGATGGGTTTAAAATACCTTGGATATGTTCAGTTTTGTCAGTTAATCTTTTCTCTAGCATTTTCTTCTTAAATTAACAGAACATGTACTTTGATTTCATTCACTGTATGTGTTCTATGAATGTTATGCTTTGAAGAGGAAATGAATATTCTTAAAAGAAAGTTTATTGAGACAACTCTTCAGTATGTTTTTCTTGACTAGAATACTAGTTTAAAAAACCTGGTATGCAAGGCTTTAAAATAAATTCAATGTAATAAGCCCAGTCCATAAATAAATGTTACCGATGTGTTCCCTGATTTATATCAAATAAGGGGGCTTTTCTATCTGAAAATAGTACATTTGTTCAGAGTACTGGTTGGTTGTATAAATTTTAGAGATCACTGGAAAGGAGCATAATTAGTATAAACTTATTGTTCCAGTGGTTGTTGTAGGAGATATAGAGAATTATTGTATTAGATATTTTAGCTCAGTGATTCTCAGTGTTCCATAGAACTCCACAGGTCCCTGGAGAAGTACAAGTGGTTCTACAGAAAAAAATAGCAGACAATGGAATCGGGTTGGGTGTCAGACTGTGCATGTGAGGTTCTGTGGCTATCAGAGGACAATAGAACAAGACTGTGGTTTCACATAGATTAGATGTGGTACTGTGAATCCCAGTGGATAATGGAGTAAGAGTGGGTTATTGGACAGTATATATGAAGTTTTCTGACTACTAGTCGACAGTAGAAAAACCCTGGTGTGCCAGTTTATGTGTGGTGCTGTGGACATAAGCAGGGGTGGGTGAAAGTTGTCGCTGTGTTCCCGCAGGAAATTTCGCAAAAACCACATTGTTTTCCGCTTTTTCAGGGGGAAATCTGCTTTAAAACTAGCAGTTAAAATTTTCGCATCTTTCGCCCATTGGCCAAAATCTTTC
Organism: Rhinophrynus dorsalis; assembly: GCA_037306005.1. Taxonomy (NCBI): domain Eukaryota; kingdom Metazoa; phylum Chordata; class Amphibia; order Anura; family Rhinophrynidae; genus Rhinophrynus; species Rhinophrynus dorsalis. The sequence continues at coordinate 45,146,290 of CM074720.1, forward strand.
TCCATTTTTTCAATGGCTAAAAAGTTTTCGCCCATCGATTTACATTGTTATCGCACTTCCGCTATAAAAATGTGATGTTTTCGCTGAAGGCAGACACAATGGAAGCAGCTACAGAGCGAGATAGATGTGCTGTGATGTTCTCTTGTGATATTTAGCAAAATTGAGGCAGGAGAAGCTCATAGTGGGCCATGGCTGGAATGTCAGACAGTGAAGTTGTGGTTCCTACCTGCCTGGTTTGTCAGACAGTGCATGTGTAGTTCTTTGTCTCCCAGTGGACAATGGAACAAGGCTGGGGTATCATACAATGTGTGATATTCTGTGACAATAGGTGGATGTGCAGAAGAGATAAATATTTCGAACGTGCAATTTTGTCTTTTTTAAGACATGTCTAATAGAAACCACTATAGTCTAGCTCTCTATATGAAAATAGTTAATCAAATGCAATTACCAGATAACTGTTACCTGATCATTTTTTCCTATTAATTTAGTCTTAAGTTACTAGCTAGCATTTGATTCCATCTAATATTGATATGTGCTGGATATCTCTCTACCATCCAAGAGGTTAAACAGTTTAATTGTTAGGGTTTGTGCTAGTGTACGCAGCTTGTGTGGGACCTGAATAGCCAGTAGGCTGGCAGTAATGATGATACTGACAGGAAGTCCAACTGGGCTTAGCCTTGTTTATTAGGAACCAGTTAAATGTGTGTCACTGGCCTTTTAAGTAATAATGTAGAATATAAACACAAGTGAAAAACCCTGTCTGTCCCCAACTTTGTTAAGCATGCCAATAGAAAAAACAGAAACAGTTCTCAATTAGCCATTCACACTTCAAGTTCTATATCCACAAACCCTCTCTACTGGGCAGTCTGGGAGCCATGTCCATGTACTCTTTCAGCCAGGCCTGACTAAAGACCTCTGGCCCCTTCAAGTTTGCCCTGGAATAATGCCTCTTGGAAGCAATATCTCCCCTTTGAGAAATAAGAGTTCCATTGTTTCTGGGGACATTATTTACTCCCACTTCTTCTCTCCCTCCCTCTACTGTCTGGACTACAGGGTTCCTTAGGCCTACCCTTTCTACAGTCTGCCACTTTGGTCCTGCTGCACACCTCAGCAGGGCCGGATTTACATCTCAGGAGCCTGTAGGCACGAAATCTGAAGCCCCCCCATGGGCCATCTGCACTGGACACCTCCACAATGCTCCTAATCTCCACGTTGCCCCCTATCATCTCCACATTGCCCCCCATTAGCTCCAACTTGCCACCATCATCTCCATATTGCCCTCACATTGCCCCCATCATCTCCATATACCATATTGCCCTCACATTTCCCCCATCAGCTTCATACTGCCCCCATCATCTTCATATACCATATTTCCTTCACATTGCCTCCCATCAGCTCCACATTGCCCTCACAATGCCTCCCATCAGCTCCATATTGCCCCCATCATCTCCACTTTGCCCCCATCAGCTCTATATTGCCCTCACAATGCCCCCCATCATCTCCACATTGCCCCCATCAGCTCCATATTGCCCTCACATTGCCCCCCATCAGCTCAATATTGCTCCCCATCAGCTCAATATTACCCTCACATTGCCCCAGTGTCCGTCTCCTACCTCTTCCCTGGTGGTCCAGCGGCAAGACAGGTCTGCGCCTCCTTCCTTCTGCACAGAGCTGGAGCTGCTGGAGCTCCCGCGCGGTCTTCAGTAATGCAGAACGCTGGGAGATGATGTCATCTCCCAGCGCTCTGTATTACTAAAAACCCGACGAGGAAGTACAGCAGCTACAGGTCTGTGCCAAAGAAGGAGGCACAGACCTGTCTTCATGGCGCTGGGCACACCATACACATGATCCCAGTGACAGGCGCCCCCCTGTTGGGTGCGCCTGTAGGCAGATGCCTACTCTGCCTAATTCTAAATCCGGCCCTGCACCTCAGTTGTATTATTTGACTCTTTGCTGGCACCTTAGCACATGCTGGGCTCCCTGATGGTAGCCTGACTGCTGATGGTCTAGTGCCTAGACCTCTTCTGGGTTCTAGTGTGGCACTGCTGAGCAGTTGGCAGGACTCCTGTCTGGCAGCTTGACCTTAGTAGACAGACTAATGGAATGGAATTCTTTGCCTCCAGATGCTGTGCTTATCTAGCACAGAACAATATTGAGAATTATGACAATTGTATTCAAAGCATATACATAGCTGGGAACTCTCCGAGATCTGCCCCCGAGTCTCCAGTTTTGACTCTGCATTACCGGGTCTCCGGGGCAGAGTCTGATTCTCCAGGGTGTGGGCAGTTTCTTAAGAAAATCTGCCCATTGGTGCTCCTTCCCTGTCAGTTCCACCCACTGCCGCCAATTTCTCCTCCTTCCCCAGCCTATTTCCAATAGTTTTACCATGTTTCTGAAGCCCCGCCCAATCTCAATTAAGCCCACCCCCTTTTGACGCAAATTGCATCATTTGTCACAGTCAATGACGCCAGACTTAAAAGTTCCCAGGTATGAGCATATAGGATGTTGATGCAGGGAAATATCTGCCATATGCAGTCTTGAAGTAATTTTTTACTTAATTGGAAATGGCTTCAATGTTTTTTTGTTTTTTGTTTTTCCCTTCCTTTGATTCAACACGGGTGATCTGGTGTGGGCTGGACTTGATGAACGCATGCCTTTTTTAGCCTCATCAACTGTGTTCCTATGTTACTTCTCTGATCAGGATCTCTCCACGCAGATTTTCTCTGGCAAACTGACCTCTGCAGCAAGGCTTGTTTTTTAAATACATTTTGTAACACCTACTCAATAGCATTAACCCTTTAAGTGCCAGAGAGGTATCCAACACATTGGGCCATATGTTCAAAGGGATAACGACAAAAAATTGTCATATGAAAGACAAAAATAAGTCATTGAATGTATGAACTACATATTTTCTATAGAGTATAAGACAAAAAACTAGTTATGTCCGTTGCGTACGACACAACTCCAGAATTGACGGGCAAAGGGGCATGGCTAGGGCGCGGCTAAACTATTCTCCAGTGTCGTATAGAGGAAAAGAAAATTTGTTGTAACTAACGACAAAAAAATGTCTTTCAAAAGACAAAATTTGTACGTTAAGAAAAAAGTGGAGGGAATGTGAAGTTCTGAATGTGAGAATTTTTGTCTTTAGTTAAGACATTTTTGTCGTTAGTTAAGACATTTTTAAAGACATTTTTGTTGTTAAGACATTTTTTTAAGACATTTTTGTCTTTAGTTAAGACATTTTTTTGTCGTTCCATACAACAATTTCAGTCAGGACAAACGACATATTCCAATCACAACCGACACTCTCTGAAAATATTAATGATCCCAACTACACTGTACTTTGAAAAGTTGTTACAAACGACAAAAGCTATTTCGCTACTTCATTGAACATATGGCCCATTGTGTTGCAATGCGCTGAATAACTATCTGGCACTCAAAGGTTTAACTGTCTACATGCTGCATATCTCAGGGATGTGACTGAGTAACATGATTCCTCTCTACACTGCAGTCTGTGGCATATAAATTAAGTATTTAGCTACTGCTCTGCCACAGGGCTCCACATAGAATTTGAATGAAAGAAAAGGGATACACTGCAACTAAAATTTTGAGAATGCAACAGTGTCCAGTGCAGTAGGAATATTGAGAACATGTTTCCTATAGTACAGACAAAGTGTAAATTTAGGCATGTACTCATGGAGCTTCTAGTAAGCACATGCTGTACTGCTGTCTGTTAAAAATAAAACTGTGGTGTTGTAGGCCCTGAGGGCGAGATGTTAAAAAGTCTTCTTAATGAAAAAATTGTCCGATCATAAGTTGGTGGAAGACAGTATTTTCAGAAGCAAATTTGTCCGGTTTGAAAATGTGTCTTAGACTTAAAAATGATTGTAAGAACTCGATGAATATTGCCCTTAAATATTCTGATGTTAAAATGTATTGAATTTTGTCTTTGAAACAAAAATGTTCAAGAAATAAAGATATTTTTTGTCTTTAAAATGATACATTTCAAACAAAGACTTTTTTTTACCAGTCTACTCTGTTGTACTGCTTCTTACTCCTGCTAATAGGACTTTAATTTGTTTTCTACAAGTTTAGACCATTTTTATTTTGTAGTGAAAAAATGACGTTAATCAGACAAAAAAGTGACAGATAAAAGAATATTTTTTTCTGAAAATACCTTACAATATGATGGTATATTAAATCATGCCCACTTTTAATACTGCTTTTTCCCTTTGACGGAGATGGCGGAATTGGATGCTAAAAATTACGGAAACATGTCTGAGAACTGACGGACCATGGCATAAGAACTTATATTTATTATGATTATAGACAATTTCCGTTACCATCACTTTTTGAACATCTTGCCTTAAAGGGATAGTAATGTTTCACAAAAACAGCAGCTCCAATTAATCTTCATAGAGAGTGTTTGTTCGACACACAGACACAGTAGGTTTGGATAAAACACAATTTTATTAAACAGTTAAGATCACAATAACCCTCACAGGTCCTGTAATATACACTTAATATAGTACAGCCACTAGACAGGTTATACAGGGGTAAGCCCAGACAGGTCCAGTATAAGTAAAGAGTCCATACAACAATATACTGACACAGGTCAGGCAGATCTTGTGTGAGTCCCAGTATATCGGTACTGCATGGGTTAATAGCAGACAGAGAATGTTGACAGGCCCATGTATGGTAAGGCCTTTTAAGGAGCTCCAACAGAGGTGAGAGCTTTAGTACGAGTAACGCCCAAGAATATGGATACCAGACAATTGTGGACTGCCTTAGCAGTAACAGAGGCTGAGCAACTTGAGCACTGCCGTAGCAGTAACGGAGACTAGGCAACGTGAACACTGTCATAGCAGTAACGGAGACTGAGTGGCTTAGACACTGCCGTAGCAGTAACGGAGACCAGGCAACTTGAGCACTGACATAGCAGTAACAGAGACTGAGCCACGTGAGCACTGCCATAGCAGTAACGGAGACTAGGCAACTGGATACTGCAATAGCATTAACGGAGACTGAGCAACTGAGGCGCTGCTGTGGCAGTAACGGAGACTGAGCAATAGGGACACTGCCGTAGCAGTAACGGAGACTGAGCCACTTGAGCACTGCCGGAGCAGTAACGGAGACTAGGCAACTGGACACTGCCGTGGCAGTAACGGAGACTAGGCAACTGGATACTGCCGTAGTATTAACGGAGACTTGAGCAGCCTGAGCACTGCCGTAGCAGTAATGGAGTCTGAGCAACTCACCCTGAGAGGCACCCAACATGGAACGGTTCGTAAGGCAGAACAATAGGAATGTCGCCAGGGCGGAGGCAACCAAGACCAAACTACACAGCTGTCCACAGACAGCGAGAGATAAGCACTACCCTTAACTGGAGACTGGTCAGGGCGTGCAGAGGAGGCAGCAGTCCAGCTGGGCGGAGTCGCACAGAACAGGAACGTAAAACAATCCAAGTCGGTACACGGAGCAGGAACCTCAGCCAATCCAAGTCAGTACACGGAGCAGGAACTTCAGCCAATCCAAGTCGGTACACGAAGCAGGAACGTCAGCCAAGCCAAGTCGGTACACGGAGCAGGAACGTCAGCCAAGCCGGGCAGGTACACAGTAGATGAGAAGCAGAATGGTCAGGCAGTCCGGGTCTGTGCACAGGCAGGAAACGAGATGCAGAGTAGACAGGCAGGCCGGGTCGATACACTGAGAGCAAACAATATTCAGGAACAAGCGCTGGTACTGGAACACCACGAGAGGTCACCAGAGATGTGCCAGAACCCAGTATTTAAGGACAATACTGGGCGGGACAATCACAGTTCAGCCAATAGGTGTAAAGCAGGAGTGTAGACTAACAGAATGTCTCCGAATAGCACGGGCACCGTGATAGTGTTATTTCAATACTGTCAGAGTTGCGGTTCAAGAGTAATTGAATGATAAAGTATCCCCCTCCTGCCCCTTTTACCTAGTGTAAGCCATCTCTTCTCAGATGTGGAATCTGGTTGCTAGGCCAGACAGATAACAGCAAGAGACAATCCTCTTCCTTTGAGAACAATGAAAGCCCTGCCCCCCTTGACAGGTTTTTCAGGTTTTTCCCTTATCTTAATTGAAGATTGTCCCTCTCTGCAGTCTACCTGGGCACCTCCCTTCTGATCTGGCTGAACAGTGTTACATCAGAAAAAGGGGTGGGAGGGGGATAATTTGTCATTGAATTACTCTTGATCTACAATTCTGACAGAATTGAAATAACACTCTCCAAGGTCCAGATACTATGATGATTAATTAGAGCTGCTTTTATTATGAAACGTTACTATCCCTTTAAGTGTTTCCACCAAGGAGCTTTTTCAAAAGAGAGAACAGTAAATAGCAGCAGATTACATTCACTTATGAATACCTAGCGGACTCTTCTTACATATCAATGTAGCCAAAATACGGACCAGCTGGATATGAGACCTGCACCCAAATATATTTTAAATATTTTATTTTCACTTGTATTGAGTATATTTCATCCATTGGAGTCTTTATTTTTAACATGTCTTTTGATTAATTTTAGTGCAATGGATTCATTTTATCTATCTGTTCATTTTTGTATAGTTATTTTCTGTCCTGTTTCGTTCCTTGGCATCTGAGAATCAAGGGAACTAGCTGTACCAGGTGAGAAGGTCTTCTACATTAATATTGTGGTATAGGGTCTGTTTTTTTTTTTTATAACTCGGAGATTAAATTGAAACTTTTTTACAGAAATGATTGCTCCAAGATCTGTCTTAAATTTGTAAGTTTTCCCCTCTTACATAGACATTTACATTTTGGTTTATTCTGTAATCTTCAATCTCTAGTAAAGAAATTGATTCCTTTCTCTCCATCCCATTTGGGCAAAAGGTGCAGGGTTAGTAATCCTATATAATAATTCGCTAAATTGTGTGTAACGCCGTGACATGCGCAGTAGACACTGCTGCAGTCATGTGCAGTAGAGACTGCCCGTGCCGCTGCTGATACAGAGCTGGGCACTCCAAGGGAGCGTCCAGCTCTGTATCAGCCGTGGCACGGGCAGTCTTTACTGCGCGTGACTGCCCCGCAACGGGTGGCAGTGGCACTGTGGCCCATGTAACGGGCTGTTCAACTAGCATGTCTATATTTTAACACAGGTTATTGCTGGCACCCATCTTATTTCAAAATATTATTATTATGGTTTTATTATTAGCATCCCCAAATGCCAAATCTGATGCTCTAGACCAGTGATTCTCAACCAGGGTGCCATGGCACTATGGTGTGCCACGGACATCAACTTTGGGTGCCCATGTTTTCTATGAAGACTAACAAAAATGGACTTTTAAATAAAGATTTCTAGAAATTGTTATGCACATTATGTTTAATTGTGTTATTATGATTGTAAGACCTAATAATAACTTTATATTTATGTATGGAACCTTCATTAAATATTAAATATGTTAGGGGTGCCCCGAATGTTCTAGATCAGTGGTTCTCAACCTGTGGGTCGCGACCCCTTTGGGGGTCAAATGACGATTTGCCAGGGGTCACCTAAAACCATCAGAAAATTGTTTTTTTGTCTAATCTGTAAAACTTGTAATTGTCTGGGAGACCAGGACTGACAGCGCAGGCACGCAGATAAGATGTCTGCGCTGGTGCCTGGCTTCCGCCCTCGGAACAGTAAGGATTTCTTTATAACGGAGTAATTCAGCAATTACAGCGATGAAGGAGCAACAAAAATAATTTTACTGTTAGGGGTTGCCACAACTTGGGAAATTTTATTAAAGGTCACGGCACTAGAAAGGTTGAGAACCAGTGTTCTAGATTATGTGTTAGGGGTGCCCTGAACAAAAAAAGATTGAGAACCACTGCTCTAGACAGATGCCTACTTGATGTCATGGAGGACTCCTGCCCTTTTCACATAGAATTACTGAAAACAATTTAATTTAACAAATTTGAATTGTATTTTGTAAAGAACCAAGCCCAGCAGTAACAACTTTAATAGTATAAAATAGAATCATTATCCAAATCTGAAATGCAATATATTCATCAAAAACTGTCCTTTTATGCTACCTTTCTTTTCACTAGAAGGCAAAATTTTATCTGGCATAGTAATGAATAAAAAACGTCATCGCAACTGTGTAATGTTGACTGATTTTCCTCCTTTCTCCCAGCTCCAATTGCCTAACGCTGAAATAGCAATGAAAACACATCAAAGTCTCTGGAGAAGCAAAATCAACAAAGCCTCCTTCCGCTGGCAGGTTAGAATATCTGTTTTACTAATCAGAGTGAAATATATCATACAGGATTTGGTAAGGATGTTTACGGAGTCTTTTGTACAATGGTACTGAACTTGCAGATGTCAGTTTTTTTGTCACTAGATGAAACTCCACAGCTGGTGAGGAACTGAGAAGTCTGCCAAGAGCCAAGCTTCAATATAAGAGATTCTGTTACAAATAACAATGTTTGGGGTTTATGCAGTGAATATGCAGGCGGGTGCCTCTCAATGTCCTTAAGAATAAGAATATTGTGTAATTGACTTAATATGGCGGAACATCCCACAGTAGCTACCTTGCTGAGATGAAACTTTGTTCCAGCAGGGAACGCTTCACAAATATTACATATCTGGAACCTTGCCCTGGGAAAACAGTGTCAATAATATTTAACCCTTTGCGGACAAGAGGAGTATGTAATGCATTGTTTTGCAATTTGTTGCACACCGATCAAGTCCTCCAGGGATTACTCATATCACATATTCACCAAATGTTTTTAACCCTTTGAGTGTCAGAGGGGTACGCATCTCATTGCACAGCAATGGCACTCAAAGGGTTAACAAAATAATAATGCTGGATTGTAGGCACACATTGATTATGAAATGATATGCCTTAACCACTTGGATGCTAAAGTTGTCTTCAAAGCTTTGGCGTTCACCTTTTGAGTTGCACCATCGAACAAAGTGGTAAATTGATAATATAAAATCAATCTTCTTTATTCATCTGTAGTTAAAAATATACAGCTTTCAGGAGACAATCAAAATATACACTTACAAGAAACCCAGGGCCATCAGGCTCACCTTCAAAGTTAATGCATTTCACTCTCGCACCGCTTATTCATAACTAAAGAGCAAACTCCGCCGATGTTAGATTATTGTCAGCTTTTCATTGTACATTTTACTGTGCCATCTGAATCTGATAATCAGCAGCGTTCTCAAGAGGTTTGGAGCGATTCATTTTGTGAGAAGTTTGGTAATATACTTCTCTCTTTTTTATGTATTGATGTATTGTTATTGGTTGGTGATAATTTATTATCATGATTGAGCTGTCATTGTTACGTCATCAGGACTGAATTGAGAGTTTCCGATTTGTTCCATTTTAGTGCCAGTTAGGTATCCAACGTAATGCATTGCAATGCATTGGATACCCCTCTGGCGCCAAAGGGTTAAATCATCTTTCCAGGAAAAAAAATATTGGGTTCGATTCTATTCCCCACTTTAATTTAAAAAACTGGCGTCAGTGTCATGATCCTGGCGACACTGTCATGATCCTGTCCTCTCCACAGTCTGGTGCAGTACCTCACAGTGCCACTACCTTCCCTTGGTGCTGTTGTAGGCTGCTGCAATCAAATTACAGAGGCCTGATTCTGTTCCCAGCTATCCCTATTTTGCAATCACCTCCTCCCTATTTAGCTCAGTCTCTTCCCTTGCTCTGGGCCAGATTATACAGTTTAAACTGGTCAGTTCAGATCAGTTCCTTGAGCCAGCTGCATCCCTGAGTTCCTGGACTAGCAGTTACCCTCCTGTGTTCCTGGACTAGCAGTTACCCTCTTGTGTTCCTGGACTAGCAGTTACCCTCCTGTGTTCCTGGACTAGCAGTTGCCCTCCTGTGTTCCTGGACTAGCAGTTGCCCTCCTTTGTTCCTGGACTAGCAGTTGCCCTCCTGTGTTCCTGGACTAGCAGTTGCCCTCCTTTGTTCCTGGACTAGCAGTTGCCCTCCTGTGTTCCTGGACTAGCAGTTGCCCTCCTGTGTTCCTGGACTAGCAGTTGCCCTCCTTTGTTCCTGGACTAGCAGTTGCCCTCCTGTGTTCCTGGACTAGCAGTTGCCCTCCTTTGTTCCTGGACTAGCAGTTGCCCTCCTTAGTTTCTGAGCCAGCTGTACCCTTGAGTTCCTGTGCTGGCTGTTGCACCACTATGTTCCAGAGCCGGCTGCACCCCTTGAGTTCCAGACTTCACTGGAATGGTTTAAAAAGTGTGCTTGGTTTGCAAGCACACTTTTTAGACTATTCCAATGAAGTAATTCGTTGTAAATAATGACATTGTGGCTCTGCTGCAGATTCTCCGTGTGGGCCGAAATGGATCTCCTGCTAACAGCTTTACAGCTGAAAGCAGGACACATCAAACTTTAAATGCCTGTATCTCTCAAACCATAGCGGTTTGAGAGGTATATTTTTTGCATTGAATATAACTTTTGCAGCTCTACAAAATGCACAATAGTTTTTCTTGGACATTACTAACCCTTTTAATGTTCCATCTATGCATATGTATAATACATTGGTGTTCCCTTTAATTGTGTGTGTGCTGGTTTTCTTGCTCTCTGGGTTGCACTTTGTTTATTTACTTTTGCTGCTGAGGTCAGCAACCCTTCCTGACAATCAGCTCATGACACACAGTTTGATATTTTATTAACTGCACTGTCAAAAACCACCACCACGTACAAATGTCCAACGAGCGCAAAATTTGCGGCCATTGGACACCATATCATATATATCATATCACCATAACTAATTGAATTTGGCATCTTATTACACTTGCTGGCTTCAACACGCATTAAGGTACACACTTTTTATCACTAAAAAACTGCACCATGAAAAGGAGGCAGAGAGTCCCACCAGTGTGTGTTAGAAGCTAGTTTCCAACACACACACTTCAGCTTAAAAACAAAAGAAGATTAACCCTATGAGTTCCAATGGGGTATTCAACACATTGTACAGCTTTGCATACCCCACTGGCACTCACAGGGTCAATCCCCCTAAAGTTAACACATCCCCATGAAAATAAAAACTGTCTGGTAATCCTGAAGTAAAGCGGGGTCTTCAGCACCCTGGTCAGCTACTGTCCATCTTCTTCATTAATCTTCTGTAATCTTCCTTCTCTTCTTTCGTCTTCTTTTTTCAGATTTGTTTAGTTAAAAAAAATCCAATAAAAGATGTATTCTCCAAAAAAAATTCCCCAAAATATGCCAGAGTTAACCCTTTCAGCACTGAGGGTTAACCCTCCAGAGCTCAAAGGGTTGAATGCAGTGTGGAATATCTCTGAAAACTGATAATCTGCCATTCCGTTTAAAAAAAAAAATTGCATTCCTTTTTCTGAAGAAATAAAAGGGCTTCCAATGCTTAAATATATATCCACTGCCACCGCCTCAGCTGGCTCAGCTGGTATCAGCAGGCATGCATATTGCCACAGACCCCACCCCCCACCATACCTTCCGTGCTGTTACCCGAATCCGAATGAGGGAATTTTGTACAGAGTCTGGCTTTTTTTATGCCAGTCTCTGTTCAAAATGGATACCAGCCTCCAATGGGCTGGGATGTGTGATTATGCTTTCCCAGCCAATCAGCTTCTAGCGGGTTTTGTCACCCCCCCCCCGAAAGTGATTGGCTGAGTGGATTACAGGTAAGTGTTACAGTTCTTGGTGTTAAGATAGTGTTAGGGGTAGTACTGTTTAAGTGTCATGTTAGATACAGTGTAGGGTTAGCATTTGGGAGGTATGGGGAGGCTGACTGTTTTGAGCTCACTATTTTCCATTGATATTCCCACAATTCATGCTGTTTAGCATGCTTTGTGGGAACAAAAATCAGAGGGAATGTTTGGGTGGGTTTTGGGCACCAACGCTTGTTGCAGTATCTGGTGGTCAGAGAACAGAATTCAGACCAGAGGCGTAACTAGAAGCTACTGGGCCCCGGTGCAGAAATTGCCATAGGCCCCCCCGTCCACATTGCCAACCCCATTGCCCCCAGTCTCCACATATCCCCCATCTCCACATTGCCCCCCAATCTCCACCTCAACATTGCCCCTACTGACTCCCCCATTGTCCATCTTCTACCTCCCTGGTGGTCCAGCGGCATGGCAGGAGAGGACTGTGTCTCTTCCTGCACAGACCTCTATACAGCTATAGCTCCCGTGTGGTTCTCGCTTCAGTGATGCAGAACGCTGGGAGATGATGTCATCTCCAAGCACTCTGCATTACCAGAGTGCCAGATAAGGAGATCAGCTGCTAGAAGTCTGTGGCGAAGAAGGCACAGACCACTATTTGTTGAGGGCGCCAGGCAGAGTGACGGGTCTGGTCACAGGTGAGGCCCCTGCAACCCCTATTGTTACGCCACTGATTCAGACAGTGCAACTGTGTGTGTACTGCCCAGAACACTTTTGGATTTGAGCCCCTTATCCTTGAGTACCAGAAATGGGTCCAACCAAAGGGTTACAATTACATTCAGAGTCACTATTGCTTGGTATATACACTTAAAAGCAACTTATAAAAGGAATGATATATTAATTTTTAGTTACATGGAGATTTATACCCTAGGAGAGGTTTAATCAGTTGTTGGAAGTTCAGCTGTTGAATGTGATGATGGGCGTTTTAGTCCTCAACAGCTCAAGGTCCACGTTTGTAGCATGTGTTTCAATTTAATCACATTGAAATTCCACAGTTATTGCAGGCAGCTGGGGTTTTCATGTGATTTTGTCACTTATAGGAAAACCTTACTACACTGTAGCACCAATGTTTTCAGTTGCTACAAAAAGGTTGTGCTATAGATAGTACCTGTAAGAAAGAGTCCTTAATGTGGAAGTAACAGTTTACATTAACTTTGAATTAAGGTGCAACCTGTTCAAAAAAAATAAAACCAGAGGGGTGATCAATTCATTGTGTGCCCCTCTGGCACTTAAAGGGTTAATATTCATTAGTGTGGAGGTACTCCCATACATGTAAAAATACATATGAAAAAAGTTTACAACGTTTACTGTTTGCATGTTAATAAATATTACAAATACATGGGAAAAAGGCCCCTAATGAGCAAGATGAAACATAGGCATATAGAAGGCAGGAAGTGTAAACCAATCACTTTATTAATCCACTAACGAATGCTGTACAGTGTTGTCCATTGGATTCAGCATTCCATCTTCATTTTTGGTGCACTTCGATGGTCACTGTCAAAATAACCACCCTTGTACATCTCTCTGAAGTAGTTTTGGCAGGAATGGCCATGGAAGGCTATGCTTCAGGACATGCAATATACCTTTTGAGTGCTGTACTGCATACAGTGGAAAATCTCCAACATTTCTAGAACTTTAATGGCAGCCATCTCTGTTTGCAAGGTCATAGCATACACAGAAATGGTGTGTACTCAGCCTTAAACAAGGTGTAGAGGAAAGGAATACTCTGACATGACTGCAGACTGTCCCACTGTCCTCCCCTCAACACATTAATAGAAGGAATTCTGGCATACATATCTTTGTAATTGACATTAGCTAGTCGTAGGATCTTAGAATCTATTCCAGCTCCTGATTTTGAATGAAATTACCATTGTTCATTCAACACACTGAGCAGTAATAAGCAAAACTATTCTGTAGGTGCAGAGTTTGTAAGAATGTGATGTTAAGTTCATCAGTGCCCTGTGCGACTGAGATTGGATACTTGCTGGAATAATAGCATAAGAATATTGTGTGGTGTGGTAAGGGAGAGGTTAAAAGCAAATCTCTCTGAGTTTTGTTTTCCCTCTTTGCTGTGATAAATAATTGAAGTCTGGTGTGGTGGGAGTGACTAATTGCTGTGTTTGTAATTGGTGGATTCCTGGCTTATATAGCAAGGAGTGAGAGAGCTCTGTAAGTTCATCAGTGCCCTGTGCGACTGAGATTGGATACTTGCTGGAATAATAGCATAAGAATATTGTGTGGTGTGGTAAGGGAGAGGTTAAAAGCAAATCTCTCTGAGTTTTGTTTTCCTTCTTTGCTGTGATAAATAATTGAAGTCTGGTGTGGTGGGAGTGACTAATTGCTGTGTTTGTAATTGGTGGATTCCTGGCTTATATAGCAAGGAGTGAGAGAGCTCTGTAAGTTCATCAGTGCCCTGTGCCCTGTGAGACTGAGATTGGATACTTGCTGGAATAATAGCATAAGAATATTGTGTGGTGTGGTAAGGGAGAGGTTAAAAGCAAATCTCTCTGAGTTTTGTTTTCCCTCTTTGCTGTGATAAATAATTGAAGTCTGGTGTGGTGGGAGTGACTAATTGCTGTGTTTGTAATTGGTGGATTCCTGGCTTATATAGCAGATACATAGTGAATACTTGAACGTGTGAATCTTGCCTCAGTGTGCAAGTGCAGAGGTGTGGTAAGTGTGGGAATTTAAAACAGGGGAATTCAAACACAGGGGGTTACACAGGGGAACACATTATCAAACTTATTGTGCAGCTATTTTTGCCTGCCTGCCTTTTTATCTTGTGGTAACTGGCACATATGAGTGGTAGCATGATTGTCCATTTAACTCAGTGCACAAAGTGCCATATGTTTGCACACCTGGAACAACCGTTCCAGGGTGCATACCTCTGTGGCAGATGTGAGCAAGTGGTCTCTCTGGAAGCTCGTATTAGAGATCTGGAGGGGCAGGTTGCAACATTGAGAAAGACAGACAATCTTGAGAGGGGTCTGCTGACTGAGCAGCAGGAAGCGGTGGTAGGTAGTTCTGGGGGTGGAGACTGCACAAAGAAAGAGCAGGTAGCCAGATGGGTTACAGTTAGACATAGCAAGGGGGGTGGACAGAGAAATAGGGAGGACACTCCTGTGTTTACTAATCCTAACAGATTTACTACATTAAGTAATAATGTTGGGGATGCTGACACAGGAAGGTCTTTGCTGGAGAGGACTGTTCTCTCTAACAGCCGAGTGAACAGCCCCTCTAGCACGGATGGGATCCAGGACTCAGGCAGACCTAGACAGATGGTGGTGGTAGGGGATTCTATTATTAGGAAGACAGACAGGGTAATCTGTCGCCAAGATCGCCACAATCGTACAGTTTGCTGTCTCCCGGGAGCTCGGGTTCGACATGTGGCTGATCGGGTTGATAGATTGTTGGGAGGGGCTGGGCATGACCCGGCTGTCATGGTACATGTTGGTACTAATGACAAAATCAGTGGAAAATGGAGGTCCGTTAAGAATGATTTCAGGGACCTAGGATATAAGCTTAAGCAGAGGACCTCTAAGGTAGTATTTTCTGAAATTCTACCTGTGCCACGCGCTACATTAGAAAGGCAACGGGAGATTAGGGAGTTAAATGCGTGGATAAAGACTTGGTGTAAGCAGGAGGGGTTTGGGTTCCTAGAGCACTGGTCAGTCTTTTCCCTTGGGAGCAATCTTTATAGTAGTGATGGATTGCACCTTAGTGGAAGGGGGGCCACGGTGCTGGGTGATAGGATGGTTAGAAGGCTGGAGGAGACTTTAAACTAGAAAGGGGGGGGGAGGGAGCTGCAACACAGGCTGGGGAAGATAGTATAATTGAGGGAATGGGATTAGAGAAGGGTCATGGGGGTGGAGAGGGGGAATGGGCTAGTTCATCTAATAGGGAGTTGCCATTGTTACAGCCTGATAAAAGACAAATACATCTGAAAAAGAATGAAATCTTTAAGAATGGCAAAAAGATAAAATGTATGCATGCAAATGCTCGCAGTCTGGCTGGTAAGATGGGGGAACTAGAAATGATTGCAGTACATGAGCAGTATGATCTGATTGGAGTGTCTGAAACCTGGTTAGATGATACGTATGACTTGGCAGTCAATCTAGAGGGTTATTCACTTTTTAGGAGGGACAGGGTTAATAAAAGGGGAGGAGGGGTATGCCTATATGTAAAGCAGGCCTTAAAACCTAGTTTAAGGGAAGATATAAATGAAGGGTCCAATGAAAAGGTAGAGGCCTTGTGGGTTGAAATACACACTGGGGGCACACATAATAAAAAGATATTGGTGGGGGTTTGCTACAAGCCACCTAATGTTGGGGAGTTGGAGGAAGCCCAGCTTTTACTGCAAATGGAAAAGGCTGCTAGGTCAGCAAAGGTAATTATAATGGGAGATTTCAACTACCCTGAAATTGACTGGAGCAATATGACTTCAGGCACAACAAAGGGAAATATTTTTCTAAGTATGATAAATGATAATTTTATGTCCCAACTAGTAGAGGAGCCAACTAGAAAAGTGGCCTTGCTTGACCTAGTGCTCTCAAACGATTCTGACATTGTAAACAGTGTGCAGGTAAGGGAACATTTGGGCAGCAGTGACCATAATATTGTATCCTTTGAAGTTTGTTATGAGAAACCCAATAGCAAGAGTTTAACCAAAACATTCAATTTCAAAAAGGCTAATTTTACAAAGTTAAAAGAAGCTTTAAAGGATATCCAGTGGGATGTAATTTTCAAAGATAAAAATGCACAAGAGTCATGGAATGTATTTAAAATGCTCTTGGGCAAATATACACGTCAATATATACCATTGGGGAATAAGCACAAGAGAAGTAAAGCAAAACCAATGTGGATTAATAATGTGGTTAGCAGGGAAATGAGAAATAAAAAGCAGGCTTTTAAGGTGTTTAAGTCAAATGGGTCAGATGCATCATTTAAAAAATATAAAGAATGTAATAAAATCTGCAAACAAGCAATTAAGCTAGCTAAAATAGAAAATGAGCGAAACATTGCAAACGAGAGCAAGAAAAACCCTAAACAATTCTACAAGTATATTAACAACAAAAAAGTTAAGGTTGATATTGGTCCTCTTAGGACTGAAACAGGTGAATTGATTAGTGAGGATAAAGCTATGGCTGAGACCCTAAATACGTTCTTTGCTTCAGTATATACAAAGGAAGCAGAAATGACAAGCTATGGGCAAACAGACAAAACCATGGAATTTCCTCCAACATCTACATGGCTTACTGAGGACAAGGTCCAAAAGAGACTGGAAAGGGTTATAGTGAATAAAGCGCCTGGACCGGACGGTATACACCCAAGGGTACTTAAGGAACTTAGTTCAGTAATAGCAAAACCATTATACTTAATATTTATTGATTCGCTTTCATCAGGCATAGTGCCCTGTGATTGGAGGAAAGCTGATGTAGTTCCATTGTTTAAAAAGGGAGCAAGATCCAAACCAGGAAATTATAGACCTGTGAGCTTGACTTCCATAGTGGGTAAGATACTAGAAGGGTTATTAACTGATAGTATTCAGAACTATGTGAAGACAAACAATATCATTAGTAGGAATCAGCATGGTTTCATGAAGAACAGATCATGTCAGACTAATTTACTTGCATTTTATGAAAGAGTGAGTAGTAATTTGGACAGGGGAATTGCTGTTGATGTAGTATACTTGGATTTTGCAAAAGCCTTTGACACAGTGCCTCACAACAGGTTACTGCATAAATTAAAAGGCTTCGGTTTGGGTGGTGGTATCTGTACATGGATTGAGAACTGGTTAAATGATAGATGGCAGAGAGTTGTTGTAAATGGAACTTTTTCAAATTGGTCTAGGGTTATAAGTGGGGTACCGCAGGGTTCAGTCCTGGGCCCAATGCTTTTTAATTTGTTTATTAATGATCTAGAAGTGGGAATTGAAAGTAGCATCTCAATCTTTGCTGATGACACTAAGCTATGTAAGGAAATACATACAGAGCTCGATGTTTTTTCCCTACAGAAGGATTTAGATAAACTAAGTGAATGGGCAGAAAAGTGGCAGATGTCATTTAATGTAGATAAATGTAAGGTTATGCATTTGGGTTGTAGAAACAAACTTGCTACATATACTCTAAATGGGAAACAACTTGGGAAATCCTCATTAGAGAAAGATTTAGGTGTACTGATAGACAATAGTCTTCACAGCAGTGTGCAGAGTCACTCAGCTGCTGCAAGAGCAAATAGAGTACTAGCCTGCATAAAAAGAGGTGTAGAAGCAAGGGATGCTAATATTATCCTACCTCTGTATAAATCCTTGGTTAGGCCTCATCTAGAATATGGAGTACAATTTTGGGCGCCTGTTCTAAAAAAAGACATTACTGAACTGGAAAAGGTGCAGAGACGTGCAACAAAACTGATAAAGGGATTGGAGGATCTGAGTTACGAAGAGAGACTAGCCAAACTGGGTTTGTTTACATTAGAAAAGAGACGTCTAAGGGGTGATATGATTACCATTTACAAATACATTCAAGGCCAATACAAAGAACTATCCAATGAATTATTTATGCAAAGAGCTGAGCTAAGAACAAGAGGTCATCCATTAAGACTTGAGGAAAGGCGCTTTCGACTAAAACACAGGCAGGGATTCTTTACAGTAAGGGCGGTAAGGCTATGGAATTCTTTGCCTCGGGATGCTGTGCTTGCAGATAATGTAACTGCATTCAAAAAAGCAATGGATGCCTATCTAGCACAGAACAATATTGACAGTTATGACAGATGGCTTCAAAGCAAATAGGATATTGAGCCGGGGAACTATTTGACACACTCACACACACACACCTACATTGGAAATTGCTCCAGAGGGCTTTTTTGTTGCCTTCCTCTGGATCAACAGGGGTGTTATTGGCATGGGCTGGACTTGATGGACGCATGTCTTTTTTCAGCCTTATCTACTATGTTACTATGTTACTATGTTAATAACTGACAAAACATGTCTTTTTATTTGCTATTGTAACTAAATCTGATTGCGGGAAAAATGATCATATGACATCCAGAAAGAAAAAAACAGACATGAATCCTGTCCAGGTTACTCATCTTAATAAGGAATGAAAGTTTCTTTGGTGGGTTAGTAGGCAGGCAATACTACTGGACAACTCTCCCCCTCTCTCTGTCAGTGGAGTGTCTGTGTGTGGGCTCTTTCTTCCTTCTCCTCCAGTCACTCATCCCTCTGCTTCCTTATAAGCTTCATTTTCATTTTGCCGTCACACTAGCTGGTGTTTCCATGCCCAGTCTTGAGTTCCCGTGCTTCGTGCCTGTGAATCTAGTTCTTGCTATTTGGATTGTTTCTCAGTGCTTGACCCACTTGTATAACTACTATGCTATCTCTCCTGGCCTGTATGACTACTACTGCTTCTCTGCATTCGACCCAGCCTGCATGACTACCCCACTGCTTCTCTGTGTTTGGTCAGGCCTATACAGCTACCCCGCTGCTTTTATCTGTTTAATCCAACCTGTATGACTACCCATCTGTCTCTCTGTGTTCAACCCGGCCTGTACGAGTACTCTTACCATGTAGTTCCACGTAGGTGCTTCTTCATCCTGCTTCCTAACTACCCTGCATCCATTTCTGAGTATAGTGCTAACTGTATCCTCATTGTGTCTCTGCCAGGCACTCCTGGTGTTGCTTATTTTATCTACAGGAGAGCAGGTGTACCCCGCTAGCTAGCCTCACTCCCTAGCCTCGCACTGTCCTCTCCAGTAGAGATTACAATACAGCTATTTGATCATCCTGAACATTTACTGACTCCACTGGTGGGCATATCTAGCACCTTTATACGGATGAGTCTGCAGCATGGTCAAGCAGTTGTAGCCCATGATCGCTAGTATTGCCATCTAGACTTTGCCTTCTAGCCCTCACTTTCCCGTAGGATCCTGCTTTACCATTAGAATGACCCATTTTCACCTGATTTCTCTCTTCTCTTCTTTCATACTCTGTATCTGCCATTCATGTTCTCTATCACTCTACTTCTATCTCATGCTGTCTCAGCCATTAAAGCTTCCCACCCCCCTTTCCTCCTCTCTCTGTCTCTCCCTCTGTCCACCTCTCCCCTTCATCTCATTTTCCCATGGCCCTCCCCCTTCCCTCTCTCATGCTCCTATCCCCTCTCTCCAGTGCTTTCCAGCACTATTGCCACCTCTATCTCCCACACTCTGCAATGCTCCAACTTGCACACTTCCCACACTCAACTTTCACACCACCATCCCCACCCCCTCTGCCCCTAGTGATTGCTTGGAATTATTTCAAACATATCTGAAATTCTCTCTGGGTCCTCCAAATCAATGTATTAAAACAATTGCTCATGTATTGCTAATCTCTAAAATTGACCCATAGTTTAATATTGTGGGTGCCTGTTTATAATTGTATGCCCACACCCCAAATAACATTGAACAATGTATTTTAGTAATAGAATATAAGTCTGGCATTTCTATTATCTTAATATGATATTCAGAACTAAATTATTCAGCAGGTGAGAAAGCTTACAGTGTGGTGCCTGCTTAACAAATTTTATGTTTGATAACGAAGTTTCCCAGGACACCCTAGGAATCTGAGAATTATCTTTTTTTTAATGGAAACATTCTCCTTGCTTGATACATCTAGGCTTAAGTGTTGATTGATCATCCAGGGTTTCTCAAGTAATCTATTTCTATATGACCTCAACTCCTACTGTGGTTATGTGCCATAAACTCTATGTATCGTTCTTCTCACCCTAAAATACTCAACAGAGACACGCTATACTTGTTACATCTTTCACTGTATGTTCTTGAACATCTTAAAATAAATTCATTGCCACAACTGCATGACATGACAGCATTAGAGAAGATATCCATTTATTTATTTATTTAAAAAAAAAAAAGTCTTCACTTTTCTTTGTAAGTGATGAAGCCATCTCCTATCAGATTTCCTGGTCTGTCATCCATTTATCAAATCTGAAACCTGGCAGCTGTATTATGAAACAGAGGCACCCTTTAAGCTATCAGTGATCAGACTCCTACAGGATTATATTGTGAAGCTGTGGGAGACACTGCACACGTGTCAAATACTAAAGAGCATTCCGGGAGAAAGGCAAAATGATGATGAGCACAGGAGAGAAGATAATGAAATGGTGCATGGAGCGTCCTCTGATTCTAAGTTATGCTTGTTCATATATAAAAGTGCACATAAAACATTAAGCAGAATGATAATAAACATAACATTTTCCAAAATTCCAAATGATACAATAAAGCTTTTAACCCTTGCATTTCAGAGAGGTCTTCACTCTTTGTACAGCAATGTGCCAAAGATATATCGAGCATTCAAAGGGTTAAAAGTTTCATTTAAAGGGATAGTAATACTTAAAATGTAAAAAAAATATGTTGTAGGGTTTATCCTCCTTAGTAAAACAAGGGTACTCCCACTGCTGAAAGGTGTTTTATTCAAAAGTTATTAAAGCTCAAAGATGAATTTTTTAGATGCAATACAATAGTGGCCTGAAATTGTACAGTGGTGCTGTCCTATGTACAGCTCTGGTCCCGGGACCATATATCTCCATAGAATGGGGTAGCAACAGCACCACTGTATAATTTCAGGCCACTGTGATATTGCACCTAAAAAAAATCTACTTTGAGCTGTAATAACTTTTGAATAAAACACCTTATAAGCAGTGGGAGTACCCTTGTTTTATTCAGAGGGATAAACCCTACAACATATATTTTTTTACATTTAAATATTACTACCCCTTTGAAACAATTAGAAGGAAAAAGACATTGGAGCTCCTCTAGGTATATTAACAGTTTATACCAGACGTGTAAAAGCCCGTGTACACGGGCCAGCATTCTGTGCATTCGGGCAGTCTCTAATGTACATGACTGCATCGGACAAACATACATCTGGCCTTTTATATTATAGGATGTCATATCAAACAATATAAATGCACTTACATGTAGAGTTGTTCATAGTAACACTTATGACTATAAAAAGTCAGTGTCCTGCTGCTGCTGCTACACAGTAGCAGTAGCAGGACACACAATGGATCTCATGGCAAAACTCATCATCTACCAGCTGCAAGTCCCTTCTCTAGATAGACCTCTTTCTCTCTCTCACAGATGTCCTCTGGACAAATCAAACATACAAAAGAAAACATCAAGGGCGCTTATCTTGATCTAGTGTCCCAACAGCAGTACAAAAAGCTGGTGTGTAAATTAAACATTGGCATTTACACAATAATTATTTTGGTGCAGTTATACCTTGCACCAGAATCAAGTGTGCTGGGAGGACAAAGCCTGGCAAACAGATACAGCTAAGATACAGCTTAGAAAATAATGTATTGAGGTGGGAGGGGTGTGCTGCACTAAAAGACTAAAGGAAAATTAATTTCTGCTTAGAAATTAAATTCACTTTTTTCTTTATATCTCCAGACAGCACACCTTGATATATAACAAAGAGTATTAAGACAGAAGGTAGACAGTTCTCAGGTTTTTTGAAGTGAAGGCTGCATCCTGAGTGGACTGAACATGTTTGGAGAAAGTGTAAATGTTGGACCAAAATTGGCTTGGCAGATCTGCCTCTACTCTCTCTCTGCCAAGGAAGAAGATACTGTCCTTATAAAATGGAATCCCCAGAGCAAGGAGAAACTCAGACAGAGAGGGTTAGGAAAAGGAATAACACAGGAAAAGAAGTGGGATAATTTTAGGTAGATTGAGAAGGTGGTCCCGGATATTGTACTTGCTGCGGGTGTTCATGGGACCTGTAGACTTTGTGCGCTGCATGTAGCAGCAGTGAGGGCCCTCCTAGGAGTTTCTCATGGGAGTTCCTTGTTGCTCCTCTCCCCCTTTACCTCTCTGATGTTGGGGAGTACTGCAACGTTGAGGCTCTGATATCTAGGTTACAGAAGGAGGCCCATAGGCATGGCACCTCGTGGTTTAAGCGTATACAAAGTGAGTCACCCAGTGATGCCCCTTCCCCTACACTGCACCCTTTCTGGACATTTTGGACACCTCGTAGGCTTAGTCCTGCAGTATGGTCATGTGATAGGGCTGTTGGTTCCTAGGCGTTTCAATCCAGACGGCCAGGTGCAAGGCATCTAGACCCAGACTCCTGTCTGCAGTTGTCTAACAAGGCCCCTGTCAGGCTCCACAGGGACCCTGTACAAGGATCCCTTGCATCCAGTGTTGGCTCCAATTCCAGGAGAGCTGAGGATCACAGTTCTGGTGTGGCCTCCAGGACTGGTATGTCTACTGTTGCTGATGAGCACAATTTGTCAGAAGTGAGTAGCCTGGACCATATTCCAGTGGTCTTGGTTGACGACCAAGTGTTGCCCAGCCCTTAGTTTGATGCATAAGTGGATCTTAAGGACCCCACATTGGTGGAGGTGTGGGAAAAGGTTTTCCAGAGTTACGGTACCAAGGATCCCCAGTAGTCATCACGCCTGTTGGTATTCTAAGTCTGGTCATGGTCACTGCAGTTTCCAGTTCAGTCTTGCTTCCTGTGCCTCAGGAGGCTTTGTCTTTTCCAGGGGGTGCTGGTGGGCTTGGACCTAACGTGTCAGTGGTGCATTAACAGGGATACTGCTGGATGTTCATTGCCAGCCAATGCAAATGGGGTAAAGCTTATCAATTTAAGCAGGAGTGCTGTGGCTGCTGGGGAGCACATGCTTATGCAAAATGCTTTCGAAAAACAACTAAGGATAACCCTGCCTCTGGGTGCAATCCTGCCTCTGGGTGAGAATTCACTGAGGATAAGTGAGATGGAGACCTGCTAGACTGCTATGATAGGCTCTTCTGTGATGGGTTCTAGTTGGGTTTCTATATCCCTTTCCACAGAGCCACTGGACTTTTTCCAAGAAAAAAGTTGACTTATTTATTTGTGGGGGTTATCAGGGAAAAACTGGCCTTGGGTTGGATGGTGGAGCCCTATTCATCCCCTCCTTTTGCAGGATTGAGGGTTTCTCCTCTGGATATCTTTCCCAAGAAGGAGGTGGGGAAGTGCAGTTTGATCCACCACTTATCACTTTTGGTTCAATCTTCTAAGAAGGTGACTTTAAATCAGCTTCAGTCATTTTTGGGTAGACTGAATGTTGCTTTTCTCATCACACCCATGAGTAGTGTTTTTAGACATCATGACTTTTCGCGAAAAACAGGTGATTTTTTGCTTTTCTCGTTAAAGTTTTCTCCTTTTCTCCTATGCAGAATTTTCCTCCTTTTCGCCAAGTTTTTTGCCTATGTTTCCTATGGTGCAACATTTTCCACAACAATATTACTACTTCTTTGGGCTGCAGTGGAGAAATAAGTAGCTGAAAGTCAAAGCTGTGAGTCTTACAGCAACATATGCCTTGAAAAATGTGTTCCTGCTTAAGTGACACTGGTACATATTCGTGATGATGATGTCAAGAGATAAAAAAGTACAACCTACAATGTGGCAGATGTGTATGGTAATCGTAATTCTGGTATTATTAGCAGTTTTAACTGAGTCAGCGATAATGTAACCAAGAGCAATATGTAGGTATATATCAATATAATAATTTTACATGCACGTATACATAAATATTTCTGGTTTGAGGATTCAGGTTCAAAAGAGATGGTTCGATCCAAAACAGAATTTATTAGAACACCAGTCAGAGTCTTAGATCATACAACAGGTTAATCTATACTTCCTTATAAGGAATTACATCATGCACACCAAAGACTAAACAGATTCTAACATCCTAACTACAAAGATACATTCAAAGTGGATGTGTCAGCTATGTTCAACCTAGCATAAATAGTTAGGCTACATATCAAATACTAGTAAAACATTATTATTTTTTTTTGTTTGTTTTATTTAGTGTAATTTTAACTTAGAAAGTCAGCCCTGCAGCTACTTCTGCATAGACTGCAGTCCGTTGCTCTGCCTTTGCTCTCCTGCCTCCTCCGATGACGGAGGCTTCTGTCTGTAAGCTGGAGCTGTCTCATTGGCAGAGAGTGATATTTAGCCAATGAGAGAGCTCCAGCTTATAGACAGAATCCTCTGTCATCGGAGGAGGGAGGGGAGCAGAGGTAGAGCGATGGACTGCGGTTACAGAGCAGGTAAGTGCAGTCTATGCGGAAGTAGCTGCAGCCCAGACTTTCTAAGTTACATTTACATGAAATAAAACATTAAAAAAAATTAGTAATGTTTCAGTAGTATTTGATATTTTGCCTAACTATTTATGCTAGGTTGAACATAGGGGACACATCTACTTTAAGAAAAACACAGAACATGAACACATTTAAATACATAAGCGCACAGTGTGTTTTAGCATAATTACCTAGGACAAAACCTCTGTTTCGAAGGCACTTCTGAAAAATACCCACTTCTCTAAAGGGTAATTACAGAAGTGACTTGTTAGCATAATGGAAGAAACGCTGCTGTTAGATATATATGTATCCACTTGTTCCCAGGACACTTGTCTTGTCCACGAACAGGTGTCGATTGCTTCTTTCAGACGGGCACAGGCAAAAAGGATGCTATATACATCTAATCTATTAGCAAAGCTGTAGCCCACCTATATTTTGGTACTAAGAGAAAATAGATCTGCATATTAGCACAACTGTGGCCCACCTGTCCTAGAAACAAGCTGACCATTGATAATAAACCTGTGTACTATGAAGATCTATCATCATCATTTTATCTATATCTATCTACCTATCTATCATCTATCTATCTGTCTACTTGGAGATGGCTTAGGAGTAGTGTGTGCCTCTGTTTTTGAGTCAGTGCTTTTTTGCTCCTCCTTTACCCTTGCATTATTCTGGGCTTTTTGTATTCGTGAGCTTGTCAGCATCAACAACTGCAAAGTGGGGAGAGGCTTAGCATACACCTATATGGTGCTTGGATCTGACTGTGTGGTTATCAAGTTGTGACATTTAAAAACTGATCAAATGGGTAAAGAGTCTGTTATATCTAAGTATCCGGCCACCGGGAGTTTCTTCTTTACTAATGAATGAGGATGGGCCTCCCTTGTCTAGTTTTTAATGCATTCAAGTATTCCGAAGGGGTTTAGAGTGCTTGGGTTTTTGAAGGGCGGGTTCAGTTCTTATTCGTTCCATGTCAGGGTGGCTACAGAGGTAGCTAGTTGGGGTTTGTGAGAATTGATATGCTTATTTTTAGGGGGGATGTAAGGGTTAACCAGGTGCCGACACACCTTCCAGCTCTGTCTAGGGGTATGCTATCTGCAGTATTCCTCTTTAGTACTGTTAAAGTATATTACCTCGCAGGAGGTATTCCTTAGCCAAAAATCACAGAGAGTTTCTTCTTTTATTATAAAAATAAAGATTTATTTGCAGTGAGTAAGATGGTCATTCCTGACAGGGTTACAGCAGGCACACAGAAGAAGATTAATCCACAAGATGCAACAACAAGATGTAACAACAAGATGTAACCAGCTGGTTTAGCTAGATGAGCAGTTTGAGGTCATAACATCCTACTAGAAACTATCATGCCTGTCTCCATGAACATGACATCCAGGGTTTCTGGATGTTATCTCTATAAAGGCACAAGGCCAAAATTCACAGGGGCCATTAGAATGCTCTGGCCATAGTGTGGTTAGTGGGAGTTATGGTTAGGAGGTGTTCGTCCTCCTTTAACTAAAACAAATAGACAGGAAACAGACAGGAAGTAGCAGGAAGTGCAAAGGTGATAATTATTGGTTAACCCTTTGAGTGCCAGGGAGGAATCCAATACGTTAATATATAATGCATTGGATACTTCCCTGACATTAAAAGGGTTAAATGAGTAGGTTAGAGTGCAAGCTTCCAAGACCACTTAGGTCTCTCCTATTTAAGAAACCAGCCATAAAATGAGTAGGGTAAAGTAGCCAACCCAAGCCATAAGGGCTACCAACAGTGCATATGGTTAAATATCCCAGCTGCAGCACTGGTAGACTAAATGGTCACTTTAATTGGCCTACCTGTATTCCAGCATGCACTGTTGGTACCTCTTGAGAACCAGGGTTGGCTATCCCTGATCGAGACAACTCAAGCAATGAATTAAGAACACTGTTCAGATTATTGCAATCCTTTTCTAAATTTTTGATACAAAACTATGGAATAATTAACCTCTGCGACTAAGGATGTACATGCACGTCATGGGGTGAACCTGCATAAAGGACCCATGACGTACATGTACATCACGGAATTCAGGGCTCCTCATGCGGTTGCATGCCACTTGGGGATCCCTAAATCGGTTAAGTTAAAAAAAAAAGAAAAAAAAGAAAAAAGGTCCGTGATCCTTAAGTGCAGTGCACCCAGTCCTTAAAGGGTTAAAGAACTGTGAGTTATTATTGTCTGTAACAATGTAATTGTAATCTTGTAAGCTAAGCCATTTAGTAAAGAGTAGGTCATATATATATATATATATATATATATATATATATATATATATATACACACACAATGTATATGTGAACTTTTCATAAATGGTTTGAGTAGATTGTTAGATTGTTAACAAAATGCATTTAGAAGCCCAGACTCTTATCAGTCTCAACAAAGTGAAATGCAACACTCAGTCATTGGCCTTATCAGCATTTTCACATAACAGGCAGCATTCGCTTGATGAATGGTCTATTGTATAGTTTAAAATAAATCCTATGCTTTAATTTAGGACAAATTATAGACTAAAGTAAAAAAAGAAAGGGCAGAATTGTACTGCTAATGTTGAGAACTCTCCAGTTTGTTACGAAAAGGAAGTTAAAACTGAAAACAAATAGACAAAATGCTACTGAACTGACTATCCACACGGGGAGTCAAGCTCGCAGTATTAACAGTAATTTCCCGCTATTCGTCAGGCTCCAGGACCTCACAGAGATTGGCCTCCCATTTGGAATGATAAGCTGGGGCAAGGGGGAAATGACGGATAGCAGATGTGAGTATATCCTAGATATGACCCCTCTAGAGCGGGTTAGGGTGGAACACAAAACTTCAAAAAGAGTACGCCGCGGAGGAGGATCACGACCGATATAGGACTGGACATAATGGTGGACCTGACAGAAATGGAAAATTCCCTCGGATGGACATCACATCTATCACGAAATGAGTTCCAGTCCAGCAAAGTAGAAGCAGTGAACAAATCTTGAACTTTTGTGATCCCTGCGTGGATCCACCAGTGGAAATTATCTAGTGAGGGGTCCGGAGGGAAGCTCGGGTTGCCGAAAAGAGCAGAGCAAAGAGATGGGGGACCACAGGGCATCTTTAAGACTGTGCCTGCGCCACAAGGTATTGGCCAAGGGAGGGCTTTGAAAGAACGGCGTGGGACGCATCCCCGGTGTTCAGAGCAAGTCAGCTGCTGACGGCACCTGAAAGGAGGAGCATTCCAAGTCTACCCAGCGAGGTGTAGCTGCACCACCAGACCTCCCCTTTAACCGGAGACGTATAGGAAAAATGCATACTGCAGGACTACTTTGATTTCAGTGAAGCACTGAAAAACAGCTATTTCCTATGCGTCCCCAGTTAAAGGTGAGATCTGGTCAGCCTAACCTCAACCAAAAGTGTCCTTCTTTGGCCATCTGAAATGTTGGGAGGTATGGACACACAACACAGTCAGTGTTTGAAGACAGATGCGAAAACTTAGCATTATATGCAGATAAGTATGAAAATGCATGCTTTCTCAAGTAGGTGTAAGTACACAGAATTGTGTGAATCCAAGTGTGAACTCAACATTCTATGAAGTTGATTTAATATGAGTTATAATGTAATGTAATGTACATTGATAATTATAATTGTATAAGTCTGAGTTCTAGCTTTTAGTAACAGGAAACATAAGTGTTATTACTTAACCCCTTGGGTGCTAGAGAGGTCTTCCAGCGGTTAAAGAGGACAGTACGTTATATGTTGCCAAGGGCCAAACAGTGGCTAAATTTTGACCCCGTGCCCAAAAGCTTAACCCTTTGCATGCCATGCCAGAGAGGTATTCAACGCATTGCAATGGCACTGAAAGTTAAAAGTATGCTGCCTATTATCTGTGTACTAGTGTAAAAGCCCGTGCATATGGGCCAAGGTCCAGGTAAGAGTAACCCTTTGAGTGCCAGAGGCGCTACGCAAGCATTGCTTTGCAATGCGTTGGTTACCCCTCTGGCACACAAAGGGTTAAGCAGCCACTACCTCACTGTTCCACGCGATGCAGTCTTGAGTCGCCTCACTCATGTGATGCAATCATGCGCAATAGAGGCTGCCCTAATGCGAGCAATCCCTACTGAGCATGACAGCTTCTGCCAAACATACTAGTGAATTATAATATAGGATAAACAAATGCACAGTCAACTTAGCATCATAGAAAACCAGTGCATTTCAATGTTTGGAGTACTGCAGCATTGAGTGTCTTTATATGGTATTGCCATAACTGAAGTCAATACTTGAATAAACAGGAGGCCGGTTAACACCCACTTCCTGAGAACACAACCTCCCACAACCTCCCGAGCATTGTATATTGATATTCCACTTTGTTGATATTAACACACACACAACAGTGACCTGAAGATTAAAGATATTGGCATATGCATTTTATTTAAAAATATACAAATGATTATTTTTTTTACTTCTGTCTGTTTGGTTGTGTGGAGTTAGGGAGCACATGAGGATATATCTGTATTTGTGTTCCATAACACAAGTTCTGCTTATTTAAAGGGATAGTAATGTTTCAAAATAAAAGCAGCTCCAATTAATCTTTATAGTATTTGGGCCATGGAGAGTGTTATTTCAATACTGTCAGAGTTGTAGTTCAAGAGGAATTGAATAATAAAGTATCCCCCTCCCACCACTTTTACTTAGTCTAAGCCACCTCCCCTCTGATGTGGAATCTGGTCTTAAGACCAGACAGATCACAGCAAGGGACAATCTTCTTACTGTGAGAACAATGGAAACCCTGCCCCCTTGACATGTTTTTCCTTATGATCACTGAAGATTGTCCCTCTCTGCGATCCATCCAGACAGTCTTGCTGTGTTATATCAGTAAAAGGGGCGGGATGGGGATGCTTTATCATTCAAATACTCCTGAAATACAACTCTGACAGTATTGAAATAACACTCTCCATGGCCTAAATACTATGAAGACTAATTGGAGATGCTTTTATTGTGAAACATTACTATCCCTTTAACCCCTTAGTGACGGCCGCGTGCAGACGCGGCCGTCACTTAACGCGCGGGGATCCGGATTTCCTGGACGTACATGTACGTCCTCTGTCACTAAGTGACAGCCACAGAGGACGTACATGTATGTCCATTGTCGCTAAGGGGTTAATTCATCTTCAGAGTCATGCTCAACACATTGCAGACCAATGCATCACATACACTCTTGGCATTCAAGGGGTTATCGTGGACCTGCCACCCTAAGACAACTGTAGTTTATTTTTACAGAGAATTAAAAATTTGTTGTATTAGTCATTTTCTTGTAAAATAACTTGTTTTTGAAAAGTGAATATTTATGTGTCAGTGACACAGTGTTGCATATTAGCTAATTAGTTGTATTAAAGGTCAATCTTTTCCCTCACTGTCCTATTAGAAATACACCCAGTGTGTGGGCTCTGCTTAGATTTGTTGATAGCATAGTGAGTGGCAATATTGGCCCAGCATATAAACTAATTAGCATAAAGTTCATTTCTCAGAAATGATTTATGTTAAAAACAAATGACTAGCACACCATGAAGTCAGTTTTTAAGTCATTTTGAAATTAATTAACCCTTTCAGTGCCAGAGAGATATCCAACGCAATGATACCTCTCTGGCACTCAAAGGGTTTATAACCCTTTCAGTGCCAGAAGGGTACGCAAAACATTGCTCTGAAATATGTTGCATACGCCTCTGGCACTGAAAGGATTAAAAGCATAGTAAGCTGATAGGTCGACATTTAAAGCCTATCAAGACCTGTCACATCGAATGAAGTGGTTGTATAAATTTGCAGATTCCATAGGAAACTATACCACCAAGCTTTCAAGTTCTCCATAGAGGTGCAGCTGATGTCGCTGTGTTAGCTTTTTTAGCTCATGCCACTATATTGTGCTGTGCGGTTCATGCCACCATGTGTGTGCTGTGCAGTTCATGCCACCATGTGTGTGCTGTGCAGTTCATGCCACCATGTGTGTGCTGTGCAGTTCATGCCACTGCGAGAAATGGCATTTTTGAGCAAGTGTGATACACATAGGGCCATATGCACACAAAAAATGGAGTAATATGTAGGCAAACCAGATGCACCTTAGAGCACTAATTAAAAGCCCATTGATTTAAAGGGATAGTAATACCTCTATTAAAGTTGATTTCCGACTTTGTAAAACAGCCTTATATTTGATTACTTACATGTGTGTAGTTCAAGCTCTATTCAAGGTGAAAGGATCCCCCTCCCACCCCTTCTGGCCAGCTCCCCTTAGATCTGTAATCCGGTCATGGGACTGGACAGATGCAGAGAGGGACAATATTCACTCAGTAAGTATAAGGAAAACCCTGCCCCCTTGAAGAAGAACAGCAGGATTCTCCTTTTGCTTACTGAAGATTGTCCCTTGCTGCCCTCCATCCGGACCATACTGAGTGGTTCAGTGAAGCAGGAGAAAGGGGCAGGAGGGGGATCTTTTCAGCTTGAATAGTGCTGGAACGACAAACATGTAAGTAATGAAATATAGTGCTATGTGTTACAAAAACAGTAAAGAAGACTCTGAAATCAACTTTAATAAAAGTATTACTATCCCTTTAATAGAGAATTTTCACTTCAAAAAGATAGTAGGATCTCCAGCTTTTAAGCAGTTACTAGCCTCATTTAAATCAGTTGGAATCTTGGAAGTTTTTTTTACATTAACTCTCATTTTTCAGTTAGTTATTTAGCTGCATTCTATGGAGGTGAGTCACCAACAAAAATGTGTTAATAAAATGTGCTACAAACAGCTGAGTTGCTTCCTGTTTGAGCTTTCAGGAAGTAATCACTCTGTCACTCACTTCCTGAAAATTTGAACTGACAGTGGTAGGAATGTAAGGAATTTCCGTGTATCCTCTGTCTATATCTTACTTTATTTTTAGCTCCCATATAACATGACATGCCGGAGTAAGACTTATTCCATGTAAGAGGAAACACTAAAATGTCATGCCAATATAATCCTCCTAATTCCATTGGTGGTTACAACAACCAACCAGCATGCAACTATGACCAGGGCCGGTGCAAGGATTTTTGTCTGCACAGACGAAGGTGCATTTTGATGCCCCCGCCGCCAATCCCGCCACCCCCCTCTGACCCGGCCACAACCCCCGGCCGCCCAACCTTGTCACAATCTGCAATATATATTTATTTCCATATTCAACAATAGTATCCCTTTAGTATATATACTATTAAAACATAAAAAGTAAAAATAAAAAAGGATATTATTTTAAGATTTTTTTTCCCTTTTAAAACAGAATTATAAGATCACAACAGAACAAAATATTTTCCTTGTGCCACACACAGGAAATTACACACAAATTATATTTGTAATTTACAAACTTTAAAATATGGAAGGACCCCACAACATGTAAAAAACCAATTCACTATACTTCAAAGATTTTTTATTTTTTTCGCAATTTGCTTGATAGAACCTACAATGATGCCCCCTTACCTCTATTAAAAAAAGATCTCCTTCTGTAGGTAGTGGTAGTGGAGCCCTGTTTTGCTCCTGCCTCTTCTATTACTTCCGGGGCGCTGAAGTGAGATTACCTCCGTGTTCTGGAAATGCTAGAAGAAGCAGTGTAGACACAAAGGCTCCATACTGAACTTGAAAACAGTGTGGACTGTAATCCCAGTACTCCCTGGACTGGACTGCTGCCGAGAACGAAGCTGCTGGGATAGATGCCGCGAAGGAGTGCTTGATAGCATAAATCAGCACTCTGTGCTCCCGGCTCGCAGCAGATTTTATATATATATATATATATATATATATATATATATATATATATATATAAATGAAAAAAAAATTGCAGCTCCCCCTGTTTCGGTGCCCCCTCCACTGCGGCACCCTAAGGTGACTGCCTAAACAGCCTTATGCTAGCACAGGCCCCGTGAATTAATGATGTATTCATTTTAGTTTTGTTCTGTCCCTATAGATAGATTCCATAATTTGATCGATAAGAAGCAGATCCAGTTCACCAAGGCTGATATACTAAGTAGAACTGCAAAAACTCGCGATCATAGAGGCAAATTAAAATTCCCAATGATATAAATGTGGCTTTTTACCTGCTGAATGTTACAAAGGTCTTAAACTCATTGTAAAGCAATTTGCTGGTGACATGCTTGTCATTCAATGATTTAAAATTCCCGTTTAAAATCAATAGAAATATTTGCAACGTGTATTTGTCCTGTGTGGCGCAATTGGTTTGATTCGGGGTAGCTCCAGTTCAGGCTCATAATGTTAACTAAATTCAGAAACCCCACACAAGCAGTAAAAGTGCATAACTTAACCCTTTGAGTGCCAGAGATGTGTCCAATGCTTTGGAAAGCAATGCGCTGGATATCTCTATTGCAGTATGATAACAAAAATAATAATAACAATTAAAAATGAAATAAATAAAAGACAACACAAACATGCACACACACTTTTTTTTTAACCAAGCTACAATAATTTACTTGATTTTAACTAGGGTTTGCAAGGAAGAGAAATTAAAACTTTATGCTTTACTAGCACCCTTTAGCATTTTAGAAGCGTTAGCTACATGAAGACAAATTGCACCTTGTAAAATAAGGCACTGTGGCTTAAAATATTAATAGTAATGTTCCACAAAAACAGCAACGCCAATTAGTCTTCATAGTAGTTGGGCCATGGAAAGTGTTATTTCAATACTGTCAGAGTTGTAGTTCAAGAGTAATTGAATGATAAAGTATCCCCTTCCACCCCTTTTGCCTAGTATAAGTCACCTCCCCTCAGATGAGAAATCTGGTCTCTTGACCGGACAGGTCACAGCAAGGGACAATCTTCTTACTGTGAGCATAAGGAAAACCCTGCCCCCCTTGACAGGTTTTTCTGTTTTTTCCTTATGCTCACTGAAGATTGTCCCTCTTTGAGATCCATCCAGACAGTCTTGCTGCTCTGAGGTGAACAGTGTTACATCACTAAAAGGGGCGGGAGGGGGATACTTTAGCTTTCAATTACTCTTGAACTACAACTCTGACAGTATTGGAATAACACTCTCCATGGACCAAATACTATGATGATTAATTAGAGATGCTTTTATTGTGAAACTTTACTATCCCTTTAAACTAAAGAGCTCGCCTCACGAATTGTCTGCGAATTTGACAAATATTTTATAAATCAAAATGCAGCAATTAAATGAACCCCTTGAATGTTAGAAATGTCTCCAAAAGCATTGCGTTGGGAATGTTTATATCATCTAAGTGGTTAAAATAGTCAAAAGAGACACAAGAATTTAATAAGCATGAAGCTCCATAGATGATGTTTTTTTAGCTGCAATCAAAATAATCTAACTAGGAGGTCCAAGTGGGATGTATCTGACATCAGATTCAATATTTCTGTGTTTTTAAGCGTAAAAGTTTTCTAAATGTATATTTTTAGTTTTATATATTGGCCAAAAAAAATGTAAAGTCTGACACTCTACACAAGGTAAGTCTCAACAGGCAGATCATACATAATCAGGTTTTCCCACACAATCTCATTTTTAATCTTGCAGAAAAAAAATAACTTTTAGATTAAAAGGTTCAAAAGTGTGATTTATATCTTGTAAATCAATAGGCACCAGTCTCAGAGTGTTATAGATAAAAGGACAAGGGGAAACATACAATCAGTTCAAACATAACATAGAACGTTCAGAAACCTAATACTTTTAAACATCATAACATTGAGCAAAAAGTAACAAAGACACTTTTATTGGGGAAATGTATAAATATTTTAATTTATTTTAACAAATATGGTATAATCGTTCTTAACCCTTCTGAGTTTCCCTCTTGCACTCAAGGGGTTATGGGAGAAGTAACATTTCCTAATAATAACAACCTCTTGTTTACCTTACCATGAATGTAACAGAAGCTGTGGACGCCGGGTTGTCCTTAGCATTCATTCCAGGATTCTCCCTCCTGATGTCGGCTACAAGGGGGTAGCCAGGCTGGTCAATCTGAAACACAGCATCTGTGAATGGGGTCAAAGGGAACTATTTAACCCCTTAAGGACAGGCGCGTGCACGCGCTGCCGGCACTTGAGGACCATGGGGCTTTTTTTTTCCGGTTCAGGGCTTCCAGAGTGGCATGCAGCCCTGGACTCCATGACGTGCCAGGACCGTCACTGGTCCTTAAGTGCCAGACCGCCGTGATCGTCCTGGCACGTCGGTGGTCGTTAAGGGGTTGAACCATTCACAATAACAATACAGGACTCTAGTTCAGACCACCTAACACCCATTTTTCATGGGACATCAGACTTTTTACAGTAAAACCACACACCACGCAACAATGCTAGTATAAACAGTAGGACAATACCTGAGGACAGGGATGCAATGGCACAATACTTAGGAGAACAGTTTTGTGTATACATAGAACAATGGAGGTGTAAACATAACACAGTGGGACACGGAATAGAAAGGAGAGCTCTACATAACTAAATCTTGCCCCTCCAAATCCCAGCCAATAGGAATAGTAGTGACAAGAAACAGGTGACCAATCAGAAACCGGGCCATTGTTCTCCATAGGTGATTCAATTACCCTGGTCTGTTGCATAAATCAATTATGTCACTCCATCTCCCCAGCCAATGAGTGCAGGAGTGACAAGCACTGGCATAACAATAGGGGCCCATTACTCCAGGAGCCCAGCCACCCCATGCGACCCCCTTCTCCCAGCGCCTGAGGCAAGTAGGTCTGTGCCTACTTTGGCACAGCCCTCTATCAGCTGATCTCTCTCTCCAGAGCTCTAGTAATGCAGAGCGATGGGAGATGACATCAACTCCCAGTACTCTGCATTATTGAAGAGAGAACCGTGTGGGATCTACAGCTTCTGAGGTCTGTGCAGAAGGAGGCACAGACGTCTCCTGACACACTTCTAGACCACCAGGGAGAAGGACACTGGTGGGGGGGTCACTAGGGGCAATGTGGAGATGTGGTGGCAATGTGGAGATTGGGGGACAATGTGGAGGCAATTTGGAGAATGTATGCAATGTGGAGATTGGGGGACAATGTGGAGAATGTATGCAATGTGGAGATTGGGGGGCAATGAGGGGAAATGTGGAGACTGGGGGCAATGGGCGGGCCAATGTGGTCGGGGGGCCAATGGAAATTTACGCACCAGGGTTCGATGACTTCTAGTTACACCTCTGGCAACAACTAGGGGACAGGAGGTAGCCAGTCAGATGAGTGCCTACCTGTCCGGCAAATCTTACAAACACAGGCTGCCGTCTACATCACCGTTCACGGTGGCCAGTCCAGTGCGTGCCTACTTTTATAAAAAATGGCCGCCTGGATGCTGGTTCAGCCTGTGAATTTCAGTCCTTTTTCCTGTAAATGTTCCTAGGTCTGTGGAGGCCTTCCAGTAACAGACAATGGTGCGTTACAATGAAATTTGCCTTTGTGCCTTTGTTCAAAAATAACTTAAATCATGAGCCTACTTAATCCATTAAGGACCAGACAAGTAAACAACACATTGTGAAGCAAATCATTGCATGTCCCTCTGGCCTTTTAAGATTAACATGTGCAGTTGGTAAAGTTTGTGTCCTGTGGGCCTGTCAGCAACTGTCATGTCCGCCTCTATGAACATGACATCAAGGACTTACTGAAGTTGTTATCTATTGAACCAAGGACCAAAGGAAGAATCCTAGGGGCCATTAGGATATTGTGACCATAGTAAAGCAAGTGGGGTATTATTTGGAGTTGTTAGTTCTCATTTAACCTCCTTTTTTTGCAATACATTGCAGAGCCCTCTGGCACTCAAAGGGTTAATGTACTTCTTCAAATTGGAAGTAAGAAAAAGAAGAAAATCTGTTTTCTGTTTGGCCCCTTGAATGCTAAAGATGTGTCCAAAGCACTGCTCTTTCTTTTGTATCCAAGGGATTAACATGTTGTAGTCTTGTTTGTTGTATTTAGGAGGAGAATGCATTCATCTGCCAATAAAGCTCATTTTCTGTGCGTAAACACACTCACTGAAAAATCCACATATCTGTGCTATGGGGATGTATGAATGCTTTGGCACAGTGGCGCACATACACACAGGGCTGTCCTGGGGGGCAATTTCCCCCTGAGCTGGTCATATGTCTGGGCTGGTGGGCCACTGCTTCACTCAATCTCCCACTTGCTGCTGTAAATGGAGCCACACTAGTGATACCACGGAGCTTACAAATGAAATGGAGCTACACTAATCATAACAGAGATCTTACAATTGCCATGAGCTACACTAGTAATACTGCAGAGCTTACAATTGAAATGGAGCTACACAAATAATACCATGGAGCTGCAATTCAAATGGAGCTGCACTAGGAGCATAACCCCTTTTCCTTGTAAGCTCTAGTGTAGATTTACTTAAACTGTAAGATCTGTGGTATAACGAATGCAGCTCCATTTCAATTGTAATCTACTCTTACTTTGCAACATTAATGCCAACTTTAAAACTAACAAAAGAGGGTGGTCTGGGGCAGTGGGCTCGAGAAATAGTAGAAATGGGCCACTTGATTGTATTTGTTCCCTGGGCCACAAATTGGCAGCCCTCCCCTGCATACACACTCTGCCAACCTCAAAACTTTAATACAAGCGAGCCCTGAATGCCAACCCTATAGAATGCACAAAAAAATGGAAGACTTTTACCCCAGTTTCCTCTACGTTCATAAATGGTATGAATGATGGTACAGGAAAATGCCCATTTATACCCCCATTGCCCACCTCTTGGCACAAGCTTCATAAAAAGAAGACTTTTCTATCATCCAAGTAGATGGCAAACATAAAATAAATATCTTTGCACTCCAGTTTGTGAATAGGTTTGGCGCTGAAAATCTGAAGCAAGGCACAGCATGCAATAAATTATAACATTCACCATGAAAGTTAAAGGGATAGCAATGTTTCACAAAAACAGCAGCTCCAACTAATATTCATAGTGTTTGGGCCATGGAGATTGTTATTTCAATACTGTCAGAGTTGTAGTACAACAGTAATTGAATGATAAAGTTTCCCCCTCCTGCCCCTTTTACCTAGTGTAAGACACCTCCCCTCAGATGTGGAATCTGGTAGACTTGTAAACGGGAAAAAAAAAATTGGTAAAATTAGATTTCGGACAAATTTTTTTTTTTCCGGTTGATACGAAAATCGGACCGGACCTGTTCGACTTGGACGAAATTCTGATTGGATCCGAATTATTCAGCCAAATTCACTATGCTTTTAAAGATACAATAAAATCAAAATTAGATAAATAAAAATAAGTGGAACCTTTTCCAGGGTCTAAATGAAGATGGTGGAACGGTATAAGGTGGAGCTTTAGCCTTATGGTACTGTAGATGAAGCATGGATATAGCTATTTGAAGGAAGAAGGAAGATTGAGGATGACTGGAGCAGGCAGGACCCAGTAGATATTAGACATACGACTTTTCTTAGATTAGAGTTAGACTACAAAACTGAGAAAGCCTGGAGCAGCCAGGGCTCATAGATATATGACTTTTCTTAGATTAGACTTAGACTACAAAACTGTAGAAGCCTGGAGAAGGCATGACTCATAGACATAGACTTTTCTTAGAGTTAGACTACAAAACTGAGGAAGCCTGGAGCAGGCAGGACTCATAGACATAAGACTTTTATTAGATTAGAGTTAGACTACAAAACTGTAGAAGCCTGGAGCAGGCAGGACTCAGTAGATAAATATATATGCCTTTTCTTAGATTAGAGTGAGAATACAAAACTGAGGAAGCCTGGAGCAGGCAGGACTCATAGACATATGACTTTTCTTAGATTAGAGTTAGACTACAAAACTGTAGAAGCCTGGAGAAGGCAGGACTCAGACATAGACTTTTCTTAGAGTTAGACTACAAAACTGAGGAAGCCTGGAGCAGGCAGGACTCATAGACATAAGACTTTTATTAGATTAGAGTAAGACTACAAAACTGTAGAAGCCTGGAGAAGGCAGGACTCATATACATACGACTTTTCTTAGATTAGAGTTGGACTACAAAATTGAGGAAGCCTGGAGCAGGCAGGACTCAGACATACGACTTTTCTTAGATTAGAGTTGGACTACAAAATTGAGGAAGCCTGGAGCAGGCAGGACTCAGACATACGACTTTTCTTAGATTAGAGTTGGACTACAAAATTGAGGAAGCCTGGAGCAGGCAGGACTCAGTAGATAGATAGACATATGACTTTTCTTTGATTAGAGTTAGACTACAAAACCGAGAAAGCCTGGAGCAGGCAGGACTCATAGACATATGACTTTTCTTAGATTAGAGTTAGACTAAAAAAATGAGGAAGCCTAGAGCAGCCAGGACTCAGATATATGACTTTTCTTAGATTAGACTTAGACTACAAAACTGAAGAAGCCTGGAGCAGGCAGGACCCTGTAGATAAATATATACGACTTTAGTTAGATTAGAGTTAGACTTCAAAAATGAAGAATGAGGGCACTATATTTCTACTAAATGTGGTGCGGGATGGAATTTTATATCGGGGTGTGACAGCCTCCATAAGTTTATGGAAGGGCTTCCCGTCCACCAAAATAAAAGTAGCACCCCAACGTCTATGAGCTGTGCAGTGAGGCGTGTGATTTTCCTGGCCTGCTGTCTGCACATCCCCTTGGAATGAAACCCACCAAAATCTTCAAGTGTTGTTTATGGGATGGGCTGTGACTGTCTGCTGCTCTTACTAGGACCCCCCTAGTCCTGCTGCCTACTGGTGGTGGGTGTGACACTGGTATATACAGTACTAGTACTGCCAACTTCTGCACTTATCAGCACAGACTTGTGGTAGTTGTTCAGGTGATGGTTCATCATGGTCAAATGACCCAATACCCGCCCACAGCTGACTTCCTTGCCACACAACTTACATTTTGATATCCAGCCATCGCCAACTGCCACAAAATGGTTCTACGCTTTGGATCGACGGATGACTCTGGAAGTTGGTGGAGAAGAAGAAACTGAGGTGACACTTTGTTCATCTTCACATGCTGGAGCAACCTCACTTTACTTTTTCATTCTACGTACAGTTACAGGGATACCAGTAGACCTAAAGATGGCAGCAGGGATGTTGGGACTGGAAATGGAGGAGGATTGTGGAGTAACAGTGGTACTGGTGGCGGAGACAGTAGCAGCTACTACCTGGCTGTGAGACTCAAATGGAACTGGGGAGGCAGGTGTTGAGTTGTCAATAGAAGACACAAGTGTAACTGGAGAAACAGGAGGAGTACTGTGGGAAGCAAACAAAAAAGTAAGCTCAGGGGAATAATCAAGGTTACTGGAAAAATCAGGCTCAGGGGACAAATCAAGCTTTGGAGACTTTGATCCCTCAGATTCCTCTTCTACCTCTTGTAT
This sequence comes from Rhinophrynus dorsalis, assembly GCA_037306005.1. Classification (NCBI taxonomy): domain Eukaryota; kingdom Metazoa; phylum Chordata; class Amphibia; order Anura; family Rhinophrynidae; genus Rhinophrynus; species Rhinophrynus dorsalis. The sequence goes on from CM074720.1 coordinate 45,186,463, forward strand.
ATTTTGCAAGGAGGAAACATCATCATCAGCAGCAGATTTTGTGGAAACCTGCTCAGTTCCCTCTTCTGCCTGGTGACTACCAAGAAATGGAAAACTATCTCCCTCAATAACATTTTCTGGAGTGGATATGCTCTCAGTGGCAGTGACAGTGGTGACAGGAAAAATGTTATCTAAATACTGCAATAATTTCCATTTGGGCTGCTTACACAGATGTTCACTATAAAAATCCCTCGTTGATACTGACCGCAGTGTCTGACCAGAACTGTTACCAACGCTAGGTGTCCCCAGGTTTATACAACTGGCTGTAGTGGAGGTGGTGACTAAACTGCCAGTGGCACTAGTCTTTGTGCAGGTGGTTCTGGGAGGATCATCATGAAAGAGCTGACGAGACACAGGTGATGGCTGCTTCGTGGTCTTAGAGGAGGAGCTGGACCTTTCTACCCTACTAGTAGAGGTAGAACGACCTGCAGTTCCCTTCTTATTTTTATTTTTTTGAATTCTGCTGTTGAGTCTGACTAGTACTAGTACTCTTCTTTGCCCTCCTGCTGCAGCTAGCTCTGTTTGAACCAACATCACTGTGGTGTTGTTGGTGGTTGCTGTGTCACTGCAGCTGGTACCAGGACGAGAAACATCAGGTTGTTCACTAGGACTCAAATCCATCACAGATAGGTAGGGAGTGTACTATAATAATTTGACAATTTTACAACCTGGCCGCACGACAACTGTCAGACTGGCTGTATCACTCTACAAATTTTTTACACACACTCGTAAGCTGAATTTTTAAATTTAACACTGGAACGATGATGGTCTTAATAGATAGAATTCCACACTTTATATAAATGACACATAAACAGTTACATTTTACAAACACATCAACAGTGGATCTCAGGCATTAATAATATCAAAGTATTTTTCCAGGAAGGATACATTGAGATTGTCTACTTCGGAAGAATAAAAGGCTTAGTTGACCTTGTTGGGATTAGAACCTGTGACCTTGCAATTTGAACAGATTCTACAGCTGGTGCCTTAACCAACTGAGCGATCTCACCAGGATTCATATTAGATTGTGCAGGAAAAAGTAGGTAGAAATCTTTGACAACATTATTACAATTAAAGGAATCCAGCTCAAACACTGAATATGAAGACATGTATTAAGTTAATGTATTAATGTATTAAGCCTTATGGTATAGTATGTTGAAACAAAGCTGAAACACTTTAACAAGCTCAATATATGCACTCACATTTCGGGTGTGTAATTGGTTTCCCAAATGACAATGTACACTTGTGGAGGATATTAACTCTGCCCCCACACAGATGAAAGGCTGGACAAAGCTTGATCCCCCATCCACCACAATCTACACACTGGGCTTTAAAGAAAGAAACACAAGAGAAATGAGAGGAGAGCTACACTGGTTCAGAAGATGTAGATATAAAATATGTTTCTTGATATAACAATATTGTACTTACAGCAAGAATCAAACCGGGTCCAAAGCTTTGAACACCGGTGTTGTAAGCCAGTGGGGTAGATAAGCACTGGTTCTCCCCGCAATGGAACCTCACGAGTGTGCAAACTCCAGTATAAACCATTTGTTCACCATATGGATAAAGAGATGAATATACTAACAGCAGACCAAAAAATGATGTAAAAGTAACAACTTTATTTAAAATTCTTTAAAATCCCTCAACATGCTTCGTGGCCTTAGAGCCACTTCTTTAGGAGGTCACAAAAAAAAATGGTCTGCTACATGTTCCAAATCATTTTATGTCGGAAGTCCGACAGGAAACTCGTCCCGATTGGCACCAGGAGATTCAAAAGAACCAGTCAAGGCAATCAGTCACGGCGGGGCCAATCCTACTTCACAACTTACAAATCCATTCATACATTACAACTTCTACATATGTTTTCACCCAAAGGGCTAATATAAACAACCATTTAACCCCTTAACCCCTTAAGGACCGGCTGCGCACGCACACGATGGTTACTTAAGGAACACTGAGCATTTTTTTTTAACCCATCGGATTACGGACTCCCTGAATGGCACGCAGCCGCGTAGGGAGCCCGTAATTCCATGACGTACATGTACGTCCTTGGTCCTTTAGGGACCGTCATCCTCAAGACGTACATGTACGTCATGGGTCATTAAGGGGTTAAGATCTACTTATATATCTCAACATGATGGTGTGAGTCCACGTGTATGACACCACCGGAGGACTTATACAAGATCCATACATGAGTCCCACATGTGGACATAACAACATCCATGGGGAAAACAAAAAACTTAAAATAATAATCAAATAAATATTTTATAAACAACATGCAAATATACATGGTGTAACTATAAATAAAAATAGAATATAGTAAAAATCATTAATCTTTCAAAATTCTTGCTGTGAGTACCATATTGTTATATCAAGGAAATTATATTGTAGCTACATGTTTTGAACCAGTGTAGCTCTCCTCACATTAGGATGATAGCATTCTTATAACTACCAAGTATGTAGCCACTCATGTCTAGCACTAAATTCAGGGACTGAGCGAGTAACGTGATGGTGTTTTAATCGGTTCTGGAATCTTGCATTTATTCCTATAAGTCACCAGGAATATTCACTAGAATAAAACGGAAACTTTGATTTAGTTTACTGCTGCACATTGCTTTTAAGTAGTAGGAGATACAATGTTTTCATTTCTGACCCAATATACACTCTGGAATTGAGCATGACTATTTGGGGATAATGATTCCTATTCCTGGATTAATTCATGCATAATTAATTTACTTGCCCTTAATATTCTATCCAGTAAACTATTGAACTTAGGGGCTCTGAAGCTTAACCCTAGTCCACTACTTTCACTAAACTGTAAAACTAATCAAAACTAAGAAGCAACCTCCTATAAAGTAATCACTGGCATGTATGAATATTGTAGTCCTACCTAAGCAGGGGTACAATGCAGAGTCCAAGCAACTATGACCTTGACATTACTTTTTATTCATGGTACATACTGTCACTGCCAGGAGACACTAGTTAGGGACTTGTCAAGACAAATAAAGAAAATATAAAAACGTGGGGGTCTACACATACGTAGTTTGGCAAATTTGAGTTTTGTTTGGGTGGCAGTAAATTACTCATGAATATAAGTGGAATTCTAAACTAGCATAGAGTAATTTATCTTCCAAACAAGACTTTGGAAACAGAAATATAATCAAGGGTGGTATTTCTAACATTGTCCTCTAAGTAAGGCTGCGACAAATTTGTTTTTAGTCATTTTACTTTTTCATTAATAAAATAAAGACAAATTGTAAGTAATGAAAACATTGTTTTGCAGAAATCTATTTAATAGTCTCCAAGTTCTTGGTCAATGTTGGAATGTTTTCTGTAATTATTGCTTCATCTGATTGAATTGTCAAATTCCCTACAGGATAGCCATTATCCCTGACAACTTTGAAGAATCAATTCTAAATCAAAGACAGACGTTCTTTATTCTTCTATCAGAAATTTGTTTAAATGTTAGAAGATGTTAGATGGAAGAGAATTGAGGGAGAATGAACAAAAGACAGAAGGAATGAGGAAAATGGAGAATATGGGTGGAAAGAGAGCAGATATGGACAAACAGCAGATGATAAAAATAGCAGAGAGAATATGCAGGAGTAAAGAGAGAAGATTTGGATATTGGGATGAGACTAAAGGAAAAATGATAGAAGAAAAGAACAAAGTGATGCGATAGGGAGAAAAAACAAGGATGTAGAGAAATAAGAGAAACAATGTGAAATGAGAGTAAAAGAAATGTGGAAAAAATGGGAGCGAAGTAGATCTACGAAGAGAGAAATGGATGGATGGAGAAGACAGAAAAGTGAAAGAATGCAGGCAGAGGAGACAAGATGGTTGGAATTGAGGAAGGAAAATGTATGAAGAAAGTAGAGATAATGAAGACTGAATCAAGAAAGGTTTTTTTTAAAGTAAATAAATGGGAATCAAAAGGCCCACCTCCAACCCCCAAAAATGAAGAATATTATTGTTAAAGGCTCCATGACACAGTCCACAAGAACTGGCACATTCCCTTTTGCAAGATAAAGAAGCAGGACATTTCCATACATCTTATACATGGAAAAGATGCCAATACCAGGTTAACAGGACTTTGTGATTAAAGGTTCCTTCGCCTGCTCCTAATCAAAATGTGGTATATCCCGTAACGTGTCCACAATACTGCATACGAGTATACTGCATTGGGGACACTGGACATACATTAAGGAAGATGATGCAATGAATTGTACACCTCTTTTGTCCTTAAAGAGTTAAATGAAAGAAAGGTTGACACCCCAGTGAGCCAACACTTTTGCTAAGCACACAGAAAGTAAACATTTGCAAAGTAAGAGAATGAAATCTGGAAATTTACACTATGGTCATATTTGAGGCACTAAAAACAGGCCTGGACCAGTGGATGATTTTAATGTACGTTTATGAAATATATAGAAAATGCTTTGATGCTGTACTTTACATAATGAGATTTGAGACCCTACTCATTTCACATCACAATTTTTGCAGTCCGTATGATCAATTAGTTCATTTCTATTTTTTCTTCTTTAGTTTGAAAAAAACTTTATTAAGGTCTCAGTGAAAGAGAATAGCCTGATGCAAGAGTTCATCAAGGTATAACTTAAATAATCTATGGGACAAATGTAAAAAGATAATAAAGCAATTATATTTACAAAATGTAATCAACTCTATAGATGAAATCAAACAGAAAGAAAAGGGAAAACAATGGTAGTTAGTTGACCATGAAAGCAGGAAAATCAAACAATGCACCTGTAACAGACCCAGCTGTCATTTATTGTACCATTTATTTTGTCTGTATTTCAAGAATTCTGTAAGTTCAAATAGGCATAATGTTTGCACTGTCTATGTTGCATAGGGAAGGAGTTTAGGGGAGAACCTGTAGCAGGAAGTGAAAGTAACAGGATATCCTGAGAGATACAGCTCACAGCAGTAAGGAAAGAGGGAAACATAGCAATGATGTGCATTTGTAGAGTTCTTGCATAAGTACAAAATTTACTAGTTTATTAAGCAAACCCTCCCTGGATAAGGCATAAGGTCAGTATATTAGTTATTTTTACTGTTTGTGTGAATAATAATGCAGTAGATAGACAGAGTTTATGGATGAGATATTAATGTGTATATTTCTGTACTTTTGTTCAGCTCTTACGGTGAATTTTTGGAGTTAAAGGAATAGAGTTCAATAAAACTTCATAAGCCTTCAGTAAAGTTTGGCCATCATTTGGGAAGGGTCTGCTACAGTACCACTATCCTAGCAGCACAGAGTGCTCCGTATATACTATATTTTTTATATCAAATCTTCTTTTATGTTATATCACTATTAGTGTTGAGCGAGCACCACGATGCTCGGGTGCTCGGGTGCTCTGACCGAGCACCCCCTGAGGCTCGAGTGCTCGGCCGAGCACCCGAGCCCCCTTGGAATGAATGGGGCGACACCATGCACCCCCTGCTCTGATGAGGGGAGGGTGCCTGGTCAATGCCCCCTTCATCTCCGCTATGCCCCCTTCATCTCCGAATGCCCCCTTCAGCTCCGCAATGTCCCCCTTCAGCTCCGCTATGCCCGTCTTCCACAATGTGCCCCTTCATCTCCGCTATGCCCCTTTTCCACAATGTGCCCCTTCATCTCCGCTATGCCCCTCTTCCACAATGTCCCCCTTCATCTCCTCTATGCCATAGAGGAGATGAAGGGGGACATTGTGGAAGAGGGGCATAGCGGAGATGAAGGGGCACATTGTGGAAGAGGGGCATAGCGGAGATGAAGGGGCACATTGTGGAAGACGGGCATAGCGGAGATGAAGGGGGACATTGTGGAAGAGGGGCATAGAGTCTATGCCCCTCTTCCACAATGTCCCCCTTCATCTCCGCAATGCCCCCTTCATCTCCGCAATGCCCCCGTACCTCCAGTCCCTGGTGGTCCAGCGGAGCTTCTTCGGATCTGTGCCTCTTCCGGCACAGATCCCCGCCACCCGAACATGTCGGGCGAGCACATGGCGGTACTCGACGAGTACCGCCATGTGCCGAGCAGAGCGATGCTCGAGCCGATCCGAGCATCGGCTGAGCACACTCGCTCATCACTAATCACTATTCCTGCTTTCTCGGGCCCAGACCAAAATCTTTGTGGAATCATATCTAAGTAGCTCTGTATCAGAAACATAGAATTTGAGGCAGGTAAGAACCTTTCAGCCCATTTAGTATGCGCATTTATATAAGAATTCAGTTCTCATATGGAACACGTATCATTGTGGCATTTGTATATAGATGATATACATATTATATGGACAGGCAATTAAGAGAAATTTCACATTGACAGACACGTAGGGCTAGATTCTATTGCAGGAGATAAATGTTAACATCCTTTTATCAAACATTTTCCTATTGAAGTCTATGGGGAAAACTGGAAATAAAAACAGAGATAAAATTAGCACCTGCAATAGCCCATGATGTCCTTTCTGCATATTACTATTAAACAGGGATCTAACAGTTTAATAGAAACCACAATATATCGCAAAGAAACAGCCACAAATAGCTTATTGCTGATGAGTAGTAACCATCCATACCAATTAAAAAAGTATTCCTGTTGGACAATATCTAAAACTAGGAATATTATGCACTATCGTCTCAGAATTTTAAGGAACATAGATACAGTAACAAAACCTTAAAAAGGGCATACCAAAGAGCTCTATTTGCAGATAGGAAAGAATTGTTGCAACCTATAAACAAAAATTGAAACAATTCCAAACAAATTTGCTTCACTGGAACTTTTGATGCTGGACATTGTACAGTCACCAATGTTCTAAATATATTGGAGTATATTGACTGAAGATAACATTTTTAAAACTATTCGAGTGTTGATTAAAATATAGTGCATGTGAACAAATCTGATGTTTCACACAGTCCAAATAAAATAAAACTACAATTAAGCAGGGGAGCAGTGTCACAGAGACTCAAATACTGACTCAGACAAGTACAGTAAGATCAACACCACTTTATTAATGAAAATGTACAGATAAGCACTTTACCAACCCTTCCTAGGGTCAGGCGTGAGGACAGTGCTACAGTCCACTGCCCAGGAGCTGAACACTGAACTTAGCCTGCACTACTAGAACTCGGTAATGCAGAATAGGAGAGAACCTAGCTACGGTTCCCGCAGCCTACCCAAGATGGAGAGAGGGTGGCTGGGAGGCAGCACACACTACCCTAGAATGTTAGAGCCCACAGCAGATAAGCGATACCCTAGAACGCTAGGGTTTCAAGCAGATAGGTGTTACCCTAAAATGCTAGGGTCCAAGGCCAATACACACAGTAAGCACCTAGAGTGTTGTCAAGGCTTAGAATGCAGCACACTAACCCAATGCCACACTGTCACGGTTTTCAAGACACACAGACCAGTGGGTGAAAATAAAAATGCAATTTTATTAAGAACAAAATAAATGACAGAGAACGCCCCCTATGGATAGCACTGCATAATAGCAGAAAGGCAATAGTATGCACAGTATACAATAATTTAGAACAAAATACTGGCAATTGACAGGCACTGAGTACTGATATACAAAGGGTTAATGGGTTGTTTGGCACGCCCAAGGTGTTAAAGGTGGAGAATGGTGGAGAAGACTCAACACCAACAGTCTGTAATAATGAAGAAATTGTCCAGCAAAGAGAAACCTGCCACCCATCCTGCTGTACTTGAATGGTAGCCCCCACGGGAGTATGAGCAGAGTGAGTAGACTGCCGGAGCTAGAGCAAATAGCCCCCACGGGCGTAACGGGGACAACTGAGTTACCGGAGCTGGAACCACTAGCCCCCACGGGCATTGTGGTTGGAACTGGATTGCAAGAGCTTGGACCAATAGCCCCACGGGTGTTACGGAGACAACTTTGTTACCAGAGCTTGAGCCTATAACCCAAACGTGCGTAATGGAAGGAGCTGGATTGCAAGAGCTTGAGCCAATAGCCCCCTCGGGCATAATAGTAGAGACTGAATTGCAAGAGCTTGGACCAATAGCCCCCACGGGCGTAACCACAGAGACGTGCACAGAAGCAGCCAGAGCCGTGCGCCACCGGGCGTGGTAATGAGCTACACCGGACTGCAAGGAGAGGAACGGCTCAGCACACAGCAACTCTCTGTATAGACTGAAAGCCCAGCACCGGGACACAGCTCTGCACGGGTTAACGGCTCGATAGTTGGAACACAGCTCTGCACTTGTTAACAGCTCGATAGTTAGAACACAGCTCTGCACGGGTTAACAGCTCGATAGTTGGAACACAACTCTGCACGGACAGATAGCTCGGTAGTTAGGACACAGCTCTGCATGGGTTAACAGCTTGACAATAGAAACACAGCTCAGCAGTAAGCGGCTCAGTGGTAGGAATCAGCCCAGCACGGAGCCGCACTGAACAGCAAGTGGCACAGTCACAATGTCAGGAAAGGAGACCGGCCGCAGTAACTGGAACAGGTCACGGAGCAGGAACGTCAGCAAGCCAGGTCGAATCACGGAGCAGGTTCTCAGACAAGCCGAATCAGGAAACGAGCAGGAACGTCAGCCAGGCCGGGTCAAATCACGGAGCAGGAACACAGGATCGTAGTCAGAGATAGCCAAGTCAGTACACCGGAGATCAGGAACGCAGGAACACAGCACAGCAAAACTGGCTCAGGAACACCACGAAAGGGCAAATGACAGGTGCCACTAGCCCAGAATAAAAAGGTCACCAGGGGCGGGCCAAACAGGCTCAACCAATCGGAGCACAGCACAAGTGAGAGTGACAGCAAGAGAAGCTGCACCGTGATACACACAGAGAGGTAGAGACCAGTCCCAAGTACCTGCATGGAGAGTGAGTCAGACAGGCCCAAGGTACATACACAAGAAGAGACGGACAAGGTCAAGGTCATACATGGATCAGGTAATCAGGCAGACCAGGGTACATAGACGGAGCGGGTAGTCAGGCCAGGCCAAGGTTCGTAAACAGAGCAGGTAGTCAGACAACACCAAGGTTCATACACAGAGCTGAATCAGCAGCCAAGCAAGGGCCACAACAGAGAGCGGAATACTATAAGCTAACACACTGGTACACCATAAAAGGGCACTGAAGTTTAGTCTTCAGGCCACATATAAGGCCAATGGAGAAGGCGGAACATCAATCGGCCAATTAGTGATGAAGGTACAAAATAGCGAGCGCAAAGTCAGTGACGCAGGCCCACTGCAAAGAGGCCAGCAGTCAGGCAGAGACCAACCATACTGCTGCTCATCCATCAGTGGGGACAAGATAGGTAATGAAACAGACAGGCAAAAATCACGGGCACTGTGATAAGAATCACTGTGTTCAATTTGGCTTAGTTTGAAGACATGAATCTAAGTTCAGTTATGATAGTATTGCCATTAAACCATCTGACAAAAGTGGATATATCATGATTATGACAGCGGACTATGACTGTAAACGTCTACTTAGTGATAAAAACTGCTATAATCTATTTAAATAAGATCCTACAGAGAAATTTGTCAGTGATCTTAAAATAATTCTGCATGATTGATTATAATTATTGACATATCACTAAACCCATTTTATACAATTCTTAAGATACATAAAAATCCAGACAAACCTCCTGGTAGACCAGTTGTATCGGGTATTGGTAATCTAACAGAAAAATGTAGCAATTATGTCTCTAAGGAGACTGGTGGTTACATTACCATCTTATGCTAAGACTGAAGGCATTGGTCTGGAGGACTCTCACTTCCAAGATAGTCTTGATGTTGAGTCACTTTGCACAAGCAAAAGACATGAAAGTGGACTTAAGGCAGTATAGTACTTCATTTCCACCAGAGTTAAACCATTTATATTGCATGTCTTTGTTTTGAAATTATTGGAATTCATCTTAACTCATAATTATTTCATCTTTGAAAGTATTAACATCAGAAGCAAGGGACAGATGGGGAGTACTTGTGCCCCCACGTACACCAACCTGTATTTAGGGTGGTGGAACACGTATCAGTATGTCATTGGTATTCAGATGATATACTAATGATATGGACAGGCAGTGAAGAGAAATGTTATGACTTTATTAGACCTGTTAAATGTAATAAATGTAACATGAAAGTCACCAGTCACACTGACAGACAAATGATGCCCTTTTTTGATATTACTATCAAACTGGGTTCTAATAGAAACCACACTGTAATGCAAAGAAACAGCCACAAATAGCCTATTGCTGGTGAGTAGTAGCCATCCATAAAAAAAGTATTCCTGTTGGCCAATATCTAAGACTATGCAGATTATGCCTACGGTCTCAGATTTTAAGCAAACAAATTAAAACAACATTTTAAGGATCATGGATACAGTAACAAAACCTGAAAAAGGGAATACCGAAGAGCTCTATTTGCAGATAGGGAAGAATCATTGAACCCTATAGGCAATAACAATTCAAAAGAAATTTGCTGCAGTGGAACTTTTGATGATGAACGTCGTACTGTCACCATTGTTCTATGAAAATATTGGAGTATATTGACTGAAGATCACTTTTCAAACAGAGACTGCCCATATATAAATGTAGTCTCTGTTCAGATTCCCTCAGTGTGGAATGGGCATCGGCCTGTGAGGGACAGGAAGGGGGGACTGCGCCACACATTCCTGTCTCTGCCTTAATACGGAACCACTGCCTTCATACGGAACCACCCCCAGTGTAGACTCCTTAAATACTGATCAGCCCGGCGGCTGCTTAATTTAATATCCCCTGATAAAGCTCCCTGTTAGTGTAGTGAAACGCCTAGGGAATCTGGGACTGTACTGCAGGAATATCCGTATAGGCAGTAACAGACTTTTGAGATACTTATAATATCATCTTACTTCATGATCATGTCTTGGAGCTGATATTCACCTGGCTCTTTTTCCTATTACTTCTGATGTGACTTAGTGTGGTAGTACCAGGCAAGGTGATCCAAGCCCAGGAGGGTAATCTGAAGTGCTTATCACTCATGAACGAGCTTTAGGGGCTTTTACCTGTCTTCTATCACCTTCTTTTGAGACACCTTTTCTTGGGCTGTTTCTTTTCCACATCAGCATACTGGATATCCATACCAACTCACTCTATTCAGACACTGAGTATCAAAATCATGACTATGCCATATTGAGCACAGTGACTGCACCCCAGCTTACTTTATTTTGACTGTGTGTAACATCAGATCTGTTCACACACTCTATATTTTATTCAACACTCGAATAGTTTTAATGATATTAGTAAATGTTAAGTTTTAACCAGTGTGACACCACAAGGCTACTCCTCTTTAGCACTGAGCGTGTTAAAGGCAACATTTAGCACAGCCAAATACACTTCATCAGCTGTATCTAATTGGGCTGCAAATGTCTTTTTGGTTTTGGGAAGTGTAAGGAGTAATAGGATGGAGCCTATGGAGGAGAGGAAGGAACGTATAGAGAGTTAGAGGGAGTTAGAGGGCATGTGCTGTATGCAGAGGTGAGATCCTTTTAAAAGCTATGAATGATATGATCCTTCTGAAACAGAAAGGTAAATGTATAAAATGAGGACAGAGCATGATCTGTGTAAGAGTATACTTTTGTTATCTGAATGTCTGCACTAGTGATTATGTAAAGAGGCATTAATATATGCTGGTGTAAAAGACACAAGTCCATCAAGTAAAACCTTTGCCTCATAACCCAGAGAAATGAGAATTATATAGCTTTCCTGCAGCCAAATAAGTTTGTCTTTATCAGGGCTTCCTGTATTGCCTACTAATACACAGTATAACCCTGTATGTTCCCTTTTGAAATAAATGTATCTAATCTTCTCTTAAAGTGTTAGTAATGTCTAAAAAAAACTTTTTTGCATTTGGAAGAGCTTAAAAAGTTGATCTAAATGCAAAAAAACGTATCTCTCAAACCGCTATGGTTTAAGAGATACGGGCGTTTAAAGTTTGATCTCTCCTACTGACAACTGTAAAGCTGTCAGCAGGAGATCTGTGTCGGTCGACACGGAGGCGCTTGAGAAGTGCCGGGATCTCCTTTCTTACACGGAATCCCTTCATTGGAATGGTCTAAAACATGTGTCTGGTGTTCAGGCACACGTTTTAGATATATATATATATATATATATATTGTAGAGCTTTTCCCGTTGAGTAAAATAAGGGGACTCCTACTGCTGAGAGATGCATATTTCCAGCTGTATTACAGTTTAAACCTGTGTTTTTTTTACATTAGCAATGCCCTCTAGTGCTCAAATTCCAGTTAGTTATTCTGTTACATTCTAATGGAGAGGAAAGTCAGTGACTTACAGTTCTCCATAGAATGTGATAGAAACTGCTGAGTCACTTCCTGTCAGAACTTCCAGGAAGTAAACGCACAGTAAATTCACTTCCTGGTTATTTGAACTGTTATAAATGTTGAATAAAACAACTGACAGCGGTGGGTGTGACCTTGTTTTACTAAGCAGGAAAAAACTCTATAACATAAATGTTTTCATAAACATACCTCTCAAGTGTCCCTCTTTAGGAGGGACAGACCCTCTTTCAGACCCAAATCCCTCTGTCCCTCTTTCCCACCCTGATGTCCCTCTTTTTAGGAAATCAGACTGATTATATGTATATAAGTGTATCACATCGCTCCACAGCAAAAAATCTCACATTAATGTGTGTTTAAACTTCAGTATGTGTTTATAAATTAGCCTGTGTAAAAAAAATAACTTTTATTTTAATTATTCAAGTACACAAAGAGGTGTCAATAGGTCATGAAATTACCTAAAAATTATTGGTAATGCCCCACCCTCCAGACACCCCCCCAGAAACACCCCTTAAAACACAAGTGTCCCTCTTTGGAGATTTGAAATGTTGGGAGGTCTGCATAAAAAAAATGTACTGCTCTTTTAAATCCTGGCCTGTTAGTGGCTCTTGTGGATTGAACTTGGACAGCCCTCATCTAATGCATCAAAGAAAATAAGAGCAATTCTGGGGCAAACAAACTACACCAAATCCTCAATGATTTAAATTAGGCTTTTAACCCTTTGGATGCTACTGAGGTCTCCAACTCATTGAGCCACAATCAGTTGGAGACCTCACTAACAGTCAAGGGGTTAAAAGTCCCATTTAGATCAATGGTAAGTTTTATTTTCTCCCCTTTGGTACAAGATGGTTTGCTCCAGAGTAGCCCCTCTTTTCTTTGATGCGTAAAACCTTAGGTTTCATTCCAGAAGTCCCGGGATAAATGGAAAGCAAACATTCTCTAGTCCTAAAATACCACATTTGTTAAATTTAAGTTAAGAAAGAAAACATTTAAAAGCCCAAATAGTGGTATGGGGAAGGAAGGAAAGAAAGTGTGTTTTTTTGTGCTCAATATAATACAGATGGTTTACAGAGCACTCTAATTGAATAACGAGCACAGGGGCATTAACATTTTTAATATAACTGAAGAAGAGAAAAAAAAAGAACATTTGATGCATTAATTACCATTCCAATTGATCCAAAAAGTAACTGGCATCTTTTTTGTTTTACTATTTAGTTGGATAAAAGGGTCTACCACCAAAAAGAACTAACCACATTAAAGTTATTGGCTTGAAAAATATTGTTTTGTATAATTTCATTATTTATAATGTAGAAATGGAAGCAAGGTTCAATTACACCCATTGGAACAGAACAAATGAACAAAGCTTCTGCACAAGAAGACATTATGAGAATAGTAAATGTTTTTATGAAATCCTATATGTTATTGGGTTATAACTGTTTAAACTTTAACAAAGTGATGAAGCTGTTACTATCATATTCTCTGGGAAACTGCAGTCAGTGACTCACACCTCACCTAGAATATAACAGATTAACTATCAGAACATCAGGCAAACTGTAGGTAAACTGTGAGGGCAGTAGAGGGCACTGGTGATGCAAAAAAAAAAGTTTTAACTTTAAGAACTTGGAAAGAATTTATTATTCGGCAGTGGGAGAGCCCAAGTTTTACTCAGTAGGAAAAGCCTTACAATATATATATATATATATATATATATATATATATATATATATATACTAGCAATGTGGGACGGCGTTGCCCGTCAGGATATATAGGGAATTAATGCACACACACGGATGCGAGACAAACACAGAGACACACACGCAAATGCACACGCATGCACTGAGATGCTTAAAGAGCGACAGTCATACACACATACATGCAGACACATAGAGTGTGATACAGACATGCAACACACACAGTGAGAAACACACAGGCACACACAGAGACACACACACACAGAAGTGAGTCATAAGGGGTTGACTTATGTTTCATTGTAATGAGTTTGTGTTTGTACTTATGCCTCCACTGTGGCATTCATTCATATAGTTGAAATGCATGTGGTAATTGCACATACTATGGTGGAAGGTGGATCGTGCTGGCTCCCGGGATGTGAGTGACTGGCATTCATTCATGTAATTGAAATGCGTGTGGTAATTGCACATACTATGGTGGAAGGTGGATCATGCTAGCTCCCGGGGTGTGAGTGACAGTGAGACTATGGTGGAAGGTGGATCGTGCTGGCTCCCGGGGTGTGATTACGTGTGAGTGATTGCGTTTGAGTGCGAGATTGAGTGATTGCGTGTGAGTGATTGAGTGTGTTAGTGAGTGTGTGATTGAGTGAGAGTGTGTGATTGAGTGAGGGTAAGAGTGTGATTGAGGGTAAGAGTGTGATTGAGTGTGACTGCGAGACTGTAAGTGTGAGAATGTGATTGAGTGTGAGACTGTGAGAGCGTGAGACTGAGAGTGTGATTGAATGTGAGAGAGACTGTGTGAGAGTGTGAGTGTGATTGAGAGAGAGTGTGATTGAGTGATTGAGAGTGTGTGAGTATGACTGAGTGAGACTGTGAGAATGTGATTGAGTGAGACTGTGTGAGTGTGATTGAGTGTGTGAGTGATTGGGTGTGAGACTGTGAGAGTGTGAGAGACTTTGAGAGTGTGAGAGACTTTGAGAGCGTGAGAGACTGTGAGAGTGAGACAGACTGTGAGACTGAGAGTGAGAGAGACTGTGAGACTGAGAGTGAGAGAGACTGTGAGAGACTGAGAGTGTGAGAGACTGTGAGACTGAGAGTGTGAGAGACTGTAAGACTGAGAGTGTGAGAGACTGTAAGACTGAGAGTGTGAGAGACTGTGAGACAGAGTGTGAGAGACTGTGACACAGAGAGTGTGAGACTGTGAGAGAGACTGTGAGAGTGAGAGTGTGAGAGAGAGACACTGTGAGAGTGAGAGTGTGAGAGAGAGAGACACTGTGAGAGTGAGAGAGTGTGACACTGTGTGAGACTGTGAGACTGTGTGAGAGTGTGAGAGTGTGACACTGTGTGAGACTGTGTGAGACTGTGAGAGCGTGAGACTGTGTGAGAGCGTGTGAGAGAGTGTGAGACTGTGAGAGTGTGAGACTGTGTGAGAGCGTGTGAGAGAGTGTGAGAGAGACTGTGAGAGAGTGTGAGAGTGAGAGAGAGACTGTGTGAGAGAGAGTGTGACAGTGTGAGAGACTGTGAGAGACTGTGAGAGAGTGTGAGACTGTGAGAGTGTGAGAGACTGTGAGAGAGTGTGAGACTGTGTGACAGTGAGACTGCGATAGTGTGAGACTGAGTGTGAGACTGTGTGAGAGTGTGAGACTGTGTGACAGTGAGACTGCGATAGTGTGAGACTGAGTGTGAGACTGTGTGAGAGTGTGTGACAGTGAGACTGCGATAGTGTGAGACTGAGTGTGAAACTGTGTGAGAGTGTGAGACTGTGTGAGAGTGTGAGACTGTGAGACTGTGTGAGAGTGTGAGACTGTGTGAGAGTGTGAGACTGTGTGACAGTGAGACTGCGATAGTGTGAGACTGAGTGTGAGACTGTGTGAGAGTGTGAGACTGTGTGACAGTGTGAGACTGTGTGACAGTGAGACTGCGATAGTGTGAGACTGTGTGAAAGTGTGAGACTGTGTGGGACTGTGTGGGACTGTGTGAGACTGTGTGAGACTGTGAGGGACTGTGAGGGACTGTGAGGGACTGTGTGAGACTGTGAGGGACTGTGTGAGACTGTGAGGGACTGTGTGAGACTGTGTGAGACTGTGAGGGACTGTGTGAGACTGCGAGAGAGACTGTGTGAGACTGCGAGAGAGACTGCGCGAGACTGCGAGTGCGCGGGACTGCGAGTGCGAGGGACTGCGAGTGCGAGGGACTGCGAGTGCGAGGGACTGAGAGTGCGAGGGACTGAGAGTCTGCGTGTATGGGACTGAGAGACTGAATGTGTGCTTTGCAATGTGTTGCTTACCCCTCTGGCACTCAAAGGGTTAAGTTGAGCTAACATAGCAATATAACACACTGTGGCTCTTCAGTTGAGGCAATGTAACAATATGCTGATGGATCAAATAGAAAGTGGTGTTTGAGGCTTGCCCTCTGTAATATACAGCAAAGCATCTCTCTCCCTTTAAGGAGAAAGGGTGGGAATCAGGAAGCAGGAAGTGGAGGAGTGACAGTTGAGACAGTGAGGTGACTGAAGAGATGATGAGTTAAATAAGAGTTGCAATTAAGTTTGTATTTTATGGGAACATTACACCCTCATACTGAAACAGAGTGTATGGAGGGTTACAGTTATCTGTGGGAGGTGAAACAGTGTGTTTGTGGGGTCATGATCCTGAGTGAGAGTGAGTGGACCGGGAGAAGTTACTGATATCCCTACCTCAGGAGCGAGTGGCAGTTATATATTTTTTTTTTTTGTCAGTTGGATACTGGTGGGTGGGCTGGAGGGGGCAGGCCAATTCCCTGTATGATAAACACGCCCCCATTGAATCACCCAATGAGAGCAGTAAAGTCCCCATTCAATCACCCAATAGGAGTTGTGTCTCCTAATGAGACATAAATTATGTAATTAGACATTCTGTTCAATGCGAGTTTCTTTTCTGAGGAGACATAAATTATGTTCTGTGTGTGGGGTACCATAAATTATGCAATGAGGCTTATTCTTTTATATATATATAGATATATAAAGATTGAAAAGACGCACTCACGATATTCTAGGTCAATGCCTGGGTGCAGTATATGCAGATGATCATAATAGGTGAAAATCATCACTCTCAGGAATTTCTTTTAAAGTGAAAAAAGTTTATTAAACAGATCAACGTTTCGATCCCCACGGGATCTTTTTCAAGATCGATCTTGAAACGTTGATCTGTTTAATAAACTTTTTTCACTTTAAAGGGATAGTAATACTTCGTTTTAACTTTATTTTATTTTGTAGGCATTAAAAAAACATGAAGAATGATATAAGTCTTATCTCTCAAACCTTTATGGTTTAAGAGATATTCACTAGTGATGAGCGAGCATGCTCGGCCGAAGCTCGGTTCGGCTCGAGCATCGCTCTGCTCGGCACATGGCGGTACTCGTACGAGTACCGCATGTGCTCGCCCGCCATGTTCGGGTCTCCTCCCCGCACGTTTCGCAGCTGCTGCGCAGCCAATAAACGTGCGGGGAGGCTCTGACATCAGTGTAATGCCAGCAGCCATGTTGGCTGCTGGCATTACACTGATTGGCTGGCCAGAACCCGTGATCGGGTGCTGTATAGCACCCGACGTGCGAGTTCGGCTCATTCTTAGCCAGGGAGAGATGCGCTTAGGCAGGGAAAGTCAGTGTAGGGAGAATAAAATTGTTGAAACTCTTCCAAGATCCAAAAGTCCTTTTTAGGACTGTTGTGTGTGGGGGCAGCATTTATATTTTGTTTGGGGGGGCACAATTTCCTTTTTTTTGTGGGGGGGATATTTGTAAGGTGACATATAATACTAGATGCACAGGAAGTCAGTGTAGGGAGAATAAAATTGTTGAAACTCTTTCAAGACCCAAAAGTCCTTTTTAGGACTGTTGTGTGTGGGGGCAGCATTTAATTTTTTTTGGGGGTGGCAGAATTTCATTTTTTTGTGGGGGGGGACATGTTCTAAGGTGACATTGTACTAGGTGCACAGGGACAAATATTTCACAGTGCAGTGACAAGCTGACATATTCTGTTAGGTGCACAGGGCCAATGATTTTACAACGCAGCGACAAAAAGGGCCATTTTAAACGTGTGCCTAGCCATAGATTATTGTCACATTCTGTTTAGTGTGCAAATTCACAAATTAACGTCACATATTCCGTTCACTGTGCCTAGCCGCAGATTAGCGTCACATTCTGTTTCGTGTGCCTAGCCGCAGATTAGCGTCACATTCTGTTTCGTGTGCCTAGCCGCAGATTAGCGTCACATATTGTTTAGTGTGCCTAGCCGCAGATTAACGTCACATATTGTTTAGTGTGCCTAGCCGCAGATTAGCTTCACATATTGTTTAGTGTGCCTAGCCGCAGATTAGCGTCACATTCTGTTTCGTGTGCCTAGCCGCAGATTACCGGCATATATTCCGTTTAATATGAAGAAGGCGGGTAAAAAGGGACGGGGAAGTGGACGTGATCCTGATAGTTCATGGCGCGGGTCAGGACACGTAGAAACTGTGCCTGGTGCCAGAGCACAAGAAAGAAAGACATCCACCATACCTAGCTTCATGTCTCAGTTTACAGGGCGTCGCAGGACATCACTCTCGAGGTCAGACCACTGCGAACAGGTGGTCGGTTGGATTTCAGCTGATACTGCTTCCAGTCGGTTAAGCACCACCCTGTCTTCCACCAAGTCCATTCTAACTAGCCAAGAGTCTGGTCAACATAATCCTCACCCTGATCATCCTTCCTCCCACCATAGAGGGTCTGGCCAAAGAAGTGATCCCACACAATCCTTGATTTGAACCTCTCTCCAAGCACGCTTGCAGAGGAATATGAGATCTTGTGCCCTGATTCACAACCTCTAGAGGGTACCCAATCACAAGAAGATGACAGAGGGGAACGGCATTTAAGGTCAAAGGAAGTGGATGATGATGATGAGACACAGTTGCCATCAAATCAACCACAATTACTGTCTCAAGACCTTGATGAGGAGGATGATACACAGTTGTCAATGACTGAGGATGTGGTGGGATCAAGAAATGAGGAGGATGATCAGAGTGAGGAAGTGGAGGAGGACTTGGTGGACGATGAGGTCACTGACCCCACCTGGGAAGGTGGAAAGCCGAGCGATGACAGCAGTCCTGAGGGTGAGCCATCTGCAGCACCGCAACAGGCTGGAAGAGGCAGTGGTGTGGCTAAAGAAAGAAGGCGGACCGCACCAAACCGGCCCGCAAATGTTCCACGGAGAACCCCCTTGCGTAAATCTCCCTTGCCAAGGGCTAGGTGTTCCGCGGTATGGCGTTTTTTTAAGGAAAGTGCGGACGACAAAAGAATTGTAGTTTGCAACCTGTGCCACACCAGAATGAGCCGAGGCATGAACACTAGCAACCTTACCACCACCAGCATGATCCGACACATGGCATCCAAGCACCGTAATAAGTGGGAGGAACGCCCGGATCGCCAATCTGTGTCTGCAGGCCACACCACTGCCTCCTCTTCCCCTGTTTTCGGTGCCGGCCAATCGCCTATCGAAGGCGCAGGCCCACATACCTCCCGCCCTGCACCTGTACCATCTGAAGCACCATCAGCGACCACATCCACTTCCCTGTCCCAGCGCAGCATCCAAATGTCGTTACCCCAGGCATTTGAGCGCAAGCGAAAATACCCAGCCACCCACCCACAGGCCATAGCACTAACCTCACACCTTTCCAAATTACTGGCCATCGAAATGCTGCCATTTAGGCTTGTGGAGACTGAGTCCTTCCGCAGCCTGATGGCAGCAGCTGTCCCTCGGTACGCGGTCCCCAGCCGCCACTACTTTTCCCGGTGTGCCGTCCCCGCCTTACACCACCATGTGTCCCTTAACATCACCCGTGCCCTGACCAATGCAGTTACTGGGAAGGTCCACTTAACGACTGACACATGGACAAGTGCTTGTGGCCAGGGACGCTACATTTCCCTGACGGCACACTGGGTGAATGTCGTGGAGGCTGGGAGCGACTCGGACCCTGGGATGGCACAGGTGCTACCCACGCCGAGGATTGCGGGCCCTACCTCCATCAGGGTTTCCGCCAGCACCTACGTTATTGGCTCCTCCTCCTCCGTTTCCACCTCCGAATTCTCTGCGCGCAGCGCCACTCACCCATCAGCCGGTAGCTGGAAGCAGTGTAGCACTGCAGTGGGGAAGCGTCAACAGGCCGTGCTGAAGCTGATCTGCCTTGGGGACAAACAGCACACGGCCTCAGAGCTGTTGCAGGGGATTAGTCACCAGACCGAGCAGTGGCTCTCGCCACTCAACCTGCAACCAGGCATGGTTGTGTGTGATAATGGGCGTAACTTGGTGGCGGCTTTGGAGATCGGCAAGCTCACACACGTACCATGCCTAGCGCATGTATTTAATTTAGTGGTTCAGCGATTTCTAAAAACCTACCCCAATTTGCATGATCTCTTGACGAAGGTGCGCCGCGTGTGTGCACATTTCCGTAAGTCATCTACAGCTTCAGCCGGCCTGTTGACGCTGCAGCAGCGCTTACAATTGCCAGCTCACCGGCTGCTGTGTGACGTGAGCACGCGCTGGAACTCCACCTTCCACATGTTGGCCCGGCTTTGTGAGCAGCAGAGGGCAGTAGTGGAGTACCAGCTGTTACACGGTCGTCGCCTCTCCATTCAACTTCCTCTAATCAGAAGTGAGGAGTGGGAATGGATGTCAGACCTCTGTGAGGTTTTACGCAATTTTGAGGAATCGACACAGATGGTGAGCGGCGATAACGCTATTATCAGTGTAACCATCCCACTTCTGTGTCTACTGAAACGCTCGCTGCTCACAATTAAAACCGACGCTTTGCATGTGGAAGAGGTGGAAATGGGGGAGGAAGAGCTTACACAAGGTGATAGCCAGAGCACCCTCACTTCGTCTTCTCAGCGACAATTGGAGGAGGCGGAGGAGGAGGAGGAGGAGGAAGACACGGTTGCCTCCGCTACAGAGGGTAGCCATGGAACTTTATTTCCATCTCTTCAGCGTGGGTGGGCAGAAGAGGAGGAAGAGGATGAGGAGATTGAGAGTCATCCTCCTGGTGAGGACAGCGAAATCTTGCCTGTTGGTACTCTGGCACACATGGCTGACTTTATGTTAGGCTGCCTTTCCCGTGACCCACGCGTTATATGCATTTTAGACAACACGGATTACTGGGTGTTCACCCTTCTGGACCCCCGCTACAAAGAGAATTTCTCATCTCTCATTCCTCCGGTGGAGAGGACAAGCAAAATGGTGCAATACCAGAAGGTTCTTGTCGAAAAATTGCTCCAAAATTTTCCATCTGACAACGCTGGCGGCAGAGTACGTGCTACCTTGGCCAACCGAGAAGGGGAGAAAAGGGGAGCACACAGCAGTTCCGACAAAGGCAGGGCAACACTCTCCAAGGCGTGGGACACCTTCATGACACCCCGCCAGCACCCTCACCCTGATGCGCGGCCTAGTGTCACAAGGAGGGAAAAGTTTTGGAAGATGGTGAAGGAGTACGTAGCAGACCGTGTCAGAGTCCTCACTGATCCCTCTGTGCCTTACAACTACTGGGTGTCCAAGCTGGACACGTGGTATGAACTGGCACTCTACGCCTTGGAGGTGCTGGCCTGCCCTGCCGCCAGCGTTCTGTCTGAGCGGGTATTTAGTGCTGCTGGTGGCATCATAACAGATAAGCGTATCCGCCTTTCCACCGAAAATGCTGATAGGTTGACACTTATAAAAATGAACAAGGCCTGGATTTCCCCTGACTTCTCCACTCCACTGGAGGAAAGCCCCGGGTGAACATAAAGTCACTTTAGATATGTTATTTACAATGATGGGAATACTCTGTATTCCCATTCACCCCTTCCACCCAAAAAACGGGTATATGGTTGACTCTTAATCTTCTCATCCTCCTCCTCCTCTTCCATATGCCCTGTGATATAATTTTTATATAGGGCCAGCTCACCAGCGGGCCCTGTGATATAATTTTTATATAGGGCCAGCTCACCAGCGGGCCCTGTTTGACAATTTTTGTATAGGTCAGCTCACCAGCGGGCCTTCTCATATAATGTTTTATTGGGTCAGCTCTCTAGCGGGCCCTCTCATATAATGTTTTATAGCGTCAGCTCACTAGCAGGCCTTCGCATATAATGTTTAGGATGGTCAGCTCCGCAGCAGACCCTCACCCATAATGTTTTAGATGGTCGGCTCAGCAGCAGACCCTCATTCCTAATGTTTTAGATGGTCAGCTTAGCGTCATGCCCTCGCCCCTAATGTTTTAGAGGGTCACCAGCAGGCCATTAATTCTAATTTTTCAAGGGTGTGTATGATGCCCTCCTTTATGTGTAATAAAGGGTGTATTGGAGTGACATTTCAGTCTAATTTTTGGCAGCCCTTTCACTTAGTGCATAGGCTTTGTGAGTGTTGGACCACTACCTGAACTATTGTACCACACTGTGAATGAGGCCCTCCATTTTGTGATATACAGGTTGTATCGGAGTGCCTCAGGTCATCCCATTGAATTAAATAGGGCTGGGGTGTTCGACAGAGCAGAAGGTAGTTCTTGGCTTCATCCACTAAGTCACTTCGTCACTTTTACTCAATGGATCAGACCCCACTGTTCCGACTATAAATTTTGGACTTAACAAGGGCAAACGGACATGTTGTAAAACCTGTGGTAGCTGCGGCCTCCGTTCCTGAATGCTGTACCTTACCCGGGCCATAACCACGTTGAACACCTGCTTTACGCTGCGCACGTTTCCCTCTTAATCATGGCCCCAGTTCCGAAAAATCTATGAAATTTTTTGCAGAATTTACAGATGATATACAAGTAAATATACAGCAAATACTGTTTGGTAACAATTTTTCGCCTAAAATCGTTTTTATCTTCCTTTTTGTGTGTTTTACGGTCAGTCTGTAAAAATGGCGTACTACGGGCGAAACATCGTTCCCAGCAGCGACGTTGGAGTCCAAGATGCATCCAGACATCCTCCCTATGCTGTCCCTGAACCATTTCTGTGGTGTTTCCATCATTTTCTGACCTTTTCCTATGAACCCTCCACTCATCAGAGCAGGGGGTGCCTGGTGTAATGCTCGAGTCCTCCCATTGACTTCAATGGGGCTCGGGTGCTCGGCCGAGCACTCGAGCCTCCGGGGGCGCTCGGCCAGAGCACCCGAACACCCGAGCATCGGGGTGCTCGATCATCACTAATATTCACAAACAAAGTATCCCCCCTCCTGTTCAACCAGATCAGAAGGGAGGTGCCCAGGTAGACTGCAGAGAGGGACAATCTTCAATTAAGATAAGGGAAAACGCTGAAAAACTTGTCAAGGGGGGAAGGGCTTTCATTGTTTTCATACAAAGAAAATTGTCCCCTTCTGTTATCTGTCTGGTCATACAGCCTGATCCACATCTGAGAAGAGATGGCTTGCACTAGGTAAAAGGGGCGGGAGGGGAACTTTGCTTGTGAATATCTCATAAACCATAAAGGATTGAGAGATAAGACATATCATTCTTCATGTTTTTTTAATGCCTACAAAATAAAATAAAGTTAAAACGAAGTATTACTATCCCTTTAAGAGAAGCCGTCATGCACAGTAGAGAGGGCTGCGTGCACTGCAGTCATGCGCGTTAGAGACTGAATGGGCCTCTGCTGATACGGAGCTGGGCGTTCCACATTCAGACGGGAGTCCTATCTGCGCACCCTCCTGGGACCGCTTGGTCCCAGGAAGGTGTGCAGAGAGGACCACGGTCTGAATTTGGAGCTCCTCGCTCCATATCAGCTGTGGTGTGTTCAGGCAGTCAGCACTGCGCATGACTGCAGCTCTGTCAGAATATATATACATATATATATATATATAAATATATATATAAATATATATATATATATATATATATATATATATATATATATATATACACACATACACAGTATTAGTATATAAAGGAAAAGCCAGCACACTCAGGACTTTACTTCAAGTGCAATTGTACTAGATGTCAATGTTTCAATGTGAGTTCCACATTTTCTTCAGGACCTGAGGAACTCACATTGAAACGTTGACATCTAGTAAAATTGCACTTGAAGTACAGTCCTCAGTGTGCCGGCTTTTCCTTTATATACTTATACCGTATGGACTCCCATTCGGCAATTTATTGTATCAACATTTCAGCCCCACTTGGGGGCCTTTGTCAAGATAGTTACATAACTTTGTAAAGTGGGGGCTGAAACATTAATACAATAAAAATAAATTGCATCATTCTTCATCCTTTGGAAGTCCTGTGAGTGCGGTTCTTAACCACAAACTCTTTATATACTGCATGGGACTTGGCACCCAGGCCTGATATTAGGAGATTGCACAATTCTTGGCTATATATATATATATATATATATATATATATATTTTTTTTATAAAACATTTTCGTGGCTTTTAAGATCTTTGAGTCCCATAAGTGGGTACAATGCATTTCTCACCTCTCCCATTGGAAAAGGTTAAAAACTAGTGATGGGCGAAAAATTTCACCTCAAACTGAAATTGGCGCATAATAGCACTTCCCGCTTGGTGAATAATTTCCCTCGAAGAGTGCCGATTTTCTGCTTTTTTCACCTAGCTCATTCCATTGAAATCAATGGGAACATAGAAGTTACACACAACACATAACAAATATTATTTTATTTCCCAAAGGCACAGTATAAAAGGGGCATGAGGGTGCCTGTGTTGGTGGGGTGTGGGGAAATAATCAATTGAACAGGGGATGATTTTTGGGGGGGCTGTGTACTGGGAATGGGGGGGGCACTTAATAAAAAAGTAAATCCTAAATACAATTTAAAAAAACCCCATAAAACAGGGTATAAATGGGGTCTGAGGAGGGTGTCTGTGTTGGCAGAGTCCGGGGAATGAATCAGTTGAACAGGGAATTTGTTTTGGGGGGGTTTCTTGACTGGTATTGGGGGGACAGTTAATAAAAAGTAAATCAATAAAATAAAATAAGAAACTTATATGTAAAGTGATAGAGACAGGAACCCCCTGACATAAGCTGCCACTGGGATGGACTGATACTTGACTTGATGGAGTATTTTGTAGAGGATGATTTGTTAGATTTGTTGTTTAGGCCCTGAGGAAACATTGATTTGTAGGACTTAGGTTAGTTAGAAACAACCCCCCCAAAAAATGCCATAGTAGCCTAGTGCCAGCAGGTCATGTTTGCCAGTGGACACTGGCCATTGTCAAATGTCCTCCTGAGTCCATAACTGAGGAATTAGCAACTGTTATTCTTGCTGCTGCTGCTTCTGCTTAGTTGTTTAAGTAACAGGATGATTAGGCAGCTGAAAGGGAATGGGATCAACAATAGCAGTAACATGGGTGATGTGTAATGGTTTACCTTGATGGGCGTCTGTAGTGCAGAGATGTTGCTCACCCTTGCAGATAAACACAATCCCAGGGTGACCAGGTAAAAAGCCACCTGGACTGTGAATCTGTGCACAGGGAACAGAAAACGGATACATAGAATCAGAAAAGGGCAGATCCAGAAGAGTAGTCAGACACGGTACCACAGGTCAGGGCAGGCAGTGAACAAAAATCAGTCTGAGAATCAAACAACAGGAACAGGAACAACGAACTGACCCATCCCTCAGGGAGAAACAGAGTTTTACACCCAGGTAATGAGCAGCTAATTGACAAGCTGCCTCAGGTGGACCTTAGGAGTAGCTAGAGATGAAATCTGACAGCATCAGTCCAGCCCTCTAGTGCTGCAGGCAAGGCAAGTATACAGGGCTAGAACCACACTGATAGAACAGGTTCAGCAGTGGCTCAAAGGCACGAAGCAGGACCAGAGAATATGAAAACTCTGGTTCAAGTCCACTGTGACTCGCCAGAGTGGTGACCACATCTGGCAGTCTGCTCAGTCTGTGGCAGACCGTGACAGTACCCCCTCCTCAAAGATGCCCACCGGGCAGAACCAGACTGGTTTGATGCCACATTGACCTAGGGATCAAAGTCACCCACATCCTCGGAGAAGTCAAAGATGTCGTCTGGCAGGATGGCAACTCTTCCCTTCTTCCTATTCTTTTTCATCTTAGACGCTTTCAAAGAACTCTCAGGGGAGGTACTCACAGCTTGTAATGCCTTTTCAAATATCTCAAGATCCTGCTTGCAGACAATAGTGCCATTTGAGGCATAAGTACAATCAGATGGCAGGACTTGTCCTGCAGGACAGGAAGTGGTGTTGGTGCTTGCCACCGCAGAGGTGATGATGATTTCTGGAACAGGCGTATCGTCAGAAGGGTGAGGAGAAGCCTCTGGATCAAATGATAGGGGTATCTCAGGGATCCTGGGTGAAGGTTCAGCCTGAGGTGCAGTCATGACAGGGTGGACCTGAGCAGTACACAAACGAAGGGCCAGTGGCTGAGCAGGCGTTCTGGAGACAGGTTCACCTGGAATAGTGGAAGAAGATTCCTCAGTGATGCAAGTACTGCTTTGAGTTGTCAAACATGCCCAAGTGCAACAGCGTCCTTGATGCCTCATAAATTTGTCATCTGGCCTGACAGGGCGAATGTAGATTATGTCCACAAGTGTAGCTCTAGACAGACATGTAGGGCAAAGGGAAATGAAGTGCCCTCTTTCTCCGCATTAAAAACAGAGGCCACAGCCTCTTCTCTGCTCTCTTCAAACAGGAGACAATTGAGTCCGGAGGAGCCCTATCTCCATTGGTTCCTCAGTGTCTAGGGAAGGAGCATAGGACACCTCAGGAGTGTTTCTTGAAGCCTGTCCATACGGTGACAACATGGAGGTGTTGCTCAGGTACAGGGTATCTCTTTCTCGGGGAAGCCGTGATCCGTGTGAATGAGAAATAGACCTTGGAAGAGTGTTTTTTTCTAGAAGTCGTGCACTGCGAGTTCATAGCAGTCATAAAGACCCCCCAGCAGTCGAGGACAGGACTCTTAGCCAACAACATCTCGTGTGCCCATGCCTTGATCTGTCCAGACAACAGATTGATAGCCGTGCGAACCCTGATATAGTCAAGGCAAATAACAGCTCAAAATCCACCTTAAAACACTAGAAGGCGGCACGGCTACCATCAAATCTCTCAGGCATTATAACAAACGGTTCAGGATATACAGGTTCCAGGGTTGGGTGTGGTGGGCGTACTGTCCCTTTAAGAATTAAAACATTACTTGCTGTAGCTCTGAAACAGTCTGAGCCAGGCTGGGAAATTGCTGGGTAAGGGTGACAAGTGACTTGCATATCTCTGTGGACTCCATAATGGTCAGTTCATTCTGTAACGTTTAACCTTGATGGGAGTCCGTAGAGATGTCGCTCACCCAGGGTGACCAGGTAAAGAGCCACCTGGACTGTGAATATGTGCACGGGGGCTAGGCAAGAACAGAAAACAGATACGTAGAATCAGACAAGGAAGAGTAGTCAGACACGGTACCACAGGTCAGGGCAGTCAGCGAACAAAAGTCAGTCTGAGAATCAAACAACAGGAACAATGAACTAACCCAGCCCTTAGGGAGAAACAAAGTTTTATACCCAGGTAATGAGCAACTAATTGACAAGCTGCCTCAGGTGGACCTTGAATGACAGGAGTAGCTACAGATGAAATCTGATAGCATCAGTCCAGCCCCCTAGTGCTGCAGGCAAGGCAAGTATACAGGGCTAGAATCACACTGACAGAACAGGTTCAGCAGTGGTTCAAAGACAAGAAGCAAGACCAGAGAATGTGAAAACTCTGGTTCAAGTCCACAGTGACCCACCAGAGGGATGACCACGTCTGGCAATCTGCCCAGTCCTTGGCAGACCGTGACATGATAGATAATGAATGCTCCACTTTCCACGACTAGCTCCAGTGATGCGCCTGAGGAAATAGTAGCCCCCACCACTGGTATTTGTGTTGCTGCTGCTGGCAAGTGGAACCTGTCCTAGTAATCCCACATCACTTGCTGACCCCATTCCCACTGTGTCTACAGTGGTCTGTGGCACACTAACTTACTCCTCAGCATCCTGCTGCCCCTGCAACTCAGCAGCAGGAATTAGAGCAGCTGCAAATTCCAAAATCTCATTGCTGGTGGGAGGAGGTGACAAGCAATGTGACAGAGGGTCCCTAACATCACACTTGCCATTTTCTGGTGACGTGAAGAAAGCAGACTGGCAGCAGCAGCAGGCACAGGCAGCTGATCTGTGCTCCTGGTGATGGTGGTATAATTCCGGTGGTGCAATTCTGCCTTCTCCAAGATCGTGTTCCACATGGACAATGCCGTAGGGGGAAGGGGACTCCCAGGGTCAGGGGAATGGTGTGGGCTCCCTTGACCACTTGTCTGGATGCTCTCAATTGCTTCTACTTTCCTAACACTAGTACCACCGGCTGCTTCAACATCATTGTTACTACTACTAACACCAACCACATCAAGTTCAGCCCCAGAGTCTTCCTCCTCACAGTCACTATTAATGGTAGGATATTGATTACCAATCCTTCACTCCTAATGCTAACAAGCTGCTGGACCTTAGTAGTAGTAGTAGTACTAGCATTGGAGGTACTGCTTGGGGTCCCCTGCTGTCACACTTGGTATCATCTTCTCCTTCCCCCCTCCTGAGTATTACAAGATGCACTAGCAGCAGCTTCAGCACTGGTGGTGGCACTGGCAGCAGGGACAGCACATCTGACAGCCAGAACCAAACTGGTGGCAGCAGGGGCAGTACTGGCAGCAGGAAAAGCACTGGTGGTGGTACTAGCAGCAGGGGCAGTAAGTCTGACAGCTGGCACCACACTGGTGGCAGAAGAGGCAGTACAGGCAGCAGTCACGGCACTGGTGGCGGCACTGGCAGCAGGGACAGCATGTCTGACAGCAGGCGTAACACGTATGGCAGCAGGTTCAGGCAGCTGATCTGTCCTGCTCTCACTTCTACTACCCTTTTGTTCCTCCCTTGACAGTAATTTCCCCAGAAACCCTAGGGGTGATTTAGGGGACTGGCCAGCATTGGTTCAGTAGTGCTCACTTCCTCCTCAGACTCAGACTCAGTGGACACATAAGGGTCCTTCCAGTTCCTCCTTTTATTATTTTTAAACCTGCTCATAGTGATAGCAGTCACTATGACCCTCTCCTGCCTAAAATTTCCCCTCATAATCACAGCAGAACAGCATATCTACTCCGGTCTGTAGCTGCTTCTATTGTGTTTCACTTTGCAAATACCTCACGTTTTTTATACCGAAAAGGCTTAAACCACGTAAATCAATGGGTGGAAACTTTGTAGCCATTGAAAAAATGGTGAAACATTTTGGCCAATGGGTGAAAAATGCAAAGGTTTTAAAGCAGGTTTTCCCACAAAAAAGTGGACAACATCGTGGTTTTTGCTGAATTTCCCGCAGGAACACAGAAAGAGATTTTGCCCACCTCTGTTAAAAGCCACATTTAAAGAAATGGTATTTTTTGCCTAATGGAGAGGATTGTGTGCCCTAGAAATACTTCATTTTTGTCATAATGCATATGACACAATGGGCCCTACATATAAAAGTAATATGGAGTAATTCTGAGGTAATCCAACTGCACCATAGTGGACAAAATGTTCCTGATATCCTTACTGATTTAAATGAAGCTTTGTAACTGCTTGACTGGTAGACCTTAGCAATGAGTTGGAGACCTCCGTGGAATTCATGGGGTTAAGAACCATTTGTAAATCAAATGGAACCTCTATTTTTCTCTTAAGGTCATATACAGGAACCTTCTTGTCCCCAGCCAATAGATTTCTAAGAAGGGCTGGTAACGTGAGTATCCAAATGACGAGATTCATGTCATGTGGGTGGGGCTTAAGAAGGAAAGGCAGTCTTACCAGGGAACTCACCAAGGTGGAGAACCACCAACCTCTGTCTCGTGAGACCTCATAATTAAGTCTGAAGACAGGAGTCTCTGGGGAAGACGAGTACCCAGTGATACCAGTGGTCCACTTGGTTTGCTATAAAATTGCTCCACTTTGGTCTTATACATATGTCTCACTGTGTTTTTACAGATTTACTTTTCATTTCAAAAGATTTTTATTAGGTTACACACAATTCCATATGCGAGCAAGTATACATACATAGGTAATCAAAGATGCTTTTACAAAGAATAGCCAATAATAAGAAACATATATCAGAGCAGGAATGCTATAAGCAGTAAACATTGCTATGTGAGTAGGAGAAAGCAATTATCAACGATCATATCATGCACAGGTGGATAAGGTGCTGGCTCACATCTGGCTAGAAAGTATATCAACCTATTTTCATTTGAGAAGAAGAGAAGAAGAGAGAGGGAAAAGTACGTATAGAGGAAAAATATATGAGAACCAGAAAGGAAGGGAGTAGAGAAGAAGGAGGAGGAAACCCAACTTTACAGAGGAAGGCTTTGGAGGCCCAGTTGGGAGCAGTGAGCGGGAAAAAGGTTTAACATGTGATATGGTTGCAAACCACTGGGAAATCCATTGAGATAATATTGACGTCTATGGGTACCCATCAGTTTAGTGAAAATTAGATGGTCATCAACCTTACAGGCATAACTAGTGTGGACTGAGCCCTGGCCCAAAATCTGAAGGCACCTCCCCTTCCCCTCCCTAATGGTCTGGTGCAATTTTGATTGATGCACACTGACACAGACTTCATTGTACGGCCCTCAAATTGCCATGAAGTAGCTGCATCACAATTCATGATGCACATGCTAACCTTTAATACCCCATAGAAAGCAATGATTGCAAAGCAAATGCATTGCATACCCCTCTGGCACTCAAAGGGTTAAATAATAAAGAGCTAACAAAAATGTGTGTGTTTTGAAAGCTCATTCAAAATCAATCACCTGTTTGTTACAAAGTGACAGTCCTCCTTTAAACTCAATTACTCTATATTTGTATCTAATTCAGTTAATTAATCGGTGGGACACTGGGGTTTCTATATGCTTTTACATTCACTGAAATGTTGTTTATGTTGTACACTTTCACATATGCTTGTCTGCACATGTCCGTCTTTTAATAAAGCTAGTTAAAAAAAAAAATATAATCAGTGGGAAATTATACTGTCAGAGAAATCTTTATAATTTCTGTGCATTCCATGGAACCAAATTATCTATGTTTGGGGGGCATTTTGATAACTAGGCTCCGCATAAAGAGATAGGAATGGAAAGTTTTCTATAATTGAATGGTTTTCTCACCACCCAATAAATCTAGGTCATATTCTGGAATTCATCAAGCTCAAATCCCCTACATCTCACTGGGATTATGTGATTTTGGCAAATGACTTCAATTAGGAGCATTACTCAATACAAGTGTACAGGGTGGATGCGTGAAACCCAGGCCTAAAAGGCAATTACATGCTCACATTAGGAGGTCGAACATTCTGAAAGACATATTGAATTATTTATTTTTTAGCTTGCATGAACTTGTTTTCATCTTCTATATGCTTTTTCTTGACTTAGGAAAGACCGAATAGCTATTTTTTTTCTTTTCCGATTATGCTTTTTCTTTTTATAAATTACAAACAAGATTCAATAATAATAATAATAATAATAATAATAATAATAATAATAAAAATCCAGTCTTATTCTCATTCTTACTACAGCAACAGGGCCGGATTTGCCATTAGGCAAAGTAGGCACCTGCCTACAGGCGTACGCCAACGAGGGGCGCCTGCCATTTGGATTTTTTTTTTTAAATATCCTTTAAAAAACAAAACAAAAATAAACTAGCCAATGTGAGCACCCACTCACATTGCCCGCCCCCCCAGTCTTGTACCTGATGGAGCTCCCTCATCGCCTCTTTAGGAATGCAGAGCGCTGGGAGATGACATCATCTCACAGCACTCTGCATTCCTGAATAGGAGACCGCGTGGGAGCTCCATCAGGTACAAGACTGTGCCAAAGGAGGCACATACAGATCTCCTACCAGGGAGGTAGGAAACGGACAACAGGGGGGAGGCAATGTGAGGGCAATGTGGAGCCAATGGGGGGCAAGTTGGAGCCAATGGGGGGCAATGTGGAGATGATGGGGGCAAGTTGGAGCTGATGGGGTGGGGGTCAATGTGAGGGCAATGTGGAGATGATGGGGGGCATTGTGAGGGCAATGTGGTGCTGATGTGGGCAATATGGAGCTGATGGGGGCATTGTGAGGGCAATGTGGAGCTGATGGGGCAATATGGAGCTGATGGGGGGCATTGTGAGGTCAAAATGGAGCTGATGGGGGGCAATGTGAGGGCAATGTGGAGCTGATGGGGGGCAGTGTGAAGGCAGTATGGTATATGGAGATGATGGGGGCAGTATGGAGCTGATGGGGGCAATGTGAGGGCAATATGGTATATGGAGATGATGGGAGCAATGTGAGGGCGATATATGAGATGATGGTGGCAAGCTGGAGCTAATGGGGGGCAATGTGGTGATAATGGGGGCAATGTGAGGGCAATATGGAGATGATGGAGGGGCAACGTGGAGATTAGGAGCATTGTGGAGGTATCCAGTGCAGATGGCCCACTGGGGGGGCGCTTCAAATTTCTGTGCCTACAGGCTCCTGAGATGTAAATCCAGCCCTGTACAGCAATATCTCCCCCAATATGCTAAAACTCTAAGTCCCCACTTCCATACCACATCTTCCACATCTACTCACTCCCAGTCATACACATACACCCCGTTCCTCTCGCCCCAATTCCTCCCCACCTAACGTATCCTTCCCTCCATCACTTCCACAACTTTCCAAAAACTTCCTCCACCAAGGATCCCATACATCATAATACAAACCCATTTTCCCATGGGCCATAAAATATCCCCTTTTCATCACAGCAAAATGAGTAACTTGACTTTTTACTTCCTCACAAGTAATATCTACTAACTGCCTCCACTTTCGGGCAATAACTAATTTAACTGCCAAGGCAAGATGTATCCACAAATACCTAATCCCAGCTGGTAAGAACTCCAAATCGAAATGCAACAAAGCCCTTTGAGGTTCCTCTGGCATTACTATCTTACTTAATACAGAGATTACTCGAAACATTTCTACCCAGATCTTCCTAGCCCCAGGGCATTCCCACCAGATATGCATGTGTGTCCCCTGAAATTCACCACACCGCCAACACATATCTGGATATGTCCTGTCCCATTTATTCATAACCTGCAGAACCAAATGCCATCTAGACATCACTTTATATTGCAATTCCTGCAAATTTACACTGTGTGTAACCTTCCTGATTTGTGTCCAACTTCTACTCCATTGCACCCAAGATCTACATACCTTCAAGTCTCTAACCTATCCTTCCCATGACCTAGGGAACAACTGCCTATCATCACTATTCAACAATTGATACCATCTAGACAATTGACCTGTACCAGAGTAATTACTCAAAACCTTCTCAACCTTGCATTTAAGGTCGACATCATCCAACAAAAAACAATGTTTCCTCAAATAAGTCAACACCCTAAAAAACTCAAAAACCTCTTTAACAGGCACCTGTAATTCCTCTCTTAGTCTAACCAACGATTTTATTTTATTCCCCTCTACAAAGTCAGAAACCAAAAGTCTTTCCCATTCCATCCAACCATCTAACTTTAAATTAGGAATCAAATATACTAGCCTTTTTACGGGTATCATACCTGGGAATCTATTCTCCAAATAATACTTCCACCTAAACCATTTCTAGTGTTCCAAGATATTACTCATAATATAGCTCTGATCTTCCCGAATCAGCGCTGTTAATTCTTTAGATCCCATCCAAAGGACACACTCCAAATCCCCCAAACCCAACATGGTCTGTTCAATCCAATACCAATCCTCAAGCTTGGACGAGGGACTTTGAATCTTATGCGCATGAGCCAGGACACTAGCCTTAACATAGTTACTCATTTGTGGGAAACCTAACCCCCCTCTATCCTTATGTCTATATAATAATTGCTTAGCTATCCTAGGTTTCCGTCCCCTCCATACAAAACCACTAACTTCGACCAGAAATCTCCTACTCCAGGCCGTAGGAATACTAATTGGGATCATCCTCAAACAATATAACTACTTAGGCAATATGTACGCCCGCACGGCGTTCACCCTACCCAACCATGATAAATTTAATACTTTCCATTCCCCAATACACCTCATCAAATCCTTAAATAGGAAGTTATAATTAAGTGTCCGAATATCCCCCAGATTTACTGGAATACAAATCCCCAAATATCTCAAATCGTTCATGGCCCAACTAAAAGGGTACTTATCCCTCATCCTTCCTAAAATTTCACTCTGTACCCCTAAAACCATGACCTGAGTTTTGGCCATATTAACCCTATAATTCAAAAAATAACCAAAATCTTCCTCCTCCTTAATCACCGCATCAATCAAACCTTCTGGATGTGTCAAAGTAAGAATGATGTCATCGGCATAAAAATTTTGTTTAAACGTCCTATCTCTAATCTCAATTCCTCTTATTGCTTCTTGATTCGTTATCCTAGAAGCCAAGGGTTCCAACAAAAGAATATACAGCACTGGAGCCAGAGGACACCCCTGTCTGGTCCCATTTCTTATCGAGAACCACCCAGATCTAAAACCCTGTCCTATCACCTGTGCAGATGGCACCGTATATAAGGCCATGACCAAGTCGATCAAGCCCCCCGAAACCAAATGCCCTCAAGGTCTCCTCGAGGAAGACCCAATCTACGCAGTCAAAGGCCTTCTCCGCATCCAAAGCCATCCTACCTGCAGGGATATTATACCGCCTTACATAATCAATAAGGTTTAATCATTTCCTAGTATTAGAACTTGCCTGCCTATCCATCACAAACCCAGTTTGATCCTGATGTATTATATCAGGGATAATTGCCTTCAATTGATCTGCAATAATAGCTGAATATATCTTTGTATCAATATTAATAAGGGAGATCGGTCTATAACTCGTAACTCTAGCCCTATCCTTATCTGCCTTTAATATAGGTATTATGGATACCTTCAACATCTCAAGCTCTACATCCTCTAACAACATTATAAGTATTCACCAGCGGCTCCGCTATAATAGCCTCTAACTTCTTGTAAAATAGATTCATAAATCCATCTGGGCCAGGGGATTTATTCAACTTCAATCTCCTGATGACCCGTTGAACTTCTGCCAGTTCCATCGGGGATTCCATCCTCTCCCTTTGATAACTATTAATATGAGCCAATCCAGATTTTAAAATATAATCCTTAATTTTGTCCCTATGATCCTTTGAGGGGATATTATATAACTCAGAATAAAACCTCCCAAAAACTTCCCCTATGTCCTTCGGGCTCACAAATATTCCATCTCCCTCCAAGATTCTAAAAATCCTGGCATTCAAATTCCGCCTCCCCATCTGTCCGGACGTCAATCTATTGGCACGGTTTCCCAAATAATACCAATTTTGTTCCAATTTCATCAATGACCTCTTAGCTTTCAATATCAACAGATTATTAATGGTACGTCTCAATTCCAATATTTCTAATGTCACTGACTCTTGTGTATGTTCCTTATTACTCCGGACTAAATCTGTCAACTTGATATATAACTCCTTCAAACTCTTCCCCCCCTTCTTTCTCGCCTGAGACTCGAGCATTATTAACTGACCTCTAATAAAACTCTTAAATGCACACCATACCAGAGGTAATCCAACTTCTCCGGTTATGTCCCTGCAACCATAATGGTTTGAGAGACAGGACTTAGATCATTATAAATATATTTTTAATACCTACAATATTAAATAAAGTTAAAATTGAAGATTACTATCCCTTTAAGTCATTACATTATTATTGAGTGGGGGTGGGAGTGTGCACACATTAAAAAGGACGTGGGCAGCGTCTATTGTTCCTTTATCATATTTATCATATTCCCAAGCCATGCAATTTTCAAAAGCTTTGGCTGGCTTTTTATTTATATGAAGAAATATCCATATAAATTGTATCACTTAATTTGATTTCCTGTCTGTGGAATGTAGAAGGGCAGAATCATTTCTCCTTTTGCTCTACTTGCTGGGCTGGACATGGTGTACTCATTGATCATCATATTATTGTGAGCAGGGCCGGATTTACATCTCAGGAGACTGTAGGCACAGAAATCTGAAGTGCCCCCCCCCCCCTTGGCCAACTCCACTGGACACCTCCACAATGCTCCTAATCGCCACATTGCACCCATCATCTCCATATTGCCCTCACATTGCTCCCATCAGCTCCAACTTGCCCCCATCAGCTCCACATTGCCCCCATCAGCTCCATATTGCCCTCACATTGCCTCCACTATCTCCATCTTGCCCCCCATCAGCTCCACATTGCCCCCATCAGCTCCATATTGCCCTCACATTGCCTCCACCATCTCCAACTTGCCCCCCATCAGCTCCACAGTTCCACCACCATCTCCATATTGTCCTCACATTGCCCCCCCATCAGCTCCAGCTTGCCCCCCATCAGCTCCATGTTACCCTGACATTGCTCCCCACCAGCTCCAACTTGCCCCCATCAGTTCCAACTTGCCCCCCATCAGCTCCATGTTACCCTCACATTGCCCCCATCAGCTCCACATTGCCTTCGCCATCTCCAAATTGCCATCCATCAGCTGCACATTGCCCCCACCATCTCCATTTTGCCCTCACATTGCCCCCCCCCCATTGTCCGTTTCTTACCTCCCCCCATTGTCCGTTTCCTACCTCCCTGGCAGGAGATCTGTCATCTGTGCCTCCTTTGGCACAGTCCTGTAGCTGTTGGAGCTCCAGCACGGTCTCCTATTCAGGAATGCAGAGCGCTGGGAGATGAGCGCTGCAGCACTCTGCATTCTTAAACAGCCAATGAGGGAGCTCAACAGCTACAGGACTGTGCCAAAGGAGGCATAGACCTGTCCTGCCAGGGAGGTAGGAAACAGACAACGGGGGGGCAATGTGAGGGCAACATGAAGCGGGCGCCAGTTGGGGGGATTATTGTTCTGCCACAGTGCAGCAAGCGAGGCTAATTAAAAAAAAATAAATAAAAAAGTGATCCCAATGACAGACGCCCCTCTGTGGGATGCGCCTGTACGCAGATGCCTACTATGCCTTACTGTAAATCCAGCCCTGATTGTGAGTATCTAGTTACTGAATTCTGAAACCACAAGTGTGCAACAACAAATATAAGAGTGGTATATATTTTTTCAGTCAAGCTGTTAAAGGGATATTAATACTTATTATGTTAAAAAATATTTATTGTAAGGTTTATTCTCCTGAGAAAAACAAGGGTACTTCCACTGCGGAGAGGTGTTTTATTCAAAAATGATTGTAGCTCAAACTTGAAATTTTTAAGTGCAGTTTCTTAAAGGTCTAAAATGTTACAGTGGCATTGTTGCTACACCATCCTATGAAGATTTATGGTCAACTGACCAGAGCTGTACATAGTATGGTGTAGCAACAGCGCCACTGTACAATTTTAGGCCATTAAGATACTGCACTTAAAAATGTCAAGTTTGTGCTACAATAACTTTTGAATAAAACACCTTTCAGCAGTTGGAATTCCTTTGTTTTATTTAGGTGGATAAACCTTGCAGTATATAGATTCTTACATGTTAAGTGTTACTATCCCTTTAACAACAGCCCCAACTGGGATCCAAAAATGCACATTTTTTTAAATAATGTACTCTCCGGGGAACATTGAGTCATAGACTACAGCTATCCATAATAAGTGATAGGAACTGACAAAAACTATATTGGACAGCGTTTAACTACTACAATCTCCCAAGCCCATGGTGCCTATCATCTGAACCCCCAACTTGGTCCACTAGTAATCAGCTTGATATAGAAAATGAAATCCAACAGAACATGAGACTTCCGAAAAATGGTGGAAGTTTATTCCAATACCACAAAAGTGTGGAGAGATGTGAGAGATGTGGGAATAAACTTCTCCTATTGTTCAGAAGTCATGTGTGCTCTGGGATTTTCTTTATTAAGTTACTAGTTGAAAAGCCCGTTACACGGGCCACAGTGCCACTGCCAGCCGGTCATGGGGCAGTCATGCACAGTAGAGATTGCCCATGCCGCGGCTGATACAGAGCTGGACGCTCCAAAGGAGCGTCCAGCTCTGTATCAGCCACGGTGCGGGCAGTCTCTAATATGCATGACTGCAGCACGCGTAGCAGTCTGTACTGCACATGACTGCGTCGTTACGCACATTTTAGCAAATCATTATATAGGATAGAAGCAGTAATACCTCCAAACACAACAGAAAACTGCAGTTATGTGTGCAAAATTACCTATAACATATCTTTTCCCTATAACAGATCTTTTTCATAAAATATTGTACTGCTCCTATAATATCCCACAATAAAAAGGGTTACTGTATGATCCTGGTTAACACTGTTTATATGCATTTTTACACTATATGACTGACATTAATTAGATCATCCCTAACCATTGACTTGTCAAAGCCATGACTAATATGTCAATCCAAAGCGTGAGACTTTATTGCAGTAAGAAACTTGAACCCTCTGACAGCCAAGGGGGTGGCTAACCTATTAACCCTTTGAGTGCCAGAGAGGTAGGCAATGCATTACCTACCCCTTTGGCACTCAAACGGTTAAGAGGAACCTGCTAATACGATTGCGAGCCAACGAGGAACAGAAACTGATGTCTGCACTGAATTTCCCTAACACCTATTTATTAAATGTCTGAGCTGAAAATTCTTCTCTTTGTACAATGTGTATCCAGGGAAGGGTGGTGTCTGAGTGTACGGGCGTTTCGGAGCGTTTCTCTGCCCCTTTTTTCTTTTTATGTACTATCAAGGTACAGAGGAAATTGGGAAAACCTTCCATTTTTCCGTGCGCTATTGGGCAGGAGTTTGGGGCTTGCTCACAGTAAAGTTCATTAACCCTTTAAGTGCTAGAGGGGTACCCAATGCATTGCATCACAATGAGATGGACTCTCCTCTGGCACTCAAAGGGTTAAAGTGATCATCGTATCTGGGAGCTCTCTGGATTGGCGCCGGAGACTCCGGTTTTTGCTGCTGATTATCGGGTCTCTGGGGCAGAGGCTGATACTCTGGTAGTATGGAGTTTTTAATGAAACGCTGTCCACTTCTGCCCCTTCCCTGTCTGTTCCTCCCACTCCCTGCCCACTTCTCCTCCATCCCTACCGTGTTCCTCCTTCTTTTTCAAAGCCTGTTAAGCCACGCCCCTAGTTGTGATTAAGCCACACCCTTTTTTGGACACAAATCGTGTCATTTATCTTTACCAGCATCACCACAGGACTCCCCACACAAGACAAATTTCCCAGGTATGGTGATGTTACATTCTCATACACACCCAGAAATGCAGGAGCATGATTTTTATTCTATAAATGCAGATCATGAACTGTGTCGTCTGATTCATACATCTCCCCTCATGTGTTGCTCACCATTCTGGTGCTAAAGGGTTAATCTTTATGAGAGTGGGCCTCCCAACTCACTAAGTTTCATTACTCAGCTCCATGTCACATGACACCGGTACTCAGCAAATCTGCCTTATGATGTCTTTAAATTGTTTCGCTCTTCTTCCTTCCCAATCACTCACATCTCACACGCCCCATTTGCTGACCACCCTAATAGAATTTTTTTTAAACTCCAATGTTTTAAGATTGTTCCTTAGTATGTTTATATAGCACACCATCCTATCATCATATGAATAACAGTCAGTGATACAGCTAGCAATAATGATGTGCAGTTGTCCAGATGTATATGAT
Source organism: Rhinophrynus dorsalis (assembly GCA_037306005.1). Taxonomy (NCBI): domain Eukaryota; kingdom Metazoa; phylum Chordata; class Amphibia; order Anura; family Rhinophrynidae; genus Rhinophrynus; species Rhinophrynus dorsalis. The sequence goes on from CM074720.1 coordinate 45,226,124, forward strand.
AAAGAGTTTTGAATGTTCCTGCCAACTGGATTTTTTAATGACAAAATCACAGATCTTTGGACTACACAGAACACTGCTTGAGTGGAGAAACTATTTTCTGAGTAAACTGTTACATTCACAGATTGAGCAGGGGTAAACTACCTTTCAGGGCCGTATTTCCCAATAGTATACCTCCAAAGTGTCCCTCTTTAGGAGGAACAGTCCCTCTTTGAGATCCAAATCTCTCTGTCCCTCTTTCCCACCCTGGTGTCCCTGTGTTTAGGAGATCAGACTGTGTGGTGTGTATATAAGTGTATCACCCTGGTATCCCTCTTTGTAGGCGATCAGGCTGTGTGGTGTGTATAGAAGTGTATCACATTGTTCTACAGCAATAAAACTCACATTAATGTTTGCTTAAATGGATAGTAATACTTAAAATGTAAAAAAAAATATGTTGTAGGGTTTATCCCCCTGAGTAAAACAAGAGTACTCCCACTGCTGAAAGGTGTATTATTCAAAAGTTATTAATTTTCAAGGTTAAATTTTTTAGGTACAATATCACAGTGGCCTGAAATTGTACAGTGGCGCTGTTGCTACACAATCCTATGGACAGCTCTGGTCCCGGGACCATAAGTCTCCATAGGATGGTGTAGCAACAGCGCCACTGTACAATTTCAGGCCACTGTGATATTGCACCTAAAAAATTCATCTTTGAAAATTAATAACTTTTGAATAAAACACCTTTCAGCAGTGGGAGTACTCTTGTTTTATTCAGGGGGATAAACCCTACAACATATTTTTTTACATTTTAAGTATTACTATCCCTTTAAACGTCATTATATGTGTAAATAAGTTAGGTTGTGTAAAAATAACTTGGTCTTTTTCTAAATCATTTATTTAATTGCACAAAGAGGTGTTAGCAGGTCGTGAAATAATAAAAAAAAATCTCTGTAATGCCCTGCCCATAAGCCAACCCCCCAGAAACACCTCTTAAAAATAGTGTCCCTCTTTGGCCATTTGAAAGTCGGGAGGTATGCAATAGGCCGAATAGGCAACTGCTTAAAGTTCCAGATTTTAAGGTACTCTTGAGCTGTGCCGTCCCCCATTCTGATTTTGGGTGTGAACAGTGCAATCTCTATGTCTCTGTGGCATCACTATTTTAGCTCAAATTCAACTGTAATTTTAATTGTTTTCAGTTTTGGGATGTTTTGTCTTTTGCTAACACCCCCCCCCCCCCCAAAAAAAAAAAACAAAAAAACCCCAAAAAAAACAACAGACCACCAATTATTTTACATTTGGCCCAGTAAATTCTAAAACCAGCTCTGCAGATCCCCAAACAGTCTGACCCCTCCCCTCAGCCTGTTTCCATTGGTAGTCTCAGATCCCCACATGCACTGTTTGACCCCTCCAAATCTTCAAATACATTGCCTTCCCCCCACCTTGGTTCCACTTGTAGTCACAGATTCCCACATATATTGCTTGTCACCTCAGCTCTGCTCCTCTGGTAGTCACAAATCCACACATACATTATATGACCCACAGCTTGGTTCTACTATCCAGAACAGATCCTTACATACATTGTCTGACCCCCAGCTTGCTTCCACTAGACAGTACAGATCCCCACTTACATTGTTTGTCTCCCAGCCTGGTTCCATAGGTAATCACAATGCCCATATACATTGTCTGACCACCCAGCCTGGTCTCACTAGTAGTCACAATCCCTCAAGTTATCTGCACTCAAGTCTGGTTCTAGTGTTAGTCACAGTCTCCACATATATGAGGTCCAGTCCATCATGGAGGCCCACCTCCCTGCAGTTCAGAGGCATAACAGAGGCCTTGTGATGTGGGTGGCCTCTATGTCAATAGGCGCCTCCAGTATATTTTTGGCAGCCTCCTCCCTCTTACCTGATACTTCCGGGTTGCACTGAGAGATCACCTCAAGTTCTCCACTTTTGACACAGGGACCACCTGCACTGTGTGGGCCCCCATTACAACCCTGCTCTGCGGAAGGTGGGCTGCCTGCTTGGCTGAGCCCCATACATGGGTACTCCTTGTAAGCCCCTGATGGCAGCCCGGCCAACAGAATAAGAGAATAGGGGGTCCCAATGTACCCCTTTAGTCCCAAAACAAGATACTGCACTTAAGAGTGAAATCTTCCATTTCAGCCTCATTGGGCTATGAGTGCATCCCCTATAGACTATAGTAAAGGGCTCCCAAGCCTGGCACTGAGGGACGAATGCTAAAGGGCAATTCTGGGCAAAACCAAGTACCTCATATAATGGAAATAAAAATTAATTTAGCCCCTTAACGAAGCATGGTGTGCCAGGAGCGTCATGCCAGTCTGGATGTTAATGACCAGTGACGGTCCAGGCACATCATGGAATTCTGGGATGGCAGCTGCACGCAACTCAGGCATCCCAGAATTCATTGCAATGAAAAAAAAAGTGCCAGGTCGGGTGGTTGTTAAGGGTTTAAATGGGGGTTTTAACCCCTTAAATGCTAGAGAACTATCCAACACACTGTGAAACAACACATTAAAGACTTAGTATCCAAGGGGTTCATTAAATCCAGATGCTAAACTACTCAAACATTACCAGTTTAGAAATATACACAAGTTAGAGTGAATACAGTATCATTAAGCATGTTGCTGTTTTGTAATTATTACTCAATTTTCCATATGGGAAGATCATACTGTTTTCTAACATGTTTTCCTAAAGTAACATGGATTCCCCAGTGGAAAATATTATACAGTCCTCTTTACTGCAATAATGAATCAATAGGCTGTGGGTAGTTTAAACCAGTGATTTCCCACTAGGGTTGCTCCCAGTGGACTGAAATGCTACTGATGATAAAATATAACATGTAATTATATGAAGGACCCTGTTGCAATAGTCAGAGATGCATGTGTAAATAAATGTATGTTATGGGATTTAAAGGCATAGTATTATTTCATTGTTAATTTTCTTTTCTTGTAATTTTTCCCTATATATATATATAAAATGAAAAATGTGTGCAATATATATTTATCAATGTTTCTGCCCGACTTTGGGAGTTTGTCAACAATGACAGAGGCCCAAAGTGGGGCTAAAACTCTGATAAATAAATATTGCACAAGATTTTTATCATTTGGAAGTCCTGTGAGTGCGGTTCTTGAACGACAAAAACTGTATGTATACCCTATGGGATCTGGCCCAGATATATATAATATACATATATATATACAACAAAATAGAAAATCCGTGCACTCTCCTGATGTACACAAGACAATAACCTGGGTGCCAGATCCCATAGGGTATACATACAGGACTTCCAAATGATGAAAAACTTGTGCAATATTTATCAGAATTTCAGTTCCACTTTGGGCCTTTGTCATTGTTGGAAGACTCCCAAAGTGGGGCCGAAACACTGATAAGTAATTTCTGAGCAAGTTTTTCATTTGGAAGTCCTGTGAGTGTGGTTCTTGAACTACAAATACTATATATATATATATCATATATAATAATTCTCTAGGTGTGTGTTTGTCAGAAGCCATCATGCACAGTAGAGACGGCTGCGCATGCTGCAGTCATTCGCAGTACAGACTGCCCACGCCGCGGCTGGTAATGGAGCGAGGCTCTGAATTCAGACCGTAGGCAGAGATGACTACATTCTGAATTTGGAGAGCCCCGCTCCGTATCAGGAGCGGGCAGTCTCTACTGTGCATGACTGCACTGCGGCCATTGCTGGCTGGCACTGTGGCCCATGTACACGGTCTCTTCAACTAGAATTTATATATATATATATATATATATATATATATATATATATATATATATATATATATGAGACTTCCAGTTCGGGGACCTGTTGCACCGCTTCAGTGGTGAGTCTCGCTGCAACGACTTTCACTCCTGAGAAAATCGCCAATCCTGAGTCACTGCCTGCCGCCAATTTCTGTTCCCCTTCGATCCCCAAGGCAGGGAGGACAGCAAACCAGAAACAGTTAGAGTTATGTGTATATATATATATATATATATATATATATATATATATATATATAGTAGAGTGGAGATTGTAGCCGTATTAGTCCAGTGATGCAGATGTAAAATAACAAACAAAATAAGTATCTTGTAATACCTTTTTTATTGGACTAACAGAAGGTATTACAAGATACTTATTTTGTTATATATATATATATATATATATATATACTAGTTGAACAGCCCGTTACACGGGCCACAGTGCCTCTGGCAGCCGGTCACGGGGCAGTCACGCGCAGTGGAGACTGCCAGTGCCACTGCTGATACAGAGCTGGACGCTCTATCAGCCGCGGCGCAGGCAGTCTGCACTGCGCATGACTGCCACACGCGCAGCAGTGTCTACTGTGCATGTCGGGCATTACACACAACTTAGCGAATTATTATATAGGATATATATATATATATATATAGATGTGTGTGTGTGCGTGTGTATGTATTTTAGCATTCATATGCTTGAATTGTTCAACGTATTGCTAAACAATGTATTGCTAATCCCTCTGGTACTGAAGGGGTCACAGCAAGGTAATATAAAAGTGTTGCTGTGTTGTATTGAGATGTATTGTAATAAACAGACGTAACTGACATTCGGAATGTTATCTATAACACAAACCATATTGAGTGTTTGAAAAAATATGTAGACTATTACAGTAGCATGTGTGAAAATTTGACAATGTCTAAATTAATTAAAACATTGATGGATGAGATTTTCCAGTCCATGTAATCCATTTATTTCTGACAGAAATTACAATTCTGCTGGGTTTCTTTCATTTCAAGCGCATTATCTGAGCTAAAGAAAAGTGTGTTATAGTTTCTGAACATATATTTGTTGAACAGTGGGAATATGGGTATTATGTTTCACTTTCCAGCTCCTAGGAACCTGTGACCTATGAACCTTACGCATCATATACTACATTCTGGAGTAAAGCATAGGCACCATGGTGGTGGGGGATGAGTATGAAGACTGAACTGGATATAAATGGGACTTTTAACCCCTTGAATGCTAGAGTGGATGCCAGTTCCTTGCTCTGAAATGCGTTAGAGATCTCTCTAGCATTCAGCGGCTTAAAGGGGCAGTAAAGTCCCATAAAAATGTTATAGTTTTGTAGAGGTAAAAATAATAAACTATGTTCTAGAAATCCTATCTCTCAAACTGCTATGGTTTGAGAGATATATGGATTCAAAGTTCCTCCCTCCCTCCCCTTGACAGCTAACATCAGGAGATTTGAGTTGTACCACTCAAGGAGGCCCTTCAGCAGAGCCAAAATTGCGTTATTTAAAAAGAATTACTTAATTGTAATGGTCTACAAAGTGTGCTTGCAAACCAGGCACACTTTACAGACCTTTCCAATGAAGTAATTCTTTTGAAATAACACGACTTCGGCTCTGCTGCAGAGCCACCGGCTGGTCTCCGGACCGGGATCTCCTGCTGTCTTCTAGATGCTAATGTCAATTGAAAGTGGGGGGGCTTTCAATGCCAATATCTCTCAAACCATAAAGGTTTGAGAGATAGGATTTGTGGCACGTAATTTAATATTTTATCCTCTACAAAACTAGAAGATTTTTTATGGGAAATTAGTGTCCCTTTAACCCTCTGAGTGCAAGAGGGATATGCAACAATACGGTTGTAAGTAAGGGTGTATCTACAGGGGGTGTGGTTGTATTGGGGACCAACATTTTATAGGGCCCCATCTACCACAGTGTCCAATAGGTTCTCGTTAGCATCTGTGAAAATCTTTTTGTGCTAGGGGACCTCAAATAATGTGTGCACCAGAGCACTCCAATGCCTAGCTAAGCCACTGGGTTAACCCTTTGAGTGCCAGAGGGGTACGCAAAGCATTGCAGAGCAATGCGTTGCGTACCCCTCTGGCACTCAAAGGTTTAGAGATTAACTTTTGCAGAGTGACACCTAGGGAGCCACCTCTAAGCTTTCCAAGAGTGTGTGGCCTTTAAATATCAAGCTTTCAAGGTATCTTGCCATGCCAGATTGTATGCTATGTTTAAAGAAGAGTCATGATTGTTGGAAGGGATGCTCAAAAATGGGTTTGTATATCCATTCTTTGTGGTCGGACCCCAAGTCGGTCCCCTTTTGAGCTCAGGTGCATTCGTATGCCTCCAAATGTCTCAGACTTGATTTTCTACAGACCCTTGAAATCTTCCCCTTTCTAAACATCTTGAGGATCTTTCCCATAAGCAAAATAAGCTGATAACACAGTTTATTCTGGCGGCCCAGAGAGCTCTTGCTGATCACTGATCACTGGAACCAGCCTATGATCCCAACCTTACATCAGGTGAAGCAAAAAAATTAGACATAATTACAAAGTGGATAAATTGACCTTTTCTCTCAGAGGTAGGCAGAGACAACTTCCAAAATCTGGGGCCATGTTAATAGCAAAAATCCTTCCCCCACATGACTCGTGAACACAGCCTTCCCTTTCCTTTTTTTCCTCCTTTCCTCTTCCCTCTCCTTTTCATCTATTCCCTTTATCCTTTATATTATTATCATCACTTTCTTTCTGGTTCCCGCCTGAAACTTTAAAACTTTAAAATAAAAAGATTAATTTTAGAGAACCAATTAACACAGAATTACTTCAGTGGCTTTAGGATTTTCTACCCTGATTAAAGGGATAGTAATGTTTCACAATAAAAGCAGCTCCAATTAATCTCCCAAGTATTTGGGCCCAGGAGAGTGTTATTTCAATTCTGTCAGAGTTGTAGTTCAAGAGTAATTGAATGATAAAGTATCCCCCTCCCGCCCTTTTACTGATGTAACAATGCTCACTTCAGAGCAGCAAGACTGTCCAGATGAATCGCAGAGAGGGACAATCTTCAGTGAGAATAAGAAAAACCTGAAAAACAGTCAAGGGGGGTAGGGCTTTCCTTATGTTCACAGTAAGAAGACTGTCGCTTGATGTAACATGTCCGGTCAAGTGACCAGATTCCACATCTGAGGGGAGGGAGCTTACACTAGGGGCAGGAGGGAGATACTTTATCATTCAATTACTCTTGAACTACAACTCTGACAGTATTGAAATAACACTCTCTATGGCCCAAATACTATGAAGATTAATTGGAGCTGCTGTTTTTGCAAAACATTACTATCCCTTTAAGATGGAAGGGGTGATTATTGCTTTGGACAAACCTCTGGCAGATGGTTAAATGGTTTTAGTGCTTTTACCTCTAGTTTTATCTGAATGTCCCAACAAATCATTATAAGGAAAGGAGTTAAATATCCCGTCTTGAACTTTACTTGGAAGAATCTATTATATTAGATAAAGAACTTAAAAACTACTAAATTCTTTTCAAAGAAGTTTGTGAAATGTAACAACATATATCAAAGTAAATCATTCCCACATCTGCAGCAGTTAGAGTCTTCCCTATAATTATTTATGTTCCCATCCCCTTCCATAAAAAGCCGTTCCTATCAGCACTAGGCTACTTTTTGAAACTAAGATAATAAATCTAAAACAACACATGAAGTTTGGCCTTGGGGTGGCACTGTTATATATATATGAACAAATCCTCCCTCTGATCTCATTTGACCCTTAACATAACTTTGTTTCTTTTCCTTCTAAACAGAGTTAATCACTAAAGTAAACCACTAAACACATACGGCTCCACCAGCACCTCCCCATGTTGTTTTTGTTAAAGGCAGGCTGAGCACAATGTTCCATTCTGTGTTAACCCTTTGAGTGCAAGAGTGGTACGTAACGCATCGCAAAAGGCACTCAGAAGGTTAACTATTTGCCTGCCAGAGGCATAGGAGTAGGGTTTGATGATGTTAACGGAATTCCTTTTCGGTACTTTCCTGTTATCCGGATCCATTTTCAAAACTAATTCCTGTTGTTGTTATTTCCTGTCAGAATCTGTCCTGTCACAATCTGTTGTTTCCTGTCATCATTATTAAAGGGATAGTAATACTTTGTTTTATCTTTATTTTATTTTGCAGGCATTAAAAAAACATGAAGAATGATATAAGTCTTATCTCTCAAACCTTTATGGTTTGAGAGATATTCACAAGCAAAGTTTCCCCTCCCGCCCCTTTTACCTAGTGTAAGCCATCTCTTCTCAGATGTGGAATCCAGTCCATAGACCAGACAGATAACAGCAGGGGGCAATCTTCTTCCGATGAGAACAATGAAAGCCCTGCCCCCCTTGACAAGTTTTTCAGGTTTTTCCCTTATCTTAAGTGAAGATTGTCCCTCTCTGCAGTCTACCTGGGCACCTCCCTTCTGCTCTGGCTGAACAGTGTTACATCAGTAAAAGGGGCGGGAATTGAAATAACACTCTCCAAAGTCCAAATCCCATGATGATTAATTAGAGCTGCTTTTATTATGAAACATTACTATCCCTTTAAAAAATATTATAATAAAGATTTGGTTTAAAAATGTCTGAAAAATGTTTTTAAAATGGTTGTTTTGAAAATGGTTGTGGATAACAGGAAAGTACCTCATTTTTATATTGGAAGTTTGCCTTTATTGAGAGTTGCTACTGCACTTCCTCCTCTACATGTCTGTATCTGTATATCACACTATACTTAGATTGTAAGCTCTACCGGGCAGGGACCTTTTATCCTAATGTATGCTTTCCTGAGGCTGGATTCAAATACAGGAGATAAATGTTTGCTCCTGTTTTATTAAAAATATTCCTGGGGATACCTGGAGATAAAAGCAGAGACAAAATTAGCCGCTGCATTTGAATCCAGCCCCTGGTGTTCCCATTACGATTGTCTATATAAACACTTAATAACTGCACTTATTGTACCACTTCTATACTAAATGTAACCTGTAAAGTAACTAGAAGAGAATAATGGGAGAAACATCAAGGGGTGCCCCCTATGTATATCAAACTGGATAGACCTTGGCCACCACCATACACCCTATTGTGTGCATTCACAATGAACTTGTGGTTGCAATGGCTTATGCTGGAACCAACAGAGATAGACACCTGGAGATCTTTAGACTGCCTCCAGATGCAGTATGAACCTCAAAATCAAGCATATATTGATCGAAAACATGCTTTCCCACAGCAGCAGTAAATTGTGTCATCAAAGGTTAGGGAAACCAAAAATGGAAAAATGCTAATAGTGAAGTACATTCAATAAAATCAGCACAATCCTAATAAAGTTAGTATCACTCACATTTTAAGATGGTACCAAAGTCTACTGACAATAGAGCGTACGGAGAACACAACCTGTCTACGTTCAGATGTCTCCCATGTTCCTGGAGATATTGTCGGTCTACACAATGACTGATCAGGCAGAGGCTGCACTTGTTTAAAATATATTTTAAAAGAACAGGATAACATAAAAAAGAAAAGGCTTTAAATGCTAACGCGTTTCATGGCTGAGGGTGCGCTTTCTCAAGGTTATAAAAGCCAATTCACATGTAACTGTTTACAAATAAATTTTAAACAAGTACAGCCTCCGTATGATAAGCATTTGTGAAGACCGACAATATTTCCAGGAACACGGAAGACACCTGAACGGAGACAGGTTGTGTTCTCCATATGCACTATTGTTAGTAGACTTTGGTACTGACCATCTTAAAATGTGAGTGCTACTAACTTTAATTTGATTGTGTTGATTTTATTGAATGTACTTCACTACTGGTGCCCCTTCCTGTTTCCATTTTTGGTTTCCCTAACCTTTGATGACACAGTAAACTGTAAAGTGCCAAGCACACAGGTTGGTGTTATATAAATAAAAATATACATACATAAGAATTTTATGGGTGAGCCTCATCCTTTTTCTTAATTAACCCATTGAGCACCAGAAAGGTGTCCAATGTATTGCAAAGCAATGTATTGACAGCCCTCTGGCACTAAAAAGGTTAACTGTCGGCATGTGGGTGATGGATCATGATCAAATAGCTCCATAGCACTGTGCTTCCTTTATGTCATTTCTATCACATGAAGACCTGAGAGTCTCCACTTGTGAATTGCACTTTAGGTCTGCGTAGGTAGGTGCATGATTCAAACTTGTTCTGGAATGCTAACCCCTTGGCTATAAGTTATATCTGTCACTAGCATCCAATGGGTTAAGTAGCATTAGCATTTCAAATAGTAAAGATTTTCTTACAGTTCAAGCCCTTTTGACACACAGGACGCTCTGTGAACACTGAATGGTTCAGCTATTAAGCAAGAAAACATTGAGTTGTTCAGATAGAATAAAACAGAGCACATACTATTTAGGATGCTGTGATTTTTTTTTCCTTTGGGCCAAATTCAGTTAGGAAACCATGAAGCCTAGTGGATCCTCGTGTCCTCTTAATTTTGTTTGATAATTTTTTTCCAGACTGCAAGAGACATCTTTTAGCCAATGCTTGAAACAGCAAATAGTCACCCATGCACTCACGGCCCTCTGCCTGTATGTACATTGCTATCCTAAACGGATTTTAGACTTTAATAGGTGATGCTACAGGAAAAAATACTCAATAAAAAATACAAAAAGATTACCCTGCAGAACTAGCACTCACCCTGGACAGTCATTAAATCCTGGGGGAATATTAGTATGGAATGCCCACATTAAAGCCGTATAATCATACCTGGGAATTTCTAAATGAGCTGACCCGGAGAACACTGAGGTCCGCTGACTGTGCTCTGCCTCCAACCCTCCACTTGTTGCACTGGCACTCCTCATGCGGCTGCCCTGCAAGTCTGATGATGATGGTGTCTCTCTTCCTCAGCAATACCAGCAGCAACAATTGTTTGGCTCGGTGTGTGTCACTAGTTAGGTGGTGTTGGGACTGGGGTGACAGTGAGGTGGTCACATGACAAGTGGGGGTGGATGGATCATGCACCAGGCAAAGTGTGAGGCAAGCTGCAAGGACATCCGGTATCAATACTACACACTTTAATTATCAAACTCACAATATGCCTAGTTGAGTCAGCATTACCCAGAGATTTGAAGGTTTCATCTGGAGACCCAGAGACAGAGCCCTAAATCTGGAGTCTCCGGGTGAAACCAAGTTCCCAGGTATGCGTATAATATAAAACGTAACATTTAATGAAATGGATTAAAAAGAAGATGACGAATTTATATTAAAAATAATCATTGGTTGTATCCTGTATTGGTTATCGTTACCTAACATCCAATGAACAACAACAAACTGATAGGACAATTTAAGATTAAAGGGATAGTAATGTTTCACAAAAACAGCAGCTTCAATTAATCTTCATAGAATATGGACCATGGAGAGTGTTATTTCAGTACTGTCAGAGCTGTAGTTCAAGAGTAATTGAAGGATAAAGTTTCCCCTGCCGCCCCTTTTACCCTAGTGTAAGCCATCTCTTCTCAGATGTGGAATCCAGTCCATAGACCAGACAGATAACAGCAGGGGACAATCTTCTTCCTATGAGAACAATGAAAGCCCTGCCCCCCTTGCCAAGTTTTTCAGGTTTTTCCCTTATCTTAATTGAAGATTGTCCCTCTCTGCAGTCTACCTGGGCACCTCCCTTCTGCTCTGGCTGAGCAGTGTTACATCAGTAAAAGGGGCGGGAGGGGGATACTTTGTCATTGAATTACTCTTGAACTACAACTCTGACAGAATTGAAATAACACTCTCCAAAGTCCAAATACTATGATGATTAATTAGAGCTGCTTTTATTATGAAACATTACTATCCCTTTAAGAGAATATCTACTACAGATAAAACCTGGATACTTTATAACTCTAAACATCTAATTTACTGGGACACATACCAGCTTGCCTAATATTAACATTCCCCTAGGATTTAATGACTGCCCCGGGTGAGTGCTAGTTTTCAGGGTAACATGTCTTATTGCCAGTGCTCGATACTGAATTGCTCCAATTCTTATTAAAGGATAAATAGCCTCCTAATAACCAGCCCCTATAAATTTTGCTCTTGTGCGCTTATTCAAGAGATAGCCACTTCAATCAATCCTGGACATCATGTCCATGGAGACGGACATGACAGCTGCCAGCAGTTCTTTAAACTGAAGCACGCAGAATGCATGAAAATGAATATGAATGTTGACAGCGCTCAAACTCTGTTTAAAAACCGCACTGTAGAATATAAACGTCCATCCCCTTGTTTTTGTCCAAACCCTCTTCTGAAGTTAAATTCTCCACGTCTCTACTCCCATAACGTATCTATAAATGGAATGTGTAAAAACACAAGTTTTATTCCAAATCTTTAAAACAATCACAGTTTGCAGCATTGAGGAAATGGTTACCCCACCTTCAGACGCGTTTCGCACCACTGGTGAGTGGGCCTGCAGAAACCTATAAGGAGCAGAGGGGTGTGCAAGGAATTGTGAATCAATGCATTGCGCGCATCTCTGGTCCTTAAAGTTTTAGGATTACGATATGCAGTGGGCAGGGCATGTCCCATGTAGTCCTGCTAGCAATGTGATGTCCACCTCCATGGAAATGACATCTAGGCTGATTGAATAACGGCAGAAGGGGAAAATTCACTGAGGGCCATTAGGATTTTCTTGACATAGTAAGGTTAGTGGGAAGTTATTATTAGGAGGTGTTATTTTTCCTTTAAGATCTTAGTTCTATTTCAGCTGATAACTTTATCAAGGGTTTAATCAACAAATCTTGCCATAGACCTGAACTGGAATCTGCTAGACAGAGTCACTGATAAAACTTAAAGGGATAGTAATGTTTTAAAGTAAAAGCAGCTCCAATTAATCTTCATAGTATTTGGGCCATGGATAGTGTTATTTCAGTACTGTCAGAGTTGTAGTACAAGAGTAATTGAATGATAAAGTATCCCCCTCCCGCCCCTTTTACCTAGTGTAAGCCGTCTCCCCTCAGATGTGGAATCTGGTCCTGGGACCGGACAGCTGGCAGCAAGGGACAATCTTCTTACTGTGAGCATAAGGAAAACTCTGCCCCCATTGACAGGTTTTTCCCTTATGCTAACTGAACATTGTCCCTCCCTGCAAGCCATCCGGACAGTCTTGCTGCTCTGAGGTGAGCAGTGTTGCATCAGTAAAATGGGTGGGAGGGGGATACTTAATCATTTAATTACTCTTGAACTAAAACTCTGACAGTATTGAAATTATGCTCTCCATGGCCAAATACTATGGAGATTAATATCAGCTGCTTTTTTTTGTGAAACATTATTATCCCTTTAACAACTGCAATGTGTTAAGTAGCTTTTGAAACAATCACATTTATTTACATTTTTAGAGCAAATGTTCTTTTGCCACAGAGCTCAAACACCAAATCAAGAATGAACCACTCATTGACAAGTCCCAGAAAGGTCACAACTGCCATCAGTTATTTATTTATTTTGTAAAGTTAGGATTACCATGTCCAAGGAAATATGTTATTTGGGGTCTTAACAGTCTGTTCTCCTGGAAATGTGAAGTATACTGTACATGCCCCCTCTTTTTCTCTATTTCATGGTCAGTGGTGAGTGTGGAAATCTGTCCCATTCAAGTCACCATAATGTATAACTATGTTTCTACTGCTGTAGGAGCATTGGAGTCCTATCATTGTGTGAGGGTGACTTGCCAGACAGAGTCTAGTACAGTGAGCCTGTGCTGCTCCTTGTACCACTGTATTGCTGTTCTCAATGTATCTGAATTGAACTATTACTGATTTGTGTATCACTCACTACTGAAAATCTTCTTAAAGGGATTGTAATACTTAGGATGTAAAAAAATGTTATATTGTAGGGCTCATCAACAAGGGCACTCACATCACTGAGAGGTGTTTTATTTAAAAGTTATTGAAATTCAAAGTTTAATTTTTTAGGTGCAGTTTTACAATGGCCTGAAATTCCACAGTAGAACTGTTGCTACATCATCCTATGGAGGTTCATGGTCAACTGACCAGAGCTGTCCATAGAATGGTGTAGCAACAGTGCCACCGTGGAATTTCAGGCCGTTGCGATACTGAACCTAAAAAAATCAACTTTGAGTTTCAATAACTTTTGAATAAAACACCCCTCTGCAATGTGAGTGCTTTTGTTTTACTTAGGAGGATAAACTCTACAATTTATATGAGTTTACTTATTAAGTGTTACTATCCCTTTAATGCTATGGTCCTCAATCCATGCTCAAAGGTTTTGTAAGATCCATACAGGAATAAACCTGAATCAACTTACATTTCTTAACCCTTTGAGTGCCAGACCTCTCTGGCACTCAAAGGGTTAAATTAGTACCCCTCAAGGATCCAAAGGGTAAAATCTGATTGCTACGCAGAAATGTCCTTTATTCTGAAAATTCAAATACGGTAACAGTAATGAAACTGATTTTTGACAGTGTGTCACAAAATATTCTCAATGGTTGAAAAAGATAAAACTTTATAATCAAGTACCTGACAAGAACGACACAGTGTGAAACATTCTAATCAGAGTGTAAAAACCATATAGGGCAGAGATAAACGCAGAGGTCAGGTCCTCATACTAATTACTTGGGAGATATGAGCTACAAGCCCAGAGATGAGTTACAATGAAATACAGATTTTTGTTGAGCTGCTCTTGCCAACATCATTTTACCTCTTGTCCTTTCATTCACCCCTTCCAAATCGGACAACAGCTGGGGTGTTAACAGAGGCATGTGATTCAAACACCATGTTTTAAAGACTTATTGACAGATGAGTTGCAAATAAGCTGGAATCGCACTATTGTTAAAAGGGAAACTGTCATTACATTATATCATACTAGTGTAAAAGCCCGTGTACACGGGCCAAGGTCCGGGTGATGTTAACCCCTTTGAGTGCCAGAGGGGTACGCAACGCATTGCTTTGCAATGTGTTGTGTACCCCTCTGGCACTCAAAGGGTTAGAGGCCGGTCCTGCTCTGCATCCTGCTGCCAACGCAGTCATGCACTGTAGAGACTGCCCGAAAGCACAGAATGCTCCCAGCATAGAACTCCCAGCATTCTGTGCTCCCAGCATAGAACTCCCAGCATTCTGTGCTCCCAGCATAGAACTCCCAGCATTCTGTGTTCCCAGTATAGAACTCCCAGCATTCTGTGCTCCCAGCATTCTGTGCCTTCGGGGCAGTCTCTACTGCGCATGACGGCTTCTGACAAAAACCCTAGCAAATTATTATATAGGATTGCTACAATCCTGTTTACTTTTAAGCACAGGCATAAACAGTGACTTGTAGTTTTCTGTTTCCTGATGGGGTCAGTTTGTAAAAATATTTTATGTTTAACCCTTTGAGTGCCAGAGGGTTTATGCAAAGCATTGCATATCCATCTAGCACTAAAAAGGGTTACTAGCAAGCCTGGGACCTTTAATAGATGTTTGAAATATTAACACCTTGAGGACAGGATGGGTGTGCCTCACCGTGCAATTAGGTAAAACAATAGAAAATCCTTTAAAGTGGAACTATCCCCCAAATAATTATGCACATAACAATAAGCATATACATACTAGTACTATCTGGAATAAGTCCAGAGTTATTGAGAAATCCAACTTGTTCTGAGACAGACAGTCAAGCAGCTCGCTGAAGAGGCATCTACTCACCTGAGCCGTCAGTTCCTTCCTATACCTTTAGGTACAATGCAACGCCTCCTAGAGGAGACCGGGATGGACAGCACAGGCGTGCACACATCTCTTTGGCAGGATGTCTGTGCTGATGCCTGCCTGACCATCTCAGAACGAGTTGGATTTTTCAATAACGCTGGAGTCATTCCGGATAAAATTTGGGGGTAACTTTAATTTGGGTGATAGTTCCGCTTTAAAAAAAAAAGTGTTCAGTCTAAAGGGTATGTTCCCCCGATCACAGACATTTACATTGTAAACTATAAATGCATTACTTACATAGTCACTCACCTAGTCACTTGCTAAATTCCAAAGAGTCAGTTGAAGATTCTTTTCTCTTGCCGTTTGATCCATCACCAGGTTTACAGTGTCTGAGCATGGACAATCTTAATACAGTTCATTATTTTCCTTCTCAAAGTTCCACAGAACATAGTTTCCAGGAGATATGTCTCTGCGTGCTCCATTCATTCATCAATGAACTTTTAAGGTGCTACAACTGTGAGATCTCCCTACCTGAGCTCTCTCGGGGTTTCACCCTGATACTCAGGATTTTGACTCAAATCTCAGGATCTCCGGGTAAATTCTCAGGGTGAGAGAGTTCTGTGTTACCTACTATATGATTTTCCTAACAAAAGTTTCTTTATTCTTGAAATGACAGGGGGGAGATGTCCAGCTTGTCTTCTTTTGTTTAGGCAGTGGAATCTTGCACACGGACTGGAGCACCTCTGGCTTAGAGCAAGCAGGTACCTATTGCATAAAATCTACATATGAGAAGCTTTAAGGGTTCAGATTTCAAAGATCTCAGAGTCAGCTCATCTTGAAAATCCCCAGGTATGGAGATCTCACTGCTTGGACACACACAAGACAAGCAGGACTTCTGCCTCTGCCTTTCTGGTAGAATGGCAACAATTTAGAGCAGGGACTTGGTCCAAAAATAAAATACATTTTATGTAATAACTCTGGCCCAGTTCAGGTCAGCAGACTTCTCTAAATACAACTTCTAGCGATTACATTACCAAGCACATTGGTAGTTTCATTACAGACATCAGAACATTTAGATGAGGCCTTTCAAGAGTTGAGTGAACTCATGAACAGCTCTGACAGCAAATATCCAAATGGCTCAGACTTTGAAAGTCACTAGTTGTTATGGAAACTCCATCTCTAACAGGAAAGTCTTGGCACCCAATAGTGTAGTACTGTTTATTCAAACATGTTAGAAAGCAAGAATGGTACTCACATGAGAGATGATCAGGTACGAATAGGCCTAGCAAACATCTCAGTCTGACAGCAATGTCCATCTCCGCTCGGGTCACCCAGCATAGTAAATCAGAAGATGATAATCCAATATCAATTACAGAGGATGGAAGATAACTGGTGGCAAGAACAAGTAAGTTCCAAATAGAATGGTGGCTCTTGTTGAAAAAACTATTTGATATTTATTATAATACAAAATTTTACCATAAAAATATATCTGTATTAATAGCTATAAATTACAATTAAAATTAAAAAAAAATCTAAAAAGTCTAACGCATTTCACAGTGTTAAATCAATGCTTTATTAGAGACTATAAACATAGTGGGATTTCAGCCATTACTTTTGTGAGTATTCACTCACAGGGTGTTCTTGGTGGAGGCCTATTGTTACATCTGATCTGCACAAGAGGTGCCTCTTTTCTCTCTTTTTGTTTATTTCTAGTCTCTAATTTGAACTGCCACTGTCAAGATGCTGGGGAGCTGTTCTAGAGTGTGAAGCTAAAGCATTTTGACTGACCACTGCACATCTTTGCAGTGGCTGAAGCCAAGTAAGGGTGCCAACAACAATGTTGGATAGCAGAGACCAGAAGAGCTGGACTATACTCAGGATGACTGGGAAGGGTCTGCAGAATTGGTCTCAAGCAGACTTATAGAGTCAATTGCCAGGCAGCAACCAACAAGACTGTGCTAGATAAAGAATGCAGTATAGGAACAGAACTCTAGAAGGGGTAGCTGGAATTTAGCTGCAATATAGAGACTGAACACAAGGAGAACTCGCTGGAGACAAGCTGTCTTACAGGTTCAGAGCGCTCTGGCAGTGTAGAGAAAATCAGCAAGAACAACACTGATGGACACAAACCTGAACAGGACTCAGTGCCACAAATGCTTAAAGGTACAGTAGTCCTCAATACCCAAGAAAACAACAGCAGGTGAGAAGCAGGGGCAAACACAAACATCTGGAACAAGTCCAAGAGTGCAGCACACCAGTGCCAATACCCAGGCTGGAAATAGCAGGAAGCAGCACAAGCGGACTGAGAAAGCAAAGGGCTGGAACAGGACTGGTTCAGAAGTCGCAGGCAAAAGTGCAATAAGTAATGTAAGGCAGCGAAGAGTAGAACAGGTTAAGTTCAGTAACTACAGATCTATACAGGTGCAAGCAGCAAACAATGTTGTGGAGAGGAAGTAGATTGGTTCAGTAAACAGGACTGGTTCAGCAACAGTGCAGCAATGCAGGAAGTGACAGCAAAAAAATTTGCGGAATGGAACAAGACTGGTTGAACAACAGTGAGGGAATCCAGGAACAAACAGCAAACAATACTTTGGTCAGGAACAGAACTGATCCTGCAGCAGGACTGGTACAGCAGCAATGGATCAATGCAGAAACAAACAGCAAACAAAAGCATTCAGGAGCAAAACTGGAGAGCAGGAGCAACCAGCAGCCGAATACACAGGATAAGGTGATACAGGAAGCTTTGAGCAAGCACAATTACAAGGAAAAGTCAGCTCTATAAAGGAGACCAGGTGATAACAAGTGCTGGACTGAGCACTGGATCAGACCACAGGTAGGACCTCTGGACTTGACTGATAGTGAATCAGTAATATGATGTGTGATGTGTATCCCTGCCCTTTGCATGCTTGTGTATCTGTAGTGCATTCAGTTATTGCTCAGGTGTATGAAAGACATGTGACTGGCTACATTCTAAGGAAGTCAAATGGGTGTCAAGATATGACAAATGTCACTAGCAGATGAATATTAGTGAACACCTTGAATATGAGCATAGCAAGTGTCTATAAAGCACATTTCAGAAGAAGTGAACGGTCAGTATATTTGCACATTACCAAAAACTGTTACATATTCCACCAAAGGGGTTTCAAACTGAGATATTAGAAATGGAGACGCTCTCCTTTTTGGGGCATTACTTTAAACTGAAATCAAGACCTCTGTACGTACACTTACTCGATTCATGTCTTTTCAAGCTGGCAAAATGTAAATTTCAAGGCATAGTAACGCTAAATATTGAAACATTTATTTTACACAGTTTATCCTTCCAAGTAAAACAATCTTACTCCCACTGCTAAGAGATGTTTTATTCAAAAATAATTGCAGATCAAATGTTTTGGGTGCAGTATCTCCATGGCCTGAAATCCTACAATGGCGCTGTTACACATCTTATGGAGATGTATGGTCAGCTGGCCAGACCTGTCATAGACTGCTGTAGCAACAGCACCACCATAACATTTGAGGCCATGCAAGTACTGCATCCAAAAAAAGTGCAATTTTGTGCTACAACAACACTTGAATAAAGCATCTCCAATCAACATATTTTTTCCCAAATTAAGCTTTCTTAGCACTTTGAACACAGAAGTGACAATGTTGATCAGCTGCCATGAAATAGATTAAAGGTGACCTGGCACTAAAAACGGACAGTAAACCATAATTATGTCAAGATATATGTTGTACGGTTTTCCAGCCCTTCAAATGTCTCTTCCCCACCACATGCACATACTGTCTCTCTTTCTCCATCTCTCTATGTGTATATCTCCCTCTGCCAGTTCTCTCCCCCCACTTCTCCACTAGCAAGGCTCAACCTTACCCTGCCTTCACAACAAACAAACACAACTCTTTCTAAACCCCTAGAGGTTTCCCCCATCAAGACAAATACAGGTGACCCCTGTCAACATCATAGTAACATTGTGAATTAGGTTGAAAAAAGAAACAAGTCCATCAAGTTCAACCTTTGTCTCATAACCCAGAGGCATGAGAATTATATGGCTTTCCTACTGCTAAATAAGTTAGTCTTTATCAGGCTTCCTGTTTTGCCTACTAATACACAATATAACCCTCTATGCTCCCTCTTGAAAGAAATGTATCTAATCTTCTCTTAAATATATCCATTGTATCTGTCATAACCTCATGATTAGGCAAGGAATTCCATAATTTAACAAACCTTACTGTAAAAAACCCCTTCCTCTGATGAAGTCAAAACCTCCTTTCCTCTAATCTCAAGGGGTGTTCCCTGGTTATTGATTGTGTCACTCATAGACACACCATATAGAGGAAGATTAAAAGAAAAACAAGTCAGAGTCAAATAGTGTTGTAGGAAAATGAGGAACAATTCTGGGGTACACCAACTGTGTCATAGGGAACAAATAAAAATTTCCATTGATTTAAAGTAGGCTTTTTAATTCCACTGCTTCATAATGCCTTGGAGGCTGCTCTAGCATTAAATGGGTTCAAAGCCCCAATTAAATCCATGAGATTATGCAGAATTTTAATCCCTCCCTATGATTCAGTTAGTTTGCTCCAGAATTTTGAGTCTTTAGAAAACAGTTGTGCACATCTAGTGCATTAGAAACAACAAATAATATGGCCATTGTTTAAATTGGACTTTTAACCACTTTAATCCTTTGAGTGCTAGAGGGGTACACAATGCATTGAGTACCCCTCTGGCATTCAAAGGGTTGATGCTAGACAGGTGTACAATTAATTGCTTTGCAATGCATTGAAGACCTCTCTAGTATTCAACGTGAAAGAAGCCATAAAACTGGATATGTACCAACCCTCAGCTAAGGGAAGAAGGATGGTGGAAGCTGAGCCACTGGGCATTTAAAGGGATAGTAATGTTTCACAAAAAAGCAGCTCTGATTAATCTTCATAGTATCTGAGCCATGGAAAGTGTTATTTCAATATTGTAGAGCTGTAGTTCTATAGTAATTGATTGATAAAGTATCCCCCTCCCGCCCCTTTTACCTAGTGTAAGCCACCTCCCCTCAGATGTGGAATCTGGCCGAGTGACCAGACAGATCACAGCAAGGGACAGTCTTCTTACTGTGAGCATAAGGAAAACCCTGCCCCCCTTGACAGATTTATCAGTCTTCTCCTTATGCTCACTGAAGATTGTCCATCTCTGCGATCCATCTGAACAGTCTTGATGCTCCAAGGTGAGCAGTGTTACATCAGTAAAAGGGCGGAAGGGGATATTTATCATTCTATTACTCTTGGACTGCAACTCTGACAGTACTGAAATAACACTCTCCAGGCCCCAAATACTATGAAGATTAATCAGAGCTGCTTTTTTTTTGTGAAACATTACTATCCCTTTAAAACGATTCTTTCTATAGAGTGACACACTTTGCTGATGTAAAGCTCACAACACAGATCCTCTCTCTCTTTCTGTCTGTTCCAAGTCTTCTCGAGTTCCTGTTCAATGGTTTCACTGAGGGACTAAGTCCCAGCATGTTTACAATCCAAGTTTTTTTGGGCTGCCCTTTTGC
The DNA here is from genome assembly GCA_037306005.1 of Rhinophrynus dorsalis. Classification (NCBI taxonomy): domain Eukaryota; kingdom Metazoa; phylum Chordata; class Amphibia; order Anura; family Rhinophrynidae; genus Rhinophrynus; species Rhinophrynus dorsalis. The sequence continues at coordinate 45,247,120 of CM074720.1, forward strand.
TGATCACTGACTAGTAAAAAAGTTCATTAAATCTGTCAAGAGTCTGAAGCCAAGAATCCCTCCTTCTTATACTCCATGGGACTTGAATCTAGCACTAAAAGCTCTATTCAAAGAACTATTGTAAACCTATACGTTAAAGATTCTTTCCCTCAAGACTGTTTTTCTGGTGTCATTCACTTCTGCCAGGAGAGTAGGTGAACTTCGGCATTTTCTATCAAACCGCCTTCTTTGGTGTTCCCGCAAGATGCTGTTTCTTTAACTTTTCATCCAGAATTTGCACCCAAGGTATCCCGATATTTTCACAGAAGAATATCTACACAAGCTGGATGTCAAAAGATGTGTACAGATCCATCTTAACAGCACAGGTTCATTCATAAAACAATTCTCTCTCTCAACTACTGTGGACCTTCCAAAGACTTGTAGACAGAAGCTTCTGAGGGTGATGTAGAAGGAAAAGCGCATTTTAAGAAAATTAACCCTTTGAGTGCCAGAGGGGTATGTAATACATTGCTACTCAATGCATTGTATACCTCTCCGTCAATCAAAATGTTAAAGCTCACTCTACTTGTGCTATGGCTGCCTGCCGGGATGAAAAAGAAGGAGCATCTACAAGCACTAAAGACTGGATCTTTTGGCTCCTAGGGATGCTGCTTTTAGTCAGAAAGTTTTGCAAGCAGCTTGGGTTTAACCCTTTGCAAAGCTATGCATTTTGAACCCCTCTGTCACTCAAAGATTTAATCCCTTTCCTTGGTTTCCATGATGCTCTGAAAGGACCACACAGTGTCCTACTGCCCACCCCTTGGTGCAAGCAATGTAAAAGAGGATATTTTTTTACTTAAAGGAACCCTATCATCTTAAAAGAAAAGGTTTTAAAATGTGGAGTCCTTGTGGATAGAAACTGAGGCTAACTGTTGTACACAAGGTAAAAAAAGGTGCACTGATGAGAATGTTGAGGCCCAACTGTTACTGCAAATGAGGAAAGCTGTGCATCTTGGGCATAGTAGAATTATGGAAGATTTAACTATCCCGATATCAACTGGAAACATGAGACCTGTCAGAGTGCTAAGGGAAGCAGATTTTTGTGCATGCTTATGGATAGCTACATGTCAGAAATGGTGGAATTGCCGATAAGAAATAACAAGGTATTGGACCAAGTGATAGAAAATAACATAGACATGGTATCCAATATTAAGGTAGGTGAACATTTGGGAAACCAGTGATCACAACATGGTTACTTTTGAGATAGGTTTGGCAAACCAAAACTATATAGATTCAACCAACATTCTTAATTTTAAAAAAACTAACTTCAAAATGTTAAGAGAATCAATGCAACACATACACTTGGATAAATTATTGAAAGCAAAAGTACTGAAGAAAAGTGGTCATAATTGAAATTTGGATTGCAGAAATGTATTCAAAAGTATATACAAGTGGGGAACAAATGTAAAAGAAGAAACGTCAAAGAAAAAGATAATTTAAACTATTTAATTATGAAGGAACAGAAAATTACTTCTTGAAATACAGGGAATGCAACAAAGATTACAAAAAGGCAATTAGGTTAGCAAATACAGATAATGAAACTTGAATTGCAAGGGAGAGCAAGACTAATCCCAAAAAGTTTTTAAAATACATAAATAGCATAAAACTTAACCCTTTGAGTGCCAGAGGGGTAAGCAATGCATTGCTTTGCAATGCATTGCGTACCCCTCTGGCACTCAAAGGGTTAAGAGGGAGTGCATTGTTCCTTTCAAAAATTAGATGAGTGAGTTGATTAGAGAGGATAAGGAAAAGGCTGATGTTCTAAACAATTGCTTTGCAAAGGTATAAACCAGGTAACAAGAAATGGTAGAAGAGCCTCATAAAGTATCAAATAAAACCATACCTATATCAGAGATCAGGTTAACACAGGAAGATGTCATGGGAAGACTGAACAAAATAAAGACTGACAGAGCACTGGTTTCTGATGGTATACATCCAAGGGTTCTTCAGGAACTCAGTGCACCACAAGACTCAGTGCCACAAGACTGGCTTAAAACCAGTGTAGTGCTTTTATTTAAGAAAGGAACTAAAATACAACCTGGGAATTATAGACCTGCAAGGTTGACCTCTGTAGAAGGTAAAATGCTAGAAGGGATAAAAAGGGATTATATTCAGGGTTACACCACAGAAAATAATATTATTAGCAGGAATTAACATGGTTTTATGAGGATTAGATTGTGCCAAACTAATCTTTTGAGCTTCAATGGGGAAGTAAGTAGCAACCTAGATAAAGGTACAGCAGCAGATTTATTATATATAGACTTGGCTGGGGAATAACCTTTACAATTGAGTAGAAAACTGGTTGAAGGATAGGGAACAATGTTTTGATGTAAATGGAAAGTTGTCCAATGCAGTCAAAGTTGAGAGTGGAGTATAGTAGGGATCAGTACTTGGGCCTCTGCTTTTTAACATGTTCAAAAAGGACCTGGAAAAAGATATAAAAAGTAGCAATATTTGAAGATGACACTAAATTATGCAGGGTAATAAATTCAGAACATGATATTTGTTTTCTACAGAAGGATTCACATAATATGACAGATTGGATTCTGAACTTTAAAGGGACAGTATTGCCATATATTGATCAACATTAGTTTTGTAGTCATTCAAAAATACAACTTAATGCCCCCAGTCCCATCTCTGAAACCTTTATGGTTTGAGAGATATGGTTCCCCCCTGCCTCCCCTTCCCCTGACGTCAGCGCTCTAGTTGACTGCAGGGGAATCCGGTCCCTGGGCAAGCGGAGGCTCTTCAGCAGAGCCAACATTGCGTTACTGAAGAAGAAATCCTTCACTGGAACAGTCTTCTAAGTGTGCTTGCAAACCAAGCTTACACTAGGTAAAAGGGACAGGAAGGTGATAATTTATCATTCAATTACTCTTGAACTGCAACGCTGATAATACTGAAATAACACTCTCCATGGGCCAAATACTACGAAGATTAATTGGAGCTACTTTTATTTTGAAACATTACTATCCCTTTAAGTAACATAGTAAATAGGAGTTAGGCAGGCACAACAAACAAAATAATTTATTCCAGAGTATATTTGTATTAGTACATTTCTTTCTATATCTCTGATGATACTTTTATTTAAAAGCAGGTACACTATTTCTAGCTGTAACCTTTTTTAAGGTCTCTCTTTCAATTTCCATTCATATTATTATGAACAATTCTAAAACCAGATGCCTTTTCGAGATGTGCAGCTGGATTGTATTACTTATACAATAGTACTATTTTTTCACATTCTTCTCATATCCGGTAGCATGATGGCAAAGTTTAATTTGCCAAGCACTTACACACTCAAACAATGTAATTGATGGCAAAAGAAGACACATGTTTCGAGTTTCCCTTTTTTCTTACTATCAATAAATCGCGGGATGGGGATAAAAGTGAGAACGCTAATGCCCAAGGGAAAATCAAATATACAGAAATACATCAGATCATATCACAAGTTATCCTGTAGTGGTAAGCTAATCACTCAGGGGGATGAATTCAATTAAAAGAGCCATAATCTTTTTGAATGAGAAAAAAAATGTTTCATGCTTTCCTGTTAATAAGAATACACAACAATGCTGAGAAATGTTTAATTCAAAGTTATTATAGCTGAAATTTTTTTTTTTTATACTAAGTTGCAATTTTCTTTAGTGGTCACCAGATGGTACTGTTTTTCCTACTAACTACAGAGAACTGCAGTCAATGTGGTTAATGTTCTATTAACTGAGTAATTCAGGAGCAAGCCATCTGCACCACAGGGAACAAATAAAACATCCACAAATTTCTGTTGATTTATATGGGGCTTATAACCCCTAAAATTCAAGGGAGGTCTCCAACGCAACGTCTCTAGCATAGAAGGAGTTAAAAACACCGTTTAAATCAATTGATTGTACAGCCAGTGCATTAAAGTGGAATTCTCACCTCCCACAAAGATATTGCTATTTAAATTGTCCCAAATATTCATGTGACCTGGCACTGAGGGAGGAGAGAAGGAAGCACAGGAGGGGAGGTGATAGACTGCCCAACAGTACTGAGCTGCACCATAGCAATCACCTGTTTGATGTCAGCAGGTAATTCTTTAATATAAAATATCTCCATGCCCATAATGATTTACAAAGAAAGAGTAACAGATTATAGCATAATTGCAGAGGACAATTTAAATAGAAATAACTTTCTGGGAGGTGAAAGTTCCACTTTAACCATCTGAACTATTGAACTAGATAGATAGATAGATAGATAGATAGATAGATAGATAGATACAGTGGTGTAAAAATAGGGGTCACGGGGTAGCAACTGCAACCGGGCTGCCTCCTGCAACCCCCACCCGGCGCTGCAACAAGCTGAGGTCTGTGCCTTCTGGGGCACAGACCTCTATTAACAGCTGAGCGTCTTTTCTGTCTCCAGCACTCTAATAATGTAGAGCACTGGGAGATGACATCATCTCCCAGCGCTCTGCATTACTGGAAAGAAGACAGCATGGGAGCTCCATCTCCTAACAAAGGTCTGTGCAGAAAGAGACATAGACCTCTCCTGCTACACCTCTGGACCACCAGGTAGGTAGGAGATTGACACTGGGGGTCAACGGGGGCAATGTGGAGAGGTGGACATTGGGGGAAATGTGGAGAGGCGGACATTGGGGGCAATGTGGAGATACCCAGTGGGGGCAATGTGGTCAGGGAGGCCATGGCAATTTTTGCACCAGGCCGGGTGACTTCTAGTAACACCTCTGGATAGATATTTCATTGTTAAGTATTACTATCCTTTAAAAGATATCCCTTTAAAGCTCAGGTGGACGAATCACAATGACCGAGCCATTGATTAACCACCCATTAGCAAACAGGGATTTCTTGAAAGCTTGAGTTATTGGGTTTTCTTGATGACTAACATTGAGAAAGATGGCTCCAACAGCTGGAGTGCCAAAGGTTGCCTATCCCAGCCCTATAACACATATTTTACACAAAGAACGTTTACTGCTCCTTTAATAGCCATCTATTTGTAGTATTATAAAATTACACAGAAAGGGAACAGTTTTTATTTTAAAAAAAAATACTGGAGGATCTGGATTTTGTTCTGAGTTTTACCACTAAAACCACTAACATATTGTTGCACAATGTCAAAATCTGCAACATCTAAAATAGCCATTGAAAAGAAGTAATCAGAACAATAATAGTACAAAGAGATGTAAAAAGTCTTGCCTTAAACGACCCTCAATCCACTTAGGAGGAACATTTATTTGGACTTGAATGAATTCTGCAGTGTTGGAAATCACTCACACATGTGAAATATACTATTCAATTTGATGGTATTGGTGGTTTAATATTAAACAGTACAAGGCTAGTGAACATTGAAAACAGCTTCACTCAGTTATTTTACTATATTGACTGAGTTCTCCTCTGTCAGAATATTGCAATAATTATCACTTTGAGTTAAAGAAACATAAACACCTGCATACAATGGTATCCTTTTAAAAGGTCGCACGCAAAAGAGCGTGAGACCACTTGACTCAGTGACCATGTTGCCTGGTTAAAAATGGTGACATGAGAATCTCGCACTGCATGACAGCGCGAGAGTCTCATGTTGCCTTCTGAACGTTGCATAGAATAATTATAGAGCCAGTCACTGTGTCTCCCAATATCTGTGCTGCATAATAGCGCAGTGCTGGCACTGCCCAAAGGCTCACACGCTCACACCCACTGATTCTCTTGGTTGTCAAGCACTTACTGAATAAGCCTCTCTGTGTGCTCCGCTCCTCCCTTTCATCTCCAAACAGAGAAGGGGAGTAAGAGGCCAGAGAGGCTTACTTTAGTTATTCTATGCGACATTCAGTAGGCAACATGAGAATCTCTCGCTGTCATGCAGTGCGAGATTCTCATGTCACCATTTTTAACCAGGCAACATGGTTAATGAGTCAAGAGGTTGCATGCTCTTTTGTGTGTGACCTTTTAAAAGTGATCCCCATACAATAAACCCTCATGTATTGTAATCTGGGTGGAAAATCCTACTAACTCCTATAAATAAATTATGCAAGAATTGTCTTCAACTCCTCCCACAGTAGACTTTGTATAAACCCTTCAACTGGAGTAGTTTGTTGTCCTTGAGCCCTTAGCATAGAATCATGTCAACCTCCATGGGCATCATGTCCAGTACAAATTAAATATTAATCTTGGAGAACCAATCCATAGTGCATTGGTGTTATATGCCTAGTGACTGGGGGGTTTATTATAAGACATTAAGGACCAGAGGGATGTGCAACACACACCCCACTGATCCTTAAAGAGTTAAGAGGTGTTTCATCCATCTCAGCCACTTCAAGACACATGTCCAACGCATTTTGCATTGGTAACACCTATATAGCATACAATGGGTTAATGAAAACTGTCCTTATAATAAAAATAGGGTAAAGACAAATTTGAAATGATGGATAAAATCAGATGTAATATTTGAATATTTTTCAAATCTGATTTATTTTTCTTATTCTTATTCTTTATATAGCACCAACATATTCCACAGAGCTGTACAATAGGGAATAGACATACAGAGATATTAAATAGTACAAATCAGATGTGGAGAACAGGAGGATCAGAGGGTCCTGCTCGTGAGAGCTTACAGTCTAGAGGAAGGAAGGTTGGACACAGAAGGAGTAAGTGCTATTGGGTGTAAGTGCCTCCTGTCACATGAACTGTCGGTCAGTGGGTGGGAGAGAGAAGTTCTGTTGAGTGCAGTGGTCCAGGGAAGGGGATTTAATGTTTGGCCTAAATAAGAATTGACTCTCTTCATGTTCACAGGTAAAAGTTACACTCGCACCTCTTAACAATAACACTCCTCCTCAAACTAATCTGGCTCAAATCTACATTTATTCGTTGTCCAATGTAAATGTTTATTTAGTGATAGACATAAGGTGCAAGGAAAACGGATTTGATTCTTTATAGCATGACTCCAGGAATAGGGATGGGCAAAAACTTTTACCCCAAAAAAGAAAAGTGATAAAACAGGTATGTTGAGAATTTTCAAGAAACATGCAGTCTTCCTGCCTTAAACCCCAGCCTTGTCCCATTGCACAGATAGCCATAGAACCACACATACTGGCTGCTCAGCCTTGTCCATCAGTGGCCATAGAACCACACATACTGACTCCCAGCAGTGTCACACTGTACTGGTAGCCATAGAACTGCACATATTGACTACCCAGCCTTGTACCACTTCACTGATAGCCATAGTCCCACACATACTGACCCCTCTAGCTTTATCCAGCAGTAGCCATATAACCACACATACTGACTACTCAGCCTTCTACAACAGTGGCCATATAACCACACATTCTGATTCCCAGCCATACCCCACAGCACTAGTAGCCAACGAACCACATATACTGACCTCCAGCCTTTTCCCACTTCACTGATAGCCATAGTCCCACACATATTGACTCCCCAGCCTTGCCCAGCAGTAGCCGTAGAACCACACATACTGACCCCTCTAGCTTTATCCAGCAGTAGCCATATAACCACACATACTGACTACTCAGCCTTCTACAACAGTGGCCATATAACCACACATACTGATTCCCAGCCATACCCCACAGCACTAGTACCCAACGAACCACATATACTGACCTCCAGCCTTTTCCCACTTCACTGATAGCCATAGTCCCACACATATTGACTCCCCAGCCTTGCCCAGCAGTAGCCATAGAACCACACATATTGAATCCCCAGGCTTGTGCAGCAGTAGCTGTAGAACCACACATACTGACTCCCCAGGCTTGTGCAGCAGTAGCCGTAGAACCACACATAATGACTCCACAGCCATGTCCAGCAGTAGCCATAGAACCACACATGCTGACCCTCAGCCTTGTCTCACTGAACTAGCATCCATAGAACCACACATACTGACGTCCAGCCTTGTCCCACTCACTAGTATATCTAGAATCACACGTACTGAGTCTAAATCTCCACACACCTCTCCAAGGAACTTGCAAAGTTCAAACAGGAAATCTCTTGGTGTTAGAAAAAAAGTGGAAATTTTAGAGGATTTCTAGGTGCAGTTATTTTTATGTAACAAGCAGAACATTATTGGTTTTCCTCCAAGATTGCTGTGGGAAAAACTGTTTTTTCCCCATTCCTGTCCAGGACCCCAAAGTCCTCCCACTGGAGTCTTCTACTGGAGTAGAAGGAGATATGGGGTGTCTTGAGGGGAGATGTCTGGCGATATGTGGTGATCACTTTGACATGTAGAATACAACACACTTCATTCATATACACTAAGAATGAGGTATGCAAGAGGAGGGGAGATCATTAGCATATGATGCTGGCATGAAGCTGTTAATGTTTTGGTGAAGGCAGAGAGGAAGCAGAGTGTATGTGCTCTCCCTCGCACTTTAACACAAAAAAAGCAGAAGCCCTCCCTTAAACCTTTGAGTGCCAGAGGAGTGTGGAACACATTACACATCCCTTGGGTACTCAAACAGTTAATCGAAAATAATGTTATAATCCAAGGAGCACCAAACAACAGAAATATGAAAATCTCACAGCCGCTATAGAGCAGACAATCAGCTGAGCAATGGAAACAATATAAAGCCGACAATCAGCTGATCAATGTAAAATGTGCAAAATATTATGATGGCAACTGAAGGGTCTGATCAACTTACAGTACTGTTGTGTAATGTGTAATATGAGGCATAAGGAGAGGAATTGGCTGGTTAAGAGTTGGAAATGTCTTGGCTCAAGAATTGTAGAATCTCTGGCCAGCACTGTTGAATATTGTAGCCAAGCATGAAATATGGTGAGCAAGTTGATAGCAGACTGCTTAGTGAGAGGGACTAACACTAGAGACATAATTCAGGGCAGAAGTAATTAATGGTATTAGAGGAAACATACTGTATTAGAAATTCAGGAATTGCATGGTCAGTACAAATTGAGTATACAAAGAGAATATCCAAGTAAATTTGATGGTTATGTAATAAGGTGCCTTCTTGGGGCAGTATAATGGTCAACTCTACCCTTTTAGTTTGTTGTGTTGGCCATGCCAAAGTTTTCCTCCAGGTTAGGTAATATCCCTTGAAATGCCAAGGGGATTCATTGTGGGTGACAAAAGGGTACATAGGAGGTGTCCTGATGTATTCTGAGCCCCCTAGTAAGGAGCTTCATGCAAGTCAACCCCTCTAAGTAGCATAAAACCCTTAGGTTCAAGCACTCTACAAGGCATAACAGTAGGTGAATCACTGGAGTCCCCTTAAGGGGCTTGGCAGATTGCCTAAATAGTGCTACTACAGGAGCCATTAAAGGGATAGTAATACTTAAAATGTAAAAAAACTATGTTGTAGGGTTTATCCCCCTGAGTAAAACAAGAGTACTCCCACTGCTGAAAGGTGTTTCATTCAAAAGTTATTAATTTTCAAAGTTGAATTTCTTAGGTGTGATATCACAGTGGCCTGAAATTGTACAGTGGTGCTGCTGCTACACCATCCTATGGAGATTTATGATCCCGGGACCAAAGCTGTCCATAGGATTGTGTAGCAACAGCGCCACTGTACAATTTCAGGCCACTGTGATATTGCACCTAAAAAATTCAACTTTGAAAATTAATAACTTTTGAATGAAACATCTTTCAGCTGTGGGAGTACTCTTGTTTTACTCAGGGGGATAAACCCTACAACATATTATTTTTTTACATTTTAAGTATTACTATCCCTTTAAGGGAATTCCATATCAAGTAAGGCCACCCATCCTCCTGTAGGAAAAAGATTCAGAGCTGCTTACAAGTTATTGGTTGTTACAGCATAAAGCCTTCATTGGAAAACCCATGGCACTCATTTGTGAGTTTGAGATGTACCACACTTACTTATGTACAGTGGAATCCATGCCAAAGAGCTACAAATCCATAGCAGTATTTGTACCTGGGGAAAAGGGAGCTGTGGGACCCCAGATACATAAGTAGAGAGGTTCCATCACCCTATTACCAGAGCGGTCTGCAGCATGGGATTCAGAGTGAAAATGTAAGTCAGAACAAGCTGGATCTATGAACTATGAATGACATGCTGAGACATGCCGTTCTCTAAGGACTGGTGAAAGTCCTGACATGTCATGAGTTAAAACTTCCATTGTGCTTCAGGATGTTGCTAACTCCTCCGAGATAAGAGCAGTTAGTTTTAGTCAATCTCTGTACCTTCCACACATGTGATTCGCTGTTATAGCAAATCACATGTGAAGACCTATATGACTGAGGCAATGTTTGTAAACTTTGTCTCTTTCACTTCTCTCTGTCTCCCTTACATATTGGGGTAATATTTGGGGAAAACTGTCTCCGAAATAAATAAGTATGCAGCCCAATATCTTGATGCCAGTCCCTCATCCTTTATTGCAAGACAGCATTCCTATTGGCCCTATTGGCTATAGGGATAATTAAAAAACCTAGCATTAAGTCATATTGGAGCATAAATCCCATCTGTGCTTCCCCTATTTCCCCTAAAACTAGGACCAGGGATAGATATGAAAAGCTCTTGTGCTTCATGCATTTTGATGACAATACCCAATGTCTGCTGAAAGGACATCCACAGTATGACAGGCTGTTTAAAATTCTCCCCCCTAATAATTTACTTACAGGCCAAGTTTGCAGATACATGTACAGGCCCCATAAAATATCTGTATTGATGAATCCCTCATGAAATACAAGGAAACACTGGGATTCAAGCAGCATATCCCCTCTAAGCGCTCCAGGTTTGGAGAAGAATTTTACAAACTTTGTGATGGCCACAGGATACAGTCAGGCTCTCAAGCAATACATTGGTGACCTCGCTAACATTCAAGAGGTAAAAAAAAAATCCCCATTTAAATCAATGGGACTTTTTGGAATTTTTAGTTCTCCCCTATAGTGTAAATGGTTTGCCACAGAACTCCTTGAATCTTCTTTTGAACATATGGCCCTAAATTTAAGGGCTACTGTGGCCAACACCACTGTCCTGTATTGCGTGTGTGACTAGCCCTACACCAGGCACCAGCAGGGTCTTGGTCTTTGGCTGTTAGTTTGTTATCAGATTATTGTTATACTGCTACTTTACATACTAATTTGTCCAGTCTTCTTACCTGTGTACAGTCCCCTGTTCTGGGTGACTTATTTTATGTCAGAGGTCACCAATACTTTGCTTCTGCACATGTTGGAGACCAATTTAGTATCTGGCAATCTCAAGCCCTCTAGCTATTTTTTCACTGCAACTGCTATCATCATCACCATCATGGAATAATGGGAACTGTAGTCTAACAACAACTGTGGGTTCTTAGGTTTCACATCCTGATTAATATTTAGTTAGGGCTTGTTGATCCAGGGAGAAATTTCTTCTTTTGGATCTACGATGGTAAACAGGAAGAGGAAAAGGGATGAACTAGATGGACACAAATCTTTTTTCAACCTAAATTACTATGTTACTATGATTTATAAGGATATAATTCAGGAGAAATAAGCAAAAGGTAAGGAAATGAAAACACAATAAATAGACATGGTTGGATTTATGTATCAAGCTCCTAGGAGCGTAGGCACCCAAGAGGATGCCCTTAGTGCACCCAATGGCCATATCCCACCTCTCAATGGACCCCACCCACAGCCCCACCCACAGAAAATACTTAGTCTACAGCATAAAAGCAGGAGTGGAACTAACACTTTATAATGAAAGGAACCAACACTTTATAATGAAAGGGATTTTGAGAGGGCTTTCGAAATAACCTTTATAATAGCTATTCTTTCTTCAAGACAATACTTTATGAGGTATTTAGCTTTATTTATTTGTCAGTTTGTACAAATGATCCAGTTCTACCTGGTGGGAAATGGCAGTTGGGAGGGAGTGTGGAATGTTAGTATCTAACACAGCCAGTACTGCCTAATGTGTAAAAAAAACAGACAAACAAAACAGTTTAAATAACTCATAACTTATTGTTTTGACCCCTTAAGAACCACGGGGTCCACGGTGTGTCACAGCCGTCACCGGTCCTTAAAGCAGGGACCAACGTGACCATTCTGGCACTTCATTGGGTGTTAAGGGGTTAAATTAAGAATGGCTAACATGAATAAGTATGGAACAAACACTTGGTGATTCTGAAAGAGCTTCAAATCATCTGTCTATCTGTCTGTCTGTCTGTCTGTCTGTCTGTCTATCTATCTATCTATCTATCTATCTATCTATCTATCTATCTTTCTTTCTTTCTTTGTCTCTCTGTCTATCTATCCATCTATCTATCTGTCTATCTATCCATCTATCTATCTATCTGTCTGTCTATCCATCGATCTATCTGTCTGTCTATCTATCTATCTAATTTGAAGCACTTTCAGAATCACCAAGTGTTTGTTCCACTTTAACCCTCTGGTTACTAGACAGATCTTCAGGGCATTGCTTTGCAACTTGTTTGAAGACTTTCTGTCATCAAAGGGATTAAATAATTGCTCCCAGATGTCATTGGGATGGATGTGGCCACACCCAAAACTCAGAATGTGGGAGTGGCCCGCACAGCTGACACACCCCTCAAATGTTGGAACTCTAGGACAGTGTTTCTCAACACCGGTCCTCGGGACCCACTAACAGGCCAAGACTTAGGGATGTCTCTGCTAGAACACAGGTGTGGTGATCAGAGGCTCATTCACATTGATTAACTCACCTGTGCTCTAACAAGGAAATCATCAAATCCTGGTCTGTTAGTGGGTCCTGAGGACCGGAGTTGAGAAACACTGCTCTAAGCATTTACCTGCTCTTTCTAATGGCAGATCTGGGCCTTTATATACAGTAGGTACTATCTAAAATAAATTAGTATCATAGAATCCCCTTATGGAATTAACTGAGGCTTTTGGTATGACTAATAGCAATGCAAGAGATGGCTAAGAAAGTCTCCTCGGTGGATCAAATAGGAATTTAATTACCAGGCATTTGTTCCAGTCCTGTACTGCATGAGGTAAGCTTTCTTCCGTTGGAAAAACCCCTCATAAGTGATTTATCTAGATTATGTAATGCTGCCTGTGGTTATTAATGACATGAAGATATGATGAAAAAAAGTCTATAAATAAGATCCCAGCTTGTAATCACATATTAGAACCATCTTCTGCTCAATAAAATGGCCAGCATACAAGCTTTAATGTACCGAGACATGTAAAAAGCCATTGACTTGCAGGACTTTAAACTATGTTAAACCTTTCTGCAGAACAAAGGGAAATGTGATTCCTTATGACACTATCCTCTAATGCCCTTCAGAAGATGAAACAAATGGACATAACTGGCAACTGTGCAAACATCTGAAATGGACAATATTATGTTACCTGCTTTTATTGGATTTATATTTCCTTTCCAAAATTACTTTTTTGGATTCATACATAAACGAGTAACACAATGACTTAACATCTTTTTATGATACCAACATTCAGTATAAAAATACACATCACTGTTCTTCATCTCATATTTTCAAGTAATGTATACTATTTTTTTTCCATAAAATGATCAGTAATTAACCCTTGGAATGCCAGAGAGGTATCCGACGCATTGCAACGCAATGCATCGGATACCTCTCTGGCACTCAAAGGGTTAAGTTGATTCATGAATAATACATTAGGCAAGTGAATGCAATACCCACATTTTACTGCATGTTGCCTCTTAACCCTTTGCTTGCCAGAAAGGAACCCTAGGCATTGCATTGGCCACCTCTCTGGCACTCAAAAGGGTTAAATATTATGTGAATGAAACATTAAGGCTAAAGTATGAAAAACTACAGTAATTCTAGAGCAACAAATCACATCATATGGGTATGATAGGTATACGGGGGGTATAGTTTTACGTAATTCACATTAACCCCTCCATTGCCAGTGAGTGTGCAACCAGAGGGAGTTAAGGAGGGTGTTTGTGTGTGGAGGCATGTATTTTGGGACATTAGTGACACAAGTTTCAGGCAGGGCAATGGGAAGGGTCATAACCTCGTGTTGGGATTACATGAGATAGGTGGAGAGAAACAGGTGTATAAATATCCTGTTTTCTTTAAAGGGATAGTAACATGTAATATGTACTATAATATATATTGCTGGGATTATCTTCCTGAGTACAACAAGGGCACTCCCACTGCCGAGAGGTGCTTTATTCAAGAGTTATTGCATCTCAAACTTGAATTATTTAGATGCAGTATCTCAATGGCCTGAAATATTACAATGGCGCTGTTGCTATACCATCCTATGGACAGTACTGGTCAATTATCCATAAATCTCCAGTGGGAGTACCCTTGTTTTACTCAGGGGAATAAAACTTACAATATATATTTGCTATATAGAAACAGAGAAACATAGAAACATAGATTTTAAAGTCAGATAAGAACCATTCGGCCCATCTAGTCTGCCCATTTTCCTACTGTAAAAACCTCAAACCCTTTTGGTCCTTGGTCTTTTCTTATGTTAAGGACATCTTTATGCCTATCATGCATGCTTAACTTCTGTCACTGTATTAACTTCTACCACTTCTGCTGGTAGGCTATTCCACTTATCTACTACCCTCTCAGTAAAGTAAATCTTTCTTACATTACGTCTAAACCTGTGTCCCTCTGGTTTTAGACTATGGCCTCTTGTCCTAACTTGTCTACTCTTTTGAAATGTACTTCTATCCTGCACTTTGTTGAATCCCTTCATGTATCTGAATGTTTCAATCATATTCCCTCTCTCTCTTCTCTCCTCCAAGCTATACATGTTCAGATCCTTTAGTATATACTGATATTTCTTTTCTTGTAAATCAGTCACCATTTTAGTAGCCCTTTTCTCTAGAGTATCTATATCCTTCTGGAGATGGGGTCTCCAGTACTGTACACAATACTCTAGGTGAGGTCTAACTAGAGATCTGTACAGTGGCATGACCACTTACCTTTTTCTCCTACTAATGCCCCTATCTATACAACCCAGCACCCTGCTTGCATTTCCCACTGCTTTATTACATTGCCTGCCTACCTTTAAGTCATTAGAGATAATTACTCCCAAATCTCTTTCCTCTGTCGTTTCTTAAGTTGTTTGTTGTCTCTTAAGTATTACTATCCCTTGAACCCTTTGAGTGCCAGAAAGCTATGAGTTGGATTCCTCTCCGGCACTCAAAGGGTTAAATCTGTGTACCATTAGCCATGTGTTTGAGGGCAGACACATGCTGATGCTATCGTATTTTCTTAGCAGGCCCACCTGTTTACTTCAGGTGCCAGATGATGGAAGGCAAGTGCAAATATTCTGTTTTACAGTGGACATCACACTAGAACATAGGAGTAAAGTGTGATCAGCAAATTCACCTGCAATCCATTGGAAAATCACATGGTACATGCGCCCCAGTGAGACTGATGGACTGAGAAAAGTGGTGTCATTATGTAGCAAACAGCTGTCTTGTAGGGGACAAATATACATTCCCTTAGTGAAACAGGAATTTTAACTCCTTGAAAGATAGAGTTGTCTCTATTGTATTCAAAGAGTCAGAATCCCCATTTAACCTTTTGAGTGCCAGGGTGGTATGCACCGCATTGCTTTGTACCCCTCTGACACTCAAAGGGTTAAATCAAGATGCTTTTTGAAGACCATTTATTTGTTCCCAAGGGTGCAAATGACTTGCTTCAGAATTGCACCACTTACATCACTATTGGAGACGGTGCCCCCACTTTATGGTTCTTTTTGAGTTTTCTCCCAGCTAATGAGAGATGCTTCAGTCAAAATCTATTACAGAGCAAACACATTTTTTAACCTAAACTTTCTATCGTTGTCAGCAGGAATTGCTCCTGTTGTCATTTACTACTGGGAGGCATAATCCTTGACTCATGCTCTCCCACATAATGCATTATATATATATAAAACATCGAGAACACCACTTGATGCTTTTGCTAAGAGTTTAGTGAAAAAAAGTTTGAAACAGTGATAACTTTTGAATGAAGAATCTGGGCTTCCCTTGTTTATTCATCAGGAAAAGTCATGTAACATATATTGTTTCATTAATAAAAGTTTACCTTAAGCTCTGTTGATGGATGTAGCACATGTACTAAGAAGACCCGGGGCAGGGGGTTCACTAAGGTTCAATGCAATAGAGAAGTGTCTCTGGCAATGAGTGGAGATCACTTCACCACAGAGAATATAACACACTTCCTCATATGCACTAAGATTTATCTATACAAAGGGAGGGGAAGAGACTGTGATTATTAGTTTGGGGTAATTCTGATGGTATGTTATGGAGGTCAAGTGGGGGAGCAGAGAGGATGTGTTCACCCTCACACTCCAGTGCCAAGAACACCACCTTTAACCCTTTGAGTGTCAAAGGGGTGTGCAACAGATTTTTCTGCAATGCTTTGTACTCCACTGTTACATTCAAAGTGTTAACATCCACAGTCCAATGCCTCACTTAACAACTGTTTCAAGTAGACACAGGACCAGCAGATCAGCTGTTGCATGTAACAGCTGATCTGCCAGTTCTGTGTTTACCTAAATCGGCAGATCAGATGTTACTGTACACTCTATGCTGATCAGCTGATTCACGTAAACATACGACTCAGACAATCTGAAAAGCAAACAGAGCACCTTGTGGTGTGGCTGAGTCTTCTCACCTTTTAATCATTGTACAGCTACCTCATAATTCTCTGTGTGTGTGGGTTTGTGTGTATGTGTGTGTGTGTTTGATTGGTTTGTCAATAAATTCTGCAGTCCCATTAGAGCTAGAGAGCCAAAGGTTTCCTATCCTTGCTCCTAGGGCTTCGACGGCAGCAGTGGTGCAATATGCATCTTTCATATGTGGACAGTATTAAACTGGATGAGGTAGTTACCCTATTTGATGACATTGTTTTGTTATAACTATTATCTGTAGAAACAGGACTAGTGGTGATTTTCAGAGTAATAGGATACACACTTGTATGACTGCTACGTTATGACTGTTATCACTGTAATGAATAACTATGGGCCACAGGAATGATCTTCTAAAAAGATAGGTGCTAGGTGGCCTCCTTCTGCAAAATTTGTATTGCCCTGTAGGGGGCATAAATTATATTACTCAGTTTGTCTCCTATGATACCAGGAAAATGTATAGGATAATCAGCTTGTAAAGATTTTCCTCTCTGCATTAAAGAGGGTTAAAAGTCATAGAGAACCTTTATTTGGAGTGTACGTATTCTGAAAGTCCATAATATGCAAAATAAAATGTCCTATACTTTTTTCTTTATATATTTTTTATGTCCCAATATTAGTGTTGAGCGAGCATGCTCGGCCGATGCTCGGATCGGCTCGAGCATCGCTCTGCTCGGCACATGGCGGTACTCGTACGAGTACCGCATGTGCTCGCCCGCCATGTTCGGGTCTCCTCCCCGCACGTTTTGCGGCTGCTGCGCAGCCAATAAACGTGCAGGGAGGCTCTGACATCGGTGTAATGCCAGCAGCCATGTTGGCTGCTGGCATTACACTGATTGGCTGGCCAGAACCCGTGGTCAGGTGCTGTATAGCACCTGACCATCGAGTTCGGCTCAGTCTGAGCCAGGGAGAGCTGAGGATAGGAAGGGAAAGGCAGTGTAGGGAGGAAAAAACAAAAATTGTGACAAAAAAGAACCAAAAGTCCTTTTTAGGACTACTGTGTGTGGGGGCAGCAGGTTATATTGTGTGTGGGGGGAAAAAAACAAAAAAAAAAAAAAAAAAAATATTCTGTTTAGTGTGAAAAGTTGCAGATTAGAGCACATTCTGTTTAGTGTGCACAGTTGCAGATTAGAGCACATTCTGTTTAGTGTGCAAAGTTGCAGATTAGAGCACATTCTGTTTAGTGTGCAAAGTTGCAGATTAGAGCACATTCTGTTTAGTGTGCAAAGTTGCAGATTAGAGCACATTCTGTTAAGTCTTCAAACTAAAATATCAAAGTCACGTATTCCATTCAGTGTGCGTCGCCGCAGTTTAGCAGCACATTCTGAGTACTGTGCAGAGTTGCAGAATAGGAAGAAATACTGTTAAGTCTTCAAACTAAAATATCAAAGTCACATATTCCATTCAGTGTGCTTCGCCGCAGTTTAGCAGCACATTCTGTGTACTGTGCAGAGTTGCAGAATAGGAAGAAATACTGTTAAGTCTTCAAACTAAAATATCAAAGTCACATATTCCATTCAGTGTGCTTCGCCGCAGTTTAGCAGCCTATTCTGTGTACTGTGCAGAGTTGCAGAATAGGAAGAAATACTGTTAAGTCTTCAAACTAAAATATCAAAGTCACATATTCCATTCAGTGTGCTTCGCCGCAGTTTAGCAGCCTATTCTGTGTACTGTGCAGAGTTGCAGAATAGGAAGAAATACTGTTAAGTCTTCAAACTAAAATATCAAAGTCACATATTCCATTCAGTGTGTTTCACCGCCGTTTAGCAGCCTATTCTGTGTACTGTGCAGAGTTGCAGAATAATAAGAAATACTGTTAAGTTTTCAAACTCAAATATTAAAGTCACATATTCCATTCAGTGTGTTTCACCGCAGTTTAGCAGCCTATTCTGTGTACTCTGTACAGTTGCAGAATAATAAGAAATACTGTTAAGTTTTCAAACTCAAATATTAAAGTCACATATTCCATTCAGTGTGTTTCACCGCCGTTTAACAGCCTATTCTGTGTACTCTGTACAGTTGCAGAATAATAAGAAATACTGTTAAGTTTTCAAACTCAAATATTAAAGTCACATATTCCATTCAGTGTGTTTCACCGCCGTTTAACAGCCTATTCTGTGTACTCTGTACAGTTGCAGAATAATAAGAAATACTGTTAAGTTTTCAAACTCAAATATTAAAGTCACATATTCCATTCAGTGTGTTTCACCGCCGTTTAACAGCCTATTCTGTGTACTCTGTACAGTTGCAGAATAATAAGAAATACTGTTAAGTTTTCAAACTCAAATATTAAAGTCACATATTCCATTCAGTGTGTTTCACCGCCGTTTAACAGCCTATTCTGTGTACTCTGTACAGTTGCAGAATAATAAGAAATACTGTTAAGTTTTCAAACTCAAATATTAAAGTCACATATTCCATTCAGTGTGTTTCACCGCAGTTTAGCAGCCTATTCTGTGTACTCTGTACAGTTGCAGAATAATAAGAAATACTGTTAAGTTTTCAAACTCAAATATTAAAGTCACATATTCCATTCAGTGTGTTTCACCGCAGTTTAGCAGCCTATTCTGTGTACTCTGCAGAGTTGCAGAATAATAAGAAATACTGTTAAGTTTTCAAACTCAAATATTAAAGTCACATATTCCATTCAGTGTGTTTCACCGCAGTTTAGCAGCCTATTCTGTGTACTCTGTACAGTTGCAGAATAATAAGAAATACTGTTAAGTTTTCAAACTCAAATATTAAACTCACATATTCCATTCAGTGTGTTTCACCGCCGTTTAACAGCCTATTCTGTGTACTCTGTACAGTTGCAGAATAATAAGAAATACTGTTAAGTTTTCAAACTCAAATATTAAAGTCACATATTCCATTCAGTGTGTTTCACCGCCGTTTAACAGCCTATTCTGTGTACTCTGTACAGTTGCAGAATAATAAGAAATACTGTTAAGTTTTCAAACTCAAATATTAAAGTCACATATTCCATTCAGTGTGTTTCACCGCCGTTTAACAGCCTATTCTGTGTACTCTGTACAGTTGCAGAATAATAAGAAATACTGTTAAGTTTTCAAACTCAAATATTAAAGTCACATATTCCATTCAGTGTGTTTCACCGCAGTTTAACAGCCTATTCTGTGTACTCTGTACAGTTGCAGAATAATAAGAAATACTGTTAAGTTTTCAAACTCAAATATTAAACTCACATATTCCATTCAGTGTGTTTCACCGCAGTTTAACAGCCTATTCTGTGTACTCTGTACAGTTGCAGAATAATAAGAAATACTGTTAAGTTTTCAAACTCAAATATTAAAGTCACATATTCTGTGTAAGATGAAGAAGGCGGGTAAAAAGGGACGGGGAAGTGGACGTGATCCTGAAAGTTCAGGGCGCGGGTCAGGACGCGGAGAAACTGTGCCTGGTGCCAGAGCACAAGAAAGAAAGACATCCACCATACCTAGCTTCATGTCTCATTTCACAGGGCGTCGCAGGACATCACTCTCGAGGTCCGACCACTGCGAACAGGTGGTCGGTTGGATGACAGCTGATACTGCTTCCAGTCGGTTAAGCACCACCCTGTCTTCCACCAAGTCCACTCTCAGTAGCCAAGAGTCTGGTCAACATAATCCTCACTCTGATCATCCTTCCTCCCACCATACACGGTCTGGTCAAAGAAGTGATCCCACACTGGGATATAGTGAGGAGCTCGTCTCATCACCAATCCTTCATTTGACCCTCTCTCCAAGCACGCTTGCAGAGGAACATGACATCTTGTGCCCTGATTCACAACCTCTAGAGGCTACCCAATCTCAAGAAGATGACAGATGTGAACGGCATTTAAGGTCAAAGGAAGTAGTGGATGATGATGATGATGATGAGACACAGTTGCCATTAAATCAACCACTATTTCCGTCTCAAGACCTTGTTGAGGAGAATGTTATACAGTTGTCAATGACTGAGTATGTGGTGGGATCAAGACTTGAGGAGGATGATCAGAGTGAGGAAGTGGAGGAGGACTTGGTGGACGATGAGGTGACTGACCCCACCTGGGAAGGTGTAGAGCCGAGCGATGACAGCAGTCCTGAGGGTGAGCCATCTGCAGCACCGCAACAGGCTGGAAGAGGCAGTGGTGTGGCTACAGAAAGAAGGCGGACCGCACCAAACCGGCCCGCAAATGTTCCACGGAGCACCCCCTTGCGTAAATCTACCTTGCCAAGGGGTAGGTGTTCCGCGGTATGGCGTTTTTTTAAGGAAAGTGCGGACGACAAAAGAATTGTAGTTTGCAACCTGTGCCACACCAGAATGAGCCGAGGCATGAACACTAGAAACCTCACCACCACCAGCATGATCCGACACATGGCATCCAAGCACCGTAGTAAGTGGGAGGAACGCCTGGATCGCCCATCTGTGTCTGCAGGCCACACCACTGCCTCCTCTTCCCCTGTTTTCGGTGCCGGCCAATCGCCTGTCGAAGGCGCAGGCCCGCATACCTCCCGCCCTGCACCTGTAGCATCTGAAGCACCATCAGCGACCACATCCACTTCCCTGTCCCAGCACAGTGTCCAAATGTCGTTACCCCAGGCATTTGAGCGCAAGAGAAAGTACCCAGCCACCCACCCACAGGCCATAGCACTAACCTCACACCTTTCCAAATTACTGGCCATCGAAATGCTGCCATTTAGGCTTGTGGACACTGAGTCCTTCCGCAGCCTGATGGCAGCAGCTGTCCCTCGGTACGCGGTCCCCAGCCGCCACTACTTTTCCCGGTGTGCCATCCCCGCATTACACCACCATGTGTCCCGTAACATCACCCGTGCCCTGACCAACGCAGTTACTGGGAAGGTCCACTTAACGACTGACACATGGACAAGTGCTTGTGGCCAGGGACGCTACATTTCCCTGACGGCACACTGGGTGAATGTCGTGGAGGCTGGGAGCGACTCGGACCCTGGGATGGCACGGGTGCTACCCACGCCGAGGATTGCGGGCCCTACCTCCATCAGGGTTTCCACCAGCACCTACGTTATTGGCTCCTCCTCCTCCGTTTCCACCTCCGAATTCTCTACACACACCGCCACTCCCCCATCAGCCAGTAGCTGGAAGCAGTGTAGCACTGCAGTGGGGAAGCGTCAACAGGCCGTGCTGAAGCTGATCTGCCTTGGGGACAAACAGCACACGGCCTCAGAGCTGTTGCAGGGGATTAGTCACCAGACCGAGCAGTGGCTCTCGCCACTCAACCTGCAACCAGGCATGGTTGTGTGTGATAATGGGCGTAACTTGGTGGCGGCTTTGGAGCTCGGCAAGCTCACACACGTACCATGCCTAGCGCATGTATTTAATTTAGTGGTGCAGCGATTTCTAAAAACCTACCCCAATGTGCATGATCTCTTGACCAAGGTGCGCCGCGTGTGTGCACATTTCCGTAAGTCATCAACAGCTTCAGCCGGCCTGTTGAAGCTGCAGCAGCGCTTACAATTGCCAGCTCACCGGCTGCTGTGTGACGTGAGCACGCGCTGGAACTCCACCTTCCACATGTTGGCCCGGCTTTGTGAGCAGCAGAGGGCAGTAGTGGAGTACCAGCTGTTACACGGTCGTCGCCTCTCCGTTCAACTTCCTGTAATCAGAAGTGAGGAGTGGGAATGGATGTCAGACCTCTGTGAGGTTTTACGCAATTTTGAGGAATCGACACAGATGGTGAGCGGCGATAACGCTATTATCAGTGTAACCATCCCACTTCTGTGTCTACTGAAACGCTCGCTGCTCACAATTAAAACCGACGCTTTGCATGTGGAAGAGGTGGAAATGGGGGAGGAAGAGCTTACACAAGGTGATAGCCAGAGCACCCTCACTTCGTCTTCTCAGCGACAATTGGAGGAGGCGGAGGAGGAGGAGGAGGAGGAGGAGGAAGACACGGTTGTCTCCGCTACAGAGGGCAGCCATGGAACTTTAGTTCCATCTCTTCAGCGTGGGTGGGCAGAAGAGGAGGAAGAGGATGAGGAGATTGAGAGTCATCCTCCTGGTGAGGACAGCGAAATCTTGCCTGTTGGTACTCTGGCACACATGGCTGACTTTATGTTAGGCTGCCTTTCCCGTGACCCACGCGTTACACGCATTTTAGACAACACGGATTACTGGGTGTTCACCCTTCTGGACCCCCGCTACAAAGAGAATTTCTCATCTCTCATTCCTCCGGTGGAGAGGACAAGCAAAATGGTGCAATACCAGAAGGTTCTTGTTGAAAAATTGCTCCAAAATTTTCCATCTGACAACGCTGGCGGCAGAGTACGTGCTACCTTGGCCAACCGAGAAGGGGAGAAAAGGGGAGCACACAGCAGTTCCGAGAAAGGCAGGGCAACACTCTCCAAGGCGTGGGACACCTTCATGACACCCCGCCAGCACCCTCACCCTGATGCGCAGCCTAGTGTCACAAGGAGGGAAAAGTTTTGGAAGATGGTGAAGGAGTACGTAGCAGACCGTGTCAGCGTCCTCAATGATCCCTCTGTGCCTTACAACTACTGGGTGTCCAAGCTGGACACGTGGTATGAACTGGCACTCTATGCCTTGGAGGTGCTGGCCTGCCCTGCCGCCAGCGTTCTGTCTGAGCGGGTATTTAGTGCTGCTGGTGGCATCATAACAGATAAGCGTATCCGCCTTTCCACCGACAATGCTGATAGGTTGACACTTATAAAAATGAACAAGGCCTGGATTTCCCCTGACTTCTCCACTCCACTGGAGGAAAGCCCCGGGGGAACATAAACTCACTTTATATATGTTATTTACAATGATGGGAATACTCTGTATTCCCATTCACCCCTTCCACCCAAAAAACGGGTATATGGTTGACTCTTAATCTTCTCATCCTCCTCCTCCTCTTCCATATGCCCTGGGATATAATTTTTATATAGGGCCAGCTCACCAGCGGGCCCTGTGATATAATTTTTATATAGGGCCAGCTCACCAGCGGGCCCTGTTTGACAATTTTTATATAGGTCAGCTCACCAGCGGGCCTTCTCATATAATGTTTTATTGGGTCAGCTCTCTAGCGGGCCCTCTCATATAATGTTTTATAGCGTCAGCTCACTAGCGGGCCTTCGCATATAATGTTTAGGATGGTCAGCTCTGCAGCAGACCCTCACCCATAATGTTTTAGATGGTCGGCTCAGCGCACGTTTCCCTCTTAATCATGGCCTCAGTTCAATAAAATCAAGGAAATTTTTGGGAGAATTTGCCTCTGTGCACGTTTCCCTCTTAATCATGGCCTCAGTTCTGAAAATCAAGGAAATTTTTGGGAGAATTTGCCTCTGCGCACGTTTCCCTCTTAATCATGGCCTCACTTCCGAAAACCAAGGAAATTTTTGGGAGAATTTGCAGATGATATACAAGTAAATATACAGCAAATATTGTTTGGTAACAATATTTCGCCTAAAGTCGTTTTTATTTTCCTTTTTGTGTGTTTTATGGTCAGTCTGTAAAAATGGCGTATTACGGGCGAAAGATCGTTCCCAGCAGCGATGTTGGAGTCCAAGATGCATCCAGACATCCTCCCTATGCTGTCCCTGAACCATTTCTGTGGTGTTTCCATCATTTTCTGCCCTTTTCCTATGGACCAGGCACCCTCCCCTCATCAGAGCAGGGGGTGCCTGGTGTAATGCTCGAGTCCTCCCATTGACTTCAATGGGGCTCGGGTGCTCGGCCGAGCACTCGAGCCTCAGGGGGTGCTCGGTTAGAGCACCCGAACACCCGAGCATTGGGGTGCTCGCTCATCACTACCCAATATGCTTCCTGTCAGGGACTGTGAAAGTAGTGGGAACGTACAATGTTGCACTATCCATGCAGCAGAAAAGCCCCTCTCGACTGCAGCGTACAAATCACTCAGTACTACAGGGACAGTGCAATATTGTATCCCTGCTTTCACAATCCCTGAAAGAGAACTCACTGTAAACAGACATTCAGTGAGCTTCCTGTTGACATAAAAGTGAGGATCCAAGATGAGGTTCACTGTTATTTTAACTCAGAGAGATTTGGGGAATTTGTATTCATCCCCTATGGCTACAAATAAACAAAAGTACCAGGTCACCTTATTCTTGGTGGATAAAGTGCAAAAATGTAGTCACTGATAAAAGATACCGGGCAACTGACAAAAAGTACAGGGTCAATAGTCTGGCAGAAAATCAGCTTTAGCTGGTTTGTCCGAGAATTGCTCCACTAAAATTTAGCAAATATGGCCCTATAATACTTAAAACTGTTTCATTATTTAAGGGTGACTGACACAAAGTAACCTGCCGCCTCCGCATCATTATGTCATTTATTTCCATTTTATCATATGCAGTCTCCTGGGCCCATATCATTTTCCCTTCAATATTTGCACATGTCAACAATTCTTAACATTTGTGGCCCTTTTAACTAATGATAAGCAATCAATCCTCTCTTCACCTTCAGATCACACTACTTCAAAATCACCACCGTGTAAGAAGGCGATGATGGATAAAGTCATTGCTTTCATTGTAAATTACTTCATTGTTTTAATGGGCAAAAGTTATCAGTGTTACAATGTTGATTAGTCTGGTGAACGATCTTAAGATTAAAAAGGTTATGTTGGGGCCAAAATGCAAGACTGTCAACCTTTGGCTCTTCAGCTGTTGGGAACTACAACTCCCACAATCCCCAACAAAGGTTCTGCTGTGGTTGAGGGAGAATCTATTTTCTAGCCATACTCTGGCCCAATGCCAATTTACTACATTACTTAACCCCTTAAGGAACGGCCCCGCATGCACAAGGTGGTCATTTAAGGACCACAGATCATTTTTTTTTTTTAATTGAATCTGATTCCGGACTCCCTGAACTGCGTGTCCGGAATTCCATGACGGTTCTGGTACGTCATCGATCCTTAAAGCAAATCCAGTCATGATGTACCAGGACCATCAAGGTTCCTTAAGGGGTTAAGCCAAAAACTCTCCCCTTAACACACACACAAAGGGAGAGGGGATCCATGTAAACTTTTTTTTTATGAAAACCTACATGTTATAGGACTTTTCCTGATGAGTAAAACAAGGGTACTCCCACCACTGTCAGCTGTTTTATTCAAACTTTATAGCAGTTCAAATATCCATGAAATGAATTTACTATGTTTACCTCCTTTTTTTATAATATACTAGCAATGCTGGACAGCGTTGCCCGTCATGTTATGACCGTTGGGTGTACATTTGTGAAATGTAGACACACTGATAAACACAGATATGTGGCACTAATATCTCCTAAAGAGAGACACTTGGGAGGTATGAAGCAGTAATTTATCCTAAAGAGGGACACTTGGGAGGTATGAAGCAGTAATTTATCCTAAAGTGGGACACTTGGGAGGTATGTAATGTTGTATTTTATTTCTCCTTTACTTTGGGCCAGAATTGCAGTATTGTGCCTGTGTGTGTTTGGGTTGTGCAAATGGAAATCAGAAAATAAAAGGAGTGTTATAGCAGCATGTTAACTCTTTGAATGCCAGAGTACATTGCAATGCATTGTGCAATCCTCTGGCACTCAAAGGGTTAAGGTAAAGAGTGGCATGTCAGAGTTAAATAGCAGTGGGAAGTGTATTGATACCTGGGAACTTTGACTTGTGGAGTCCCTGGAGGGGACTCATGTGGTGCTGATGTGGAGAGACCAATGGGGCAATTTGGGGTAAAAGTGGGTGGGGCTTAATCACTAGAAGGGGCAGGGCTTAACATAAATGTGGGAAAGTGTTAGTAATAGGTTGGGGAAGGAGAAGTGGGAGGGAAATGCAAGTTTACAGTGTGAGGGATTTGAACACACTCCCTGAGGGGTACAACTTGATGCACAACCCTGTTGCAGTCAGTGGGTTAAGTGTGTACCTGATGGCTGCCTGTCCCCTGTGTTGTATGGCAAATGATGACAGTGAAGAAATAATTCAGCAATGAAGACCTACATTAACCCTTTGAGTGCCATTTTGTTCCCCTGGTGCTGCAGTTTCCCTTCAGTGGCTGTACTACAGGTCCTGCTGAGCCCACTGGGAGTTAGACTGAGTGACTGTGTGTGTGTGTGTGTGTGTGTGTGTGTGTGTGTGTCAAAGTATTTATATGAGTGTGTGGTATATGTGTGGTGTGTGTGTGCTTTTTCTTTTCTGAGTTGGATAGTGTATGTGTGTTTGTCTGTGGTGTAGGATCAAGTGGCACCCATTTTGTGTTTTTGGTAGGTTGTATAGTTGTGGGCGGGCTGGATAGTGGGGGCAGGCTAACTCCCTGCATGATGAATCACCCAATGGGAGCAGTAACTCATCCTTACTGCTGCCCCTGGATGTGTGTGTCTCCTAAGGAGACATAAATTATGTAATGAGCTATTCTGTTCTATGTGTGTGTGCCTTCTGAGGATACATAAATTATGTTCTTGTGTTGAGGAAACAAAAACTATGCAATAAGGCTTTCTCTTTTATATATATAGAATTTTATTTTTCTTCCATATAGAAATAATAAGTTATCATTCGTTTTCACATTCAAAGTTACAAACCTATCATTTCAGAATGGATTATTATTGATTGTTAACATTTCTAAAACTAAGAAAACGTGCATACCCTCAACTGCAAAACACCTACATTTCTACACTACACACCTTATCACTCATACATTTTTACGTTTCTAATCTGAAACTAATATACATAACCTAACCTGCTCTGCTGAAGAGCCTCCGCCTGTCCCGGGACCGGATTACCTTGCAGTAAACTAGAACGCTGACATCAGGGAAAGGGGAGGGATGGAGGGAACTTTAGTGCCGAATATCTCTCAAACCATAAAGGTTTGGGATTGGGGTCATTTAGTTAAATTTTTTACATGCTACAAGATTAATTTTTGTAAAAAATTTACAATAATATCCCTTTACGCCTTCATGAACAGAAGAAACGTGAGCTTATCACTCATTACAAAAAGCACAAAATAAAATGCTAACTGTATCAAATGGTGTTTAAGAAACTACAAGCAAAAGGCAAGTTCAGGATTAGATGTTAGAGATCAACTAAACTTTTTTCCCACAATGCCCTTTCATCTCCACAATGCCCCTCAGTCTCCACAATGCCCATTCATCTCCAATTTGCCCCAGTCCCCACAATGCCCCTCAATCTCCACATTGCCCCAGTTCCCAAAATGCCCCTCAATCTCCACATTGCCCCAATCCCCACAATGTCCCTTCATCTCCACATTGCCCCAATCCCTACAATGTCCCCACCTCCGCATTGCTCCTACTGATCCCCCCCCCGGTGTCCATCTCCTACCTTGAGTTGAGTCCCTGGTGGTCTAGTAGCATCATGAGAGAGACTGTGCCTCCTTCGGCACAGAGCTGAAGCTCCCGTACGGTTCTCAGTAATGCAGAGCGCTGGAAGATGATGTCATGACCCAGCGCTCTGTATTACTAGAGCGCCAGAGCTGGGAGATCAGCTCACAGACTGAGCTGCAGCCGCGGTTGCGTGGCGAGGGACGCACACAAATAATACCGGCTTTTCAAGCTCCCCATTTTGGCACCTCTCCTCTGCGGCACCCTAAGGAGCCTGCCTAAGCTGCCTTATGCTAGCGCCGGCCCTGATACCATGTATTAACATGGCATAGACAGCTTGATCACCATCACTGTCAGTTTCCCTGTGTATGCAGTGGGGTAGGTGTATTAGCTGGCTTTGCTGGCATAAAAGTTTAGTGCTGGAGGACTGTATGCAGCAGTATGCACTACAGCAACCATACTCTGTAGTGCTTACCCTGAAGTGCAACCACTGGCATTGTAGGCAAACGCCATGCTGCTGCAGAGGCACATTTGTACACAATCCCCATTGCAAGCAATGTTCTTTCTAAGGCAAGCAAAGGTGTACAACCAAGCACGGAAAGAGTTAAAAGCAGAATTAAAACTGTAATGTGCTTCATGGTTCTCTGTTATTCCAACATAGCTTTGGATAAACCTCCCTCTTTAACTATTTTAGAGCTGGGTTGTTCACATCTTCCAACCATTCAGGGAACACTGATTGCAAAGAAAAGTATTGGAGAGATTTTTAGAATTAAAGGGGTTAAAGGAATCCCCCACCAAAATGTGGCGCCTCTTTTGACAATATAACCAGGGCTTTCAGAAATTCTTAAAATGGGCTTTCAAGGTTATCAGCCAAAACAAGGGCGTATAAACCAGAAAGGCCTCCATGACAGAGCCAGGCTTCACTCGTGGGATATACTAGTGGGATTACTGCCTTTATTTTGTTTTACTTGTCATGCAGGCAATAAATCAGGGTGAACAATGAAAGCCTTGTATTAGCTGTTTCACCTGAATCAAACATTTGTGACATCACCGGCTCCTGAGGGTCATACTGTCACGCCAATCACAAAACAACAATTCACTTCCCATCTTCTACAACTAGAGTGATCAAAGAACAAAACAGCATACAAAATACTTTATGGCCTAGCTCTGTTAATCCCTTGAATGCCAGAAAGGTCTCCAATGCATTGTTTTGTAATGCAATGGGATCTATAGCATCCAGCCAGTGATAACATTACTCCAGAAGAATAAGCTCTTCATGATCACATAGGATTAGGAAGGAATTTCTCAATCAAGAATTTTTTTTAACCATGTGTAGGATTAACGTATGCCTAGAGGCCTGATACTATGAGTGAGGAGAAAAGCAATTCTATCCATTTTCATATGTAAACTCCCACTGTAGTGTAGGAAACATAAAGTGGATCTGTTACCTTGAATTCAAGTTTGAATATTTAAAAACATCATTAAAAATTCCCTATGTATCATGTTAGCCAAAAGCTCAGCACATGATACTTTATTACGGTGAGCTCTTGAATAGGGTGACCGCATTTCCATTCTGCCATTCAGGGACACTGTGGTGACAGGAGTACTTCTCTCCAGCTCTAGGGCAGCTATGTAGGACATCTGTGCTCAAATTGCTCTTTATCTGGCGTACCACAGAGTTCTAAACACTAGAGGGAGAACTGTCCATTGACTGCTGTGACAGGAAGCGATGTCTATGGTGGGCTACAAGATAATATACATCAGGCCAAAAGCCTTAGACTAGTAATACACTACTATAAAATTGCACTGCAGCTCCTGTTTCAAGTCAGGATCAAGGCTCAGTTCTGTCTCTAGTGCTTAGGGCTCTGTCTAGAAGCCATTTTCTTGTAGTCCAGCAGAGGCATCAATTTGTGTCACAGTAGGCAATTCTGTTTCTAGTGTTTAGATTTTTTATTCAGGGACTTTTTATTGTCCCTGGTGGGGGCTGCCAGGGACATGGGACACACACACATAAATTCTGGGACTGTCCCTGGCAATCAGGGACATGTGGTCACCCTACTCTTGAACTGCTGCCACATATGCAGATAGGAACATAGTTGATGAGGCTGAAAAAAGACATGTGTCCATCAAGTCCAGCCCATGCCAAAAACACCCCTGTTGATTCAGAGGAAGGCAAAAACAAAACAAAACCCTGAAGCCATTTCCAATTTAGCCCCAAGTGGGTAAACAATTGCTCCCTGACTACAAATGGCAGTAAAATAGTTCCCTGGATCAACAACCTATCTGCACTGAAGCCATCTTGGGTAGTTCTTCTATTGTATGATAATTCCACTCTCAGTGCAGCATAGAGTTTATGGAGCTGCATTGGAAAAGGCTTTCACTTTTTTCAGAAATAAAAGTATTAATGGGATAGTAATGTTTCACAATAAAAACAGCTCCAATTAAAATTCACAGTATTTGGGTCATGGAGAGTGTTATTTCATTACTGTCAGAGTTGTAGTTCAAGAGTAATTGAATGATAAAGTATCTCCTCCCGCCCCTTTTACTGATGTAACACTGCTCACCTCAGAGCAGCAAGACTGTCCAGATGGATCACAGAGAGGGATAATCTACAGTGAACATAAGGGAAAACCTGAAAAACTTGTCAAGGGGGGCAGGGTTTTCCTTATCCTCACAGCAAGAAGATTGTCCCTTGCTGTGATCTGTCCGGTCAAGAGATCAGATTCCACATCTGAATGGAGGGGGCTTACACTAGGTAAAAGTGGCAGGAGGGGGATACTTTATCATTCAATTACTCTTGAACTACAACTCTGACAGCATTGAAATAACACTCTCCATGACCCAAGTACTATGAAGATTAATTAGAGCTGCTTTTATTATGAAACATTACTATCCCTTTAACATCTCCAAAACTGCATCTGCTGGTCGTTTGGCTACCATGATACATAGTCATTTTTGAATAAAGGTTAAAAATTTACAAACATTAATTCAGAGTGTCAGGTCCACTTTAATACACTTAATCCCTTAATATCCGGCCGATCATGCACCTGGCCGGCACTTAAGGACCAAGGACCTTTTTTTTTTTTTTATTCAGTCATGGGTCCTTAACGCAAGCCTACCCATGACGTGCCATGACCATCAAGGGTTCTTACATTTTTATGACCCTGAGAGTGATCTCCCTGAATGACTAAGTAGCTTTCCGTTAAGGGTTGTGTAAGCATGCATAGTGAATGGGGTTTATTCACTATGGCGTGATAAAGAGCTGATAAAATGGAGATGACTTCTCCAGTGAGATCACTTCTCCTATGTTATTCTATGGAGCCCATGCACTAAGATCTCCAAAGCTGGAGACATTTTAGTGCATTGGCTCCATAGAATAACATAGGAAAAGGAGATGTGATCTTACTAGAGAAGTCATCCTCACTTTATTACCCTTTATCACCCGTTAGTGCATCTCCCCCCATGTACTGCTATGCCTGCAGCAGAAAAGCCTGAAGGGGATCTGATATTTCTTCCAAAACTCTGCTCAGTGGGAGCTTCCATCTTGAAAGGATTTCCATTATTATTCTTTGTCACTAGGTTAATCCCCTCTCAGGAAGAAATTGTTCTTGATGCCAAAGAAGGTAGAGAGGTGATTATCTGGACACGTAAGTAATTCATTACGAAGGCTTTATAAGAAAAGGTTAGGGAAAAAAAAGCTCTGCTGGGGTTATATTCTCAACTACTAAATTAAAAACCTCTAAAACTATTCAGATTATATAAATAAAGCACAATGTGTAGGCAGTTTTAATGGATACATTTTAATGAGACTAAAAGCTGTGTAGGTAATATGTTTAGTTTAAAGGGGAACTATCACCCTAAATAAAGTCTCCCCCAGCAATTACCCATCTAGAGATAAGCTTAACAATAGTACTATGAGCCAGCATAATCACCGCATTACTGAGAAATCCTGTTACTGTCGAGACTGACAGCTAGGCAACAGTGCTTTAGCGGAATCTGCACGCCTGAGCCGTCACTCCCTTCTGGTACCTAAAGGTACCATGCAACGCCTCCTAGAGACCGGGACTGAGAGCGCAGGCGCACAGATGTCTGTAAGCAAAAATGACTGTGCTGTTGCCTGGCCGCCAGTCTCTGCAGAAGTAGGATTTCTCAGTAACGAGGTAATTACGCTGGCTAATACTACTATTGTTAAAGGGATAGTAATACTTAAAATGTAAAAAAAAATATGTTGTAGAGTTTATCCCCCTGAGTAAAACAAGGGTACTCCCACTGCTGAAAGGTGTTTCATTCAAAAGTTATTATTTTCAAAGTTGAATTTTTTAGGTGCAATATCACAGTGGCCTGAAATTGTAAAGTGGCGCTGCTGCTACACCAACCTATGGAGATTTATGGTCAACTGACCAGAGCTGTCCATAGGATCGTGTAGCAACAGCGCCACTGTACAATTTCAGGCCACTGTGATATTGCACCTAAAAAATTCAACTTTGAAAATGAATAACTTTTGAATGAAACACCTTTCAGAAGTGGGAGTACTCTTGTTTTACTCAGGGGGATAAACCCTACAACATATTTTTTTTTACATTTTAAGTATTACTATCCCTTTAAGCTTATCGCAAGCTGGCTAATTGTTGGGGGGAGACTTTATTTGGGGTGATAATTTAAATACAACACACAAACCACTGATAATCTTGCTGCAGGGACAGTTTTATGTTGGGAGTTATGCACTAAGATGTGATAAAGACGTGATAACTTCTCCACTGATATAATTTCTCCAACTCCTATGTTATTATATAGAGCCTATGCACTAAGATCTCCAAAGTTGAAGAAACCTTAGTGCATAGGCTCCATAGAATAACATAGGAACTGGAGAAGTAATATCACTGGAGAAATCATCTCCTCATTATCACTTCTTTATCAAGCCTTTTGCATAACCCCCATTGTGTTGTTAGTTCCTGAGAGAAAGCTTCCTGCAAGTAGATAGTTTTAGGGGTTTTTAATTTAGTAGTTGAGAATATAACCTCAGCAGAGCTTTTTTTTCCCTAACAGACATTAAAGTGTAAAATAATAAAAAAAATAATAATAATTCACTTTAATTATTATGACAGTACAGACTATATTAAGACAAAAAGCAGGTGGACTATCAGTTTAAAGTGGCAGTGCCTCCTAATATTTTTCTCAATAAATACAATATTGGGGATCTCATTCCTGACACTCCGTAGTGGCTTAAAAAAAACTTTAACAATGGACGAATAGATTTGGATATCTTTGCCATTATCTGAATTTCTCGAGGGCCTCTAAATTCAGTTGGCTTTCTCTTTCTGCTATCTTTTAATTCCTTTAACACTTTGAGTGCCAGAGGGGTATGGAATGCATTGATTTGCAATGCATTCTGTACCCCTCACACTCAAAGGGTTAAAACTTGCATAGATCATCAAAACCCCCCTAAAAGAAATGTAAAGGAACAGCATAAAGCCGTGAGGACTGGGTGTGATTTGAAAAGCTGACATTGCTCAATTTTCTCTTACTTTGGTAAAGATTATTTCTGTTGCCATAACAGCACAAAATAGCTTGTTAACCCTTTGAGTGCCAGAGGAGTACACAACGCATTTCAGAGCAATGCGTTGCATACCCCTCTGACAAGCAAAGGGTTAAACTGACATTTTATGTGAATAAGTGATGTTGTAAGAAAAATAAAAATACAGATCTGATTTAATCTCTTCCCTTAATATGCTACTGTCCTAGAAAGCCACTGCCCCTTTAATGGGATAGTAATGTTTCACAATAAAAGCAGCTCCAATTAATCTTCATAGTATATGGGCCATGGAGAGTGTTATTTCAATACTGTCAGAGTTGTAGTTCAAGAGTAATTGAATTATAAAGTGTCCCCCTTCTGCCCCTTTTACTGATGTGACACTGCTCACCTCAGAGCAGCAAGACTGTCCGGATGGATCGCAAAAAGGGACAATCTTCAGTGACCGTAAGGGAAAAACCTTAAAAACCTGTCAAGGGGGGCAGGGTTTTCATTGTTCTCACTGTAAGAAGATTGTTCCTTGCTGTGAGCTGTCTGGTCTGTGGACCAGATTCCACATCTGAGGGGAGGCTGCTTACACTAGGTAAAAGCAGTGGGAGGGGGAAACTTTATCATTCAATTAGTCTTGAACTACAGCTCTGACAGTATTGAAATAACACTATGTATGGCTCAAATGTTATGAAGATTAATTGGAGTTGCTGTTTTTGAGAAACATTATTATCCCTTTAAAAGGATAGTAATGTTTCAATATAAATGCAGCGCCGATTATTCTTTATCATTTTTGGGCCATGCAGAGCATTATTTTTATTCTATATGATGTGTAGTTCCAGAGTAATTGGATCATAAAGTGTCCCCCTCCTGACCGATTAAATGTACAGTAAGACTGTCCGGGTGGATCTCAGCAAGGGACAATCTTCAGTGAGCATAAAGAAAAACCTGAAAAACCTGTCAAGGGGGGAGGGGTTTTCCTAATGCTCACGGTAAGAAGATTGTCCTTTGCTATGATCTGTCTGGTCAAAAGACCAGATTCCACATCTGAGGGGAGGCGGCTTACACTAGGTAAAAGGGGCGGGAGAGGGACTCTTTATAATTCAATTACTCTGGAGCTACACATTGTAGGGAATGATAATACCACTCTACATGGCCCAAAAACTATCCTATATAATAATTCGCAAAAACGTGTGTAACGACGCAGTCATGCTCAGTAGAGACTGCCCATGATGAGGCTGATACAGAGCGGGATGCTCCAGGCAGTCTCTACTGCGCATGACTGCCCCGCGACCGGCTGGCAGTGGCACTGTGGCCCGTGTAACGGGCTCTTCAACGAGTAAAGAATAATTGGACTTGCATTTATTTTGAAACATTACTACCCTTGCTAGAGAGGTTAGCAAAGCATTGCTCCTTAGTGCATTGTTCAGCCCTCTGGCACACAAAGAGTTAAAGCAGAGAGTGAATACAAATCCTAGTGCTCAGCTCTTTGGTACCCATTCCCAAGTCCTTCGTCATTCACAGAGGTTCAATCGTTTGACCCTGTCAAAAGGATACATTTGGTAATTATTTCCATGAAGTCACTCATCTGCAGATTTTCATTTTGTGAAGTCCAGGGGACTATAAACTATGGCAGGTTATACCACTGAAACAGCTTAAGTGGAATGAAAAAGTGCTGAGCTTCAAACACCCTCTATTTTAACTCTAACAAACAAAATGACAGTTCTGGCATAGTTTGTAAATTACAGCATGCACTTGTAGAATTTCTTGTACAAAAGCTGCTTTAAAGCAAAGACATTATGTGCCAACCAGTTAAATGCATTTAATGGAGTGATGGGATTTGCAGGGAACAAACTCCATCTAATGATAAGTAAGGATTTAGCCTTAAGCTACTTCAAGTTCAAGATAACATATGCAGCTTACTGGAAAGTTAACAGCCAAGATAATTAAGAATTTTAGTTATTATTTCATCTAACCCCCTGGATGCTAGATACTTACCCAAATCATTTTTGTCTTGTAGTATGTAAGAAATTTCTCAAACATCTAAGGGAGTTAAAGGAATAGAAGTAACTCCTATTTATGTATAAACCCTGACCTTAATCTGGGCAGACAATCCTAACTGTACCTGTGATTCAATTTGGTTTAGACTGGTTCTCCAATTTTAATCTTTAAGCCTTTGCATGTCATAGGGATATGTTGCACACCCCTGTGGCACTCGAAGGGTTAATAGATAATGGATTTCTGATCCTTGGAGACAGGCATGATTCTTCTTTGCATGACATGGTTTCCTTTTAAAAGGTTGCATGCGGCCACTTTACAGATTAACCATGTCGCCTGTTTAAAAATGGCGACATGAGAATCTGCATGAAAATGCAAGATTCTCATGTTGCCTACTGAACATCACATAGGATGATTATAGAGCCGGAAGCAGATCCGGTGCAAGGCTATGAGGGAATTCGTGTCACTGGGTCTCCCTATATCTGTGTTGCGTAATAACTCACACTGTTGTGCAGTTGCTGGCACTCACACGCTCACACCCTGCTGATACTCTTGGTTGTCAATCACCCACTGAAGTAAGCCGCTCCAGCCTTTCACTCCCCTTCTCTGCCTGCAGAATGACAGGGAGGAGCGGAGCACGCAGAGAAAGAGAGTGACTTACTTCAGTAGTATTCTGATTCCGGCTCTATAATCATCCTAAGCAACGTTCAGTAGGTGACATGAGAATCTCGCGCTTTCATGCAGTGCAAGATTCTCATGTCACCATTTTTAACCAGACGACATGGTTAATCTGTCAAGTGGCGACTCTTTTGCGTGTAACCTTTTAAAAGGATACCCATGACATATGGGGAGATTCACTAAGCTGTGATAAAGAGGTGGTAAAGTGGAGATGACTTCTCCAGTTTATCACGTCTCCAATTCCTATGTTATTCTATGGAACCTATTCACTAAGATTTCTAAATTCTAAAGTCTAAAAAGACTTCAGTGGGAGCAACACAACATGTCCGCCCCCAATAGACATGATATCCAGTACTAATAATATGTTAATTTTGGAGAACCAATCCACACAGAATCAAATCATAGTTACCATTAGGATTTTATGCCCAGATTAGAGTTTTTTATTAGGATGAGCAGGAAAAAGTCCCCAATATGTGTTTGAAAAAAAAATAGGCCTTTTGAATAAAGGAAAAGTGAAATGAATTTAGGGCAAATTTTGAACAAACTAGCAGCACCAAAGGAAACAAATTATATGTCTCAGAATTCCTATTGATTTAAATGCAACTTTTAACCCCTTGACGTGCCTGGGAACTCTCTAGATCTACCCAGAAGACTCCAGCGTTCAGCCTGAATTACCAGGTCACTGGGGACAGAGGCTTAGAGTGACCACATGTCCCTGATTGCCTGGGATAGTCCTGGATTTTAAAGGGATAGTAATGTTTCATAATAAAAGTAGCTCTAATTAATCATCATAGTATTTGGACCTTGGAGAGTGTTGTTTCAATTCTGTCAGAGTTGTAGTACAAGAGTAATTCAATGACAAAATATCCCCCTCCCGCCCCTTTTACTGATGTAACACTGCTCAGCCAGAGCAGAAGGGAGGTGCCCAGGTAGACTGCATAGAGGGACAGTCTTCAATTAAAATAAGGGAAAAACCTGAACAACTTGTCAAGGGGGGCAGGGCTTTCATTGTTCTCATAGGAAGAAGATTGTCCCCTGTTGTTATATGTCTGGTCTATGGACTGCATTCCACGTCTGAGAAGAGATGGCTTACACTAGGTAAAAGGGGCGGGAGGGGAAAACTTTATCCTTCAATTACTCTTGAACCACAACTCTGACAGTATTGATATAACACTCTCCATGGCCCAAATACTATGAAGATTAATTGGAGCTGCTGTTTTTTTTTTTTTTTTAAAACATTACTATCCCTTTAAGTGTGTATTCCTTGTCCTGGGCAGCCCCTTCTAGGACAATACAAAGTCCCTGAATAAAGACTCTAGAGCACAGAGCTCTAAACACTAGATATTTTGACACCACTATTGTTCAGTCTGTCTTACTATAAGAGGCAAAATGAGTACAAATGTAACAGATTATATGAATCATTCCAGCCACACCCCTTTTGTTTAGACAAACAAAACATGCTTTCAAAGCATTTCACTATCAAAGAATCTGTTGGCAACTTGACAGTGTTTTTCCATTTAGTCCAATGGGAAAAACAACACTTGGCAGCTATTTTATCTTTTTTTTTTTCATAAATTCATGTCAGCTTCAATAAACAGCAAATCATGTTCACTGTTATTTTGTTGCAATTTTTTTAAAGCCTAAAAATGCTTTGTTTATAATTACTTTGAAAATGAAAGGGGTAAGGCATTCCTCTTAAATTGCATCAGATTATTTTACTGTAAAAATCATGTAAACGAAAACTGTTAAGGAGTAAAAACATAAATATCCATACTGCTGGAAATGCGTAGGATATTGTCCACTGATTCTTATTAATTTTTCAGTTGATATACCGCTTGATACCCTGGCATATCTCTGCCCACGTATGTGCTTGTCCATATAGACGGGAGAGATTTTACCCACTATTGAACAGATATATGGTACACATGCAATGTTACATCAATTCAGGAGCCAACCAGCTTACTATCCAATATACAGATACAGTACTGTGTAAAAGTCTTAGGCAGGTGTCAAAAAATGCTATAAAGTAAGATGGCTTTAAAAATAGACATGTTAATAGTTTATTTTTATTAATTAACAAAATGATAATGAGTGAACAGAAGAAAAATCTAAATCAAATCAATATTTGGTGTGACCACCCTTTGCCTTCAAAACAGTATCAGTTCTTCTAGGTACACTTGCACACAGTTTGTTAAGGATCTCAGCAGGTAGGTTGTTCCAAACATCTTGGAGAACTAACCACAGTTCTCCTGTGGACTTAGGCACCTCATTTGCTTCTCTCTCTTCATGCAATCCCAGACAGACTCTTTGAGATCAGGACTCTGTGGGGGACATACCAACACTTCCAGGACTCCGTGTTCTTCTTTAAAATTAAGATAGTTCTTATTGACTTTGGCTGTATGTTTGGGGTGCTGTCGTTCTGCAGAATCAATTTGGGGCCAATCAGATGCCTCCCTAATGGTATTGCATGATGGATAATATCTGCCTGTACTCAGCATTGAGGAGATGATTCATTCTGACCAAATTCCAACTCCATTTGCAGAAATGCAAACACAACACTACTGAACATACAGAGGACTGGAGACATACCTTGTATCACCTCCATATACAGCAGTGAGACTGTTTTATTCATTTCATTAACAGAAATTTCCTTACTGAAATCATTTGGGAGGATGCGTAGTCTTGGAAAAGTGGTTCAGACTACTGGTTTCTAGTGTGAAATGTGAAATACCTGGTTATCTTTGATAGAATTAGGACGATCCAGGATGAAGGAAACCACACTGACGTGACTCAGGATTTTGAAGGGCCCTGTGTATCTGGGCCCAAGATTGGAAGAGGACTGACAAAGTCTGAGTTGTTTTGTGGAAAGCCAAATGCAATCTCCAACATGCAGGGAGGAACCAGACAGTTATCTGCAGTTCTTTTTTGGAAAGGAGAGGCTGACTCTCCCACAGGGGGCGTTAGGTAGGACCAGACCCACTGGTGTGTGTGAAAATATCCTTATGTGTATTCACAGACACCTGTCTGCTTCATCAGGGGTTTGGTCATCAAATGCAAGGACCATATTTGTCAGGATGGCTGTAATGAAACTCAGGAATGTGTGCAACAGCGTTCATGTCAGAGGCAGGTACCTAACACTGTATCTCAGGACCATAGTCCTTTCAGACCACAAGTAGTCTAAGGTCTGACTATCAAACTCTAGATTAATAGGACAGGCGTCCATGAATACACATAAGGGTATTTTTATTCACTCTAGTGGGTCCAGTCCTACCTAATGTATTTCATAAACTTTAAGGACTACCTTGGTTCCTTTTACAGAGAATGAACAGAAGGAGAACAGCTATGAGGCGACAAAGGTATAAGACCCCCAAGATGCACTAAGCCCAAGAAGGGTACACGTGAGTGTGTATTTGGCTTTTTTTATTTTAATTTGATTTTATTAAAGTACTACACTTAAAGACTTTGTATTATCGCTCTTCATTGTTCCTGTGAGCTTTCCAGTCATTCATTGTTCCAGAATTAATTCAAAGGCTTAGAAGACAGCCTTGTTGAAGCAGCTGCATATAACAGGAGATATGATTTATTTTGAGTCTATTGCCATTTGGATTATTCATCATTCCATTGTGCTTTTCTTATCAATTTCATCCTATGGGATTGGCATTTCATCAATGTCATCCCCATTCCATCTAGCCCCATCATCTTCATTCATAACTACTAACATCAGGTTGGATTTATTATATACTGATTTTTTTGTCTTTTGGGCCCTGGCTGTATTTAACTGAGGAATGTTAAGTCTATCATCAAACTGGTTTTGATTCCTGCCCCTACGACAATTCATAAGAGTGAAAGAACTGTGATATATATTTGTCCTTTTGATTTCTATTTTAGTTTATTTTCACTTTCATATCTTCTGATATTTATGGTGTAAGTTTATTATATAGTTTTATTAATTATTTATCACTATTCTAAGTGAGGAATAGTATCATTAATTTTATATTGGATATTTGTATTCATTTTATGATTTGGCACTTTTCTTTTTTGCACACTTATTATTGCATTTCTTGCCTTCTTGTTCAGCTTCTCAGGTCTCCTGACTACTTATTAAGCTTGAGCACTACCAAGTGCCAAAAATCTGGCATGGTCACAATGTTGGGACAGGTCTTTAGAGAACACCAAAATATCATCCAAATAGACCCTCCCTTCACAGGAACGTATTTCTGAAGATATTATTGATGAAAGATTGGAAGACGACAGGTGTGTTTCAGAGCCCAAATGGCATAACTTGGTACTCAGAATATCTATAGAGGAGAGGATGTTAAAGTCCATCTTCCATTCATCTCCTTCTTTGATGCTAATGAGATTATATGCTCCTTTGAGGTATACTTTGAAGAAAACAGCACCCCCTTGTAATCAATATAAGGGTGCAGGGAACCTGCAATCTTGGCCACAAAAAAAGTATTCAGTCTCCGGTTGGAGACAAGGAAAGTTGCATGAAGCGTTGGACAAGGTTTCCTTCAATTTGCTCGACTAGAGCCTGATTAACCAGTAACAACAGGCAAAAGGCTTGAGTTAGAGGTTAAGAAGCCCCTGTGAGCAGCTTGAAGGAACAGCTGTATTTTGGCCTTTCTTTAAGAGAAAATATCCAAGTACTTCCAGTATAGTTCTGGAACCATGCAACATAACATCTGTCCTCTTATATTTTGATGAGGCCTATAGAACAGACCATAGATAGTCAAAAAAGATGGAAAGATGAAAGTAATTAGAACTGTAAAGCACTGAGCGATGAAGTACTCAGAGGGTGTTCTCCATAGACATCTAAACCTTGACATTTCCTGGCTGAGTGGGACAAGTTTTGAGGAGGATTCCCTTTAGACCACAGTAAATACAAAGCCCAGGATCCAATGGCAAACCTTCTACATGTCTGAAAGTCAAGGCAGATTCCCAACCTCAATAGACTCAACAGAGACTTCTTTAGTCAGTATGTGTACTTCTATCACTACCACTTGGTTAAAGGGATAGTAATGTCAGAAAAAAAGTATTAACTATATGGTATATACAATTAAAAGAAAGTACTTGCACTTATTCGTATCTCTCAAACAGTTATGGTTTAAGAGATATAGGAAAATAAAGTTCTCTGGTCCCTCCCCTTTCTGCTTGACGAGCTGTAAAGCTGTCAGAAGCAAATTCTGGTCGCTTGACCAGATGTAGCTCTTCAGCAGCACTGATATAACAATATCTAAAGATAAATACTTAATTTGGAACAGTCTACAAAGTGTGCCTGGCTTGCAAGCACACTTTGTAGACCGTTCCAATGAAGTATTTGTTTCTAAATAGTGTGATTTCAGTTCTGCTGAAGAGCCTCTGTCTGGTCAAATGACTGGAATCTGCAGCTGTCAGCTAGATGGCAGACTTGAGTAAAACAGCCAGGAAAAGTTAACTTTAGCAAGTTATATCTCTCAAATCATAAAGGTTTGAGAGATAAGACTTGCATTGATGTTAATCTTTTTTTAATGTCTACAATATTAAATCAACTTAAAATTAACAATTACTATCCCTTTAAGTCTTGGGATTCTGCATTTTCTGCAGCTTTCTTTCTCTCTCTTCCAGCACAGACTGACAATGCAGCAAACTGACATTCCCTAATACACATTGGGAATACATGGGGAAAACTTTACACATGGGAGGGAATTACATTATTATCATTGATGTGAATTTGTGGGAAAAAGTTGAAACATGGCATGTTTCACTGCAATACTCAATGAAAAGTAATGTTTTCTCATGTTTCATTCCATGCAAAAGATTTATTATTACTGATCTGGACCCTTGCTGGATGTCCAGGAGCTTTGCTTCTTCTAGTTGTCTTTGATCATGTGTATCAAAGACCTCAATGGAGGCTTGAATGAAGGCTTAACTGTCACCCAAGAGAGGAAAATGTTGCTTCACCAGGCTGGCTTTTAAATAGCAATAAAGACTTACTTAGGAAGCCTCAGCATTTAGTTGTCATATCTGTCCAGGATATCCACAGAAGGCTTAGGAGTGGTTACCACATTTGCTGAAGAAGCCTGGCTGTGATGGAGGTGGTGGTTATGGTTCCCATAATCTCAATCAGGGAATCCAGCTTACGCTCAAAGGCTTATAAGTGGGCAGCATAGGAATTTAAAATCTGATCTTGCTAATCTTATTGGCAGTTGGAGTCTGGTGTTTTTTCCATGACTTGAGTGTAGTGTTGAGCG
The DNA here is from genome assembly GCA_037306005.1 of Rhinophrynus dorsalis. Taxonomy (NCBI): domain Eukaryota; kingdom Metazoa; phylum Chordata; class Amphibia; order Anura; family Rhinophrynidae; genus Rhinophrynus; species Rhinophrynus dorsalis. The sequence continues at coordinate 45,289,426 of CM074720.1, forward strand.
AGCATGCTCGGCCGAAGCTCGGTTCGGCTCGAGCATCGCTCTGCTCGGCACATGGCGGTACTCGTACGAGTACCGCATGTGCTTGCCCGCCATGTTCGGGTCTCCTCCCCGCACGTTTCGCGGCTGCTGCGCAGCCAATAAACGTGCAGGGAGGCTCTGACATCAGTGTAATGCCAGCAGCCATGTTGGCTGCTGGCATTACACTGATTGGCTGGCCAGAACCCGTGATCGGGTGCTGTATAGCACCTGACCAGCGAGTTCGGCTCAGTCTTAGCCAGGGAGAGATGAGGATAGGAAGGGAAAGTCAGTGTAGGGAGAAGAAAAGCGAGTTTGTTAAAAAAAAGACCCAAAAGTCCTTTTTAGGACTACTGTGTGTGGGGGCAGCAGTTTATTTTGTTTGGGGGGGCAGAGATATAAAAAAAAAAATCTTCATATATTCTGTTCACTGTGCCTAGCCGCAGATTAGCAGCACATTCTGTTTAGTGTGCAAAGTTGCAGATTAGAGCACATTCTGTTCAGTGTGCAAAGTTGCAGATTAGCAGCACATTCTTTTTAGTGTGCAAAGTTGCAGATTAGAGCACATTCTGTTTAGTGTGCAAAGTTGCAGATTAGCAGCACATTCTGTTTACTGTGCAAAGTTTCAGAATAGGAGAACATTCTGTTAAGTGTTCAAACTGTAAAATATCAAAGTCACATATTCCATTCACTGTGCGTAGCCGCAGTTAAGAAGCAAATTCTGTTTACTGTGCAAAGTTTCAGAATAGGAGAACATTCTGTTAAGTGTTCAAACTGTAAAATATCAAAGTCACATATTCCATTCACTGTGCGTAGCCGCAGTTAAGAAGCACATTCTGTTTACTGTGCAAAGTTTCAGAATAGGAGAACATTCTGTTAAGTGTTCAAACTGTAAAATATCAAAGTCACATATTCCATTCACTGTGCGTAGCCGCAGTTAAGAAGCACATTCTGTTTACTGTGCAAAGTTTCAGAATAGGAGAACATTCTGTTAAGTGTTCAAACTGTAAAATATCAAAGTCACATATTCCATTCACTGTGCGTAGCCGCAGTTAAGAAGCACATTCTGTTTACTGTGCAAAGTTTCAGAATAGGAGAACATTCTGTTAAGTGTTCAAACTGTAAAATATCAAAGTCACATATTCCATTCACTGTGCGTAGCCGCAGTTAAGAAGCAAATTCTGTTTACTGTGCAAAGTTTCAGAATAGGAGAACATTCTGTTAAGTGTTCAAACTGTAAAATATCAAAGTCACATATTCCATTCACTGTGCGTAGCCGCAGTTAAGAAGCAAATTCTGTTTACTGTGCAAAGTTTCAGAATAGGAGAACATTCTGTTAAGTGTTCAAACTGTAAAATATCAAAGTCACATATTCCATTCACTGTGCGTAGCCGCATTTAAGAAGCACATTCTGTTTACTGTGCAAAGTTTCAGAATAGGAGAACATTCTGTTAAGTGTTCAAACTGTAAAATATCAAAGTCACATATTCCATTCACTGTGCATAGCCGCAGTTAAGAAGCAAATTCTGTTTACTGTGCAAAGTTTCAGAATAGGAGAACATTCTGTTAAGTGTTCAAACTGTAAAATATCAAAGTCACATATTCCATTCACTGTGAGTAGCCGCAGTTAAGAAGCACATTCTGTTTACTGTGCAAAGTTGCAGATTTGCAGCACATATTCCGTGTAATATGAAGAAGGCGGGTAAAAAGGGACGGGGAAGTGGACGTGGTCCTGATAGTTCAGGGCGCGGGTCAGGACGCGTACAAAACTGCGCCTGGTGCCAGAGCACAAGACAGAAAGACATCCACCATACCTAGCTTCATGTCTCAGTTTACAGGGCGTCGCAGGACATCACTCTCGAGGTCCGACCACTGCGAACAGGTGGTCGGTTGGATGTCAGCTGATACTGCTTCCAGTCGGTTAAGCACCACCCTGTCTTCCACCAAGTCCACTCTCAGTAGCCAAGAGTCTGGTCAACATAATCCTCACTCTGATCATCCTTCCTCCCACCATAGAGGATCTGGTCAAAGAAGTGATCCCACACTGGGATATAGTGAGGAGCTCGTCTCATCACCAATCCTTAATTTGAACCTCTCTCCAAGCACGCTTGCAGAGGAACATGACATCTTGTGCCCTGATTCACAACCTCTAGAGGGTACCCAATCACAAGAAGATGACAGAGGTGAACGGCATTTAAGGTCAAAGGAAGTGGATGATGATGATGATGAGACACAGTTGCCATTAAATCAACCACTATTACTGTCTCAAGACCTTGATGAGGAGGATGATATACAGTTGTCAATGACTGAGTATGTGGTGGGATCAAGACATGAGGAGGATGATCAGAGTGAGGAAGTGGAGGAGGACTTGGTGGACGATGAGGTGACTGACCCCACCTGGGAAGGTGTAGAGCCGAGCGATGACAGCAGTCCTGAGAGTGAGCCATCTGCAGCACCGCAACAGGCTGGAAGAGGCAGTGGTGTGGCTACAGAAAGAAGGCGGACCGCACCAAACCGGCCCGCAAATGTTCCACGGAGCACCCCCTTGCGTAAATCTCCCTTGCCAAGGGGTAGGTGTTCCGCGGTATGGCGTTTTTTTAAGGAAAGTGCGGACGACAAAAGAATTGTAGTTTGCAACCTGTGCAACACCAGAATGAGCCGAGGCATGAACACTAGAAACCTCACCACCACCAGCATGATCCGACACATGGCATCCAAGCACCGTAATAAGTGGGAGGAACGCCCGGATCGCCAATCTGTGTCTACAGGCCACACCACTGCCTCCTCTTCCCCTGTTTTCGGTGCCGGCCAATCGCCTGTCGAAGGCGCAGGCCCGCATACCTCCCGCCCTGCACCTGTACCATCTGAAGCACCATCAGCGACCACATCCACTTCCCTGTCCCAGCACAGCGTCCAAATGTCGTTACCCCAGGCATTTGAGCGCAAGCGAAAATACCCAGCCACCCACCCACAGGCCATAGCACTAACCTCACACCTTTCCAAATTACTGGCCATCGAAATGCTGCGATTTAGGCTTGTGGAGACTGAGTCCTTCCGCAGCCTGATGGCAGCAGCTGTCCCTCGGTACGCAGTCCCTAGCCGCCACTACTTTTCCCGGTGTGCCGTCCCCGCCTTACACCACCATGTGTCCCGTAACATCACCCGTGCCCTGACCAACGCAGTTACTGGGAAGGTCCACTTAACGACTGACACATGGACAAGTGCTTGTGGCCAGGGACGCTACATTTCCCTGACGGCACACTGGGTGAATGTCGTGGAGGCTGGGAGCGACTCGGACCCTGGGATGGCACAGGTGCTACCCACGCCGAGGATTGCGGGCCCTACCTCCATCAGGGTTTCCGCCAGCACCTACGTTATTGGCTCCTCCTTCTCCGTTTCCACCTCCGAATTCTCTGCGCGCAGTGCCACTCACCCATCAGCCGGTAGCTGGAAGCAGTGTAGCACTGCAGTGGGGAAGCGTCAACAGGCCGTGCTGAAGCTGATCTGCCTTGGGGACAAACAGCACACGGCCTCAGAGCTGTTGCAGGGGATTAGTCACCAGACCGAGCAATGGATCTCGCCACTCAACCTGCAACCAGGCATGGTTGTGTGTGATAATGGGCGTAACTTGGTGGCGGCTTTGGAGCTCGGCAAGCTCACACACGTACCATGCCTAGCGCATGTATTTAATTTAGTGGTTCAGCGATTTCTAAAAACCTACCCCAATTTGCATGATCTCTTGACAAAGGTGCGCCGCGTGTGTGCACATTTCCGTAAGTCATCTACAGCTTCAGCCAGCCTGTTGAAGCTGCAGCAGCACTTACAATTGCCAGCTCACCAGCTGCTGTGTGACGTGAGCATGCGCTGGAACTCCACCTTCCACATGTTGGCCCGGCTTTGTGAGCAGCAGAGGGCAGTAGTGGAGTACCAGCTGTTACACGGTCGTCGCCTCTCCGTTCAACTTCCTGTAATCAGAAGTGAGGAGTGGGAATGGATGTCAGACCTCTGTGAGGTTTTACGCAATTTTGAGGAATCGACACAGATGGTGAGCGGCGATAACGCTATTATCAGTGTAACCATCCCACTTCTGTGTCTACTGAAACGCTCGCTGCTCACAATTAAAACTGACGCTTTGCATGTGGAAGAGGTGGAAATGCGGGAGGAAGAGCTTACACAAGGTGATAGCCAGAGCACCCTCACTTCGTCTTCTCAGCGACAATTGGAGGAGGCGGAGGAGGAGGAGGAGGAAGACACGGTTGCCTCCGCTACAGAGGGTAGCCATGGAACTTTAGTTCCATCTCTTCAGCGTGGGTGGGCAGAAGAGGAGGAAGAGGATGAGGAGATTGAGAGTCATCCTCCTGGTGAGGACAGCGAAATCTTGCCTGTTGGTACTCTGGCACACATGGCTGACTTTATGTTAGGCTGCCTTTCCCGTGACCCACGCGTTATACGCATTTTAGACAACACGGATTACTGGGTGTTCACCCTTCTGGACCCCCGCTACAAAGAGAATTTCTCATCTCTCATTCCTCCGGTGGAGAGGACAAGCAAAATGGTGCAATACCAGAAGGTTCTTGTTGAAAAATTGCTCCAAAATTTTCCATCTGACAACGCTGGCGGCAGAGTACGTGCTACCTTGGCCAACCGAGAAGGGGAGAAAAGGGGAGCACACAGCAGTTCCGACAAAGGCAGGGCAACACTCTCCAAGGCGTGGGACACCTTCATGACACCCCGCCAGCACCCTCACCCTGATGCGCAGCCTAGTGTCACAAGGAGGGAAAAGTTTTGGAAGATGGTGAAGGAGTACGTAGCAGACCGTGTCAGCGTCCTCAATGATCCCTCTGTGCCTTACAACTACTGGGTGTCCAAGCTGGACACGTGGTATGAACTGGCACTCTGCGCCTTGGAGGTGCTGGCCTGCCCTGCCGCCAGCGTTCTGTCTGAGCGGGTATTTAGTGCTGCTGGTGGCATCATAACAGATAAGCGTATCCGCCTTTCCACCGAAAATGCTGATAGGTTGACACTTATAAAAATGAACAAGGCCTGGATTTCCCCTGACTTCTCCACTCCACTGGAGGAAAGCCCCGGGGGAACATAAACTCACTTTATATATGTTATTTACAATGATGGGAATACTCTGTATTCCCATTCACCCCTTCCACCCAAAAAACGGGTATATGGTTGACTCTCTTCCATATGCCCAGTGATATAATTTTTATATAGGGCCAGCTCACCAGCGGGCCCAGTGATATAATTTTTATATAGGGCCAGCTCACCAGCGGGCCCTGTGATATAATTTTTATATAGGGCCAGCTCACCAGCGGGCGCAGTTTGACAATTTTTGTATAGGTCAGCTCACCAGCGGGCCTTCTCATATAATGTTTTATTGGGTCAGCTCTCTAGCGGGCCCTCTCATATAATGTTTTATAGCGTCAGCTCACTAGCGGGCCTTCGCATATAATGTTTAGGATGGTCAGCTCCGCAGCAGACCCTCACCCATAATGTTTTAGATGGTCGGCTCAGCGCACGTTTCCCTCTTAATCATGGCCCCAGTTCAGAAAAATCGAGGAAATTTTTGGGAGAATTTGCCTTTGCGCACGTTTCCCTCTTAATCATGGCCTCAGTTCAGAAAAATCAAGGAAATTTTTGGGAGAATTTGCCTCTGCGCACGTTTCCCTCTTAATCATGGCCTCAGTTCAGAAAAATCAAGGAAATTTTTGGGAGAATTTTCCTCTGCGCACGTGTCCCCTCTTAATCATGGCCTCAGTTCAGAAAAATCAAGGAAATTTTTGGGAGAATTTGCCTCTGCGCACGTTTCCCTCTTAATCATGGCCTCAGTTCCGAAAAATCGATGAAATTTTTTGCAGAATTTGCAGATGATATACAAGGAAATATACAGCAAATACTGTTTGGTAACAATTTTTCGCCTAAAGTCGTTTTTATCTGCCTTTTTGTGTGTTTTACGGTCAGTCTGTAAAAATGGCGTACTACGGGCGAAAGATCGTTCCCAGCAGCCATGTTGGAGTCCAAGATGCATCCAGACATCCTCCCTATGCTGTCCCTGAACCATTTCTGTGGTGTTTCCATCATTTTCTGCCCTTTTCCTATGGACCAGGCACCCTCCCCTCATCAGAGCAGGGGGTGCCTGGTGTAATGCTCGAGTCCTCCCATTGACTTCAATGGGGCTCGGGTGCTCGGCCGAGCACTCGAGCCTCAGGGGGCGCTCGGTCAGAGCACCCGAACACCCGAGCATTGGGGTGCTCGCTCATCACTACTTGAGTGCAGTGTCAGAGGAAGGTGTGCCTATATTTCAGTCTATAGCCATTGTTAATGTGCCAAACACAAGGCCTTGATAACCAGTCCCAGATAAGCAAGCACTGGAAAGGGCTGAACATACCTATACGTTGGACGGTAGCAGGGTCCAACAGGCATAAGAATAGATTGCTTTGTTCAAGAATTGGAACCACACTTCAGAGAAGAACCAGGAGTGGAAAGAGAAACTCATGGTCAGTAGGTATTCAAAGGTTGGGGCAGGTGGCTCAGGTTCTTAGTCAGTCATAGCCAAAGGGTCAGGGCAAACCACTCAGGATCAAAGTATGTAATGTAGCTAAAGGTCAGGGCAGAAAAAATAGGCTTTAAGACTAGTGTTGAGCGAGCATGCTCGGCCGATGCTCGGATCGGCTCGAGCATAGCTCTGCTCGGCACATGGCGGTACTCGTACGAGTACCGCCATGTGCTCGCCCGGCATGTTCGGGTGGCGGGGATCTGTGCCGAAGGAGGCACAGATCTGAAGACGCTCCGCTGGACCACCAGGGACTGGAGGTAGGGGGCATTGCGGAGATGAAGGGGGCATTGCGGAGATGAAGGGGGCATAGCGGAGATGAAGGGGGACATTGCGGAGATGAAGGGGGCATTGCGGAGATGAAGGGGGCATAGCGGAGATGAAGGGGGACATTGCGGAGATGAAGGGGGCATTGCGGAGATGAAGGGGGCATAGCGGAGATGAAGGGGGACATTGCGGAGATGAAGGGGGCATTGTGGAAGGGGGGCATTGCGGAGATGAAGGGGGCATTGCGGAGATGAAGGGGGTATAGCGGAGATGAAGGGGGACATTGCAGAGATGAAGGGGGCATAGCGGAGATGAAGGGGGACATTGCGGAGATGAAGGGGGCATTGCGGAGATGAAGGGGGCATAGCGGAGATGAAGGGGGACATTGCGGAGATGAAGGGGGACATTGTGGAAGAGGGGCATTGTGGAGATGAAGGGGGGCATTGACCAGGCACCCTCCCCTCATCAGAGCAGGGGGTGCCTGGTGTAATGCTCGTGTCGCCCCATTCAATTCAATGGTGCTCGGGTGCTCGGCCGAGCACTCGAGCCTCCGGCGGTGCTCGGTCAGAGCACCCGAGCACCCGAGCATCGGGGTGCTCGCTCAACACTATTTAAGACCAAAAACTTAGCCATGGGTCAGGATCCCAAACAGTCAGCAGGATAAGCAAAATCAGAGCTCCCAAGATAACCTAGTGCACAAACAACCTATTAGGGAAACTGACCAGGTATAAATACCCATAGTTGCAGAACTGCACATAAAGTGTACAACAGAAAAGTCTGTGAAAAGTCACACTGTAGTAAAGATGCTACAGACCAGTGACCCTACTGAGGAAGAGGCAGATTGTGATAACTGATTCCTCACTAATTAAGTCAACTGTCTCAGTTTTCAGTGGCCTAGTATCAAAATTAATCTTTTGCCATTTATATACTTGCAGACTTTTTAGGCTTCTTCTTGATCTCTGTGAAAATTCTTTTCTCATTTTCAGTATTAGCTAGTCTAATTGCTTGTTTGCAGCTTCTATTGCATTAAATGTATTCTTTAATGATGCATCTGCCCCTTCTGACAACAACATATGAAAGCTTTCTTCTTATTCCTCATTTCCGTGTGAACCTATTGGTTAAACCAAATCAGTCTTCTTTTGTTGACCTTCTATTTATTCCCTAGTGGTATATACTGACATGAATATTTATGAAACCATTTTGAACAAATTCTTATGCATTTATATCTTTAAAGATTACATGCCATTGTATATCTTCTAATACTGCTTTTAGTGTTGTAAAATAAATCTAAATCTGTATGTTTTAGTTTAACCTTTGTTAATGCATTACTCATAATACATTTCAAATGCTCCCTACCAAATGCTCCCTTAGCTGTATATTGTACAACATTTCAGTACTGAGATCACTAGGTCTAACAGGCTTCATTTTGAATTGCCTCTGCTACTAGATGGAACATATAATTAGGTATATCATTATTTCCTTTTGTTGTGTTGGAATACTCATTCTACAGTTAACATCAGGGTAGTTGAAATCTCCCATTTTGATTTGATTTCCTGAGAAGCGTTTCCTATTTGTAGTTACATTTGGGTTTGATCAAAAAGTTCACAACATTAGGTGGCTTGTAGGAAATACTTATCAACATCTATGCCCCGAGGGTGTACTTCGACCCTCTAGGCCTTAGTCCTCCACATTCTCAATGGATGCTTCTTTCATATATTTTATTATACTAGGTATTAAGGCTTGTTTTACACACAGGCATAACTGTCCACATGTTTTATTTTCCCTTTCCCTCCTAAATAGTGACTATCCCTCTTGATTGACTGACCAGGCATGTATATCATTCAGTCATATCTCAGTTCTACCTACAATATCACACTGGTCATTCATTTAAATCAGCTCCTATGCCTCAATTTTACAAGCCAGACTATGAACATTTGCAAGAATACATTTTCTGTTAGTGCCATTTTGAAGATATGCATTCTGTGAAATATTGTTTAGTTGCATTTTATTAGGCTGGTAAACTATAACCAGATCATAAATTAGGTATTCACCTGTAAGTATCATGTGGTTCCTTCAGACAATAGCCTTTATTTTATATATATATATATATATATATATATATATATATATATATATAATAGTCCCAAGATTCGGCACTCACGCTTCACAACTATATTAATTAATGCCGGGTGCAATAGATGAATGTATAACATAAAACTGAAGCAATGCTATGCACTCACGGACTCAAGAATAAACAACTTTTAATTAATGTTGCAACATTTCGGTCCTCTATTGGGACCAAAACGTTGCTACATTAATTAAAAGTTGTTTATTCTTGAGTCCGTGAGTGCAAAGCATTGCTTCAGTTTTATATATATATATATATATAGACATAGAGAGATAGGCATAGAGAGATAGATATAGAGAGATAGATAGATATATTTATAGAAAACTCTAAACAAACCTGCAATCCTCCTTTTTAAGTGATAAGTGTGCCCTGTATTGGGCATACAAGATACTATTTAGTGGAAAGTTTGCCCGCTATCAGGTATTTCAAATACTATATTGATAAATATGGGAATTATGTCCCCAAAATTTTGGCCAAAAAAGAGTGTTAAGCTTGCCACTTTGTCAGGGTATCCCATAAATAATGGCAAGTTCCTACTATAACACTCCTAAAAGATCCTATCGATGTTAAAAACAGCCCTGATGGAAATAAAAAAAATAAAAGTGCCTTATTTGCGGGGTGTACGTAATTAAAGACAATGACAAACATACATTTAAAAGGGAGAGTGAGTGGACTTGCCTGGTGACACCTGCAAGGAGTGGGCACCAAATCAAAAAGGACTGAATTTTCAGTTACCTTTATAAGTGAGGTTACCCCACCCCCACAGGTCACATGGGAAAAAATAGTTATCAACACACAAGAGAAAATTAAAGACAAACTAACCTAATGGCCAAAATAAAGAGCGAGAGATAATATGTATAGTAAATATTAATGTGCAAAATTAATAGTATATAAGTGGAAAGCTGCTAAAGTGAGCTTAGGAGAATATAGAATAAACGGACAGAAAAGCAAAACTCACAGCGCAAACACCTTAGTATATACACATAATTAATATGAATGATAGTGAAGATTTGAAAGAAATGGAGTGTGCAGCAAGGAATGAGAGGGTTCTCCAGACCTCCATATATTGAGCCAAAGCCCAAAAGATAAACAAACAACACTAGATTGGGTCTTTTAGGAGTGTTAGAGTAGGAACTTGCAGTTATTTATGGGATACCTTGACGAGGTGGCAAGCTTATAGGGATAGTAATACTTCATTTTTACTATCCCCCATGTTGTAGCCCTTAAAAATAGGAATTAAACGAGACCAGCGGCATCTCTCAAATCTTTATGTTTTGAGAGATATCGGCATTCAAAGTTCCCTCTCCCCTGAACTCAGCGTTATAGCTGACAGCAGGGAATCCGGTCAGTGAGCAAGCGGCGGCTCTGCAACAGTGCTGAGATCTCGTTATAGAAACAGAAATCCTTCACTGAAATGGTCTTCTATGTGTGCTTGGTTTGTGCTTGGTTTGCTATCACACGTAGAAGGCCATGTCAGTGAAGGATCCACAAAATGCAAGTTATGTTTAACAAATTTACCATATCAAGGAAAATCACAGTAGATGGACACAAACTAGAAGAAGTGGACAAGTATGTTTAACTTGGAAAGGAAATGTCCACAGATGGAAACACCATAATGGAAATTGAGTGATGAATAAAACTGGGATAGCAAGCATTTGGAAAACGTAATAGTACTGTCTTTAAGACAAATTTACCACTCTGCCTCAAGCAAAAGGTTTTTGAGTCCTCCCAGTCCTTATGGCTGTGAAACATCGACACTGAATGCCAAAGCCACACAAAAACTTAAGGTTACACAGAAAAGTATGGAACATAAAATTCTGAACATAACAAAAATAAAAATGTGTGTGTGGATTCATAGCAAGCAAAGGTGTATGACAACACTGAACGATTAAAGGGACAGTAATACTTCGTTTTAACTTTATTTTATTTTGTAGGCATTAAAAAATATGAAGAATGATATGTCTTATCTCTCTAACCTTTATGGTTTGAGAGATATTGACAAGCAAAGTTTCCCCTCCCGCCCCTTTTACCTAGTGTGAATCTGGTTGTAAGACCAAACAGATAACAGAAAGGGACAATCTTCTTATAATGAAAACAATGAAAGCCCTGCCCCCCTTGACAAGCTTTTCAGGTTTTTCCCTTATCTTAATTGAAGATTGTCCCTCTCTGCAGTCTACCTGGGCACTTCCCTTCTGCTCTGGCTGAACAGTGTTACATCAGTAAAAGGGGCGGAAGGGGGACTCTGTCATTGAATTACTCTTGATCTACAACTCTGACAGAATTGAAATAACACTTTCCAAGGTCCAAATATTATGATGATTAATTAGAGCTGCTTTATTATGAAACATTACTATCCCTTTAAGGTGCCTGAAATGGAAATGGGCATGCCACATAGCAAGAAGAACTGACAGTAGATAAACCAAAGGAATTTTGGGATGGATTCCACTTGATACTAAACACCCAGGAATCAGACCAAAGACAAGATGGGTAAATCAAATTACCAAGTTTGTTGAGGCAAACAGGGAGGAAGGACAGGGGAGAAGGCGATGAGGAGAACAGAGAGGAAGGACAGGGGAGAAGGCGATGAGGAGAACAGACAGGAAGGACAGGGAATAAAGTGATGAAGCAAATGGGAAGGTAAGAAGGAAGAGGAGAAGGCAGTGACTGGTGAGAAGATGTTGAGGTGAACAGGAGGAGTCAGGATGGGGAGAAGGCAATGAGGTGAATAGGGAGGGTAGGAAGACAGGGTGGTGAGGAAAATGGGAAGGGAGGGAGAGAGGACAGGGAAAAGATGATGAGGTGAGCAGGGAGGGAGGAAGGAAGGACATGGGTGAAGGAGATGAGTCAAAATCAAGGGAGGGAGAAAGCACAGGAGAGAACATGGCTAATAGGCGGAAGGTGAAAGTCTTTGCAGAGATTCTAACAGGCATGGCCAGGGGGGTCTGTCCAAATCGCACCTCATGAAGAGGAGATTAGCATATCTCATCTTTAGTGCCACCCCAGAGTTCAAAGTTGTGGCCAAAACATTGACCAAATAAAGCCTGAACTTTATCACAGCTTGAAGCCCTGTGAGTGTATCTATAACCTATAAGTACTTTAAGTACTTTTTCTTTGGATTGCACCGAAGCTGTGCATAAGGAACTGAAAGTACTGTTTCAGCCTTGGACTATTTTATATACATATACAGATCTGGATGACCACACGCTACTCAGTCCTGCAGCTGAAGCCACCCTGGCCAGGTCTGGCCAGGGTTGCTACATTTTACTTGTATGTGAGAGTCCTGTGCAGCCTCCATTAGTCACTATCTGTGGCCTGCCTCCCAACTTCCTAACTTCATTTCCATCCACAAGACTATTTCATTTAGAACTGACTTGAGGCAGGAAGTTGGGGGAGTAAGCCATGTATAGTGACCAGGCTAATGGAGGTAACGCGTGTTCTTCACATACAACTGAAATATGGCTAAAGGAGTTCACTGTAGGGGTATGGGGCAGATTTATGTTATATGTCTTTTACAGTGCACCTCTTCCTTTGCAGGACCAAGTTCCTTGCACTTGCTACACAGCCAGTAGATCTTCCCCTAAGTAGCAGCTATCTGAAATGAGGAAGCTGTAATTATTGTTTTCTATGTTTACATTTTCATGCACAAGAGAAAACTTGGTGTCACTCCCCATTATTACTTTGGTGCAGGCTTGTACATTATTCATATGTTAGTGTACTGAGAGTTTCCTTATTTGAGGTCACTGTGAAGATTAAACGGCTGCCCCCAACACTGCAGCGTTTACAAACTGCACTAAGTGATAAAGAGAAAACAATTTCTGGTAATAAAAAATTACTTATTTCTGAAGCTTCCTAATATTAAGAAGTAAATAGATCTTTCATGATTTAAGGACATAGTTCCCCTATAAAATCTCCACCTTTTCCATGAAGTAAAGGAAATTGATACCCCGGAGATGATGCTTTGATAATTTTAGAGCTATCTTCCATTTATATATTGTGATAATTAGAATCACAAAACATTACCAGGCAATTTCAATGACATAAACACATTAATCTTTCAGTGGAATTTCTCATGGTTCTTTTAAATGAAGATTTGCATGCTATTTTTTCTGAAGTACATGGAAACTGCAGTTGTAAACATGGCATTCCATTGTTAATCTGTCATCAAAAATAATTATGCAATGTAAAAACTAAGCAACAGGAAAATTCCACATTCCTTTTATTACATTTAACAATGCACTTGTAGATCTGTGAGGCAAGGAAGAGCAACGAGTGTCCCTGAGGAGTGCGGACCTTCAGGGCTTTTCCTGTGGACCCAAGTTTGTTCAGTGATGCAATAAGTATAATAATGTCTTTCTCCATCATTGCACATTCCATATATCACCCCTAAAATGACACCTCATCTATTATACTCACATTATTCCACTTTAAAGAAACACTGACATCTTTTAATTTTAAGCCCCAATTACCTTAATCTGGACAGAAAATCCTAATTGGCACTATGAATTATTTCTGCATGGATTGGTTCCCAAAATGTAATCTTTCCTTTGTATAGATTATTATGTCCACTTAGGCAAACATGATTCTTTTTTCAAACTCCTTCTATCGAAGTCCTCTAGAAAGCTTTCACTGGGTGACGTTTGAGCTTGCTCAACAAAGAATCATGTTTGCCTCAGTGGATATGATACGCAGTACTACTGAAATAATACATTGAGATTTCTCTCGTTTTCAAGTATGTCCTGGATAGTTTTCAGTAAAGGGTTACATATTTACACAAATTGAGAAACATTATATATTACATGTTTTATATATACATACATACACAAATGAATATGCATACATATAAAATATTAAAATTATATTCAGTTATACACTGTTTTTAGATATAAAGAAGCCTTTACTTTTAAGGATTTTAGACTGGGAGTAAATTTGATTATTGCAGGCAGATTGTTCCAGGCCTTTGGAGCCCTGAAGGAGAAGGCAGATCTTCCTGCTTCTTTCTTGTATTGTGGTATAAGTAGTGAGTTGTTAGCAGTGGAGATGAGGTTATAGTTAGTATGGAGAGCAAACCATTCAATGTAGAATTTATTGACAGTGGAAATGAGGATTTTCTCTCCTGATTAAGCTAAATGAAGGATCATTATTATGATGTGTTAATGCTCCCTTAATCCCTTGGATGCTACATAGGTCTACAAGGTGTGGTTTTTGCCATGCGTTGGTGACCCCTCTAGCATCCAAGTGATTAATCTTCATTCTCCAGCCAATATTGACAGATTTAAACAATTTACCATGTGCTGGTCAAAAATAAGTTGCTCTTTTGAGTACTCGAGGGCCATTGATGTGACCGTTGGAGGCAATCTGGATACCTATCACTGGTGTTTGGGCCTGTAATTTGTCTTAGGCTTGACTCAGGCTAAGATTCCTTTGCAGTTTATAACTTTGCAACAGATTTTATCTACAAATTTCACCATAGACCTCAAAGATATTTGGTTAGATAAAACGAGGGATAACACCTATCAGCTGCAATATATTCTAGGCCTGGAGTGAACAACCTTCAAGCCCCATTTCACACAAATGAGTGATTCTGCACTGGTTATGTCACCTGTTTAGAAAGGTAACACATTTAACTATACTATCATTCATGCAGGTGACTACCCCTTCATGTCAACACACCAACAGAACATACTGAAACTTTACTATGCTCACTCAGGAATGTAGTAAAGTTGCAGTAAGGAAGGCCTGCAGAGTGGTCTATGGCACCAACAGCAGACCTTGTACACAAATTCTTATGGACGTTGCAATACTCATCACATCCTTCAATGAATGGATGACCCACGTGAGTTCCAACCAATAATACTGGCTGTTGGTCACATAGACTGGCTGTCAGGCACCCGTCTCCTGTGTCTGGATTGGTGGTGGAACACAGGAGTAGGTGAGTATAAAAGTATAGGAGACAGAAATGTTACCTTGTGCTGCAACACTTCTGTCACCCTTGTGAAAGAGGCCCAACAGTATTCACAAAGTTGAAATAAATCAATGATGCTATAATGTTGATTGGGAGAAATAACAGTTAGTCAGTATATATTTTTCAGGAGCCAGGGCTTATGTTTCTTTTTTCGGTATAAAAAGAATCTATACAGCAAATCTTGTAGTACAAGTTTTGTGGTTAACCAAGAAACATGCAATGAGTCAGGCTATTGGAAAGAGAGCAGTAATTAAAGACAAATGCTATGACATAATCATTTATACACAGAAGAGAGGTTTCAGATTAAATGTACCCCAGTCCTCAGCTTAACAAGTGTTATCTATGATTTTTCAGCCACTTATTTATTTATTTTAAGCTAATTTGTCACACATGTTTTATAAAAAATCTAAGGGCTGCTTTTCTCATTAGAACTCATTTTTATCCAATAAAGGATGCTTACAAGAAGTAAGAAATGAGAATGAAAGTGTTGATCAGGTCATGCAAGAATGTTATTTTACCATTGTAAATTACCCATCAAAATACATAGTTTGTTGAATTGTGAGACAGACCATACTAATGACAACTGAAGTAATTTCTAATCCCAACATTGGTTCTCCTTGAGTAAATCATGAGTATGTTGAAAAGACTGATATACTAAGAAGTGTATACTTCTCAAGTGTTAGGAGGGACAGTCCCTCTTGGAGACCCAAATTCCTCTGTCCCTCTTTCCCACCCTGGGGTCCCTGCGTCTAGGAGAGCAGACTGTGTGGTGTATATAAGCGTATAACCCTGGTGTCCCTGTGTTTAGGAGATCAGACTGTGTGGTGTGCATATAAGTATATCACCCTGGTGTCCCTGTGTTTAGGAGATCAGACTGTGTGGCGTGTATAGAAGTGTATCACCCTGGTGTCCCTGTGTTTAGGAGATCAGACTGTGTGGTGTGTATATAAGTGTATCACCCTGGTGTCCCTGTGTTTAGGAGACTGTGTGGTGTGTATATAAGTATATCACCCTGGTGTCCCTGTGTCTAGGAGATCAGACTGTGTGGTGTGTATATAATGTATCGCCCTGGTGTCCCTGTGTTTAGGAGATCAGACTGTGTGGTGTGTGTATATAAGTGTCTCGCCCTGGTGTTCCTGTGTTTAGGAGATCAGACTGTGTGGCGTGTATATAAGTATATCACCCTGGTGTCCCTGTGTTTAGGAGAACAGACTATGTGGTGTGTATAAAAGTGTATCACATTGCTCCACAGCCATAAACCTCACATTAATGATTGTTTAAATGTCATTATATATGTTTATATATTAGTCTGTGTAAATAAAATACTTTAGTCTTGCTCTAGATAATTTATTAAGTTACACAAAGAAGTTCAATAGATCATGAAATCACCAAAAAATTATTGGTAATGCCCCCACCCACCAGCCACACCCACAGTAACACCCCCTAAAACAAAAGCGTCCCTCTTTGGCAATTTGAAATGTTGGTATGTATGTAAGAAGTGCAGGACCATTTACAGAACAAATTAAATGCATCGCAGGGGACAAATAAACATTTCCAAAATATACATTGATTTTAATTGGGTTTAACCTCTTGAATGTTAGAGATGGCTCCAAATCATTGTTTCACAATGCTTTTGAGACTTCTCTATCATTCAAGGGGATAAATGTGCTATTTACATAACAGTTACATAATTGCATAGTAAATTAGTTTGAGAAAAAAAGATATGGCTATGATTTGTCATAGTGTGGACCAGTAAAGGAGAACTGTATAATCCCTTCTGAGTCCTGACTCCAAGAAGGATGCTAGTCTATTTACCAGAACTTCCTGTTTTAACTACCAACACATAGATAGCATTTCCACCTGCTAGAAACATATCTAACACTCTCTTAAATGTATCCACTGTATCTGCCATTACCACATCCTATATAATAATTAGCTAAATTGTGTGTAACGCCGCAACATGCGCAGTACACACTGCTGCGCGTGCTGCAGTCATGCGCAGTAGAGGCTGCCCTTCGGAGCGCCCAGCTCTGTATCAGCCGCGGCGCGGGCAGTCTCTACTGCGTGTGACTTCCCCGCGACCGGGTGGCAGTGGCACTGTGGCCCGTGTTACGGGCTGTTCAACTAGTCCTTAAATAAAGAATTCCAGAAATTAATAGTGCTTACATTAAAGGGATAGTAATACTTTGTTTTATCTTTATTTTATTTTGTAGGCATTAAAAAAACACGAAGAACGATATAAGTCTTATCTCTCAAACCTTTATGGTTTAAGAGATATTCACAAGCAAAGTATCCCCACCTGTTCAGCCAGATCAGAAGGGAGGTGCCCAGGTAGACTGCAGAGAGGGACAATCTTCAAGTAAGATAAGGGAAAAAGCTGAAAAACTTGTCAAGGGGGGTAGGGCTTTCATTGTTTTCATACAAAGAAGATTGTCCCCTTCTGTTATCTGTCTGGTCTTACAACCAGATTCCACATCTGAGAAGAGATGGCTTACACTAGGTAAAAGGGGCGGGAGGGGGAAACTTTGCTTGTGAATATCTCTTAAACCATAAAGGTTTGAGAGATAAGACTTATATCGTTCTTCGTGTTCTTTTAATGCCTACAAAATAAAATAAAGATAAAACAAAGTATTACTATCCCTTTAAAGAACCCATTTCTCTGTAACATCTTAGGTGACTTTTCTATAGAGTAAATTAACCAAGTTTGGCATGACAACCACATACATCACTTGTTTGATTTGTTACTCATCTCCTCACTCTATAATTCCAGAATATCTTTCTTTAAAAATAAGTGCCCAACACTGGACTGCATATACCATGGAAGATCTTAACATTAGTTTGTACATCGGCATACTGATGCTGTCCACGCTTGCATCAATACCTTTTTTTATGCCCAATATAGTCCTTTGTTTGCTTTTGCTGCTGCTGTTTGACACTGACCACTCTTGCCAAGTACACAGTTTAAAAGTACTCCAAGGTCTTTTGCCTTTAAATGAGGTTCCTAGAATGCTCCAATGAAGTTCATAAGTAGCATGCTTATGTGTATTTACCAAATATATATATATATATAACTACTGCTATAGAGAATGAACATCCTGCTATGAGTTTATTACCCTGCATACTCTAGTGTCATCTGCAAATATTGAAAGTGTGCTTACTATATCTACTTCCAGATCATTTATAAACATGCTGAAAAAAGTTCATCAAGTACTGAACCCCGAGATACACTATACTATCCTCCAACCAGTCTACTATCCAATTATAAAGGTTATTCCTTAGACTTCACCTCCTTATTTTACAGACAAGGGGAAAGGCTTTTGCATAGTCTAGTGCAGCACTATGAGATGGTTGTGCCCAGATATAGCATTCAAACAGTAAAGTGGACCCAAGAGGTACAAAATATTAGGGTAGCTATATCCCAATAGTTGTGGAAAACAATTATTGCTAATTTACTTCCAATAGTCATAATGGTTGAGTAGGAATAACTCCAAATATAAGATGTGAGATAAAATTAGTGACATAAAATCATAATACATCGGATAAAATTGTTATATGGACAATATACTTGAATACTTATTGTCTTGCATATGAAATATATTTATTCAGGCTACTATATGTAATTTTCAATTAAAGGGATAATAATGTTTCATAATAAAAGCGGCTCTCATTAATCATCATAGTATTTGGAGAGTGTTATTTCAATTCTGTCAGAGTTGTAGTTCAAAAGTAATTCAATGATAAAGTATCCCCCTCCCACCCCTTTTACTGATGTAACACTGTTCAGCCAGATCAGAAGGGAGGGCCCAGGTAGACTGCAGAGAGGGACAATCTTCAATTAAGATAAGGGAAAAACCTGATAAACTTGTCAAGGGGGGCAGGGCTTTCATTGTTCTCATAGGAAGAAGATTGTCCCTTGTTATCTGTCTGGTCTATGGACTGCATTCCACATCTGAGAAGAGATGGCTTACACTAGGTAAAAGGGGCAGAAGGGGGACACTGCTTGTGAATATCCCTCAAACCACAAAGGTTTGAGAGCTATATATTGTTTTTCATGTTTTTTTAATGCCTACAAAATAAAATAAAGATAAAATGAAGTATTACTATCCCTTTAACCATACTAAACTCTGTGCTGTTCTCTCTGTCTTTTCAACCTTATCTTATAGGCCAGCCTTTTGTACGGAACCATATCAAATGTGTTTGTAAAGTCTAGACATACTACATCTACTGCTCCACCATTTACTAGGTTCCTATTTACTACTTCATAGAAACTAAAATAATTTATTTGGAAAGAACTATTCATCATAAAATCATTCAGATTTTTGCTAATAATGTATGTTTTTTTGCAGTGTATTCCTGAACCTAATATCTTATTATACCTTCAAGAAAGTTCCCAACTGCCAAGGTTAGACTAACAGGGAAGTTCTATTTGTCTTCTATGCTGTGGCTGGTTTACAACAGAATAGTTAGTTATTTTTTAATACATCAATCTCATTGTATATCTCTATCAGGCATATATTTTCCAGTAGGCAGAATCAGCAATTGCCTAGAGGTGACTGATTGTGATGGGTGCTTCTGGTCATTCTCATCATGCAAAGTT
This sequence comes from Rhinophrynus dorsalis, assembly GCA_037306005.1. Lineage (NCBI taxonomy): Eukaryota > Metazoa > Chordata > Amphibia > Anura > Rhinophrynidae > Rhinophrynus > Rhinophrynus dorsalis. The sequence continues at coordinate 45,308,957 of CM074720.1, forward strand.
GTGGGTGTTGCCAACTCAAGCTCAATCTTATTCTATGGTGTCTATGCACTAAGATTTATCAAGTTGTAGAGATCTTAGTGCCTAGACTCTATAGAAACATAGGATATGGAGAAGTGATATAACTGGAGAAGTCATCCCCACTTTACCACCTCTTTACCACTCCTTAGTGCATAATCCCCATTATCTCAGTTCCAGGCACCCTCTAGTGGTTTTCAGTGAATGGTGTATTTACCAGGCTATATATATTCCTGTAAAGTGTGGCTTGTATACTAATTTGGGACGGTTTATTTACCAGATTACAATTCATACCCTTTACTGACAAATTTATATAATCCCTTGGAGGTTAGAGAGTTGAAGTCCTTTTTGATTTCAAAGGACTATGAGATTTTTGTATTTTGTATATCAAAAGAGAAGAAGAGGCAGCCTTTGGTACTTGCAAAACAGAAAAGAAAGGAACAGCAGAACACTCGCCGTATCACAATAATGAGCAACAGGTAAATATTACTCATTATAATATGATTCGGCAATCCGGTAGGAGTTACAGGTTCATGGTAGAGCAAAGTGGTTTACTATTACCTGTATGGGGGCAGTAATAATATCCTGCACAAGTGTTATTTGCTACTAGGGGTGAGTGAAAGATCTTGCCTTGTTCCCACGAGAAATACTGCGAAAACCGCGTTGTTGTCCATTTTTTCATGATTAACGAGCGATTAAAACCTTCACATTTTTCACCCATTGGCCAAAATTCGTCATCATTTTTTCAATTGCTAGAAAGTTTCCGCCCATTGATTTACATGTTTTTCGCCTTTTTGCTATAAATATGTGACGTATTTGTGCAAGTGAAACACAATAGAAGCAGTGTCATGGTAACCCAGATAACTCAGGAGTCAGAATGTATAATATTAAACAACCTATATTCAAGACACAGAATAAGGTATAAAAGCGGACAAATAGGAACAGGCAGTAGGTCAACAGATAAGCTAGCACTACTATCAGGAAAAGTAGGCTGCCTAGGATAGACCTCTCTGCTGAGACTAGGCTGAAACCCCTGGTAGTCTCTGCTAGAACTTGGACTGGAACAGGAACCGGATCAGTCACTGATGATCTTCTGTAGGACACAAACTGGAACTGGAACAGGTTAACTTCGACCAGGAACACGAGTAGATACTGACTCACTCCTGTAGTCAGTCTAGCAGGAAAGGATAGTGTCACGGTGCCCGTGCTTTCGCTGGCGACATTGTTATGTCAAAACTACTCCCTGATTCTCTTTTATTGGCTACTGTGGATTGTCTCCGCCCAGCTCTAGCCTTTTTATACTGAGCCCTGTCACTTCAGCGCTGCCCTTTCATGGTGTGCCAGTTGCCAGTGCTTGTTCCTGTTATTCGTGTGAATCCTGTGTATGACCCGGACTGTTTGACTATTCTGCCTGATTACGTTCCTGCTCTGTTTACCGACCCGGCTTGGCTGATGTTCCTGCTCTGTGTACCGACCTGGTTTGGCTGACGTTCCTGCTCTGTGTACTGACCTGGCTTGGCTGACGTTCCGGCTTTGTGTACCGACCCGGCTTGGCTGATGTTCCGGCTTTGTGTACCGACGCGGCTTGGCTGACGTTCCTGCTCTGTGTACCGACCCAGATTGGCTGATGTTCCTGCTCTGTGTACCGACCCGGATTGGCTGACGTTCCTGCTCTGTGTACCGACCCAGATTGGCTGATGTTCCTGCTCTGTGTACCGACCCGGATTGGCTCACGTCCCTGCTCTGTGTACTGACCTGGCCTAGCTGACGTTCCTGTTCTGTGTACCTCCCGGTACTATTACTACCAGTTGCCTGCCATTACCGTTGCTGTCTCTGACAGTCACTGTTGCCTCCATTTAGCACTACATGCAGCACTGCTCCGTGACCCTGCGTTACTACCTTGCTCTGTTATCCTTTCACTACGGTGTTAGGTTTTGCGATTGCACCCGGTACACTTGACCTGTATGTTCTTACCTCCCGAGGTTGGGTTGTCTCAGGGCGCCTCAGTTAGCATTTGGTACTAGACAGTATTGTCCAGGTCTGAGCGTCCCTTCACCTTTACGGTTTGGTGCTACAGCGCGTCAGGGTCACAGCTCTTCTCTGTCGTCCAGGAGTTTCCCGTGATTCTCAGTCTGTTGGTACCTTTTGTCCTCACTACACAGCAGTATGCCTTTGTTGCCTAAAGTACCCTACAGTCTGTAGCCTTCCTTAGACTGCTAGGTATTTGTGCGCTGGTCTCCTGTTCCGAGCATAAGTTTGTTCCGTTTGCCTAGTCTCTCTCTTACTGTCCCGTGGGATAGTAGTGGCCTCCTCTCAGTCAAATGATAGCCACTCTGTTGATGTTAGGATGTGGCAGTTCGTGTCCACCCATTGCACACTGCGTGCCAGTGTGGTGTAGGAGAATCACAATCAGTGCATCAACCGGCAACTGAAGAGATTCCATCCTGCAGTATATGCTATGATGGTGGCAGAGAGGGTTCATCATTACTATTAAACTGTCAGCAAGTTGTCATGTGTCCTTAGCGGGGTCTGGACAAGGGGTATATTTCTATGGGGAAATCTACAAATGAAAAGGATTTGGGAGTTATGGTAGACAATAGACTTAGCAGTAGCATGCAGTGCCAGCTGGCAGCTGCAAAGGCCAATAAGATACTGGCATGTATTAAAAGGGGTATTGACTCAAGGGAGGAAGATATAATTATGCCTCTTTACAGGTCCATGGTAAGACCCCACCTAGAATATGATGTTCAATTCTGGGCACCCTTTCTGAAAAAGGACATTATGGAACTAGAAAGAGTGCAGAGGAGGGCTACAAAACTAGTAAGGGGAATGGAAAGTTTTATTTATGAAGAAAGGCTAGAAAAGTTAAACTTGTACACACTAGAGAAACGGCGTCTTAGAGGGGATATGATAATCACAGTGCCTGTGATTCATGTCACTCTCAGTGGTGGCTGTCACTGATTTGCTGACTGGGTTTGACCCGCCTCCGGATGACCTTTTTATACCTGGCTATCACATCTGTCAGATGCCCTTTCGTGGTGTTCCTGAGCCAGTAGTGCTGTTGCTGTGTTCCTGTATTTTGAGTTCCTGTGTACCGATTCGGCTTGTCCTGACTATTCTCCAGTGTTCCTGCTTGTGTATGACCCGGCTCGTCTGCGTACCACCCTTGGATCCTGACCCGGCTAGACTGACGTTCCTGTTTGTGTATGACCCGGCTTGTATGACTGCCTCCTACGTGCTCCGACCCGGCCCGGCTGACTTCCTGCTCCGAAGATCGACTTCCAGCTTCTTCCAGTGACCTGCGTTCCAGTTGTCGCCGCTGCGACATTATGAGTCTCTGTTGCCCGCTTCAGTGTGACTGCCTTGCCTGGTGTTACCCACGACTAGTGCTGTGCCTCGCTACCCGTGCAGAGCTGTGTGTGAATCTGTGTGCCTTCCTCTCAGTGCAGAGCCTTCCAGTAGCGCTGAAGCCTCGAGTAAACGTGCTTTTTAACTCTTGCAGTGCTGCCTCGATTTCACTCTCTCTATCTCCAGTACGAGCCTCGATATCCGTGATACTGCTGCTGAGTTGGCCGCTCAACGTCGGCAACTCTAGTCCTCCATTGCAGAGTAGTCACATTGTTTGGGTCGTTTGGGCACCTAAGGCTCTCCGGTGTCGGTTACCGGCGATATCCGTAATATAGAGTGGTGGCATTAAGGCTTCAGTGTTGGCTTATCCGGTACTATGCCCGAGGGGGCTAGTGGCTCTAGCATTCATATTCCAGCATTCGACTAAGCTTGAGGAGGCTGTTAGCTCTTGCATTGCCGGCCGGTTCCCGTTACGCCAGTGGGGGCTATTTGCACTTGCACAAACCAAAGCAGTTCCAGTAACTACGCCCGTGGGGGCTAAGTTGATTCCTAGTCTGCTTAATATCCAAACACCTTGGCGAGGCAGTTCGGTCTTCAGTACTTGATGAACTTTGTCTATCCAGCACAGCCTTTTAACATCCAGGGCGTGTCAAACCTCCACATCTGAGACGGACTGTTATCTAGACATTAACCCCTTGGGGGTTCATATCATCCTATTGCATACTGTCTTGCATGTATACCTATTGTGCTATTACTATTGTAATATCTCAGTTTACTTGATCTGTGTATTACCTACCGCCACTAGAGGGCGAACTTGAGCATTATTTACTTTAAATAAAGTGTGTTTTATTTTTATTTTCACTTACTGCTCTGAGAGTCCTAAAAACCGTTACAATAAATATGTTCAGGGCCCATACAAAGGGCACTCCAAAGACCTGTTCATTAACAGAACAGTACACAGGACAAGGGGCCACCCACTTAGACTTGAGGAAAGGAGATTTAATCTACAACAGAGGAAGGGTTTCTTTACAGTAAGGACAATAAAGGTATGGAATTCACTGCCTGAGGACGTGGTGCTATTGAATACATTAGATGCCTTTAAAAGGGGCCTGGATACTTATTTAAAAGAGCATAACATAGAGGGCTATGTATGTTTGGGTTTGTTGATCCAGGGAGAAATCTGATTGCCATTTGGAATCAAGAAGGAATTTTTTCCCCCATTCAAGGCAGAATTTGAAATTGCTATATTAGTAAATTTTATGTATTACTATCCCTTCAATAATAATAATAATAAAAGGAGAAGTTGGAAGGACCGTTATGTATCCAGTGAGTGTGAAAAGGAGGAAGTGACCACTACCATCATGAAATGGTGTGGATGCCCTGGTTCCCCAAACCCAGTGATGGGCAATCCGCCTACATCAACCCTAGGGATCTTGGGGAAATTTGTGTCACAGGAGGAGGAAGAGGATAGTAGTAGTGTGAGCAGGACAGGGCAGCTACCTGTGCCTGCTGCCAGTGTGTCTTGTGATTCTCAGAGTGGGGAGGAGATGATGCCAAGTGTGACAGCAGGGGACCTATGACACACTTGCCATCCACAAGCAGTCCCCCCACTATTACTACTACAAAGAATGTCCAGCAGCTTGTACACAGTGTTAGGAGTGAGGGAGGGGGTGATCATACTACTAGTGAGGAGGAAGACTCATAGACTGAAATTGATGTGGTTGGTGTTAGTAGTAATAGTGATGGTGAAGCAGCTGATGGACTTAGCATTAGGGGAGTGATAGGAGAAGTAATGCAGAGCAGCTAGACTAGTGGTCGAGGGAGCCCACATTCCCCTGAACTTGGGAGTCCCCTTTCCCCAGTCCCCGCAGCAGTATCCACATAGAACATAATCCTGAAGAAGCCAGAACTGGTGGCTAGCAGCAATAATTCCACCACCAGGAGAATAGATCATCTGCCTGTGCTTGCTGCTAGTGCTGCCAATCTGCCTTCTCCAGGTAAACAAGAAATGGCAAGTGTTTGTTCTTGAAAAAAACTAAACAGAGGCATACAAAAAAAGGTGGGGGGGCTTGTTTCTTACAAACCTAAATCCTACAAATCAATGTTTCGTTAAGGCTTGGGCCTAGCACAATCCTAATTTTCTACAACTAATCAATGTTTCCTCAGGGCTTGTGCTCCTAATAAGTCTAAGTTGTACAAATCAATGTTTCCTCAGGGATTGAGCCTAACACAAGTCTAAATTTCCTACAACTAACCAATGTTTCCTCAGGGTTTGTGCCTCTAATAAGTCTAAGTCCTACAATTCAATGTTTCCTCGGGGCTTGGGACACTAACAACAAGTCCTACAAATCACCTCTACAAAATACTCCTGCCAAGTATAAGTCTGCCCCAGCTGCAGCTTAAGTCAGGGGGTCCCTGTCATTGTCACATTACTCACCAGTTTCTTATTTTATTTTTAATGTTATTTATTTATTTTATTAACTGTTCCCTAATACCAGTGAACAACCAAACCCCAAAACACAAATTCCCTGTTCAACTGATTCTTTCCCCATACTCCACTCACCAACACAGGCACCCTCCTCAGACCCCTTGTACGCCATGTCTTATGGAGTTTTTAATAGTATTTAGTATTTATTTTTCATTAACTGTCCCCACAATCCCAGTAAACAAACCCCACCAAAGAATTCCCTGTTCAACTGCTTTCCACACACTCCACCAACAGAAGCACCCTCCTACACCTTTTATATTATAGCTTGGGAAATAAAATTACATTTGCTTTGTATTGTGTGTAAATTCAATGTTACCATTGATTTCAATGGAAAGAGCTAGGCAGAAAAAGCAGAAAAACTACACTTTTCATGGGACATTATTAGCCAAGCGGGAAGAGCCATTATTTGCCGATTTTTGTTTGAGACAAAAATTTTCCACCCATCCCTAGTAAAAATGTTGTGTTAAAAGCTGAAGCTGAGAGGCAAGATAGGGGACTCAGTAACATGCACAGTACACAGCTGGGAGCCTCAGTAAGGCATGAACACCACTTAAATAATTCAGGCACTTTTTACCTGTGAAATGTATAGCTTACAAGAGAGATATAAGACTTGTTACTTCACATTGTGTCATAGTTGTTTTGAACAAAAGTTCTCTTGAAACATTGGTAAGCTGCCCTGCTGGCATTCGCTCACATCGCCATATTGCACAGTTTGTCTGGCGATGTGAGGGGATGTAACTTTGCCAAGAGGTGCAGCAGCATAAACACATTCTTCATCTCTGCTATCAGCCCCCCTTTCCCATCCACCCAACCTCCCTTTTCCCTCACCGCCCATTCATATGGCCCCTTCCTCTGTCCCTTCCGCCGTTCTGATCGTCCTCCCTCTCCTGCTGTACAAGTCCTGTTAGAAGAAAAAGAAATATCGCCCTCATCGCCATGGAGTTAAAACCAACATTTATTGAGGTAGATCAAAACAGACACCACATGGAGATAGATGTCTCATGCATTTCGCATATATGTGCTTAATCATAGACATATCTGTTATTAAGCACATATGTGCGAAATGCATGAGACATCTATCTCCATGTGGTGTCTGTTTTGATCTACCTCAGTAAAAGTTGGTTTTAACTCCATGGCGACGAGTGTGATATTTCTTTTTCTTCTTGCAACATTGTAATAAAGGACTGGGACTCCTTATCTGCACCGCTGCCGGAGGTTTGCGTGGTGAACGTTTCTCACGTATTTGAGCTCGAGTTGAATATTTGTATTTCCCTGGCGTGGTGCCGTTGATCTCCTTTGTGAAGTACATGTCCTGCTAGTCATTATGAGAATGGTGTTATTGAAATAATGTGTTAGAGTTGGGGGATGGAACTTTAACCCTACAGTGCAATGTGTTGCGGCCCCCTTTGGCACTCAAAGGATTTAAGCTCTGTCTTCCCTGCTCTAGTACATTCTCACATCCCCAAACAAGCAACAAGCTAGCAACGGGAGGGGATGCCAGCAGACCAGCATGGTGATGTATCCACAGAGCTTCTGTTTAAAGCAAATGGGGCACATTGTACAGTAACACGTCTTGTATCTCTCTTGGAAGTTATACATTTCACATGCAAACAGTGCATGGATTATTGGGTTTTCCTGTCTTACTGAGGCTTCATATTATGCACTGTGCTTGTTACTGACTGAGGTCCCTATCTAGATTCTCAGTTTCTGCATTTAACACAACTTTTTACCCATTACAATGCCACAGGGGTAGGCAAAGCTCATTCCTATAACAATGAAAGGTTTAAGTGACTTCGGCTGCTGTCTCTGCTTTCCAGAGTAGTGACAGCAATCATTCCTCTGGCTTTATAGAGAGAGCTACAGGGAGATCCCAACATCACCAACCTCAGGCAGGCAACGCTGGAACTGTGAACTCTAACAACAGTGGAAGCTATCAGAGTTTAGTGCATGTGGCTAACAGCCACACTAACATATAAACACACGCACATGTATACAACAATGGCTCATTTAATCGCATTTCCATTTCAAATCAGTAATTTTCTAACAGACTAGCAATCCCGTCAAAGGCATGGCAGATTCATGGCAATGTGTCATAGGTTGTAAGAACGAGAACTGGACCAGTACTTGGGTAACACAATATTTATTAAGATACACAACGTAAAGAAATACTCAGCAACAGTAAGTACACAAAACAATCTTCGGCAACGTCAGGAGGACGGAGCTACTTCCTTGGAGTACAGAACAGGACCTTTATCGGCAATAGGGAGGAAATAGGCAGCCACAGGTCTGCACCTGAATAGTCTACAACAGGTTCGCACCCGAACAGTCAACGAGAGGTCCGCACCCAAACAGTCAATGTTCCTGGAGTAAGAACTAACTGTGCCACAGGTCCGCACCTGAAGGCACCAGTTAACAGAAGTTAGTAAAGGACAGAGCCCCAGGTAATCAGTGGGTAGTCAGACATACACAGAACAGATGGTCAACCAGAGCCACAGGTCTGCACCAGATTGGTTATCAGACTAGCCAGGGTCATACATAGGGCGGGTAGTCAGACAGAGCCACAGGTCAGCACCAGAACGGATAGTCAGCCAGGCCAGAGGTCATACACAGAGGAGGTAGTCTACCAGAGCCACAGGTCCACACCAGACGGGATATCAGACTAAGCCGGGGTCATACACAAGGCTAATAGTCAGACAGAACCAGAGGTTGGCACCAGAACGAGTGGACAGACAATCCAGGTAATACACTATGCTAAAGCCAAACTGCACTGGACACCACGAAAGGGTGACTGAGCATTGTGTCCAGGCAGTATAAGTACCCTAAAGCCAGGAAGAGGAGGAGCCATAAACTGCACAGCTGCCCCTTTAAATGCCCCTTATCACCTCTTAGAACATCTCCCCCCAGAAAACAGGGGCAAGAAGTTAAAACCAGGAACTGTCGATGCAAATCTAGGAAAGCTGGCAGATATGTAATTAGGAAATGGTAGTGTTCCTTTAACTGTCTTGGCTACATCATTATTTGGTGTTTTATACAATTGTATCATATCGGATTATGATTATCCGTATAAATCATATCAGGTTATGATTATCTTTTGTTCTTTGTTAACAACAATGCTAATGAACATGGTGTGCTGTATTCAAGAAAACTGTATATTGTCGTCAAATCGTTTTTAGCCAAAGTACAGCAAATCCAAATTGATGTGAAATTAATTTGCTACGCAAAATTGAGTTCTAATGTTTTTTTGTCCATGAAGTTTTAAGTGGGGAGATGTATTTGCCATTAGTAATGGTTGGCTCGGTTATAAAAAAAAAAAAAAAAAAAATCCATGTATGGCAGCCAATTCCTGTTTAACATCTTGTTTTACTGTGATTTACAAGCTAATTAACACTAGGCTGTATGACTTTCACTGTGGGAATAGATAACGGAGCTTCTTTTTGACAAATTCTATCTTAGAATGGTAATGAATAGCATGCTGTTTGTTGGAATTCCTTATCCGTCTACGAGGGTGAAACCACAGTGCACTGACTAATGTTCAAAAAGTACAGTAGTTTGGCATGAAACAAAATGATAAGCAGAGTGAAAATCGAGTTCAGATGATTTCACTTTTCGAAACTGACTCACTAAAGAGTTTTACTGTCATTTAATCAATTTTCAAGAACATCTATATTAATGATTTTACCTCATATCTATGCGGACCTTTTTTGCCATATCCATTTTCTTTTTCTGTAATCTAAATAATTATTGAATCATCTGCAATTATTTTGACTGGAAAAAGAAAGAGAGTGTAATTGTTTTATTAGTAATTTCGGTAATTGCATATAAAGCTCTCAGAACATTTTGCAGAGATAAATATTTGGGAGGGGTAAAATTATTAACCTTTTATGGACCACAGGAGTATGCAAAGCATTACTCTGCAATGCACTGTGCACCTCTCTCGTCCTTAAAGGGACAGTATTGCTAGAAATTGACAAAAATTAATATTGTAGACATTAAGACCATGAATAGAAAGAGCTATCTCCCATCTCTCAGACTTTTATAGTTTGAGAGAATGAAGCATGTAAAATTCGGGTTTTCCAGAAGTCTGCCATCTAGCTGAGAAAAGCACAATCTGGTCCCGGGACCATACTGTGGCTCTTAAGCTGAGCAGAAATAGCGCAATGTAGGAAGAAATACTTCATTGGAACGGTCTACAAAGTGTGCCTGGTTTTCAAGCACACTTTGTAGACCGTTCCAAGTAAGTATTTCTTCAATACATCGCTCTATTTTGGCTTAGCTGAAGAGCCGCAGGACGGTCCCGGGACCAGACTGTACCCCTCTCCAGCACTTCAGTGAACAAACTGCCATTTTTTTTTACAGTTAAATGTTTCAAATTTTGACTCCAGGCATCTGCTGCCTTTCTTTCTGCACCCGTTTCTGTTTTTTGGTATATAGTCGCTTGACTTTGTTTCCGTGTTGGAGGTATAGCTTCTTGGCTGCAAGACAATTACCCTCAAAGCAGAGTACGGACCACACCAGCCATGGGCCTCTGTAGCCATAGCCTGCAGGGGGATAGTGGATGTGTGAGAAGTTGTGATAGTCCTTATTTGCTTTTCTCCGAAAAGCCCAGTACCTGTCTTCTATCAACATCTCCTCCTTGATGAAGAGGGCCAGTTCTGAGTTTCATTCAACCAGGGGTTGCATGTCCATGATCAAACTTTGCAGGGCCCATAGATATGCCAAGCACCTCTCATTGGACATGAACCAGCTTAACAGATCAGGGTGTACTGTCCTTCCTACCATCTTCTACTGGCATTATCCCAGTTGATGGTTTAGATCTTTTTTTAAGGAGAGAAGATCCCACCTCTGCCACCAGTGTAACGGAAACCCAAGGCGCCAAGATGTCTTGGATCATCGTGCCGGGTGTCTCCCTCCTGAAGGAGGCTACAAGTGGGTAGCCGGACCTGTGACTCTGGAACAGCATCCGTGAATGGGGGTCAAAGGGGACCCTATAGACCATTCAGAAATAAAAGAACAGCACACACTTTTATTGCAAGCAGCCAGGAATTATATAGCCCATTTCAGGGGAAGGGGGATGTGACATGCAATAAGATTGATAGAATCAACATATAGTACAATATAAACAGGTGTTACAGACAATCACGACACCAGACTAATCCTATCACACAAAGACAGTAATGTATACACAACAGAGGTGAAGGGATTAGGAAAGTGAAACCTAATCAAAACCTGGACCAGACAGTGAGACAGATACAATTTGGATGGCATTGCAAAAATACAACCATTTAACCCCTGCAGGGCCATGTAAGATTGTAGGCCATCAATTTGTTAACACAGGGGTCCAGCATCTGTTACATGTATTACAGTCCATGGCAATACATTAAGATATTCAGATAACATTTAACATAGAAAGGAAGGCAGCCAATCAGAATGCTGCCTACTTTTCAACATGGATGGCGGAATGGAATTTAACAATCCCGGCCACATTTCTGTTGTTTCCCAGCTGCCAGGAACTGGGATTTCAACCCATTCCATCCAGTCTTTTGGGATAATTTCCCTGGCACTTAAAACTGCCCACAGTAACAGCCCATGGTCCATTACAAGGACAAAACAAACTCTCTTGAAGCCATATCCAATTAAGCCCCAAGAGAGTAAAAAAAAAATATTTGACACCAAAAAGAGTCTGATATTTCTCTGACTCAACATCATATCTATATTGAAACCAACTGTCAATCTATTGTCCTGTGCTAGAAAGGTATCCAATACTTTTTAAAACATCTACAGTATTGCCAAATACAACTTCCCAAGGCTATGTGTTTGTGTCTACATATATGACTGTATGCATGTCTACATGTGTGTGCTTGTGAATGTGTGTTTGTGCATGTGTCTACATGTGTGTTTATGTGTGCCTATATGTATGTATGTATGTGCCTTTATGACTGTGTATGTGTGTGTCTATATGTATGTATGACTGTGTATCTGTATGTGTATGTGTATGCGTGTGTCTATATGTATGTATGTGTGTATATATGTATGTTAGTGCAGATGACTGTGTTTTTTACATCTATATTTATATTATTAAACAAGCATTTCAGGACAACTTACTGAAAAGGAAGAATTCCTATTTCTAGACATCAAATTCCAAAAGATTCCCGTATACTATCATATCCCCAAATTACACAAAGATCCATTACACTCTCCAGGTCACCCAATCATATCGGGTATTGATTCTTTAACAAGCAATTTTTCTTAATTTATAGACTTTCATTTACAACCCCTGGTTCAACAACTTTCATCTTATACTAGAGATTCCACAAATCTTAATAAACTACAGAACACCACATGGAAAAACAACTACTGGTGGGTGACCTGCAAATTGACCTCACTATAAACTGTTATTGAACACAACAAAGGACTTATGGCTACCACTACTGCTTAAGCCAATCTGCTAAAATGCTGGAGACACAGATACAGTTCATCATACAGACCATGAAGTGCATCCTTGAACACAATAATTTTCTATTCAAAGACATTCACTACATTCAAAAGTGTGGTATGGCTATGAGAACACGGTTCGCCCCCAGCTATGCCAATCTCTACATGGGATTCTGGGAGCTATTCCATCTAAACCATATCTGTGGGACAAACCGCGTTCTCTATTCCCGGTATATTGATGATTCGCTTATGATTTGGGATGGAAATGAAGAACAACTCATCTCAACTTAATAACAATGATATGGGTCTTCATTTCACTATAAATTATCATCAGAAGTCCATTGTCTTTTTAGACTTATATCTCAATGTAAATGAAGATTATCACCAAGACTCATTATAAGGAAGTGGATGCCAATAGTTATATTGAAGCCACTAGTGCACACTATCCACACTGGCTACACAACATCCTGTATGGACAGTTCCAATGCTTGAAACACCAACAAACTAAATAGGTTCAATACGGCATTTATCACAAGATACAATTCAGCAAGCCAAACCATTCAAAAATTATCCAGAAACACTGGCCCATTCTCCACAGAGACAGACACCTACACACTGAAATACCAAAAAAAACACTGATCATCTTCAAGAAAGCTAGGAATTTGAAGAATCAACTAGCTCCAAAAAAGAAAGAGAAATTGCCACTATGCAGTATATTACATGGTCAACCTATTAGAGGCAATTTTAAATGCTGATGCACCAACTGCACCACATGTGGGCACATACAACATCGGAGGAATATGTTCAAATCAAGTAACAGAGATGAGGAGTTTGGGTCTGTTTAAATGCACTTCCACCTATGTGATATATCTATTAGAATGCCCATGTAATAAACAATACATAGGCAGGACTATTAGACAGGCCAAAGAACGCTTTATTGAACATCGAGGGAACATTCTAAGAAAAATTCTAAACATAGTGTGGTGAGGCACTTTATTGACTACCATGAAGAACAAACACAGTGTCACGGACTCTCAGTAAAAAAAAGACACAAAACAGTACAAGTGAATTTAAACCAGTTTATTGAGCAATAGATAATAAGAATACTAGTAGTAATAATGAACACTTCCTCAGTCAGAGGGGAGATAGTCCACCACCCAGGAGCTGACACTGAACCACCATAGGTCTATGGTACTAAGTCTTAGAACCAGACTTGGCTCTACCACAACAGGAAGGAATGGTAAGACTAGTACAGGAGCGTGTCCAGCGAAGGCACAGAGCGTGAATAGACCACCAATACCAATAGCATAACTGGTAGCAACACTCGAGGCAGCAGAGTAGGTGCTTAGGTAGACAAGCTGCACTCTATCTTACCAAAGGCAACTAGGAGGCACAGAGCATAGATAGCACCGCAAGTGCTAAGCCAGGCAACAGGTAAGCATAAGAGGTGAGTGCCCAGTGTATAGCATTCATTGATAAATGTTGGTGAAATAACTGGAAAGCTGTAGGGTAGGGCTTTTTGAGAGAGAGGTACACTCTTATAGTATCACTCTTCTAGTTTTAACCCTATGAGTGCCAGAGAGGTGCACAATGCATTGCATTTCAAAGCAATGTGTTGCATACACCTCTTGCATTCAGAGGATTAATCAACCCTTTGGATACCAGAGATATACATGATGCTAATGTACTAAGAAAGTGGTCAGTTCTAGATGACACCAACTGTGGAATTGGGAAGAAATGCAGAAAATTAAGCATTCTACAGAATTAAATGGAACTTTTAATCCCTGTAATTCTAGAGAGGTCTACAATGGATTATGGATTAATATTTAATATTTAAAAATATTAATGTCACCCCTAATAAATTTAAAAAGTGGGAGTACCCTTGTTTCACACAGCAGGAAAATACCTATGCCATATTTTTTCCTAAATAAAGTTTACTGCTCCTTTAAAATCTAATATTGCATGACAGTTACTAAAAGGATCACTGTGTACCTTTATAGCTGATAAGTTTGTGAAGTTTCTAGGACACTGAGAGCATTCCGCTGATATTTAAAGAGATTAGAAATTGCTGGAATATTACAACTTCTGAGAATTTGTCCATATAAAAGTCCCCAGAGGACTAGGACGGCAAAAGTTTCCATCTGGCGTGATTGATGAAAAACTGTATATCCTTAAGGGAGGACAGACTGGCTCCATGTTCCGCTGACCTTATTAAAGTTCTGCAGATGAAAAGGTTGCATGCTTTTAAACACTTGAATGTTAGAGATGTAGCCAACACACACATACACACAGATATCCTATTATATAAAAGGCCAGATGTATGTTTGTCAGATGCAGTCATGAGCAGTAGAGACTGCCCGAACTGACAAAACACGCCATCTTCCCAGCCGCTCTCCCAGCCTTGTGTACCCGGTGTCCGTTCCAGTGTGTGAGGGAGCCCCGGCTATCTTGACCCTTTGAGTGTCAGAGGATTTATTATAGAAGGGTCGACACTGAGTACCCCTCTGACACTCAAAGGGTTCATTGTGTTTTATAAACCAAGTATCTCTTTTTTCTCTTTCTGGTAAACCAGATGGTGAACTGGACAGTGATAGATTTACTCAAGTTTACTAAAGGGACCTAAATGTTTTCAAAACAGGTCAAGATGAAAAGTGCACGTAATTTGATTTTTTCATATTATTCACCTCCACAAAGTATAAAGTGAAAATGTATGCTGAATATGGCTTTGTAATTAAAAAGGTTGTAAATCCAGCAGAGTAAGGGGGTCTTTAAGCTTTGTTAAACTGAGAAATTCTTTGCCCAAGGCATGTGGTGATGTCAGACACAATGGATAAGTGTAAGAGAGCATTCAATACATTTCTTGCAAAAATGGACATGCAGGGTTATATATTATGTGATAGTAGGTTCAGGGCTTGATTTACATCCCAGACACCCCTAGGTAATGTACCATGGCCATACCTTCACTCTTCACATTTCCTATCTTCCAATCCCATCCTGGGACAGAAAATACCCTTCGCCTATAACAAGCAAGGACAAAAAAATGCTTTAACCCATTGGCTGCTAGAGAGATCTCCAATGCCAGTGCCTAGTTAAGCAAGATATTGGAGTTCTCTCCAGCATCCAAGGGGTTAATTAATAGCCAGTAAAGGAGTATAAAACTGGTGCAGGGCCATTGAGATTGCTCTGGCCACACCCATAATTCAGAATGTGGGTATGACCAGCACAGTTGAGGCACCCCTCAAAATTTGGAGCACTAGGCTATTCCCAAGGGTATGTTGTATTGCATGTTGTAGACATCATTTAACTTTTAGTGAAATAGATTGGAGTTCATGACTTTGTTGATTGTACCTGTGAGTACATTTCAATGTCGTTGGTTGCATTCAGTTACTTTTTTGTAGCTTGTACTTTCACCCAATTGAACAGGTACGCACTTTTCTAGTTGTGGATCCTGCCATCTGGGTGTTAGGTGAGCTAAGATTTTTGTTTGCGGTCATTTGGTATATCTTGGTTATTCACGGGTTAATTTTTAGCATAGTGATTTGATTTCCCTAGTACTCCATAGTGACGTCACTTCATTACATCAATCAACATATCGAGTTGTTTACTGTTGTTGGTGGTGAAATTTGTAAAATTTGTGATTTTGTGTATGGGTGGCCTTTCATTGATCATGAGTATAAGTTGAATATGTAAAACACGTTGATCAAGGGTCAGCGGTATCTTGTGCTAAGTCAGCACACGCTTGCAAGTCTCTCCATTTGTTCATTCATGGACTTTCATGTTTTTAATATTTTTTTCAAAAAATGATTATTGCTTTTAATATCTGCATTGTTCAATGGATACACAAGTGATAGTGCACCTTCTTTTTGTATTCCTATAAAAGCCAGTCCCTGTTCAAATTTCCCTCAGTTGGGATTGAGCAACAGCCCGAAAGGTATAAAAAGTTTTTTTTTTACCCTTTCTTTCTGCATGGGCAGCAGCAGCATACCTTTGAGGATATATTTCATTTTAATAACTATATTATTTTATACAGGTGCAACACTAAATTTAATGAAGACTAAAGAAGAGCACAGAAGAAGCAAAAACAAAAGAAGACAATGACAGATGAAGAAGAAGAAATAGATATATGTCTACAGAAGAAGAATTGAAGAAGAAGATGTTCAGAAGACCCCATTGGACATCGGATTAACACGTAAGTGTTTATTTTAATGTTATGGGGATTAACCTTTTGAGTGCCAGTGGGGTATGCAACGCTGTGCAATGCACTCAAAGTGTTAATTACTTTCCATTTATACTCATTTTTTAAAAAATATTTTGGATGTATTGATATGGAGCTTAGGGCCCCATATCAATACTTCCATGGGTCACTAGTGTAGGGATCCCTGATTTAGAATTTTTGTTTATCTTTTTTGTACACTTCACTTACACGTCGGAGGTGAGACACTCGTTTGGCGATAAAATTGAGGCCCTTTATGAGTGTTACTAGCCACTACATGTAATTGGATCACAAAATCGTGCGTAGTATACACGAGAGTTTTTGGACAAAACCAGTGCTGGCAGATACCTTCCCTCCCTCCAGCGCAATCCAATCTCAAAATAAGCCTTACTTCTTTCCACAGAAGTCCCCATCTTCCCTCCCGCCCCCCATCATAATGTGATCTCAAAATAACCCTTATTTCCTTCCACTGAAGTCCCCATCTTCCCTCCCGCCCCCAGCACAATCCGATCTCAAAATAAGCCTTATTTCTTTCCACAGAAGTCCCTATCTTCCCTGCAGGTGGCATGCATGCATTTGCCGCCCGCTTCCTTCAATGGGCTGTCAGGCCTTCCGCCTCCTGCCAATGGTAATGCCCTGACAGCCTATTGAAGGAAACGGGCGGCAAAGGCAAGCATGCCGCCCGCGGGGGAAGATGGGAACTTCTGTGGAAAGAAGTAAGGCTTATTTTGTGATTGGATTGCACTGGGGGAGGGAGGGAAGATATCTGCAAGCACTAAATGCTTTTTGGCCAAAAACTCTCGTGTATACTACACACGATTTATTTTGAGATTGGATTGCGATGGGGGGTAGGGAAGATGGGGACTTCAGTGGAAGGAAATAAGGCTTATTCTGATTACACTGGGGGGGGAGGTATTTGCCAGCACTAAATTTTTTTTAGTAAGGGGAAAACAAGGGTGCATATTATACATAGGAACTCTTGTTTTCCCCTAAAATCTTGGGTATAATATACACCTTCATATTATACACAGGTGCATATTATACCTGAGACTTTACGATACTTTGTCGTTGCTTCCAATGAGTGCAACCTTAACTCCCATAGTGCATTTTTTTCCATTTGGTAGTATGACTTGAAACTAACTATGTTTTTTTTACCGGTGGTAATTGGATCGATCCCTAGGTAATTCTCATTTGCTGGGATATGCTGTGGCAAAGTTTGAACTTGATGGACTTGTGTTTTTAATCCTAATTTACTATTTAAGGATGTGAAAAAATATGTGGATTATAAGAAACATAAAAAACAATAAACAGTTTAGTATGTTGAGCACGAGGAGGAAAGGAATTAAGAATGCACCTTCACCTCAAAAAGGGTTTGAAGAAAAATACTGACAGTGAGCGTGGGCAAATCTAAAGGGGGGTCCAGATGCCCAGGACCCCCACATTGCATACTTTTGTCCCTATAAGATTAGAATAGAGGTGTCCAATTATTTTTTTCTCATCAAGAAAAGAAAAATGCATTAAAGACTAGACTTGTGAACAACAAAAATTTTCGGTAAAATTCGATGTCAAACTAATTTTTTTTTTCCATTCTTCGACTTCGCAATTCGGATCCGACCTGTTTGACTCTGACTCTGTTCGACTCTCCACATGCTGGAGCAACCTCACTTTGCTTTTTCTTTCTACCGTTACAGGTACCAGTAGACTTAAAGATGGCAGCAGGGATGTTGGGACTGGGATTAGAGGAGGATAGTGGAGTAACAGCAGTACTGGTGGTGGAGACAACTAGCAGCTACTACCTGGCTGGAACACTCAAATGGAACTGGAAAGGCAGGTGCTGAGTCGTCATTAGAAGACACAAGTGTAACTGGAGAAACAGGAGGAGTACTATGGGAAGCAGAAGAAAAAGATCAGGGGAATAATCAAGGTTACTGGAAAAATCAAGCTCAGGGGACAAATCAAGCTTAGGAGAATTTGATCCCTCAAATTCTTCTTCTACCACTTGTAGGTTTTGACAGGAAGAAAAATCATCATCAGCAGCAGATTTTGGGGAGCAGATTTGGGGAGCCCTGCTCAATTCCCTGGTAAACTATCTCCCTTAATAACCTTTTCTGCAGAAGATATGCTTTCAGTGGCAGTGACAGTGGTGGTTAGAGAAATTTTCTCGAAATTCTGCAATAATTTTCATTTGGGTTGCTTACATGGACGTACGTTATAAAAATCCCGTGTTGATACTGCCTGCAGTGTCTGACCAGTAGTGTTACACACACTAGATGTCCCCAGGCTTACAGAACTGGCTGTAGCGGAGGTGGTGACTAAACTGGCAGTGGCACTAGTCATTGTGCAGGTGGTTCTGAGGGGATCATCACCAAACAGCTGACGAGACACAGGTGATGGCTGCTTCATGGTCTCAGAGGAGGACCTGGACCTCTCTACCCTGCTAGTAGAGGTAGAACGACCTGCAGTTCCCTTCTTCTTTCTAGTTTTTGGTTTGGAGTGCTGCTGCTGAGTCTGACTAGTACTACTCAAAGTACTCTTCTTTGCCCACCTGCTGCTGCTAGCTCTGCTTGAAAGCAACATCACTGTGGTGGTGTTGGTGGTCGCTGGGTCACTGCAGCTGGTACCAGGACGAGGAACATCAGGTTGTTCACTAGGACTCAAATCAATGACAGATAGGTAGGTAGTGAACTATAATAGTTTTAAAATTTAAAAACCTGACCACACAACAACTGTGAGACTGGCTGTGTCGTTTTGAAAATTATTCAAACAAAGCCCTAATAGTACTTATAATATTTTACACACGAACAAAGGTGACTTTCCCTTGCGGACACAATAAGGTACTAGGTCTGCCTATTGAACTGTGAGACTGGCTGAAGTGTCACTCTGAAAATTATTCAAACAAATCCCTAATATTTTTAACTTTTTGCACAGGAACAAAGATGACTCTTCCTTGCAGTGGCAATAAGGCACTAATGCTGGCTGCCTGCCTATGCTTAATGCTAATTGCCTGCCTACACAACAACTGGACACTCTCTATCCCCTTCTTCTCCCTCTGAGCTCCAACAACACAATGAGGAAATGCAGACTGTCTGTCTGGGTGTCTGTGTCATTAGCCTATCCCCCATCATGAAACAAAGAAGCCAATTGGAATAGCAACAAAGCGGGAAAGTAACGCATGAAACGGAGAAGCTAATTGGACTAGAGACATGGAGGAAAAGTATGGAGGGAAAGTAATTGAGTGAGGGTAGTAGTCGCCGAATTTCTGAAAGTTTCCATGACATTCGGACCAGGGCTAGTTGTATACGTATTTTTTTTGGTGAACGACCCTTGCCTGTCGGAAGGTCCGAATGTCCCCTTTCTCGTTGAATTACGAATGTCGTCTAACCGAATCGCACAAGTCTATTAAAGACAAATGCGCAAAATCAAACTTTATAGTGAGTAATATCAGCAATGGATGGCTAAGCTAATACAGCATGTCCTCTACAGTTAGAGAACAAATTATTTGATCCCCTGCTGATTTTGTACGTTTGCCCACTGACAAAGAAATGATCAGTCTATAATTTTAATGGTAGGTTTATTTGAACAGTGACAGACAGGATAACAACAAAAGAATCCAGAAAACACATTTCAAAAAAGTTATACATTGATTTGCATTTTACTAAGTGAAATAAGTATTTTACCCCTTTGCAAAACATGACTTAGTACTTGGTGGCAAAACCCTTGTTGGCAATCACAGAGGTCAGGCGTTTCTTGTAGTTGGCCACCAGGTTTGCACACATCTCAGGAGGGATTTTGTCCCACTCCTCTTTGCAGATCCTCTCCAAGTCATTAAGATTTTGAGGCAGACGTTTGGAAACCCGAACCTTCATCTCCCTCCACAGATTTTCTATGGGATTAAGGTCTGGAGACTGGCTAGGCCACTCCAGGACCTTAATGTGCTTCTTCCTGAGCCACTCCTTTGTTGCCTTGGCCATGTGTTTTGGGTCATTGTCATGCTGGAATACCAACGGCCCATTTTAAATGCCCTGGCTGAGGGAAGGAGGTTCTCACCCAAGATTTTAGGGTACATGGCCCCGTCCATCGTCCCTTTGATGCGGCGAAGTTGTCCGGTCACCGTAACAAAAAAACACCCCCAAAGCATAATGTTTCCACCTCCATGTTTGACGGTGGGGATGGTGTTCTTGGGGTCATAGGTAGAATTCCTTGACCTACAACTCCAAACACAGCGAGTTGAGTTGATGCCAAAGAGCTTGATTCTGATATTATCTGTCCACAACACTTTTACCCAGTTCTCCTCCGAATCATTCAGATGTTCATTGGCAAACTTCAGACTGGCCTGTATATGTGCTTTCTTGAGCAGGGGGATCTTGCGGGCACTGCAGGATTTCATACACAACATAGTGTGTCTATGGTCCCAGATGCCTTGAGATCATTAATAAGATCATCCCATGTAGTTCTGGGCTGATTCCTCACCATTCTCATGATCATTGAAACTCCACGAGGTGAGATCTTGCATGGAGCCCCAGACTGAGGGAGATTGACAGTTATTTTGTGTTTCTTCCATTTGCGAATAATCGCACCAACTGTTGTCACCTTCTCACCAAGCTGCTTGGCGATGGTCTTGTAGCCCATTCCAGCCTTGTGTAGGTCTACAATCTTGTCCCTGACATCCTTGGACAGCTCTTTGGTCTTGGCCATGGTGGAGAGTTTGGAATATGATTGATTGATTGCTTCGGTCGACAGGTGTCTTTTATACAGGTAACAAGCTGAGATTAGACACACTCCCTTTAAGGAAGTGATCCTAATCTCAGCTTGTTACCTGTATAAAAGACATCTGGGAGCCAGAAATCTTGCTGATTGATAGGGGGTCAAATACTTATTTCACGCAGTAAAATGCAAATCAATTTATAACTTTTTTGAAATGCGTTTTTCAGGATTATTTTGTTGTTATTCTGTCTCTCACTGTTTAAATAAACCTACCATTGAAATTATAGACTGATCATTTGTCAGTGGGCAAAAGTATAAAATCAGCAGGGGACCAAATAATTTTTTCCCTCACTGTATATTCTTCTACATACAGTTACAAACTAAGCAACATGCATTTGCCTGGTTCTTAAAGATCAGGTAAAGACTATTATGCTTTGCATCAGATCACATTTTTATTATTTAATAGAATTTGCACAAAGGGCTTGATTGGCTATGCCCAAGCAGCACAAATGACCCCTAGGCCTTAGTTTGGACATCCCTGGATTAGAGAGAGAAAGAAAAGCGTTATCACCCCGATAATGAGGACATTTTTCTGCTTTTGCATGTATGTCTATGCCAGGGTGGAAAATCATCAGCCCTCTTCCAGCTACTGTTGGACAATAATTCCTATTATTCTTAGCCAGCCTCCAGATGTTTTTGGACTACAATTGCCATCATGCTCTGCCAGACTCTAGCTGTCACTGGAGTACAACTCCCATCATCCTCAGACAGATATTGGCCAGCTGAGGATGCTGGCAATTGTAGTCCACTAACAGCTGGATAAAGGCCACACACTGCCCAGTCCTGGTTCATGAACAGGTAGGGGAAATAGCTTTTGGATTTAGAATTCCACAGAACAAGCTGTAGGGATTGTTATTATTATGTTGTATACTTATTTTGTTTTGGGAATCACTCTCTGGAAATCCTGGGTTTGCCCCATGAATGAAATAAGAGCAATATAAGAGTAGAAGAATGGGTGAGTAGAAGAGTGAAAGATCTCCAACACATTGTGAATCAATGCACTGTAGGTCACTCTAGCATTCAAGGGTTAAAAAAATCATCAACACAAATTTTAAAGGGTTAATAATGTCTGATTTTAATAAAATGTAATATTGTAAATATGAAAAAAATAAATTAACTGGTGAAGTCCTGTCTCTCAAGAAAAATACACCGATAAAGTACCCCCCCTTCCCTCCCCTTTCACAGACATGAGCTGTAAGGCTGACAGAAGGAGACTTGGGTCATGCGACCCGAGGGCGGCTCTTCAGCAGAGCCGAAATAGTGCTATCTAAAAAGAAATATTTAAACGGAATAGTCTACAAGGTGTGTCTGGTTTGCAAGCACACTTTGTAGACCATTCCAATTAAGTATTTCTTTTCAGATAGTGCTATTTCGGCTCTGCTGAAGAGCCACCGGCCTGTACCGGGACCAGGATCTCCTTTTGTCAGCTAGAGCGCTGACGGCGTATATATCTTTTTAAGCATACATGTTTGCGAAATGGGACTTGCACCAGTTAATTTATTGTTTTAATAGTTACAATATCACATTTTATTAAAATCAGACATTCCTAGCCCTTTAATTTGTCCCTTATGGTGCAGTTAGTATGACCTAGAATCGTACCTCTTTAGCTTGATCAAGCCCATCCTATATAATAAAACGCTAGAATGTTTGTCCGATGCAGTCATGCTCTGTAGAGACTGCCCAAATGCAGAGAATTCTGGGAGCACTGCTGGGAGCATTGTGTGCATTCGGGCAGTTTCTACAGAGCATGACTGTATTGCGTGCTCCACCATTGAGGCGGTGGAAGAACGCAGAGCAGGACCGGCCTCTTAACCCTTTGCAATGCGTTGCGTACCACTTTGGCACTCAAAGGGTTAACATCACACGGACCTTGGTCCATGTACACGGGCTTTTACACTAGTAGTAACATAAAACAGAAATAAATCAAATGCTGCATGTTCTAGCACATATTATTTTCTCATACGTACGAGAGAGAAAAAAGATACACATGTTAGGGAGACTTTGCCGAATGATTTTAGCATTAGGTAACTAACTTCTCCAACTGAGGTATGTTTTGTTCATTATCTTTTAACTCCATTTATCTGAAATACATAGTTACGTTAGCCATCTGCCCCTTCGTAAAATGATTTAGCATCAAAGATTGCAATTATTTATTTGGCATTAACTCTACTTATTTTCATAAGTGTCAATAAGAGAGAGAAAAGGGTACACATGTATGAAACAATATTTTCCAAACTTACATAAGCCAAAGACGTCATTACTAAAAAACACAAATTTGCCTGATGTTCCATGGACGCTGCACAGCAAGTTCTCTGCAGAGATCTGTTCTTTCTTTTAATCCCATAACTTCCCAGAAAGTACACAAACTCATTTTTCTACTTGCATTAATGCACCTATTATAAATAAAACGCAATCTACAAGGAAAATTAACAAAAGGTCAGTTTTAGTGCAGGCATTTCCTATACTGAATGACTATGGCTCTGGCGAAAGTAATTAAAATTAAAGTAATAAAGATTATTGAAGAGAAAGACTTACTTCAATATTACACACATCCAGGGCTGCAAGTTTATAATGCTGATACTTACTCCTACCTAGATGAATGAGTATCAGAGATTAAAGGTACAGTAGGGGAGGTGTAGTAATACAATTCAGTGCTAAAGCAATGTTATCAGGGCCGGATTTGCCATAAGGCAGAGTAGGCAACTGCCTACAGGCGCACGCCACTGAGGGGCGCCTGCCATTGGGATTTTTTTTTTTTTTTTAATTCTTTGCTAGCCTGCCAGCCTTTGATACGTCTGGGTGGATTACAAAGGGGGGGGGGGTATGCATGCTGCACTGCTGCCTGCTGTGACAGTGTCATGTGCTGTGTGAGCCTGTGGCCTCTGGACAGTGTGTGACAAGATCTGAAAACACCTATCACCTAAGCGAGATATCATAAGAGCTGTGCCGCCGCCGAGTCTGCAGACAGTGCAGTGCCAGCTGCTGTGCATAAGTTGAGGAGAGTGAGTGACGAGTCCAGACCACTCCTCTCACTTGAATGAATGCTGTACCCGGAACAGACAATACTGTACCGCTGCTGCCCCGCCGCCAGAGTCCAGCCTCCAGTCCTCCTAAGCTCCACACAGTGCAGCCTGCAGGGAGCCGGCGGGAGCTCCAGTAGCTACAGCTTTGTGTGGAAGGAGGAGGTACAGACCTCTCTTGCAACTGGACCTGCAGGGAAGAGGTAGGAAATGGACAATAGGGCAATGTGAGGGTAATATGGAGATGATGGGGGCAATGTGAGGGCAATATTGAGTTGATGGGGGCAATATTGAGCTGATGGGGGGGCAATATGGAGCTGATGGGGGGCAATATGGAGCTGATGGGAGGGCAATGTGAGGGCAATATGGTATATGGAGATGATGGAGACAATGTGAGGGCAATATGGAGATGATGGTGGCAAGTTGGAGCTAATGGGGACAATTCTGGAGATGATGGGGGCAATGTGAGGGCAATATGGAGATGATGGGGGGCAAAGTGGAGATTAGGAGCATAGTGGAGGTGTTCAGTGCAGATGGTCCACGGGGGGGCGCTTCAGATTTTTGTGCCTACAGGCTCCTGAGATGTAAATCCAGCCCTGAATGTTATAAATTTTAACATGGCGTGCTTCTCTTTTGCTTATGTAATAATCTACATATGTTGATAATTCTCCTCTTAAAGTGATATTAATGATTCACAAAAAAAGCAGCTCCAATAATTCTTCATAGTATTTAGGCCATGGAGAGTGTTATTTCAGTACTGTCGGAGTTGTAGTTTAAGAGTAATTGAATGATAAACT
This sequence comes from Rhinophrynus dorsalis, assembly GCA_037306005.1. NCBI lineage: Eukaryota > Metazoa > Chordata > Amphibia > Anura > Rhinophrynidae > Rhinophrynus > Rhinophrynus dorsalis. Next base: position 45,334,034 of record CM074720.1, read on the forward strand.
ATCCCCCTCCTGCCCCTTTTACCTAGTGTAAGCTTCCTCCCCTCAGATGTGGAATCTAGTCTCTTGACCGGACAGATTGCAGCAAGAAACAATCTTCTTACTGTGAGCATAAGGAAAACCCTGCCCCCTTGACAGTTTTTTCAGGTTTTTCCTTATGATCACTGAAGATTGTCCCTCTCTGCTATCCATCTGGACAGTCTTACTACTCTGAGGTGAGCAGTGTTACATCAGTAAATGGGGCGGGAGGGGTATACTTTATCATTCAATTAATCTTGAACTACAACTCTGACAGTACTGAAATAACACTCTCCATGGCCCAAATACTATGAAGATGAATTGGAGCTGCTTTTATTTTGAAACATTACTGTCCCTTCAACACAGCTTATGCCAAAGGGAGGAAGGGCAGCGCAAGAGTGTATTGGGTGTTTTATGTGGCCCTCTGTTCCTCTGTGATTTGTTTGATGTAATGTAGAAAAGAAAAAATGATAACTCTCTAAATAAATAAAAAGCATGCATAATTAATATAGTAGTGAAATCTACTTCTAAACAGGGATGGGCAAAAAGTCCCGTTTTATTCCCACCTGAAATTTAGAGAAAAAAAGCATGATTTTCTTATTTTCCCATGGGAATTCCCAACAATAGAGAAACCCGTACATTTTCCGCTGTTTCTCTAATCGAAGAATTTCCCACAAGACCAGTTCCATTGTTTGCCTATGTTTTCCAATGGTGGAGAAGCATCCTGCCTCAATAGCATAAAAACTAAGGATTTCTGCAATCTAGCATGGTGCAGTCTAGGACACAAAGTGAATAGAAGCAAGCAGAGATGGGGAGAGAGGAAAAAAGCTAAAATGAAAGCACATTTTGATTTAAGTCCAGGCTAACATTGTGACCAACAAGAGAAGCTGGATGGACCCGACTACTGCTGATACATATGCAGATGAGCAAATCAACAGAAACATTCAAGGGAGCCCACATACTCCAGACCCAATTATTCTCAGTCGTCTGCTGGCATTGTCCCACTGGGGAACTATACTGAGCAAAGCGGTCCTGGTTGGCAGTATGAACAATAGCACATGTCAACTGCCTGCTGCCAATGCACCTTCTTTTTCTGAAGGGATGATATGTTTAGCAGCAGGGGACCCTCTGTCACACTTGTCATCCTCAACCAGTCCCAAAGAGCAGCAAGATACTGGTGGTGGTGATGAGACTGCGGGTGATGGTGGATCAGCTGATGTGGAGGAGAGTATGAGAGAGTTTTTGTCAGAAAGCAATAAGGAACGGGAGAGAGCAATCAAATGCAGGGTATCAGGGAGCATCTGCAGAATTCCATCCCCCTGATTACGCTAGGCTGGTGGCAAGGAGGATTCATTATTTTTATTTGTATTTTAAAGGGATAGTAATACTTCGTTTTAACTTTATTTTATTTTGTAAGCATTAAAAAAACACGAAGAATGATATGTCTTATCTCTCAAACCTTTATGGTTTAAGAGATATTCACAAGCAAAGTTTCCCCCTCCCGACCCTTTTTCCTAGTGTAAGCCATCTCTTCTCAGATGTGAATCTGGTTGTAAGACCAGACAGATAACAGTAGGGGACAATCTTCTTTGTATTAAAACAATGAAAGCCCTGCCCCCCGTGACACGTTTTTCAGCTTTTTCCCTTACCTTAATTGAAGATTGTCCCTCTCTGCAGTCTACCTGGGAACCTCCCTTCTGATCTGGCTGAACAGGGGGGGGGGTACTTTTCTTGTGAATATCTCTTAAACCATAAAGGTTTGAGAGATAAGACTTATATCGTTCTTCATGTTTTTTTAATGTCTACAAAATAAAATAAAGTTAAAACGAAGTATTACTATCCCTTTAACATAATTTGTCCTTAGTGAAATGGACATAGGCCAGGCCAAAGTGACTGCAGGACTTGGTTTATTGGGGAATGGTTTTACATAGCATCAAGGTGCTTGGTTGCAGTTGTTCCTGTTGTGTTACTTAATACGAGTACAGATATGTTATTTGCTGTGATACTTCCTACCCAGTTCTTCCCCTATTTCACAATATTTCTTTTGAACACTGTGCACATTGCAGTTGCTGATGGAAGGCACAGTTCCTTCCAGGCTGCTCTCAAGGGAAAACTAGTATTTGAAACACTTGCCTAGATAGCAACTGGAGTAACACCTGCGTGGCCTGATAGAAGCTGGGGAGCACTGGTTGGAAAGTGTGGCTTGGGAGCAGTGGTAGTGATGAGTGTACCCTTGCTGTGGCAGAGCCAGAATTAAAGGTACAGGCCACAAAACCTGATGGCTGGACAACCAAACATCACTGGAGGCAGACCACTCAAATGTCTAAAATATGGATAACAGCTGGAGCCCTACAGGTGAAATATGGGCAGGGGCTGCTAGTCAAGGAAGCAAGAGTATGTAAATGTAATGGATAAGTCTCTGTAACTAGAGGTGTTATGTGGACTAGAACAGACTCTGGATGATTGCCAGATAATAATCACTGAAGCCGGGTTAGATGTAGTCAGGCCAAGCTCAGATTCCGGAGATCCCTAGGGTTGATGTAGGGGGATTAGCCATTATTGGGTCTGGGGAACCAGGTCATCCAGATCTTTTCATGTTGTGGTAACTTCCTCCTTCTCAGACTCACTGGATGCATAACGGTCCTTCAATCTCCTCATATTTTTATTATTAAACTTGCTCTTAGTGATAGTAGTCACTATGAGCCTCTCCTGACTCAATTTTGCTATTACGCACAGCACAACAGAGTAGCAGCTCTCACTCTCTCTCTCTCTCTCTCTCTCTTTCTCTCTCTCTCTCTCTTTCTCTGTAGCTGCTTGTATTGCTTTTCACTTCAAGGAAAACACCACATTTTTATAGAGAAAAGGCAAAAAATGTGATTAAATGGGCAAAAATTTTCTAGCTATTGAAAAAAAATAGTGAAAAGATTTTACTCAATTTATTTAAAGGATATTTTCCAGCGAAAAATCAGACAAGCATGTGGTTTTTGCTGATTTTTTTGTGGAAACACGACAGGACCTTTCGCCCACCCAAGATGTAAATATATTCTCACTCTGGGGACCAAAGTTGGGAGATGCAGGCACAGACACCCTGTATATGGTGGCAGATGAGAGTATGGAGTTGGTCCGCTGCTGGCAAACAAGTAATCGCCAGGAAGGAATTGATGTCTGTGGAAGTAATCACTAATACCATGGCAAATTCCTATAATGAAGAGAAAAGAAAAGCAGGTACAACTCATGCTAGCGTCAAATCTTCTAAATTATTTGAAGACCATGGCATTTCCCGCTGTATTCAGGACATACAATTTTCTATGAAAAATGGTACCAAACTGCACTTACAGTAATCTTTTAGTTTTCTGTTTTGCAATAACATGTCCAATGTAAAATGGTCATAAAAGTTACCAAAAAAAGTTACTGCTTTAAATGAGGTGTCATGCATTTTTTCTTATAGGCTAGTGTGTACAAACATTTCCAGAAGGTGGATCTATATATCTTTTTCCATTTCAACCACTTCAGAGATACTAAAATCTTTGAATACTGTACTAGTTCCTACTGCATCCTGTAGCTGCTGTCCTGCCAAGAAATGCAGTATCCCATATGAATTTCCTGGATGTTATGTTCATGGAAGGAGACATGGCAGTTGCCAGTAGCATCACATGATCTAAAACAAAGGTATCAGGGCAAAAATATAGTGGCCACTGGTATTTTCTTTCCTTAGTAGATGAAGATATTGGACCATACGCACAAAGTAAAGTTGGAGTGATTTGGGGGCAACCCAACTGTGCCTCTTGGAACAAATAAATATTGCTGAAATTCATTATTATAAATGGGGCTTTTAGAATGCTGGAACAATCTCCAACATGTTTCAAAGGCAATGCTTTTAGGACTTCACATGGTTAAAAAAAAAACACTTTTAAATCAATGGGAATTTTCATTGACCTCTGTGATGGGTGTTCCCTTTAAAGGGGTTGTATCACCTCTATATAAGTTAGCCTAAATAGTTAGTTTATATATTGAATATGAGTAAAAGTGTCTTAATTATTTTTAAGCGTTATTTGGACGAAATTCCAGTTATAAACTGTGCCCTGCACCTACTTCCGGACAGACTGTGGTTACCTGCTCTATACTGTAGTCCGTCACTCTGCTTCTGCTCTCCTCCCTCTATCCAGCCTCCTCCGATGACGGAGGCTTTCTGTCTGTAAGCTGGAGCACTCTGATTGGCTAGATATCGATCTCTAGCCAATGAGACCACCCCAGCTTACAGACAGAAAGCCTCCATCATTGGAGGAGACTGGATAGAGGGAGAGGAGCAGAGGCAGAGTGACGGACTGTGGTATAGAGCAGGTAACCTCAGTCTGTCCGGAAGTAGGTGCAGGGCACAGTTTATAACTGGAATTTCGTCCAAATAACACTTAAAAAAATTAAGACACTTTTACTCATATTCAATATATAACCTAACTATTTAGGTTAACATATACATGTGATACATCCCCTTTAAGGTAAATACCAGTCAGTGACCCAGCACAGAAAGAGTTAAATGAGTAATATAACAAGGCAGGGCTGCAATGCAGTCCTGCATGAAAACTCCTCTTTAACCCTTTCAGTTCTGGGCACTCACCTGTGCTCACCTTAGAGGGAGCACAACCTGCGATGGAGTTTGCATGCTCCAAAATTGTTCCACTCTTTGTGCATATGGCCATTACCTGTTGAACCAAGCATGAGTGCAACATTTATAGTGGTCATTAGCAGTTTCTGGCCATAGAAAGGTAAGTGAGGGGTTATTATGAGGAGACGTTAATATTGCTTGGATATTATAGTTGGAGGATATTACTGACAAATATGATTTCAGTAACAGTTCCAGGAAAAGACTCTGTAGGCTACCTTGACCTTCTTAAATGCAGCAGATTTTAAAATTACTGGATTTTTTTTAAATAGAAAAAAAAAAGATTTCTTTGGCAGATGTGACATTTACATGTTTCATGAGTCGTGTAAAGTTGAAATGATGATGGAGCCCTTTAACAGCTGTTTTACAACTGTGAGTCATGGAATCTCTCTCACTCACACAAAGCTACAGAGAATGGAACACACTAGTGTTGTGAAGGCAAATTATATTAAGCCCTTGGATGCTCGGGGTATTGCTGAGATATTGCTAGTATGCAAGGTTGAAACCTTTGATTGTCAGAGGTATGTGCAAGGTATTTCTTTGCAATGTGTTGCACACACCTCTGGCACTTGAAGAGAATATTGCTTAAAAAAGGAATATGTCTATTAATTATATAAATATCCACATTAAATGCTAGCAATAATAACACATGCAAAAAGTATATTCTTTTATCCTTGAGCTGGAAACAAGAAATAGTCAAGAAGAAGACAGAAAGCTCTTTAATCCCTATATTATTCTATGAAACCTCTGTTTAAAGTAACATTAAATCTTAAAGGGCAACTATCATGTAACTAGTGCCCCACTGACAGATCAGCCGATGTAGTCAAGGTTGAAGTGGGTGCCCTAGTGGACCAAGAGGGGAGCAAAATGGGTGCTTTAAAACAGACCCCCATGGTTCCCACTTTGGTCCCTCAAGAAGAGAGCCAATTGCAAGCTCCTGTAGACCTTCTGTGTCAGGCATGGAAGCTCTATACAGCAGGTCTACAAAGTATGAGTGTGCCACCAGCAAAGTTTGTGTGTGAGGGACACATACATCCATGTTGCACTCAAGCTTAGGATGGCAGTTTGCTGACCCCCAAATGCCTAAGAGTAGCTGTTTTGCTGTTGCACAGTGCAGCCTTGATCTTTTTTACTAAGTTTGCTCACATAAGAGCAAGCTTAGTATAATATTATTTTGAAAACACTGTTGCTTTCTAAAACAGTAGTCCTATATAAGGATTTACTCAACGAGACATAATATTAATCATAAAGAAAGTACATTTACTCAAAAATTTGCATCATGATCACAAAATATTGCATACTCCATAACAGGAAAATATTCTTAAAAACAATAAAAATACAAAGCATGCAGGAAGACAATGCTGCATCCAAAACAGTGTTTCTATGAGATTTGAACATCGTATCAAAGGGGAATGTACCATTACAGAGTAGCCTCTAAATGTAGAAAATGTCAATACACGTACAATAAATAAATGGTCCCTGTGATGGGAGTACAGGGGTTACTGCTTGGTAGGCCGAGTGTTAAGCGACTTATCCAGCCAGACAAAAAGCTAATCAATTGCATTTATTAGAGAGGTCACAGCACACAAATATAGGACAACAATTACAGGCAAACAAAACAGGGGTAAAGCATAAAAACTAAACACTTCTGTTGTTCTCTTCTTGGTGTGTCAGCAAAGTTGCACAGGTTGCCAGGGGTTACATATGATACTCACAGTCCATTTTAGCCTCATACTGGCGCTTACACATAGTCCCACTAGAGGCAAGAGTGGGCACCCCGCCCGCTACACATGCTGCTGGATTCCATAAAGTTTCCTTGTATCTTTTATTCCTGACACAGGATTTGGAGAAGGAATCCTAAGCGATTATCTCCTTAATTTTGGGCCATAGCCACCAAAGTTTAGCTTCATGGCCATCATCCTTGTTATGGGAACATCAGGGTACTTTCTGTGGCTGCAGCCGACTTGACTTGCAGCCCACAACTGGAAGGGGCATCTGGCCACTTCAGTGCCCACTCGCTCTAACTCTTTGGTGAGGGCACGCAACAGTCCCAGCTTCCCCAGGACTCCTTTTAAAAGCACATGGACCAGTCCAACTCCCATTGTAGGGAGGCCTGCTCCCCCTGCTACTCCATTCTATCCTCTCCCCTCTCTCTTCTCTTAGGCTTCCTCCTACCCATCCCCTACAGGAACTGATGTCACAGGTAACATTTACAAGTTTTCTTTTTGTTAGCCTGATGTAAGGGGAAAGGGGCACACATTTCACTCTCAGATTTGCACTACCCCCCTCTATCTGACCAAAACTGGGCTATCTCATATCTCCATCTCTTTGGTCAGCTAGACTGGATGGCACCATCCCTCTGTACATTATACAAACTAAACCAACCCATTCAATGCTGTTATATGGCCAAAGCTCTCTAATGCATGCACACACGGGGAACATTAATGTTTTCAAGAATGGGAACACATATTAAGGCAGTGGAGATCACAGAAAACAGACATGTTTCATTCTCAGGGTGACAACCATTCCTTCACAGTCCCCAACACAAGATAATCGACAAATACTCAGATCAAGGCTACAAAAAGATCCATAAAGTACAAAAACGTAATCAACCTGCTACATGGGATCCATGAAGTTCAAAGGTAATAATCAAAATGCTACAAAGGATTCTATTTAAAGTGCAAAATATAATACAGTGCTGGTGTAAAAAAAGAGCATAAAAAAGTGCAAGAAAATGTATTATAGTAAAAATAGCTAATACTCAGCAGAATAACATGGCATAGTCCAAGACCGAAGTATATAAGACTTTGCAAGTCTTTCCTGCAAAGATCCAACTCATATCACCTAAAGTGGCTTCCTCGGGAGTGTAATGTCAAATAATTCAATCTTGACCCTCTACCAGAGATATTCTGGACATCTATTTTGTATCCATTTTGATTATATTTATTCTTCTCTTTCACAGGTAAGAATTTGTCTGAATCTATTCCTAAGTAATGTAGACAATTGATGGTTGATTAGATACTTGGTTAGGAATCTGAACACTGAGTCATTGAGATAGTTGGGACTGATATGTTAATTAGTACCTGTTATATCTAGTTACATACTGTTTTGCTAATTAATGGGAGTTGCCTTCTATATATATAAGTGGGTTTGTTATTAGCTGGCCTAATTACCAGCTGGGCAACACAGCAATTGAAAGTCAGCAATTGTAAGTGTACAAGGAGATATTATGGAGATAATCTGGAGGTGATCTGTGGTGATTGAAGTCAGAAAACAACTGCAAAATCTGAAGGTATTTTACTCTTTGTCCCCTGATTACATTAGTGCTGTGAACATGTCAGGCATGTTGCAGTGCAATGAATGTTTTGCTTTTCTCCCCAGGGATTGCTTTTGGAGGTTCAGAAGTTGTCCAATTTGTCAGCAATTTTCAGTTTTACAACAGGAGACTGATAATTTGAAGGCTGAAATCTACAAGATGTCTGTGAGCTCCACACAGATACAAAAGAAACAAGTGCCACTGCCTAAGAGACTTCCAGGAAATGGAAGATGGACTACAGTTGGTTCTGGAAGGGTAAGAGTTGTGGACAAGAGGCATGTCCCACAGTCTGTGTCTCTTCAAAATTCCTTTGCCGCACTTTCAGAACACTACCTTAATATTGGAACAACTATGGAAGCAGAGACTACTGGTTCACCAGCCTGTAATCCACAGGTAAATCAGACTGCAACCACTGACAAACTGACAAAGATACGAAGTGAAAACTGCTTTGAGAGGAAGCAACTATTATTGGGGGATTCCATATTAAGAACTGTAACTCTGGAGGATAGTCATGGTGCTGGCAAAGAAGTCAAATGTCTTCCTGGTGCTACAGTTCACAGAGATAAAAGACACATTTTAAAAATTGTTAAGGAAGCAAGACAGAATGGAGAGTTGGATGTCACAGTCCATTTAGGGACAAATGATTTGGCTTGTAATGAGGGGAGTGTGGTAAAAGATGTTTTTAAGAAGTTATGTAAGGATCTGCAGCAAGTTCCTTCCACTGTATCTGTTTCAGAGGTTCTGCCAGTGTATAAGGAAGATGATGGTAAGATGCAGTGAATTAGAGACTTTAATTCATGGCTAGGGAAGTGGGGCCAAAACATGGATTTGGCTTTGTTTCTCACACCAACCCTATTTGGTGTAACAAGGAATTGTACAAAAAGGATGGCTTGCATCTTTCTCAAAAGGGAACAGAGGTTCTCAGCAAACAATTCAGAAGTTTTGTTAACAGGTATTTAAACTAGTAGAGGGAGCAATGGAATGGTACAGGATAAAACCAATTGCCCCCCAGAGCATTGTTCAGATGAATTTGATCAAGGTATGTCTGTGGCACATAGGTTAAAAACCAGTAGACTTTGAGCAATGTGTATAATGCCCGCAGTTTAGGGAATAAGACCCCTGAACTCATTGCAATAATAACTAATGAAGATGTGAACTTAGTGGGGATTACTGAGACCTGGTACAACAAAAAAAATGACTTGGATGTAGAAATACCAAGGGTATTCTCTATTTAGAAAAGACAGGAAAGGCAGAAAAGGAGGAGAGGTTGCCATTTATGTCAAAATAGTTTAAAAGTTAATCTTATACAGGGTATGGAGAAGAATACAGAGACTGGTGGTCACTCATATAGGTGTGATCTATAGAATCCCCAGGAAAAGCAGAGGAGTTGGATCAACTGCCGGTCAAGGAAGTAACTAAGATGACTGTGAAAGGTGAGGTTATTTCACAGTTTCACAGTTATTATTTCAGGTTATTATAATCCAAACACTCATCATGTCCCGTCTTGACTACTGTAACTCTTTACTAATTGGCCTGCCTCTCACCCGACTAACCCCGCTACAGTCCATAATGAACTCTGCTGCAAGACTAATCTACCTCACTCATCGCTTCTCTAACACCACACCCCTCTGTCAGTCCCTACACTGGCTCCCGTTAGCATACAGAGTAAAATTCAAAACTCTGGTGCTAACTTATAGAGCCCTCACTAACACTGCACCCCCCTATATTTCATCTCTCATTTCCAAATATACTCCCGCCCGCCATCTTCGCTCTGCACATGACCTTCTGCTCTCCACAGCTCTTATCACATCCTCCCACTCCCGCCTACAGGACTTCTCCCATGCTGCACATGAGCTGTGGAAGTCCCTCCCCCGCCCCATCAGACTCTCCCCCAGCCTTCAAATCTTCAGACGCTCCCTGAAGACTCACCTCTTCAGGGAGGCCTATCAACTGCCTCCATAAACATCATCACCAAGATTCACCCCTTGCACGGACTACTGCACTCAATGGCACTTCTCACTCCCACCCACTGACTGGCAGTTCATGTGGCAGGAGGCACTTAAACACAATAGCACTTACTCCTTCTGTATCAAACCTACCTTCCTCTAGACTGTAAGCTCTCACGAGCAGGGCCCTCTGATCCTCCTGTTCTACACATCTGATTGTACTATTTAATACCTCTGTATGTCTATTCCCCAATTGTACAGCGCTGCGGAATTAGTTGGCGCTATATAAATAAAGAATAATAATAATAATAATAATAATGGGGGACTTTAATCTTTCTGATGTGGACTGGAAAAACCCAGCAGCAGGTTCAGCTGGGAGTAGTGAGATCTTAAATTATTTTCAAGGATTAGCTCTTAGACAATTAGTAGAAGAGCTGACTAGGAAGGAAGCCACACTAGAGTCATTATTTACTTGGGCTCCAGTGATCATCAATCTGTGTGGTTTAATATAAAGACAGAGGTGGAGTTGCACCACACAAAAACAAAGGTTCTAGACTTTAAAAAGGCTGATTTTTCTAAAAAAAAAAATGGAAACATTTTTATGTCAGTCTTTAACAACTTGGAGATCTTTAGATGGAGTCCAGGAGAAATGGGATTATATGAAATGTGTTTTACTAAACACAACAGAGCATTGCATTAGTCATGTCAGCAAGAGTAAAAGAAAACCACTGTGGTACTCCGCAGAAGTGGCAAATATAATAAAGGAGAAAAAAGAAGCATTTAAGAAATATAAGCAGACGCAGAAGGAAGAAGATAGATATCAGTACAAAACTAGGCTGAGGGAGGAGAAATGCATTATTAGATGTGCCAAAGCAGACACAGTGGAAAAAAATGCCCAGTCAATAAGAAAGGGGAATAAAACATTTCTTAGATACAAAAGTGAAAGGAGGAAAATGAAACAAGTAATAGTTAGATTGAAAACAAAAAATGGAAATTATGTAGATGAGAATAAAGGGCTAGCTGACTGACTCAAAGAATATTTTTGTTCAGTTTTTACAGAGGAAGATGAAGGGAATGGACCTCCGTTAGAAAAAAGAAATGACAAGACATGGGAAACAAGTATGTTTACAGAGGAAGAAGTTCTACTTCAACTTTCTAAGTTAACAACAGATAAATCAGTGGAATCAGATGGGATACACCCAAAGTTGTTAAAAGAACTTAAGTGTGTTCTGCGCATGACTCCGTCCTTACACACGTTTTAGCGAATTACTATATAGGATTTAGAGATAGGAGCAGTTAGATAATAACGGCATTAGGTTTTGTCCTATTGAACTACTATAATTGCAGATCATTGGGACAGCCATTTCTTTTAAATTCGCTTATTTTAGAAGGGCACTAATAAAAGTTATTTTTTAATGTTGTTTTATCCTTTTTCCCTTTTACCTCACATCTAATTGAACCCACTGTGTATTGTATATAGGAATGGGACTGGTTCTGTCAAGAGATTTTTCTGCTAACTCTATTTTTCTTTCCCCCCCTCCATTTTTGCCTTTTATGTCTTTTCTGAATAGAGAGTACCCTGGTATTACTAAATCCCAAGCGCTGTGAAACGCATTCGAGTTTTTTGCTGAATATTGAGAGATCAACCTCTTGGATTTTATTATTAAATATATATCGTTATTATATCACCTGAACCTTTTTTATTACTTTTACTACCACAACAATGTTTTGGGACTGAAAGAGACAAAATCAGAGGGCGCCCAGTAGTGCCTGTTATCAATACATCAATCAGATATATAAGAATAGAATTTTATACTCAGAAGATGAGTGGTTGGCAGAAGGCTTGTACCCACAAACAACAGAAAAGGCCTGCAGAAATACTACCCTGTGTCTGCTCCTATGGAGTGTTGTAGTCTTCTAACAAAAGATTTATTTTCTCACATATAACAAATATAAAAAATATCCTAATATATATATATTTGTTGTATCTGAGGAAGTAGCTGGGAAGCTATGAAATGTTATATAGACCTAGCCCTTTTTTATCTGTACATTTTATATGACTTTTTTTATATTTTAGGTTATTTTTAATATTTGTTTTATGTGAGAAAATAAATCTTTTGATACAAGACTACAGCACTCCATGGGATTTCCTTCCTTGAACCTGAGAACCTGAGCAGACACAGGGTAATATCTCTGCAGGCCTCTTCTGTTGTTTGTGGGTATAAGCCCCCTGACAACCACTCATCTTGTGAGTATAAAATTCTATTCTTATATATCTGATTGATGTTGCGATAATAGGCACTGTTGGGCGCCCTCTGATTTTGTCTCTTTCATGTATTGAAGTTCTGGTGTGTTGAATTGAGGAGTGGCCTTGATTGATCAAATAGTTTCTCCCAGAAATCGATACTGTTGTGGGGGCAGTAAATAAAACCCCTACTATGCAGACATCAGTTGACACATACATATTTAGCTGACTACTTGTTTTGGGAGTATAAAATATGAAGTGGTGAACGGTTAGTGATATTATTTGATATCAAACATTATTGCACCAGAAGAACCTTCTTCTCTGTTTGCCGCTACATGTTTTGGTACTGAAGACTTACTGTGATCCCAAGCAGAGACTGGTTTGCATCTGCCTGTGCTAATGTCAGGTTTATCGATACCTGACCATCACCATTGTGAGTAGAAAATTTAGATTTGCTTATTTATATCTGAAACTAAGTTATACTCATATGGTTTTCTGCTTTGGGAGACTAATTATTGGAGGATCAACTGTATCCAAAATTAATGTTATTTGGACTCTGAACCCTTTCAAAGTTTGTCTGTAATAGGGGTGCCTTCACCTCCTCCCTTTCTCTCTTTATTTTTTTGCCTGCATAAGGTTTTTCTGTCTTTAGTAAGGTAATTAACAGTAAATATTAGCAGGTGTTAGTTCTCTCATTTTTTTGTGATTAACACAGCAATGGAACCACTGATTTAGTAATGCCCAGGTAAACTAGGCCAGAGTTCAAGCTGTGTTCTTTAGCATGTGGCAAACATGCCGTGTACTTTAGTGTGTCATTGACAAGGCAAGAAGAAAAAAAGAATGTTTTAAAAAAATGCAATTATTTTCCTCTGTATAGAATTCTCCAAACTCAGAAACGGGTGCAAATATTTATATTGTCATGCATAATCACTGATAATGATTAATCTGATATTGCGATCAATAAAACTTAGTTCTGGGTATAGAATAGTCAAAACACATTATACCATTTAGCTACTGATATTTGCTTATAGCACTGTGTGTACAAGGTCATTTACAGAATGTGTTAGAAACTTTGTGTAGACTTAGAATGGGCATGTAGTGTGTATGTAGTGTGTATGTAGTGTGTATGATTGTTTAGAGTTTTGTCTTTTGTTTATAGAACATCTCCTGATTAAGTGAAACAGGCCTTTTCGTTTATTTTCTTATGTTGTTGTTGCACGTTTGGTGTTAACCCTTCATACAATTGTGCAGATAGGACAAAGCGTATAAATGGTGTTTTATGCTAAAATTGATGTCCATCACCTTGAGCTAAAGCAGAGATGTTTTATGCTAGAAATGATGTCCATTACCTTGAGGTAAAGCAGAGATAAAGTATGGTACAGCTTACCGGCACATGTGCAGATGGGGCAAAACATTCTAATGGTGTTTCATGCTAGAAATGATGTCCATTATCTTGATATATATAATATGCAACTGTTACAGTTTGTTTTTTAATTGGGTATTAATTGCTTCTGTCCCTTTAAATGGATAGTAATGTTTCTTAATAAAATCAGCTCTAATTAATCATCATAGTATTTGGACCTTGGAGAATGTTATTTCAATTCTGTCAGAGTTGTAGTTCAAGAGTAATTCAATCACAAAGTCTCCCCCTCCTGTCCCCTTTTACTGATGTAACACTGCTCAGCCAGATCAGAAGGGAGGTGCCCAGGTAGACTGCAGAGAGGGACAATCTTCAATTAAGATAAGGGAAAAACCTGAAAAACTTGTCAAGGGGAGCAGGGTTTTCATTGTTCTCATTGGAAGAAGATTGTCCCCTTCTGTTATCTGTCTGGTCTGTGGACTGCATTCCACATCTGAGAAGAGATGGCTTACACTAGGTAAAAGGGGCAGGAGGGGAACTTTCCTTGTGAATATCTCTCAGACCATAAAGGTTTGAGAGATAAGACTTATATCATTCTTCATGTTTTTTAATGCCTACAAAATAAAATAAAGATAAATCGAAGTATTACTATCCCTGTAACCATTTGAATGTTAAAAGGCATTTACTCTAGCACTCGAAATGTTCCACATATTGTATTTTATTGAAGCATTATCATAAAACATAAAATTGCAGGTATTTTGTTTTGAATGAGTCAAGTGAATGAGTCAGGATTAAAATGATGGGTGAATGAGTCAGTTCTGAATGCCGTACCCTTCTGTTACCGCTAACTATTCCCCTCATCCCCACCTTCCTTCCCAGAAGCCATAAGTAGAAAAGCAGTCAGTTTTAGAAACATTTATATTTTGTTCCAATTCCAAGTAGGCTAAAGGAAATTGTGTCATTATCCCCTCAAGAGCATTGATGTTGATACAGTATGTCCGGTTGAAAAGGATTTATTTCATTTAGTTTAAGTTAAATGGGAAGACATGTATATACTTTTTTCCAGCTTTTTGGACACTGGAAGCTTGTACATTTAACATTTGAGGGAGTACCAGAGGGGTGAGCAATTCGTTGCACATCCGTTTGGTCATCCAGTGGGAAAAGCCGGGTGAAATGATTATATAATTTTATCTTTTGTAGAAATGGGCTGATTTGCATGTCCTGAATCACGTTACAAAAGAGGTGTTTTATTTCTGTATTTTGTTTACTCTGCTAATCCATCAAATAGCTGGAAAAGCATTCATATGATTTACAAATAAAGACAAACAGAATCGCTAACTTTCAGAATCAGCATTTTCCTATTTGAGGCATAAACAAGGTAGCAAACTTTTTCATGCAGGTCTCCATTAGACATTTCACCAGCTATTCTCTTCCCCTTCATCTGTCTCTATGTAGGTGTCCTGTCACTCAGTCTCAATTGAATCTCAGCTCAGGTAAAGTTCCTTCCCTATTGCACATCAAAAGAATTGCACTTCCATATACCAGCTCACATTAATAAAATCAACCTTTATTGTGATTCCGTCCCTGTCTGCTTCTCATCTATCAGTCATAAAGTAGTTTGTTTATTCTTAAAGGTTTCTTTTTTACATACCTTTCTCACTTAAAATCCACACTCCTTGCAGCACACTTATCCACAGAACGATTGGCTATCACCAACACTCCTTAATTCAAGCAATTCCAGCTCCCCTTTTTGCCTGCCAGCCCCTCCAAAAGCTAGTGTCAAAATTTCAGCAGCTTTCTCTTTTTCTCTTAAGCAGCCTGACAATGTGTGGTAAACTGACACCCTTTTATCAAAGTGAGATAGCATGAGGGGAACACATGGTGGAAACTTAAAATGAGGGTAAAATACAATTCTATCATTGAATTCTATGAATTAAAAAAGAGAAAAAAATGCACTTTTCACAGAAATTAACATGAAAGGTCATGTTTCTGTTGTGTTAATCAGATTGCAGGAAAAATGATCATGTGATGTCCAGGAAATATTAAAGAAAAACAGGTCAATCAAACAAGTCCCTGTCCACGTAACACATCAGAACAACCCCTTACTTAGGGGTCTAAAACTAGGCCAGTTGTGCTGCTGGACAGCCTCCCCTTTGTCTGTCCCCTTCATGCTCGTTCTGTCTCTCTCATTCTACTTCTCATCATCTCAACCTTTTCAGTGTTCTGCCTCTCTCCCTCTCCAACTCTCTCTCTTCCATTTTCCAGCAGTCCCACACCAGCATTTACATACCATCCTTCTTGAATGCAGGTAAGTCAATTAGAAGTATATGACTGGCATGTGTTATTCTTCTTGGGTAATTATCTTATCCTTCCCTGGTTTTTACTCTGTTTCTGATCTTTAAATTTATCTGGAGCAAATTAACATCAATGTGGCTCTTGATTTGCGCTACAAGGTGGGTCAAATGATTGCTCTATGAGTAAGTGCTTCCGGGCATGAAATGCATTAGATCAGCATAGTATCCTATGGATTTCTACATCTATATTTTCATGGTTTTTACATTTCTGTGGTCTATGTTGCTGTTTTTCATGAATAAAAATGATTTATGTTATTGAAATATCTGCGTTTTAATCTACATGTGGACCCATAGAGTGCTGTTCAAGAGTATTGCATTCTTGGCTTGTAACATTTTCATATACTCAGATGTGTTTCTGCATACAAATGCTTAGTGGATCATTATACTTGCTATCTTTGATGGTCAGCCATTCGTGAGGTCAGAAAACTGACCCCCTTTACTGGCAATAGCCTGAAATGTAAACTTAAGTCTGCATCTCACAGCCACTAACCTTGAGGGTTACTCACACAGCTCATATATGCTTGTTTTGTCAAGCTTGGGAGCAGGGATAGGCGAAAACTTTCACCTGAAACCAAAATCATAAAAAAATGTCACTTCTCGCTTGGACGAATAATTTCCAGTGAAAACTGCTATTTCAATGCTTTTTTGGCCTAGCTCATTGCATTGAAATCAGCGTGAAGAATAGGTTTTCCCCTTCCCATGAACGTTTTCTCTACTTTTCTACAGTCATATAAAAGGGTGTCTCATAGCATGCCATTCTGTGTTTGTGAGAGGAGAGAGAAGCACATTTTTGTATTAGGGGAGTCTGGGGTACTCTGGGGGAGAAGAAGAGAGGAAGGAGGTTTACCTCAAATATTCCAAAATATGGTGTGACTAACTAGTAAGACACAGGCAACTGAGGTCCAATTTGCTTGCTGATAGTAATGTAGTAAATTAGGTTTAAGAAAGACACACATCCATAAAGTTCAACCTCTGCCTCATACCCTAGTGACATGAGAATTGTATAGCTTTCCTGCTACCAAATAAGTTAGTCTTTATCAGACCTTCCTGATTTGCCTACTAATATACAGTATAACCCTGTATATTCCCTTTTGAAAGAAATGTAGCTAATCTACTCTTAAATGTATCTATTGTATCTGCCATAACCACCTCCATGGGCAAGGAATTCCACAATTTAACAGGCCTTACTGTAAAAAAAACCTTCCTCTAATCACAAGGGGTATCCCCTGGTCACCTGATCAGCCCTTGGAATAAATAGCTCACCGCAGAGACCCTTGTATTGACATCTCATATAACTGTACAATGTGATAAGGTCTCTTAGTCATTTTTTCTCTAGAGTAAATAATCCAAGTTTGTCTAGTTGTTCCTTATACGTCAAGTTCTCCATTCTCTTAATTTTGTTGCTCTTCTCTATACCCTCTCTAGTTCTAGTATATCCTTTTTCAGAACTGATGCCCCAAACTGTACTGCATATTGTAGGTGAGGTCTTACCAATGATTTATACAATGGCAAAATGATGTTATCCACGCTTGCTTCAATACCTCTTTTTATGCAAGACAGGATTTTGTTTGCCTTTGCTACTGCTATTTGACACTGGTCACGGTTTCCAAGTTTGTAGTTTACAAGGATACCCAGGTATTTCTCTAGCAATGAGCCCCCTAAAATGATTCCATTAAGATCATAAGTAGCCTTGGAATTATTTCCTCCCAAATGCATGACTTTGCACTTCCCCACATTAAACTTCATATTCCATTTGTTTGGCCAGTCTGCCATTTTATATAAATCCCACTGTAGAGAGCAAATATCCTGTTCTGAATTAATTACCCTGCATAATTTAGTGTCATCTGCAAATATTGATATTCTGATTTCTATATCTATTTCCAGGTCATTTATAAACATGTTAAAAAGCAGTGGACCTAATACTGAACCCTGAGGTACTCCACTTTCCACTCTATTGGAGAATTGTCCATTTACAACCACACATTATTTCCTATCCTTCAACTTGACCTTGCTGTTATTGTCTCTATGATGGGGAAGTCTGGGGAAAGAAGTTGTTGATTTTGTTTTTTGGTTATATATTTTTTTTTGTGGACAGTCTGACAAAAAATAAATAAATAAATATATTAGGTGACAGACAGCTGACTGAGAGCCTGATGTGAGCTGTATGGCTAAGGCAGACTTTATACACACTAGATGAAATTGAGAATTTTGTTGAGGGATAAGGCAAGACATCACATTCCATCAGCTGTGCACTGTAGAGAGTAAAAACACACACAATAGGTGAGTAATGTCCAGCAATCGCACAAGGGGGCGGTGGAGCAGTGCAGGGATGTGGGAGTAAAGTTGTAGTTCAAAAACAGACTGCAGCAATGGTTGCTGCAGCATGTGCAATAAATTGTGATGATCTCTCTCCTCCTGGGGTGGATATAGTTTATCAAGGTCCCACCAATCACACCATGCCAGCCCCCCCCCCACACACACACCACCACCACTACCATACACATCTGCCACAGTGTAGGTTGTACTTTATTTTTTTAATCACTTGACATCATGATGAATATGTGTCAGTGTCACTTAAGCAGGAAGTTAGTGTTGTGGGCAAAGGACAAATGCACTCTGCATGCTAACACATTTTTCAGGGTATATGTGGCTGTAGGACTCACAGCTTTGACTTCCAGCTACTTATTTCTCCACTACAGCCCTCAGAAGAAGTAATATTGTGTGGGGAAATGTTGCACCATAGGAAATGTGCTGGAATAGGAGAAAAATATGTAGGAATAGGCACAAAATTTGCTGGAATAGGCGAAAAGGAAGAACATTTTTAATTGGAGAAAAGGAGAAAACTTTTCAAGAAAAAAAAAGAAAAATTCTCTATTTTTCATGAAAATTAACACAGGAAATTATTCTCACTTTTGGCCACCCCTACTTGGGAGCCCCTCACTAGCTTCTATGTGATTTGGGACAGTAGCCCAATGAATCAGCGAAGGACTACAGGGGGCCTCATTTCTTACCCATGTTCAGCCCCCTGCTGATCTGCTAGGGCACACCTGCTCCAGTAGGAGGACTGTTGCTGATAAGGCATTACCTGCTTTTTAAAGCGGAGATATTCTTAAATCCTGTAGATGCCCTGTGGAGTGGTTTATGAACTATTGCATATAAACAAAACTACTTTAACCCTTTGCGTGCCAGAGAAGTATCCATCGCATTGCGTTGCAATGTATTGGATACCTTTCTTGAACTCGAAGGGTTAACACATAAATCATCATGTATCCATTAAACTGAAACACCTATATTTATTTTGCATGCCATTTTGCATTTAATAAAGTAGATCTTTCTTTGTGAAAACGAATTCTTGCTTTTTTCACCAGCAGTATCCTAGGGGCTTAAAATATATGTTTAAATGCTGAAGTCAGTATTAATAACTACTTTGTAAAAGATGACATAGTGGGCATTTACATTAAAATGTAATCACAAATGAAATACCTGCTACAATACATGTTTGTTCAGCTAATCATAACTATCAGTAATATTTCACATCGTACCATTTTTAATTTTGCAATAGGCCAGACTAATATTTTAATAATAATAAAATATATGGGAAATCGTCCAATATTTTGTTATAACACGGTTTCATTTATCCCTGGTTTGGTCTATTCAGATGATTTCTGAAGTCACCTAAGAAATCCAAGGATTTTTATATTTGGCATAATCTTCTCATAATATTTTAGATAAAGAAAAACGTATCTAAACTAAATAAAAAAGTGTAAATTAATTTTACCAATAATTACATAGTCATGTGGCCCTATGGTCAAAAAATGGGTGTTCTAATTCGAATATAAATTAAGCCAATTTTAGAATCCTTTTTTTTTTTTTTTTTTTAAATACAGGAACGTTCTAAACCATAAAGTGATGGTACTAGCACCATTTTGTCAGGAAATGGGGGGAAAGAAGAATTCTTTATAGAGATATTTTAGGGCCTTATGTAGAAAAAAGAGGAGAAACTCTGGAGTGATCCAGCTGTGCCACAGGGGACAAATTAAAATCCCCATTTAATTCAGTTGGGCTTTTAACCCCTTGAAGGCCAGATATGCTGAAAGCTGAAGTCCAGCAACGATGAAAGAGCATCAGGTTGACCTCCTCTGCTGTAGTACAAGAAATGTTCCTATACAGCCTTTTATCAGGCACGTTGCTAAAGCGTGGCTGTAAAATTAGTGCAATCACAGGGCAGATCACTTGCACCATAAGGAAGAAATACAAAATGCCATTGATTTAAATGGGGCTTTTAACCTCTTGAATTATAGAGAAGTCGTCAAAGCATTGCTCTAGTATTCAAAGGGGTTAACCCAATGAGTGCCAAGTGGCACACACCAAATTGCAGAGCAACTCCTTGTGCATCCCTCCCATTTATGGAAATGGGCGCAACTTTATTTGCCACCTAGTATTCAAGGTATTAAAGACCCCATTTAAATCAATGGGAATTTTTGCAATTTTTAGGTTTTCCCTATAGTGCAAATGGTTTGCCCCATAGTACCTCCACTTTTTTTTTTATGGCCCTTGGAGTTAAAACATGAGTAAATATTGTTTTTTATCATATGATTAGCTTGGAGGTTAAATTTGGTCACATACACCTTTAAGACCATTTCTATAAAGTTGTCTTTCATGACATTAACTAATTAAAAAAAACTCTGGAGCCTATTCACCAATGATAAAGAGGAGATAACTACTTCAGTGATATCACTTCTCCAGTTCCTATGTTATTCTATGGAGCCTATTCACTAAGATCTCCAAAACTTAAGAAATCTTAGTGCATAGGTTCCATAGAATAATATAGGAATTAGAGAAGTGATATCACTAGAGACGTTATTTCCTCTTTATCACTGCTTATTGAATCTCCCCCTTTATCTCTTTACCTCTCTGGCACTGAGAGGGTTAAAACAAAGTTTCAGCACACAAAAGGTTCCTTTGTGGATGAAATACCAGTGGTTTATTAAATCAATGTTTCGCAAAGCAATGCATTGCACAACCCTCTGGCATTCAGAGGGTTAGAAACCGTTTGTATTTGTAGAGGTGATATAAAAGCAATGATTTGTGCAGTGTGAGGTGTACTATCCATCCACTGTAAACTGTATGACGTGGTACCATCAGTCACTGAGATACGGTCCAGGGTACGGCCGCAGTGCAGTCATGCTCAGTAGAGACTGCCTGTGCCGCGGCTGATACGCAGCGGGGCGCTCCGAATTCAGACCGTAGTCTGGTGCGCAGAGAGGACTCCGGTCTGAATTCAGAGCACCCTGCTCCGTATCAGCCGCGGCACAGGCAGTCTCTACTGAGCATGACTGCACTGCGGCCGTTGCTGGGTGGCACTGTGGCCCGTGTACACGGACATGATGAATAAATGCTATCCATATCTCATGTCTACAACCCTCTCCAGTCCTTAACTGTTCAAAGGAATTTACCTTATAATAGACAGTCGGGGTGCTATGTATAGGGTACCCTGGACCGTATCTCAGTGACTGATGGTACCAGGTCATACAGTTTATGGTGAATGGATAGTGCACCTCACACTGCGTGAATCATTGTTTTTATATCACCTCTACTAATACAAAAGGTTTTTAACCCTCTGAATGCCAGAGGGTTGTGCAATTCATTGCTTTGCGAAACATTGATTTAATAAACCACTGGTATTTCATCCACAAAGGAACCTTTTGTGTGCTGAAACTTTGTTTTAACCCTTTCAGTGCCAGATAGGTAACCCTCTGGCACTCAGAGGGTTAGCAAACCACTTGTGTTTTATCCACAAAGGAACATATGAGTGCTTTCGACATTTTCAAACTGTATGCTTCACCCATGCTTTGGATGTGCACCCAGGTCATTATATCTACTAACAGTGAGTGAATTCCACCTCAATTGTATTTGTCTATACATATATATATATATATATATATATATATATAGATGTAAAATAACAAACAAAATAAGTATCTTGTAATACCTTTTTTATTGGACTAACAGAATTTTGGATTGACAAGCTTTCGGGAGAACCTCCCTTTCTCAAGTCTAAAGCATTTCTGACTAAAAGGACACAGAATTCACAGTGATACATAAAATTCAAGTTTGGCTGTGTGTAGGTTTAAGAAAACATAGCAGCAGATAAGGTCAGAGCATGTACACTCTACTTGTAGAAGGTCGTAAATACCTTTTGTAAGGATTGGAGTGGGGGGAGAGGGAAAAAAATGCAGGAGATGATAATGGAGTGGGGAGAATTAAAAAAAGTTTGCACATGTTAGGAGTGCTAGAATTGCCATCCAACAATCCAGCATGTGCATGCAGGCCTATATACAATATGCGCCCATATGTGCACATACATACACACACACACATACAAACATACACCCATATACATACATATACATATATACATATATACACATATATATACATATATACATATATACATACATATACACACACATATACAAACACATACACAGGCATACAAACACACACACACACACACACACACATACAAATATATATACATATACACACACATGTACACATATATATATATAAATACATATATATATATACACATACACACATACACATACCTATATATACACACATATATACACACATATATATATATATATATATATATATATATATACACATACACACATACATACACATATACACAGACATATACACACATACACATACATAAACATGCATACACATACACACATACATACATACATATATATATATACATATGCATATATATACATACACACATACATACATACACATATACACACATACACATACATACATACACACACATACATAAACATGCATACACGTACACACATATACACATACATACACATATACACGTACACATACATACATACATACATACATACACATACATATGCATATATACATACATACACACATACATATATACACACACATATACAAATACATATACACACACACATATACATATATACATACATACCCATATACACATGATACACACACACATATATACACACACACATATATACACACACATATACAAATACATATACACGCACACACACATATACATATATACATACATACCCATATACACATGATACACACACATATATACACACACACACACATATATACATATATATATATATATATATACATACACATATACACATACATATATTTGTTATTTTACATCTGCATCACTGGACTAATACAGCTACAATCTCCACTCTATATATATATATATATATATATATATATATATATATATATATTTATATATACTAGTGTAAAAGCCCGTGTACACAGGCATACTACCTCAGAACTACATGGGTCACGTTGTAGTAGTGGTCTTGTCCCACTACCTTGCATTTTTAGCTTGGTCGGTTTCTCCTTGCTGGCCATTCATACGGGCAGTCTCTACTGAACATGACCACATCGGACAAACATACATCTGGCCTTTTATATTATAGGATATGTATATATATATATATATATATATATATATATATATATATATATATATATATATAATAATTCGCTAGGATGTTTGTCAGAAGTCACCATGCGCAGTAGAGACTGCGCGCATTCGGGCAGTCTCTACTGGGCATGAAGAGGCCGCTATGATACAGCTGTCATCCGGGTGTCAAAGCTTAGAGTCGCCTACCAGAGGAGTCAGACACTCCGTCGACCAAAAGTGACATTACTAACCTTCTAGCCACATTGAAGTCTTTTCTCTGCGAAGAGATTCATGAGGTTAAACTGGACATTACGCACATTGGCAGGAGAGCTGAGATCCTAGAAGAGAATATGGCACACTTTTCTACTTACCGTGCAGAATCATCCAGATCTATTAACCTCCTCCAGCAAAAACACGCTGACCTTATGGTTAAAGTGGACGATATTGAGAATCACAGTAGGCGTAACAATCTGCATCTTAGAGGACTAACGGAATCAGTGGATGACTCTGCTCTATCTGCCTTCCTTCAACGCTTATTTCCTTTCCTCAATAAAGCCTCATCAGACCGTATGTTCCTGCTAGATAGAGCTCACAGAGCTCTACGCCCGAAAAGACCTCAAACCGAATCGCCACAAGATAATATCCTCCGCTTCCAGTTGTTCCCTGAGCAAGGTGAAGTATACAAAGCGGCGCGCGGGTCTGCCTCGGTCTCATTTGAAGGCCACTCCATTTCAATTTTTCAGGATCTCTCTCCTGACATAACATGACAGGCAGGATGGAGCGCAGACATCTTGCCCTGGTGACGTTCGTGCTCCTGATCTGTCAGTCCCAGACGGCTGTAGGAGGTGTTGCTAGGAGCCATTCAGATCCGGAAGGGACTGACAGCGCAGGCGAGGGGACGTCACTAGGGCAAGATGTCCGAGCTCTGTCCTTCCTGTCAGCCGAGGATGAATGCATATTTCTCCATAACCAGGTAATAATTCTGGCGACTAGCGCTACTAAGTAGCTAGTCGCCAGATAGGGAATTATTAGAAACAAAGTTGCTTAGCGGTGGTCGTTACGCTTTCAGTCATGATACAGAGATAGTGGTTAAAGGGGCAGAGAGTCGTCCACCATGCGTGGTATGTAGTGGACGTGCATGTGTATGTGTATGGCAGGATATCAAAGAAGAAATATAAGGTGGGGGACAAGTGATGGAGAGGCTTGAAGGTAACGAGGAGGATTTTGAATGTGATACGCTGCTTTATGGGAAGCCATGACAGTGATATTAAACATGGTGGGGTGAGTACTGGTCTGGAGGAGAGGAAGAGCCTTCCGGTGGCCGAATTAAGAATTGATTGGAGAGGAGTGATATGATTAGCAGGAAGACCAATAAGTAAAATGTTGCAGTAGTCCAGGCGAAAAAGGATGAGAGCATGCATGAGGGTTTCTGTTGTGGTGAGAGAGGAATGGTTGGATTTTTGCTATATTCCAAAGAAATAAGCAACAGGTTTTGGTTACTTCAATAGATAAGTAGATGCTTTCACTGACCATCTAAAAAAGGTATAAGCCATGTCTTGTTCAGTTAGATGTACTGCCACCACCATCATTACCTTTCTAAACAATATTGGGAAAGAGAAAAGGCTGAAAGGAATTGCTGAACACTGAAGATGATGAATATTGTTTGTGTCTTCAATGGTAGGAAAATAACATTGACGTTTGTAACTGCAGGGTGGAATTTGTGTGTTAAGAAATTTGTGAGGAGGAAGAGAAGTTAATCTTATTTTGTATCTGTCTTTGATTACATATATAAAGCCAGGAATCTGAGGTAATGCTTTCCCACTAATGAAGAAAGTGAAACAATCTCCCATCCACAGGAACAGAAATCCTGGGGTCAGACTAAGACTTGCCCTGACCATCCTGAGAGGTAGTTTTGGAGGATTTGGTCCTTTTCACTACAAAGGGCTTGTTGACAGGATTCTTTCCTTTGATATTTCTCTTATAGGTCATGTTGGGACAAAAAAAGGCTTTTTTGTGAATGTAAGCATTTATCTTGAGGAAGATAATTATTCTCTTCTAACATAGCGGTAACCATAGAATTCAGTTCTTCACTAGTGTTGAGCGAGCATGCTCGGCCGATGCTCGGATCGGCTCGAGCATCGCTCTGCTCGGCACATGGCGGTACTCGTACGAGTACCGCATGTGCTCGCCCGCCATGTTCGGGTCTCCTCCCCGCACGTTTTGCGGCTGCTGCGCAGCCAATAAACGTGCAGGGAGGCTCTGACATCGGTGTAATGCCAGCAGCCATGTTGGCTGCTGGCATTACACTGATTGGCTGGCCAGAACCCGTGGTCAGGTGCTGTATAGCACCTGACCATCGAGTTCGGCTCAGTCTGAGCCAGGGAGAGCTGAGGATAGGAAGGGAAAGGCAGTGTAGGGAGGAAAAAACAAAAATTGTGACAAAAAAGAACCAAAAGTCCTTTTTAGGACTACTGTGTGTGGGGGCAGCAGGTTATATTGTGTGTGGGGGGAAAAAAACAAAAAAAAAAAAAAAAAAATATTCTGTTTAGTGTGAAAAGTTGCAGATTAGAGCACATTCTGTTTAGTGTGCACAGTTGCAGATTAGAGCACATTCTGTTTAGTGTGCAAAGTTGCAGATTAGAGCACATTCTGTTTAGTGTGCAAAGTTGCAGATTAGAGCACATTCTGTTTAGTGTGCAAAGTTGCAGATTAGAGCACATTCTGTTAAGTCTTCAAACTAAAATATCAAAGTCACGTATTCCATTCAGTGTGCGTCGCCGCAGTTTAGCAGCACATTCTGAGTACTGTGCAGAGTTGCAGAATAGGAAGAAATACTGTTAAGTCTTCAAACTAAAATATCAAAGTCACATATTCCATTCAGTGTGCTTCGCCGCAGTTTAGCAGCACATTCTGTGTACTGTGCAGAGTTGCAGAATAGGAAGAAATACTGTTAAGTCTTCAAACTAAAATATCAAAGTCACATATTCCATTCAGTGTGCTTCGCCGCAGTTTAGCAGCCTATTCTGTGTACTGTGCAGAGTTGCAGAATAGGAAGAAATACTGTTAAGTCTTCAAACTAAAATATCAAAGTCACATATTCCATTCAGTGTGCTTCGCCGCAGTTTAGCAGCCTATTCTGTGTACTGTGCAGAGTTGCAGAATAGGAAGAAATACTGTTAAGTCTTCAAACTAAAATATCAAAGTCACATATTCCATTCAGTGTGTTTCACCGCCGTTTAGCAGCCTATTCTGTGTACTGTGCAGAGTTGCAGAATAATAAGAAATACTGTTAAGTTTTCAAACTCAAATATTAAAGTCACATATTCCATTCAGTGTGTTTCACCGCCGTTTAACAGCCTATTCTGTGTACTCTGCAGAGTTGCAGAATTATAAGAAATACTGTTAAGTTTTCAAACTCAAATATTAAAGTCACATATTCCATTCAGTGTGTTTCACCGCCGTTTAACAGCCTATTCTGTGTACTCTGCAGAGTTGCAGAATTATAAGAAATACTGTTAAGTTTTCAAACTCAAATATTAAAGTCACATATTCCATTCAGTGTGTTTCACCGCCGTTTAACAGCCTATTCTGTGTACTCTGTACAGTTGCAGAATAATAAGAAATACTGTTAAGTTTTCAAACTCAAATATTAAAGTCACATATTCCATTCAGTGTGTTTCACCGCAGTTTAGCAGCCTATTCTGTGTACTCTGTACAGTTGCAGAATAATAAGAAATACTGTTAAGTTTTCAAACTCAAATATTAAACTCACATATTCCATTCAGTGTGTTTCACCGCCGTTTAACAGCCTATTCTGTGTACTCTGTACAGTTGCAGAATAATAAGAAATACTGTTAAGTTTTCAAACTCAAATATTAAAGTCACATATTCCATTCAGTGTGTTTCACCGCAGTTTAGCAGCCTATTCTGTGTACTCTGTACAGTTGCAGAATAATAAGAAATACTGTTAAGTTTTCAAACTCAAATATTAAACTCACATATTCCATTCAGTGTGTTTCACCGCCGTTTAACAGCCTATTCTGTGTACTCTGTACAGTTGCAGAATAATAAGAAATACTGTTAAGTTTTCAAACTCAAATATTAAAGTCACATATTCCATTCAGTGTGTTTCACCGCAGTTTAACAGCCTATTCTGTGTACTCTGCAGAGTTGCAGAATTATAAGAAATACTGTTAAGTTTTCAAACTCAAATATTAAAGTCACATATTCCATTCAGTGTGTTTCACCGCCGTTTAACAGCCTATTCTGTGTACTCTGCAGAGTTGCAGAATTATAAGAAATACTGTTAAGTTTTCAAACTCAAATATTAAAGTCACATATTCCATTCAGTGTGTTTCACCGCCGTTTAACAGCCTATTCTGTGTACTCTGTACAGTTGCAGAATAATAAGAAATACTGTTAAGTTTTCAAACTCAAATATTAAAGTCACATATTCCATTCAGTGTGTTTCACCGCCGTTTAACAGCCTATTCTGTGTACTCTGTACAGTTGCAGAATAATAAGAAATACTGTTAAGTTTTCAAACTCAAATATTAAAGTCACATATTCCATTCAGTGTGTTTCACCGCAGTTTAGCAGCCTATTCTGTGTACTCTGTACAGTTGCAGAATAATAAGAAATACTGTTAAGTTTTCAAACTCAAATATTAAACTCACATATTCCATTCAGTGTGTTTCACCGCCGTTTAACAGCCTATTCTGTGTACTCTGTACAGTTGCAGAATAATAAGAAATACTGTTAAGTTTTCAAACTCAAATATTAAACTCACATATTCCATTCAGTGTGTTTCACCGCCGTTTAACAGCCTATTCTGTGTACTCTGTACAGTTGCAGAATAATAAGAAATACTGTTAAGTTTTCAAACTCAAATATTAAAGTCACATATTCCATTCAGTGTGTTTCACCGCCGTTTAACAGCCTATTCTGTGTACTCTGTACAGTTGCAGAATAATAAGAAATACTGTTAAGTTTTCAAACTCAAATATTAAAGTCACATATTCCATTCAGTGTGTTTCACCGCCGTTTAACAGCCTATTCTGTGTACTCTGTACAGTTGCAGAA
This sequence comes from Rhinophrynus dorsalis, assembly GCA_037306005.1. Taxonomy (NCBI): domain Eukaryota; kingdom Metazoa; phylum Chordata; class Amphibia; order Anura; family Rhinophrynidae; genus Rhinophrynus; species Rhinophrynus dorsalis. Next base: position 45,362,522 of record CM074720.1, read on the forward strand.
TAATAAGAAATACTGTTAAGTTTTCAAACTCAAATATTAAAGTCACATATTCCATTCAGTGTGTTTCACCGCAGTTTAGCAGCCTATTCTGTGTACTCTGCAGAGTTGCAGAATAATAAGAAATACTGTTAAGTTTTCAAACTCAAATATTAAAGTCACATATTCTGTGTAAGATGAAGAAGGCGGGTAAAAAGGGACGGGGAAGTGGACGTGATCCTGAAAGTTCAGGGCGCGGGTCAGGACGCGGAGAAACTGTGCCTGGTGCCAGAGCACAAGAAAGAAAGACATCCACCATACCTAGCTTCATGTCTAATTTTACAGGGCGTCGCAGGACATCACTCTCGAGGTCCGACCACTGCGAACAGGTGGTCGGTTGGATGACAGCTGATACTGCTTCCAGTCGGTTAAGCACCACCCTGTCTTCCACCAAGTCCACTCTCAGTAGCCAAGAGTCTGGTCAACATAATCCTCACTCTGATCATCCTTCCTCCCACCATACACGGTCTGGTCAAAGAAGTGATCCCACACTGGGATATAGTGAGGAGCTCGTCTCATCACCAATCCTTCATTTGACCCTCTCTCCAAGCACGCTTGCAGAGGAACATGACATCTTGTGCCCTGATTCACAACCTCTAGAGGCTACCCAATCTCAAGAAGATGACAGATGTGAACGGCATTTAAGGTCAAAGGAAGTAGTGGATGATGATGATGATGATGAGACACAGTTGCCATTAAATCAACCACTATTTCCGTCTCAAGACCTTGTTGAGGAGAATGTTATACAGTTGTCAATGACTGAGTATGTGGTGGGATCAAGACTTGAGGAGGATGATCAGAGTGAGGAAGTGGAGGAGGACTTGGTGGACGATGAGGTGACTGACCCCACCTGGGAAGGTGTAGAGCCGAGCGATGACAGCAGTCCTGAGGGTGAGCCATCTGCAGCACCGCAACAGGCTGGAAGAGGCAGTGGTGTGGCTACAGAAAGAAGGCGGACCGCACCAAACCGGCCCGCAAATGTTCCACGGAGCACCCCCTTGCGTAAATCTACCTTGCCAAGGGGTAGGTGTTCCGCGGTATGGCGTTTTTTTAAGGAAAGTGCGGACGACAAAAGAATTGTAGTTTGCAACCTGTGCCACACCAGAATGAGCCGAGGCATGAACACTAGAAACCTCACCACCACCAGCATGATCCGACACATGGCATCCAAGCACCGTAGTAAGTGGGAGGAACGCCTGGATCGCCCATCTGTGTCTGCAGGCCACACCACTGCCTCCTCGCCTGTCGAAGGCGCAGGCCCGCATACCTCCCGCCCTGCACCTGTAGCATCTGAAGCACCATCAGCGACCACATCCACTTCCCTGTCCCAGCACAGCGTCCAAATGTCGTTACCCCAGGCATTTGAGCGCAAGAGAAAGTACCCAGCCACCCACCCACAGGCCATAGCACTAACCTCACACCTTTCCAAATTACTGGCCATCGAAATGCTGCCATTTAGGCTTGTGGACACTGAGTCCTTCCGCAGCCTGATGGCAGCAGCTGTCCCTCGGTACGCGGTCCCCAGCCGCCACTACTTTTCCCGGTGTGCCATCCCCGCATTACACCACCATGTGTCCCGTAACATCACCCGTGCCCTGACCAACGCAGTTACTGGGAAGGTCCACTTAACGACTGACACATGGACAAGTGCTTGTGGCCAGGGACGCTACATTTCCCTGACGGCACACTGGGTGAATGTCGTGGAGGCTGGGAGCGACTCGGACCCTGGGATGGCACGGGTGCTACCCACGCCGAGGATTGCGGGCCCTACCTCCATCAGGGTTTCCACCAGCACCTACGTTATTGGCTCCTCCTCCTCCGTTTCCACCTCCGAATTCTTTACACACAGCGCCACTCCCCCATCAGCCAGTAGCTGGAAGCAGTGTAGCACTGCAGTGGGGAAGCGTCAACAGGCCGTGCTGAAGCTGATCTGCCTTGGGGACAAACAGCACACGGCCTCAGAGCTGTTGCAGGGGATTAGTCACCAGACCGAGCAGTGGCTCTCGCCACTCAACCTGCAACCAGGCATGGTTGTGTGTGATAATGGGCGTAACTTGGTGGCGGCTTTGGAGCTCGGCAAGCTCACACACGTACCATGCCTAGCGCATGTATTTAATTTAGTGGTGCAGCGATTTCTAAAAACCTACCCCAATGTGCATGATCTCTTGACCAAGGTGCGCCGCGTGTGTGCACATTTCCGTAAGTCATCAACAGCTTCAGCCGGCCTGTTGAAGCTGCAGCAGCGCTTACAATTGCCAGCTCACCGGCTGCTGTGTGACGTGAGCACGCGCTGGAACTCCACCTTCCACATGTTGGCCCGGCTTTGTGAGCAGCAGAGGGCAGTAGTGGAGTACCAGCTGTTACACGGTCGTCGCCTCTCCGTTCAACTTCCTGTAATCAGAAGTGAGGAGTGGGAATGGATGTCAGACCTCTGTGAGGTTTTACGCAATTTTGAGGAATCGACACAGATGGTGAGCGGCGATAACGCTATTATCAGTGTAACCATCCCACTTCTGTGTCTACTGAAACGCTCGCTGCTCACAATTAAAACCGACGCTTTGCATGTGGAAGAGGTGGAAATGGGGGAGGAAGAGCTTACACAAGGTGATAGCCAGAGCACCCTCACTTCGTCTTCTCAGCGACAATTGGAGGAGGCGGAGGAGGAGGAGGAGGAGGAGGAGGAGGAGGAAGACACGGTTGTCTCCGCTACAGAGGGTAGCCATGGAACTTTAGTTCCATCTCTTCAGCGTGGGTGGGCAGAAGAGGAGGAAGAGGATGAGGAGATTGAGAGTCATCCTCCTGGTGAGGACAGCGAAATCTTGCCTGTTGGTACTCTGGCACACATGGCTGACTTTATGTTAGGCTGCCTTTCCCGTGACCCACGCGTTACACGCATTTTAGACAACACGGATTACTGGGTGTTCACCCTTCTGGACCCCCGCTACAAAGAGAATTTCTCATCTCTCATTCCTCCGGTGGAGAGGACAAGCAAAATGGTGCAATACCAGAAGGTTCTTGTTGAAAAATTGCTCCAAAATTTTCCATCTGACAACGCTGGCGGCAGAGTACGTGCTACCTTGGCCAACCGAGAAGGGGAGAAAAGGGGAGCACACAGCAGTTCCGAGAAAGGCAGGGCAACACTCTCCAAGGCGTGGGACACCTTCATGACACCCCGCCAGCACCCTCACCCTGATGCGCAGCCTAGTGTCACAAGGAGGGAAAAGTTTTGGAAGATGGTGAAGGAGTACGTAGCAGACCGTGTCAGCGTCCTCAATGATCCCTCTGTGCCTTACAACTACTGGGTGTCCAAGCTGGACACGTGGTATGAACTGGCACTCTATGCCTTGGAGGTGCTGGCCTGCCCTGCCGCCAGCGTTCTGTCTGAGCGGGTATTTAGTGCTGCTGGTGGCATCATAACAGATAAGCGTATCCGCCTTTCCACCGACAATGCTGATAGGTTGACACTTATAAAAATGAACAAGGCCTGGATTTCCCCTGACTTCTCCACTCCACTGGAGGAAAGCCCCGGGGGAACATAAACTCACTTTATATATGTTATTTACAATGATGGGAATACTCTGTATTCCCATTCACCCCTTCCACCCAAAAAACGGGTATATGGTTGACTCTTAATCTTCTCATCCTCCTCCTCCTCTTCCATATGCCCTGGGATATAATTTTTATATAGGGCCAGCTCACCAGCGGGCCCTGTGATATAATTTTTATATAGGGCCAGCTCACCAGCGGGCCCTGTTTGACAATTTTTATATAGGTCAGCTCACCAGCGGGCCTTCTCATATAATGTTTTATTGGGTCAGCTCTCTAGCGGGCCCTCTCATATAATGTTTTATAGCGTCAGCTCACTAGCGGGCCTTCGCATATAATGTTTAGGATGGTCAGCTCTGCAGCAGACCCTCACCCATAATGTTTTAGATGGTCGGCTCAGCGCACGTTTCCCTCTTAATCATGGCCTCAGTTCAATAAAATCAAGGAAATTTTTGGGAGAATTTGCCTCTGTGCACGTTTCCCTCTTAATCATGGCCTCAGTTCTGAAAATCAAGGAAATTTTTGGGAGAATTTGCCTCTGCGCACGTTTCCCTCTTAATCATGGCCTCACTTTCGAAAACCAAGGAAATTTTTGGGAGAATTTGCAGATGATATACAAGTAAATATACAGCAAATATTGTTTGGTAACAATTTTTCGCCTAAAGTCGTTTTTATTTTCCTTTTTGTGTGTTTTATGGTCAGTCTGTAAAAATGGCGTACTACGGGCGAAAGATCGTTCCCAGCAGCGATGTTGGAGTCCAAGATGCATCCAGACATCCTCCCTATGCTGTCCCTGAACCATTTCTGTGGTGTTTCCATCCTTTTCTGCCCTTTTCCTATGGACCAGGCACCCTCCCCTCATCAGAGCAGGGGGTGCCTGGTGTAATGCTCGAGTCCTCCCATTGACTTCAATGGGGCTCGGGTGCTCGGCCGAGCAGTCGAGCCTCAGGGGGTGCTCGGTTAGAGCACCCGAACACCCGAGCATTGGGGTGCTCGCTCATCACTATTCTTCACTTGATGAAGTAATCTGCCCACTGTCTAAGCCATAGGTCACAAATGGCTGCTGTGGAAAGGGTTGTAATTCTGGCATAAATTCTAACGTTTTCCATGCAGGCATCACATATAAACTCAGCAGTCTGTCTTAGCACAGAAACAGTTTTAATTATTTAATTCCTAGACATTTTATAGTGAATATCGTCCTCCAGCTATACAAGCCATAGGTGTATATCTTTTATAACACATGCAGTAGCTACTAGGGGTGGGTGAAAAGTTCAGATTGCCTGTGGGAATTTTCAAGGAAAACTGGTAATTTGCTGCTTTTTCCATTAAAATTCCCATATATAGAAACCCCCTAGATTCCCTCATTTTGGTTACCCCTGTTCACTGTGGAGTTAGACTCAGTATATGTGGTTCTGGTTATACTACTTCAGTGGGACAAGGCTGGTGGTCATTATACATGGTTCTATGACAACTAGTGTTGAGCGAGCATGCTCGGCCGATGCTCGGATCGGCTCGAGCATTGCTCTGCTCGGCACATGGCGGTACTCGTACGAGTACCGCATGTGCTCGCCCGCCATGTTCGGGTCTCCTCCCCACACGTTTTGCGGCTGCTGCGCAGCCAATAAACGTGCAGGGAGGCTCTGACATCGGTGTAATGCCAGCAGCCATGTTGGCTGCTGGCATTACACTGATTGGCTGGCCAGAACCCGTGGTCAGGTGCTGTATAGCACCTGACCATCGAGTTCGGCTCAGTCTGAGCCAGGGAGAGCTGAGGATAGGAAGGGAAAGGCAGTGTAGGGAGGAAAAAAACCAAAATTGTGAAAAAAAAAGAACCAAAAGTCCTTTTTAGGACTACTGTGTGTGGGGGCAGCAGGTTATTTTGTGTGGGGGGAAAAAAACAAAAAAACAAAAAAAAAAATATTCTGTTTAGTGTGAAAAGTTGCAGATTAGAGCACATTCTGTTTAGTGTGCACAGTTGCAGATTAGAGCACATTCTGTTTAGTGTGCAAAGTTGCAGATTAGAGCACATTCTGTTTAGTGTGCAAAGTTGCAGATTAGAGCACATTCTGTTTAGTGTGCAAAGTTGCAGATTAGAGCACATTCTGTTAAGTCTTCAAACTAAAATATCAAAGTCACATATTCCATTCAGTGTGCGTCGCCGCAGTTTAGCAGCACATTCTGTGTACTGTGCAGAGTTGCAGAATAGGAAGAAATACTGTTAAGTCTTCAAACTAAAATATCAAAGTCACATATTCCATTCAGTGTGCTTCGCCGCAGTTTAGCAGCACATTCTGTGTACTGTGCAGAGTTGCAGAATAGGAAGAAATACTGTTAAGTCTTCAAACTCAAATATCAAAGTCACATATTCCATTCAGTGTGCTTCGCCGCAGTTTAGCAGCACATTCTGTGTACTGTGCAGAGTTGCAGAATAGGAAGAAATACTGTTAAGTCTTCAAACTAAAATATCAAAGTCACATATTCCATTCAGTGTGCTTCGCCGCAGTTTAGCAGCACATTCTGTGTAGTGTGCAGAGTTGCAGAATAGGAAGAAATACTGTTAAGTCTTCAAACTAAAATATCAAAGTCACATATTCCATTCAGTGTGCTTCGCCGCAGTTTAGCAGCACATTCTGTGTAGTGTGCAGAGTTGCAGAATAGGAAGAAATACTGTTAAGTCTTCAAACTAAAATATTAAAGTCACATATTCCATTCAGTGTGTGTCACCGCCGTTTAGCAGCCTATTCTGTGTACTCTGCACAGTTGCAGAATAGGAAGAAATACTGTTAAGTTTTCAAACTCAAATATTAAAGTCACATATTCCATTCAGTGTGTGTCACCGCCGTTTAGCAGCCTATTCTGTGTACTCTGCACAGTTGCAGACTAGGAAGAAATACTGTTAAGTTTTCAAACTCAAATATTAAAGTCACATATTCCATTCAGTGTGTGTCACCGCCGTTTAGCAGCCTATTCTGTGTACTCTGCACAGTTGCAGACTAGGAAGAAATACTGTTAAGTTTTCAAACTCAAATATTAAAGTCACATTTTCCATTCAGTGTGTGTCACCGCCGTTTAGCAGCCTATTCTGTGTACTCTGCACAGTTGCAGACTAGGAAGAAATACTGTTAAGTTTTCAAACTCAAATATTAAAGTCACATATTCCATTCAGTGTGTGTCACCGCCGTTTAGCAGCCTATTCTGTGTACTCTGCACAGTTGCAGACTAGGAAGAAATACTGTTAAGTTTTCAAACTCAAATATTAAAGTCACATATTCCATTCAGTGTGTGTCACCGCCGTTTAGCAGCCTATTCTGTGTACTCTGCCCAGTTGCAGACTAGGAAGAAATACTGTTAAGTTTTCAAACTCAAATATTAAAGTCACATTTTCCATTCAGTGTGTGTCACCGCCGTTTAGCAGCCTATTCTGTGTACTCTGCACAGTTGCAGAATAGGAAGAAATACTGTTAAGTTTTCAAACTCAAATATTAAAGTCACATTTTCCATTCAGTGTGTGTCACCGCCGTTTAGCAGCCTATTCTGTGTACTCTGCACAGTTGCAGAATAGGAAGAAATACTGTTAAGTTTTCAAACTCAAATATTAAAGTCACATATTCCGTGTAAGATGAAGAAGGCGGGTAAAAAGGGACGGGGAAGTGGACGTGATCCTGATAGTTCAGGGCGCGGGTCAGGACGCGGAGAAACTGTGCCTGGTGCCAGAGCACAAGAAAGAAAGACATCCACCATACCTAGCTTCATGTCTAATTTTACAGGGCGTCGCAGGACATCACTCTCGAGGTCCGACCACTGCGAACAGGTGGTCGGTTGGATGACAGCTGATACTGCTTCCAGTCGGTTAAGCACCACCCTGTCTTCCACCAAGTCCACTCTCAGTAGCCAAGAGTCTGGTCAACATAATCCTCACTCTGATCATCCTTCCTCCCACCATAGACGGTCTGGTCAAAGAAGTGATCCCACACTGGGATATAGTGAGGAGCTCGTCTCATCACCAATCCTTCATTTGACCCTCTCTCCAAGCACGCTTGCAGAGGAACATGACATCTTGTGCCCTGATTCACAACCTCTAGAGGCTACCCAATCACAAGAAGATGACAGATGTGAACGGCATTTAAGGTCAAAGGAAGTAGTGGATGATGATGATGATGATGAGACACAGTTGCCATTAAATCAACCACTATTTCCGTCTCAAGACCTTGTTGAGGAGAATGTTATACAGTTGTCAATGACTGAGTATGTGGTGGGATCAAGACTTGAGGAGGATGATCAGAGTGAGGAAGTGGAGGAGGACTTGGTGGACGATGAGGTGACTGACCCCACCTGGGAAGGTGTAGAGCCGAGCGATGACAGCAGTCCTGAGGGTGAGCCATCTGCAGCACCGCAACAGGCTGGAAGAGGCAGTGGTGTGGCTACAGAAAGAAGGCGGACCGCACCAAACCGGCCCGCAAATGTTCCACGGAGCACCCCCTTGCGTAAATCTACCTTGCCAAAGGGTAGGTGTTCCGCGGTATGGCGTTTTTTTAAGGAAAGTGCGGACGACAAAAGAATTGTAGTTTGCAACCTGTGCCACACCAGAATGAGCCGAGGCATGAACACTAGAAACCTCACCACCACCAGCATGATCCGACACATGGCATCCAAGCACCGTAGTAAGTGGGAGGAACGCCTGGATCGCCCATCTGTGTCTGCAGGCCACACCACTGCCTCCTCTTCCCCTGTTTTCGGTGCCGGCCAATCGCCTGTCGAAGGCGCAGGCCCGCATACCTCCCGCCCTGCACCTGTACCATCTGAAGCACCATCAGCGACCACATCCACTTCCCTGTCCCAGCACAGCGTCCAAATGTCGTTACCCCAGGCATTTGAGCGCAAGAGAAAGTACCCAGCCACCCACCCACAGGCCATAGCACTAACCTCACACCTTTCAAAATTACTGGCCATCGAAATGCTGCCATTTAGGCTTGTGGACACTGAGTCCTTCCGCAGTCTGATGGCAGCAGCTGTCCCTCGGTACGCGGTCCCCAGCCGCCACTACTTTTCCCGGTGTGCCATCCCCGCATTACACCACCATGTGTCCCGTAACATCACCCGTGCCCTGACCAACGCAGTTACTGGGAAGGTCCACTTAACGACTGACACATGGACAAGTGCTTGTGGCCAGGGACGCTACATTTCCCTGACGGCACACTGGGTGAATGTCGTGGAGGCTGGGAGCGACTCGGACCCTGGGATGGCACGGGTGCTACCCACGCCGAGGATTGCGGGCCCTACCTCCATCAGGGTTTCCACCAGCACCTACGTTATTGGCTCCTCCTCCTCCGTTTCCAACTCCGAATTCTCTACACGCAGCGCCACTCCCCCATCAGCCAGTAGCTGGAAGCAGTGTAGCACTGCAGTGCGGAAGCGTCAACAGGCCGTGCTGAAGCTGATCTGCCTTGGGGACAAACAGCACACGGCCTCAGAGCTGTTGCAGGGGATTAGTCACCAGACCGAGCAGTGGCTCTCGCCACTCAACCTGCAACCAGGCATGGTTGTGTGTGATAATGGGCGTAACTTGGTGGCGGCTTTGGAGCTCGGCAAGCTCACACACGTACCATGCCTAGCGCATGTATTTAATTTAGTGGTGCAGCGATTTCTAAAAACCTACCCCAATGTGCATGATCTCTTGACCAAGGTGCGCCGCGTGTGTGCACATTTCCGTAAGTCATCTACAGCTTCGGCCGGCCTGTTGAAGCTGCAGCAGCGCTTACAATTGCCAGCTCACCGGCTGCTGTGTGACGTGAGCACGCGCTGGAACTCCACCTTCCACATGTTGGCCCGGCTTTGTGAGCAGCAGAGGGCAGTAGTGGAGTACCAGCTGTTACACGGTCGTCGCCTCTCCGTTCAACTTCCTGTAATCAGAAGTGAGGAGTGGGAATGGATGTCAGACCTCTGTGAGGTTTTACGCAATTTTGAGGAATCGACACAGATGGTGAGCGGCTATTATCAGTGTAACCATCCCACTTCTGTGTCTACTGAAACGCTCGCTGCTCACAATTAAAACCGACGCTTTGCATGTGGAAGAGGTGGAAATGGGGGAGGAAGAGCTTACACAAGGTGATAGCCAGAGCACCCTCACTTCGTCTTCTCAGCGACAATTGGAGGAGGCGGAGGAGGAGGAGGAGGAGGAGGAGGAGGAAGACACGGTTGCCTCCGCTACAGAGGGTAGCCATGGAACTTTAGTTCCATCTCTTCAGCGTGGGTGGGCAGAAGAGGAGGAAGAGGATGAGAATATTGAGAGTCATCCTCCTGGTGAGGACAGCGAAATCTTGACTGTTGGTACTCTGGCACACATGGCTGACTTTATGTTAGGCTGCCTTTCCCGTGACCCACTCGTTATATGCATTTTAAACAACACGGATTACTGGGTGTTCACCCTTCTGGACCCCCGCTACAAAGAGAATTTCTCATCTCTCATTCCTCCGGTGGAGAGGACAAGCAAAATGGTGCAATACCAGAAGGTTCTTGTTGAAAAATTGCTCCAAAATTTTCCATCTGACAACGCTGGCGGCAGAGTACGTGCTACCTTGGCCAACAGAGAAGGGGAGAAAAGGGGAGCACACAGCAGTTCCGAGAAAGGCAGGGCAACACTCTCCAAGGCGTGGGACACCTTCATGACACCCCGCCAGCACCCTCACCCTGATGCGCAGCCTAGTGTCACAAGGAGGGAAAAGTTTTGGAAGATGGTGAAGGAGTACGTAGCAGACCGTGTCAGCGTCCTCAATGATCCCTCTGTACCTTACAACTACTGGGTGTCCAAGCTGGACACGTGGTATGAACTGGCACTGTACGCCTTGGAGGTGCTGGCCTGCCCTGCCGCCAGCGTTCTGTCTGAGCGGGTATTTAGTGCTGCTGGTGGCATCATAACAGATAAGCGTATCTGCCTTTCCATCGACAATGCTGATAGGTTGACACTTATAAAAATGAACAAGGCCTGGATTTCCCCTGACTTCTCCACTCCACTGGAGGAAAGCCCCGGGGGAACATAAAGTCACTTTATATATGTTATTTACAATGATGGGAATACTCTGTATTCCCATTCACCCCTTCCACCCAAAAAACGGGTATATGGTTGACTCTTAATCTTCTCATCCTCCTCCTCCTCTTCCATATGCCCTGGGATATAATTTTTATATAGGGCCAGCTCACCAGCGGGCCCTGTGATATAATTTTTATATAGGGCCAGCTCACCAGCGGGCCCTGTGATATAATTTTTATATAGGGCCAGCTCACCAGCGGGCCCTGTTTGACAATTTTTATATAGGTCAGCTCACCAGCGGGCCTTCTCATATAATGTTTTATTGGGTCAGCTCTCTAGCGGGCCCTCTCATATAATGTTTTATAGCGCCAGCTCACTAGCGGGCCTTCGCATATAATGTTTTATAGCGTCAGCTCACTAGCGGGCCTTCGCATATAATGTTTAGGATGGTCAGCTCTGCAGCAGACCCTCACCCATAATGTTTTAGATGGTCAGCTCAGCGCACGTTTCCCTCTTAATCATGGCCTCAGTTCAATAAAATCAAGGAAATTTTTGGGAGAATTTGCCTCTGCGCACGTTTCCCTCTTAATCATGGCCTCAATTCTGAAAATCAAGGAAATTTTTTGGAGAATTTGCGTCTGCGCACGTTTCCCTCTTAATCATGGCCTCAATTCTGAAAATCAAGGAAATTTTTGGGAGAATTTGCCTCTGCGCATGTTTCCCTCTTAATCATGGCCTCAGTTCTGAAAATCAAGGAAATTTTTGGGAGAATTTGCCTCTGCGCACGTTTCCCTCTTAATCATGGCCTCAATTCTGAAAATCAAGGAAATTTTTGGGAGAATTTGCCTCTGCGCACGTTTCCCTCTTAATCATGGCCTCAGTTCTGAAAATCAAGGAAATTTTTGGGAGAATTTGCCTCTGCGCACGTTTCCCTCTTAATCATGGCCTCAGTTCTGAAAATCAAGGAAATTTTTGGGAGAATTTGCCTCTGCGCACGTTTCCCTCTTAATCATGGCCTCAGTTCAGAAAAATCGAGGAAATTTTTGGGAGAATTTGCAGATGATATACAAGTAAATATACAGCAAATACTGTTTGGTAACAATTTTTCGCCTAAAGTCGTTTTTATTTTCCTTTTTGTGTGTTTTACGGTCAGTGTGTAAAAATGGCGTACTACGGGCGAAAGATCGTTCCCAGCAGCGATGTTGGAGTCCAAGATGCATCCAGACATCCTCCCTATGCTGTCCCTGAACCATTTCTGTGGTGTTTCCATCCTTTTCTGCTCTTTTCCTATGGACCAGGCACCCTCCCCTCATCAGAGCAGGGGGTGCCTGGTGTAATGCTCGAGTCCTCCCATTGACTTCAATGGGGCTCGGGTGCTCGGCCGAGCACTCGAGCCTCAGGGGGTGCTCGGTCAGAGCACCCGAACACCCGAGCATTGGGGTGCTCGCTCATCACTAATGACAACCAGTGCAGTCGGAAAAGTCTGAGAGGTCCTTATGTGCAGTTCTATGGCTAACATGAAACCAGGTTGGGTGGGGATAGTATTTGTGAGTCTATGGCTATTGTGGATCAAGGCTTGGGGGGTGTTAATGCAGTGGCTACTGCTGGACAATAATGAGGGTTACTGCAGTGGTGGACAATGTGAGGCCCTCCAGGTGCTGCGATACTAAAACCCCTTCAGACATAGTGGGGTTAGTATATTTGTATATATCTCTACTGAGCAACGAGGATGGGGGCTTTTTATGGGTGATTGTCTGGCTATAGTGAGACAGAGCTGGAGCTTACAGCAGTAGTGTGTGACATAAGGCCCTCCAGCTACTGCTAGACTACAAATCCCATCATTCCTGCCCAACCATTGACTAGCAAGGACCAATGGGAGTTGTAGCCTGGCAGAAGCTGGGGGCCTCACCTGCTATAGGACAGCAAGATAAGGTTATATGGGGGTCAACATGTGTGGTTCTATGGCTACTGTGGGACAAGTTTAGGGGTCAGTATGTGAGGTTCTATGGATGCTGTGGGACAAGTTTGGATGGTCAGTATGTGTGATTCTTTGGCTACCAATGCAATGGGACAAGGTTAGGGTGTCCATATGTGTGGTTCTATGACTGCTGTGGGACAAGGCTGAGGGTCAGTATGGGTGATTCAAGTGCAGTGAAACAAGTCTGGGGTCACAGAAGAAAAAAGCAGATAAACTGCACTTTTGCAGGAATTCCCATTGGGGGGGGAAATACCATATTTCTAACTTTTCTCTCTCTGGGTAATGGTTTCCACCAATCCTAGTAGCCACTTATGCTGAACAATATAGTTCCAGTCTCATAGCAACTACAAAGGGCCACTATCAGAAGGATAGAGTGAGTGAATATGTATGGGCCCAGCCTGGCAGGAGGCCCATCTCCTCACAGTACATGAGTGTAACAGAGGCCCCCATGATGCAGGTGGGTGGCAGGGCCCCAGACAGTCAGACTCCGTTATATGTTTTTGGAGTGACCACTGCTCCATTTCATGCACCTCCATGATGGACCAGTTCCATGGCCTGCTCCCTACTACCTTATACTTCTGGGATTGCATTTCTGTGACCACAGTGAATCCTTTAAATGTTGGATAAGAGGGAGAAGGCTGTGGAACTGGCCCACCATGGTGCTGCATGGCACAGAGTGGAGGACACGTGGCCATAGCTTGCTCAAGTTCTCCACTACCTACATGAAAAAAGGTGTGTGTGTGGGGGGAAGTCAGGCAATGCAACTAGGGATCTGTGACTATCCTTGGAACCAGGCTTGGGGGCATATAATGTATGTGGGGACTGTGACTACAAGTGGAACCAAGCTTGGGAGCACATCATGTATGTGGAGACTGTGACTAGCAGTGCACCCAAACTGGGGGTATTTGGGGACTCTGACTACCTGTGGAACCAGGCTGAGAGGAGTAGAGTTCAAACAATGTATGTGAGGACTGTAACTACCTGTGGAACCAGGCTGAGAGGAGTAGAGTTCAAACAATGTATGTGCGGACTGTGACTACCTGTGGAACCAGAATGAGGGAAAGTCAAGGTAGTACGTGGTGATTTGTTTCTAGCCAAGTAACGTGGCTGAAGGGTAGACAATGTATATGGGGACTGTGACTACCAGTGGAAACAGGCTGAGGGGCAGTAGTGTACGCAGGGACCATGACTACCAGTGAAACCAGGCTGAGGGTCAGACAATGTAAATGGGGATTGTAACTACCATTGAAATCAGGCTGAGTGGAAGACAATGTATGTGGAAACTATGACAGACAATGAAATCAGACTGAGGGACATAAAATGTATGTGGGGACTGTGACTATGAGTAGAACCAGGCTGATGGGCATACAATCTACATGGGGATTGTGATTGCCAGTGGAATAAGGCTGAGGGGCAGACAATGCATGTGGGGACTGTGACTACCTGCGGAATAAGGCTGAGTTGAAGACAATGTATGTGGGAACTAGGACTACTAATGGAATAAGGCTGAGGGGAAGAAAATGTATGTGAGGACTGTGACTACAAATGGAACCAGGCTGGGGTGGGGGTTATATAGTGTATTTGGGCACTGTGACTACCAATGACAAGAGGCTGAGGTGCAGATAACATATGTGGAGACTATGACTACCAGTGGAACAAGGCTAGTGGTTGGACAGTATACTGGGGACTGTGACTACCATTGCATCCTGTGGGTAAGGCAATATATGTGAAGACTATGACTACCAGTGATAGCAGGCTGAGGGGCAGGCAATGTATGTGGGAACTGCAACTACAGTGAAACTAGGCTGAGGGGAAGTCAATGTGTGTGGGAATCTGTGAAGACCAGTGGTACCAAGCTGGGGATGAGGCAATGTATGTGGGCATCTATTATGGTTAGTGGATCCAAGCTGGGGGTCAGATGCTGCATGTTGGGATTTGACAATATAAGTGGAACCAAACTGTGGTTGCAAACAATGCATGTTGAACCAGGTTGATAAGATCAGACAGTGTATGTGGCGATCCGAGACTACAACTAGAATAAGGATGGGAGTCAGGCAGTGTATCTGCGACTAGCAGGTGACAGTGGAACAAGGCTGGGGTGTCACATAGTGTGTGTCATGGGTGGGGCAGGGCCCCAGGACAGGGATAGAGCAGTAGGTGTGTTTATTCATGGGGTAAGGTGGGGAGACCTTGGTTTTGTGTTTGTTCTGTGCACCAGTATTTCTGATGGCAGTTCTACATCTACATAAGACCATTTCTTATTTCTTATTCACAGGGTCGTGGAATCCTGAGACATCCTAAACAGAAGTAGTAGTGTAGGTACTCAGTACAAGAAAATAGTGTCTTTCTGATCAAATGTAATGTCATTTTTTTTTTTCTACGGATCTTCTTTTCTCATGTGCACCTCACTACTATTTAGTCAATGCAGAAGCATCATGTACGGAAAGACTTTGTTTATTTTTTAATATCCCATATATCTCAGCTACAATACACCTGGGTTCACTATCACTTTTAATATCCATAGACATATGAACGGTTTTATTAATATATCACTGCTCAATGCAGTCAGCAGGGAAAATGTAACAGTTTTCCTTTGACCATTTCTCGGAAAAGTAAAAATCAGTACCAGACACTATTACTGGTGATATGTCCCAAACTGTATAGTCCCATAGAAGTGAATGGAGCAATGGCATCTATGCGGTAAATGTGCGCCTTAAAGGTGCGGAACACAAAGTTAACAAGGTGAATACCAAAATGTAAAACCACTCAAAAGCCCACTAGATCAAGTCAGTAGACCCAATAAACTCTGGTCCCAGTAGGGAAAGTGCCCACAATGCACCAAAAGATGCTAACCAGCAGCAAGAAGTTTAAGGTACCACAGAGACATGCTCCAAACACCCCACAGACATACAGATAAACCCAATGAGTGCAAGACTATGTAATAGGAACTCCAAATGAGACCCCTGTGCGGAGGGGAAGCATGGGACCTCAGCACTCAAAGGGTGCTCATCTTTTTCTAGGAGGTCTTCTGTCTTCAGATTACCATATATCAAGAAGAAGCCTCAGTGGGCAACCCCTGGGGAAACTTGCAGCCAATATTTCCCCCCCCGGGCTTAGGTCCACAAAAGCTCCAGGTAAATTGAGCTATCCACATTTGGGTGATGGGAATGGTGAGTGATGGTAATCCACCTAATGGTGGTATCCTATATCTAACAGAAAATAATAAAAAAGCTAGAACTATAGCAGAACTGTTCTCTTGCCTTCTGTCTTGACCAAGGAACAAATCTTACTGGAAGGGGATTGGCTATCTGCAAATTAAGGAGAGGAGGTAGGCTCCACCCAGCAGTCACTTCTTAGAAATGTTCCTGCCTACTTAAAGGGGCTTATCGTCTACCCAAAGTTACCAGTAACCTATATTGGATGACAGAGAAAGGAGATTTACTCATAACCCAAAATCTTGTTTGACCGAAACAAGCAGGCAATCCAAATTCCTTCCTTAGCTGGCTGTGTTTTTATGACTGACCAAATAATTTGTAGGCAGACACCCACGAGACAGTCAAATACAACTGACACTGACTAGTACAAAAGAGGGTTCATCATATTGACAAATGTCTACCATCATCCTGTACTGTAAAAAAATAAGACTGCAGTGAAATTGTGAGAGAAAGCAGCTGCTGAAATCTTCTTGACACTAGTTACAGGCAGATACACATGTGAAGAGGGGCAGAAGCTGTTGCACTTTCAAGGAGTGTGTGTTATTTTTTGTAGACAGTGACTGAAAGGGCCATTTAACTAAAAAACAAAAAAAATAAGAGATGAAAGTGATAGGCAGGGCTCCTGACATAAGCTGTGACTGATGTCAACTGTGACAGATCCTTGTGACAGAATTATTTGATATACTATTTTGTGAAGGACAAGATATCACAGACGAACAGTTCTGTTGTGTAATCTATTGTTAAAATCCATACACACTATAGGCAGGGGTAGGGGGAAAGGGATAGGTGTAGGGAGTGAATGGGATGTGTTAGTAAAGTGGTAGTCCAACAACTGGTTGCAGCCATGGTTGTTGCAATGTGTGCAGAATTATGATGATCCTTCTCCTTCTGAGGAGGCTGTCTGTGAAAATGACATAAAACATTCTGCCACCAACAGTACTATTGATAAACCATTTAAAAACACTTCAGAAGACAAGCCACATTCTAGTGCTGATGGTATAGCAGAAAAAGGTGTACCAATTCAACTAACTGCTACACATGACAGTGAGAGTAACAAATACATCGCATCCTGAAAGTAGTAGCAAACATTCTGAAAATCCCTCTAGATGAATATAAAAGTAGTGGGGAAAAAGCAGTGGGTGATGCTGATGATACCCAATCTTGATAATGATGATGTTGATCAGGAATATATCCCTCCAGCGTCTGCCTCTTTTTCTGATACAGAAGTTGAGAGAGAGGCTTTCACAACTGAAAGCTATCAGTATGTCTGTATATAAAATGTTTGAGACATCAGTTGGAAAGTCTGACTAGTAGAGATGCCTAAAAATACATAATCATCCTGTCAGTCATCAGCATTGTCACAACTTCCAAGTCAAACCCCCACCCAGCCACACACACACACACACTACTGTTGAGTTACCACAAACACAGGTTATCAACATCTACAACTCTAGCTAATATTAGTAATTTTGCAACACCTTTGATACCTACTGTTAGTACAATTGTAACATCTAACCCCAATTGTAGTAGTAGCCCCAAAGGAACCTCTCAGTCCATGAAGTCTACAGTATAGAGATATTTAATGCACGATCCAAAACCTACATATATTGCTATCTGATGTAGGTGTAAGAAGAATGTGAACAGGGGAATACAGGATGACACTTTGGCACATTGTTATTGAGATCCCACCTGAAGGACAACCACCATACTATCAACTTGTCAGAATTGCCTCAACTAGCAGCAATAGAAGCACTACTAAAAGTATATATGGCTCTTCCTGCTGTCCTTTAAATGCAAAAACACAGATGGGTATCACTCTGAGTTTGAAGGAGGAGATGCCAGGTCAAACTGTGCCCACAAATGACACTGCTACCCCACCATCTCCAACCATTTCAAGCTGTTAAAGAAATAAAGTTATAGTTCTTCGTTGTACTGCCAACCAACACTAACAAAAACTTCACATAAATAATCCATATGGAATGGCAAAGTTGCCAGAATGTTGTCAAATTACATGATGCCATATTTTTTGTACAAAACAAAAGTTTTGAAGAACCGATGTCATGGGTTGCACCATACTGGCATATCCCAAGCCTCAGTTATTTTTCAGTTTGGCTGAGCCCGAGTTTTACAGTCGTGTGGTTAATCTGCTGGTAAGCAAAGAGCTGGAAACCTCGTATGGAAAGAAAATTCACCAGACAACAGATATATGGACAAGTACAGACTATATGACTGCTCACTTAGTTTCTCTCCCATCAGTGGGCAGTAAAAGCATGCAATATCGGGGGGCGTGGCCTGGACGGCAATGGCGTAGGACGTGCCTCAAGAGAGCTCCGATTATAGAACCTTAATCTTTATATTATATGCCTCCAGCTCTATTTTTTTTGGGATCTAAAATATCGCTGATGACCCTGGGAGGCTAATGAGAGGGAGAAGGAGTAAAAACAAGAGCCCATCGAATCTTATTACCAAATATACGTCCAGCGGCCCGTCTATTCAGCAGAACCCGCCAATATTAGATACGTCACAGGGCCTTTTCCAGTCAGCATCCGAAGAGCATCTTGTGCATACTGCGACACAGCAGCCGTACACAGATATTCAAGCTGCTCCTCAGATAAACATTGCCAATATGGATTCACCATTGACCAGAGGAGATTTAACTGCTCTACTGCAGGAGTTGGTGTCCAAATCTGATCTCAAAGAATTGGTCTCGAAGGAAGATCTACGTTCGTATACAGAAGATCTTAAACAAACCCTGAGGACTGAAATTTCTCAAATAAATGATAATATTTCGCAGTTGATGCACCGTGTTCAACGTCTAGAGGATGGGAAAGAGTGTATGATGCACCAAAATTCGGCATTGGAGCAAACAATTGCTGAACAAGAGAGCTTTATCCGAAACCTTCATCTTAAAATGGAGGACTTGGAAAACCGTAGCAGGAGATCTAATATACGCATTAAAAACTTACCTGAAACAGTTCAGCCTAAAGACCTGCGGTCGACAGCCTTGAACATTTTTAAAAAAATTCTGGGGAATTCCTACTCCGAGAACATACACATTGAACGAATTCATCGGGTGATGAGATCCAGGGAATATACTGGAGAGGCTCCCAGAGATGTGATCGCCTGTCTCCACAGGTATGAAATTAAAGAGATGATTATGCGCAAGGCACGGAGCACTACCTCTTTAATTCATGATGGGACTGAAATCTCCCTCTTTCAGGATCTTTCCAGGTACACAATCCAACAGAGGCGCACGGTCAAACCCCTTACGGATCTATTGAGACACCTGCAGATTCCGTACCGATGGGGGTTCCCTTTTTCGCTTCATGTCATACATGCAGGGAAAACAGCTTCCCTCCGTTCAGCTTCTGAAACCAACTCTTTCTGCTTGTCTTTGGGAATCTCTCCTCCTCCCATGGCTCAACAACAAGCCCACATGGCTCAACAATACCCACAGAAACGTTCGGAATGGACATCATCATCCCCTTTGAAGAAAAATAAGTTACGAAGAATTGAAATAGATGCACCTCCTGTACACCCGGCTGAAGAAAATTGGGCCTGATGAGTTCGTGTCTAAATAATCAGGGAAACTTTTTCGATGGGACCTTGGGTCTACTAATGTTATCTGAACACTTTAAAAATTTACCCTGGACTGGACTGCCGCTACTTATACTGTTATATGTTCAACTTTTGCACTATCTAATTGGACACTGTCTGATCAGGTACTTTTTGGTGCTAAATTTTGAATGGGTTACTACTTTTTAAGTTGAGAACCAATGTTTTACTGTTGTTGTTTACTACCACCCCAAATCATACAGACTTGGGTATCCACGATCCCTCCTCTCCCGTTGATAGTAATGCTCCATCCCTCGTTAATTTTATTTCTTCTTCATTTTTTACATTAAGGTTGTTTACCAGAGGATTATACGTATGTAAGCATGCATATATGTGTATGTTAAATGGGATGCAACAAAGGAGAGGAGCGATTGTGGACTTAATGGTGATAATATTATTATATTTTTGGGACTATTTGTTTATATGTTCTAGACGTAGTTCAGTGAGATACTGTAATTTCCTTATGTGAGTGACCTATATAACTGATATGAAGATAAATGTGGTTCACAGATACAAGTTGTAAATTATAGATTGGGGTAATCCCAGCTTCACACTTTCGCATATACTCTCTGAACTACTGTGCTATTGCATGGGTACTATTTGAGATAACTTTCTTTGGATCCTCTTCACCTGTGTTTTCCTATTTAATGTTTTTCTTCCCATTGTTTTTCTTGTGATTCAAGACTAATAATAAATGAAGAAGAGAGGAGTAGGAAAGAAGGAAGTGAAGAAAGAGATAAAACAGAAGGTGGAGAGAATAGGAGAGGAAGGGTGATAGAAGGAGATTGGAAAGGGTAGAGGGTGCGGGGGTAAGTAAGAGTGGGATTAGACTGGAGTAATGAGGGGGTTTGAGAATATATAGACAGTTAGAGGTGTTTATTGGTAAGGAAAACATAACGGAGGGTTAGTCTTCATGTAATATATCTCTATTAGTCAATTGTTTCCCTAGTAGTATTGTTGGAACTGATGGAGATAAGTCATTAATGTTGGGATTCATTTCCTTTACTCTTTTTCAGGGGAGAGGGTTCTGAAATTGTAGAAGCCATTTGGTTTACCTAGATATGTTATACTAGTTGACTTTTAACAATAAACACCCCTTAATCACTCATAACCTTCTTCTGATTTTATCTCTTTAACTGTTATGCCTAGTTAAATACTATAAGTACAGATATGACCACTTCACCTCATGCTGGTTTCATTATTCATATTACTCCTCACTCATATCAGTTTACACTCCTACACTATTAGTATATCTTGCTTTTTTGTCTCATAACTCCATCTTGATGCAGAACTTTTGTCATAGTACAAGTGATTCTTTACCATAAGGTAGAATCCAGTCAGTATATTCAATTTTATTCAAACTTCTCACTTGAACTATCTCAATATATATTATTACACTTCCCCATTATACTAGTACCTGGCAGTCGGATCTTTTTTCCAATATAAGTGTTACTATAATTTGGTAATTACTGTAAGATAACCTTCTTACAAATTCCTCTTTCTCAACACGTATATCCTTTAATAGGATACTATTTCATTTGATATTTCCTCTCTACAATTACACATGATTGATAGGTTCTTCAGGGGCTCTTGCCTTTTGGTACTCTACCCTTATGGTGGCCGACGGGCACTCTCCTAGGCCTTGTGGCACACTCCGTGTTTTGGAAATTAATTGGCTTATATATATGTTGACTAATTACATTTACTCCTCCGCACGGATATTCTTCTCTTTTCTTTTCATTTCTCTTGTTCTTTTTTTTTTTTTTTTTTTTTTTTTTTGGACTCCCCACCCTCCCTCCCCCTCACATCCTCTTTATCGACGTGTGGGACTGGATTCACCCTCCAGGATGGCAATAGTGATTCTCTATGTCTCCACTTAAAATAATATCTCTTAACACTGGTGGACTCAACTCCCCTGAGAGGCGGTCGATGGCATTACGGGAATTTGCAAGACTTCAAGCTGACATTGTCATGGTTCAGGAAACTCACTTTCTTGCTAGAGCGCCGCCGAAATTCAGTAATCACACATATCCCACAACTTATTTTGCCTCAGCACCGGACAAGAAAAGAGGAGTGGGTATTTTGTTTCGGTCTTCTACTCCCTGGATACTACTTAAGGAACTACATGATCCAGACGGTAGGTATATTATGTTAAAGGGTCTTCTTTATAACAAACCTATTGTGTTTCTTAATGTCTATGGCCCAAACAATAACCAGATCACATTTCTCAAGGAAATGTTGTCCCTGATTGATGAAGAATGTGATGGTAGGGTTATTTTAGGGGGTGATTTTAATTTTGCACTAGATCCTGCTATAGACACCTCCTCAAATAAATCT
Organism: Rhinophrynus dorsalis; assembly: GCA_037306005.1. Taxonomy (NCBI): domain Eukaryota; kingdom Metazoa; phylum Chordata; class Amphibia; order Anura; family Rhinophrynidae; genus Rhinophrynus; species Rhinophrynus dorsalis. The sequence goes on from CM074720.1 coordinate 45,384,276, forward strand.
TCGCTCAGGCTTTCTCACCTTAGAAATCTTCGTAAGATCCTATCTGAAAGACATATAATTGATGCTTGGAGGATTTTACATCCTACGGAGAAGGATTTTACTCACTATTCGCATCCGCATAACTCGTATGGTAGGATAGACTACCTGTTGCTTTCGCAAGAACTCTTTTATTCGGTGGTTAATGCCACTATTGAGACCGTTTCTTGGTCAGATCATTCTCCAGTTTCCCTTTCGATTGAATTCGAAGAATCAGTGTCTTCTGGGTACATTTGGAGGTTAAATGAAACGCTTCTTAACACACAAGAGGACAGATCTGCAATATTGGCTCACATTTCTGAATATTTTAGACTAACTGCTGATGGAGAAGTATCTTCTCCAATGGTGTGGGAGGCGCATAAGTGTGTAGTTAGGGGCCACCTAATTAAACTAGGTTCAAATAAGAAGAAGGCTAAAAGAGAAAAAATTGATTCTTTACTAAAAGAACTTCGTTCTTTAGAAGAAATGCATAAGTCGTCATTGCGGGACGACTTACGTCAGTCCCTAGATCTCAAACGAGCAGAGCTGACTTCTCTCTTGAAAGTAGGGATAGTCAAATCATTCATGTGGCAGAAATACCACAACTATATCTCGGGTGACAAATGCGGTAAGACGCTTTCTAGGTTGGTCAGGATACGCAGAAGAACGATAGCGGTAGCTAGTATTCGTAAACCTAATGATCGTCTGGCCATTTCTTATCCGGAAATTGCACAGACATTTAGGGATTTCTATATGTCACTATACAATCTTCCTTCCTTGATCTCCCCAGGACAAACATTGCCTCCTAGATCGTTAGATGCCTTTTTAACTGAGTCCAAATTGCCTACTTTATCGACTGAAGCGAGACAGAAATTAGACCAATCCATCTCAGATGAGGAGTTGGAGTCAGCGATGAGATCTATGGCGCTAGGTAAAAGTCCTGGTCCAGATGGCCTTTCTTTAAAATATTACAGGCTCTTTTGGGAAGTCTTATCTCCCAGATTAAAATCATCATTTAATGCGGTCCTCAATGGAGTTCCTTTTCCTAAACAAGCCCTTGAGGCTCACATAGTAGTTATTCCAAAGCCTAATAAGGATCCATCTTTGTGTGGCAACTATAGACCAATATCACTCTTAAATGTGGATGTTAAAATTTTTGCCAAAATACTTGCTAACCGTTTAAAACCTTATCTTCCACATCTTATACATCCTGACCAATGTGGATTTGTACCAGGTAGGGAGGCTCGTCATAATACTACAACCGCAATTTCCATAGTCTATTCTGCCAAATCTAGGGGCATTCCTATGATACTTCTTTCCACTGATGCTGAAAAGGCATTCGACCGCGTCAAATGGTCTTATCTACATGCCACTCTAAAGCATATTGGGATAGGTCCGAATATGTTACAAGGCATTATGGCCTTATATTCTAGCCCATCAGCCAAAGTTTTAGTCAATGGTACCCTTTCGGAGCCTTTTGAGATTAAAAATGGGACACGTCAAGGGTGCCCATTATCCCCTATATTATTTATTTTGACTCTAGAACCCATGCTATCCCTGATTCGAAATAACCCTCTAATCACTGGTTTTAATACTGCTTCTAAATCATTTAAACTCTCAGCTTTTGCAGATGATACTTTGTTCTTCTTGACAGATCCGCATAAGTCGCTTCCAGCACTAATTGATATTTGCAGTGAATACTCCTTCTTCTCCCAGGCGAAAATAAATTATGACAAGTCTGTAATACTTAATCTTAACTCTGGTGATCCTGTGTCAACTAATTTACAACGTAAATATCCAATTACTTGGTCGACTACTGCTATCCCCTATTTGGGTATTCAATTAACCGCTGACCCTCTCCTTTTACCTGAGAAGAATTTTGCTCCTCTTATTGCTTCAATTTCATCGGATGTTACCAAATGGAAACATCTATATGTTTCCTGGTTGGGGAGAGCAAATCTTGTAAAAATGATCATACTTCCTAAAATTTTATATCTTTTTAACGCAATACCTATTAGGATTCCGAAACTTTATCTTCACAAGATTCACACCCAAATATCCTCATTCATTTGGGCTAAGAAAGCTCCACGTCTAAGCTATTCTATATTATCAAGGGATGTTGCAAATGGTGGCATGAAATTTCCTGATGTTCTTAGATATTATGCTTCATCAGCCATTGCAAAAATTTTTGACTTTAAACAAGACTCATCGGTTAGATGGACAGAGACTCTGGAATGGATATTGGATCAGTCTTCGCCGATTCAGCTATTTTGGATTGATCCTAACTCTCTTCCTAAAGCCTGTTCTGATCATATTATTCTGGGACATATCCTGGCTATTTGGTCTGCTACCAACAAGTCATTATGCCTTGCTCCGTCTCCTTCACCCCTTCAGTCACTTTTAGGAAACCCAAATTTTACACCGGGCTTAGGTAATTCTCTATTTGCAACCTGGTATGATAAGAATGTTTCTACATTATCTGATCTGTCAGATGGTGGGAGCATGGTTTCATTTGACTACCTGAGACAGAAACTGGGACTCCTTCATTCCCCATGGTGGGCTTTATTACAAGTTAGACATTGGTTCAATACTGAGAAACGGAAAGGCAATTTTGATAGGAACCTAACACGTTTTGAACGGGTTGTACATCAAACTCCTTTGAATTTTAGACCTTTATCCTTTTGTCACAACTTATTAAGGGATCTTGCTGCAAATACAAAGCCATACTTCATCTCCTTATGGGAGCAGGAACTTTCCTTCTCATTTAATAGGACTCAATGGTCAAACATCTTAAGATGTAATCTGACCTATATTAGGGATATACCTACACGTTCCTTACATTATAAGATTATATCTCGATGGTATATGACGCCAGCTCGTATACAGCTCTTTTTTCCTTCATCATCTGGTCTGTGTTGGAGATGTGATAAGCAGAAGGGATCCATGCTTCATATTTGGTGGTCCTGTTCTGAGATCACTTCATTTTGGGATGTTATTTTTCATCGTATTGCAGATATGCTCAAGATTACTCTACCATTGGATCCTTTAATATGTCTTTTCTCATATAAAGACCATCTGTCATTGGATATACAATCTAAAAATTGGCAATTATCCTGTCTTCTCATCTCTTTAGCCAAGTCACTAATCCCTTTGTATTGGAAACAAAAGCAAATTCCTACCTTATCTCATTGGTTAGCCAAAATTGACTCTTTCTACTCTCTTGAAAAATTACACGCTGTTAGGACCAATGAGTTGAATAAATTTCATTCAAAATGGTCATGGTGGTTGGTTTACAAGAACCAATCTACGGGTGCTTCTGTGGGGGAGAGTTCCACTAGTGTTGGTTTACTAGACACATACATGTGACTTAATGAGACCCTTGGATGGCGTGGATCTAGTCCTACAGGTCGATACCCCCTTTCTCTTCCTATTACCCTTAATCTTCAATTAATTTTTTTTTTTTTTTTTTTTTTTTTTTTTTTTCCTTTCTCTCTTCTCTCTCACGCTCAATCATTTCCCATCCGTCTTGCTATTTTCTTCTTATTCTATTGTTCCTGTTTCTCTTTTTCTTGATATCTGGGTTTTTATTCATTTCTTTCTTTTAGTTTAACTTTCCCGAAATGTATTCACATTTTATTTGTTACAAACATTTCATTTTATTTTACACACACTATAACACAGTGACCGATGTGAGAATTGGAGGTCGATGATGGGTAACTAGTAGCTGTATATTCATTTCTATCTTTGGTGATCTCTTGACCTACATATGTCCTTAACTTAAAATTTTCTTGTATTTGCATTATATTCTGCCATTTTATTTTGTATTGTTTTATATTTTCGAATGTATCTGTACTGGAAATTTTCTTTTTCAAATAAAGTTTTTTTTTCAAACTTAAAAAAAAAAAAAAAAAAAAGCATGCAATATCAGGTAACAACTACTATTGCCTCTGGTTCTGGCAGGATAATTAAAGGAAAACAGCAGGGTAGAACATACCATTGGCACACCACATTGTGCATGCAAAGCTTTGAGAGACAAACCCACAATGTCATAGATGTGATAAATAAACTAGAGGAGGTGATAGAGGTCTGGCCTGTATCCTGCTCCTTGAAAGCTGGTTTTGTCTGAATGGATCCAACATAACAGCGGTCTTGAGATTAGGTGACACGGTGCATATAACCATGTTCTAAATTCCCACAGGAACAAAACAAAACTTTTCTCCTATCCTTACTCTCTAGCATGTGAGCTGTTAAATGATTTGTTATAGTTTCACAGTTTTTTGTTTTTTTTACCACTACAGTAGCATTTTTAATAATCACTAGTGTGCAGTGATATTAGGACAATATAATGTAATAACTGTGGTTTGTCATAGATTGTTCAATACCATAAAATCTCAGATATAATATGTACCTGTGTATAATATGCAGTTGTATATTATGCCTAAGATTTTAGGGGAAAACAAGAGTGCTTATGTATAATACGCACCCTTGTTTTCCCCCTTACTAAAAAAAAAAAAAAAAAAAAAATGAAGGGTAGCAAATATCTCTTCCCCCCCTACCCCAGAGCTATCCGCTTTGAAAATAAGGCTTATTTTGTGCAAGTGAAGTCCCCACTGATGCAAATAGAAGGCAAATTAAAAACTTCTTCTATAAATCTTCCCTGCGGGTGGCATGCTTGCATTTGCTGCCTGTTTCCTTCAATGGGCTTTCAGGACCTTCCGCCTCCAGCCAATGGTAATGCCCTGTGAGGATCTTGAGATCCTCACAGGGCATTACCTTTGGCTGGAGGCGGAAGGTCCTGAAAGCCTATTGAAGGAAGCGGGTGTCAAATATAAGCATGCCACCTGCAGGGAAGATTTACACAGAACAAGTTTTGCCTTCTCTTCTATTTGCTTCGGTGGGGACTTCACTTGCACAAAGTAAGCCTTATGTTCAAAGCGGAAGATATCAGCTACCCCTAATTTTTTTTTTTTTTTAGTAAAAAAACTCTCATGTATAATACGCACCCCCCACTTCACATAAGGTGAAGTGGGGTAAAACTGTGCGAATTATACCTGCGATTTTACGGTAATCACAGTAGTTCATCTATATTACATATAATACTAGTGGCTATAAAACATGTTATAGAGGCTTCTATCAAGAATGAGATGTCTTTATTGATTTGATATTTACTACAATGTGGTATTGTTATGATGTTTTACAAGTAGACTTTAAGGTCTCTTGAAAAATCCCGAACTTTCGCATTTTGGGAATTTTCACAAAGACACATATCCAATAGTAAGTCATTGTCAAAAGCAAAATATGAGCATTCTGGAGCAAATTTTATCTGTGATTAAAGGAGTACTTAGAAGCTTTCTGATACCAGTTTTTAATAGTACAGATAGGGAGGAATGCAGGAAAGTGGAGAATTCACTATATTATAAAAGCTATAAATTTATGTGCTATTTGTGATTGCTCACGTTTTGATGCAAGGAACCTATTAACACCTTGATACTTAATATCTCAGGCTCCTAAATTAACAGCAAAGTTAGCGAATACTCCTAAATTAATGGCAAAGTTAGCCAGACGTATGCAAATGTGTGCTAATTGCTTTTCTGAATTAAGCGTAACTGATAATCCACCCACAAAACGCTGGATGTTTTAGCCACACCCACTTTTTGAAACGTATTCGCTATAAAAAATGAGCAAACGTTCGCTAATTGAGAAAAAACATGCACAATTCAGTAATATTCTGGTGCTAATCATTTTGCCATCAAAAGTACACTGTAAATAGAGATTGCTCATGTTTCATGCATTCCACCCAGAGTTCAGTGTTTTCTCTTTTTTTTTTTTTAAATTTGGATGGTAGCTTTTTGTATTTAAAGGGATAGTACTGGTTCATAATAAAAGCAGCTCTAATTAATCATCATAGTATTTGGACTTTGGAGAGTGTTATTTCAATTCTGTCAGAGTTGTAGTTCAAGAGTAATTCAATGACAAAGTATCCCCCTCCCGCTCCTTTTACTGATGTAACACTGCTCAGCCAGATCAGAAGGGAGGTGCCCAGGTAGACTGCAGAGAGGGACAATCTTCAATTAAGATAGGGAAAAACCTGGAAAGCTTGTCAAGGGGGCAGGGCTTTCATTGTTCTCATAGGAAGAAGATTGCCCCCTGTTGTTATCTGTCTGGTCTATGGACTGGATTCCACATCTGAGAAGAGATGGCTTACACTAGGTAAAAGGGGCGGGAGGGGAAACTTTGCTTGTGAATATATCTTAAACCATAAAGGTTTGAGAGATAAGACTTATATCGTTCTTCATGATTTTTTAATGCCTACAAAATAAAATAAAGTTAAAACTAAGTATTACTATCCCTTTAAAGGGGCTGTGACCCAAACGACAAAATTGAAATGTGTGGATGCAGATTAAAGGTAGAAAAACTCAATTTTATCATCATCTTCACCTTTCTTATTCACGTACTTATATTATTTAAACACACACACATCTATACATACCCTTGCTAAAGGTCCAGGCATGGACTAAAACATTGACCCAATAAAAATCACCTTTTAGATGTTTAAAAAGACCCACTGGCACTGCTTTTGTGTGTGTTTGATTGTTTACCCTTATACTTTTGTGTCTATGACAGATATAAGAGAATTCTTGATCACTCCTACTCTCAGCTGCTGAAATCACACCCACTCTAGGCTCAAGCAACTTCTAAACTTCTAATGTCATCATGGATTTCAGTCTTTTAAAGACCACTGATGGTCCTGGCACATTATGATTTAAATGATCAAAGTGTGCCTGAGGACGCTCTGTCATTATGCCAGAAGGCTGAAGCTGACTACTCCAAGAACGGAGCAGTCAGCTTCAGACTTTACCTCAGCGAGCCAGCACATGTGATCATGCAGCAAATGAAGTAGTTTTGGTCCTCTCGTGTATAAAAAGAAACAAAAAAACCTTAAGGGGTTAAAATATCCTTCAGTGGGACTGACTTTTCATAATGAATAGGAGATTTAAATTAAGGAAGAGGCAAAAGGAGTCCAATTGTGTTTACTGAACCAGGAGAAATTTATAGAGGTAAAATACTAAAAGTAACTCACCCTCACTTCTAAATTCACTCCCCTGCGTACAAACCCATAATGACCTCATGTTTACATAGTCTTGATCTCCCAAACATACCTACTACTTTCCTGGACCACTGCACTCAAAAAGCACTTATTTCTCCCACCCACAGGCAGTTCTTGTGGCTAGAGGTGTTACACCCTATAGTACTTACTCCTTCTGTTTCCCACTTACCTTACTCTAGCTTGTAAGCTCTCACAAGAGGGGCCATCTGATCTTTTTGTTTTCTATGTTCCATTAGTACTGTTTAAGGTATCTATATATATTCCCTATTAGACAGTGATGCAGAATAATTTGATGCAATTGTCATGGTACCTTGTGGCAGGTGGTGCAGACGCGAGGACGGTCCTAGCCTTCTTCGGTTGTCTCTCTGTCCGTATCCACCATCACGCTTGCCTATACCAGGTTGTACCTGGGCGACATTAACCTAGCTGAGGGGACTGTTCCGGCCATGTTCAGTGGTCCCGCGGCTCCTTCCGGTGTGCTCCGATGGGTTGCGTCTGGACATGCATGCGCACCCATACGGAGTTCCTTCTCTGTGCTGCTTTCGTATATCCCATTAGCTGGGAGGTGTTATGCAGCTCCGCCTCCGTGGTGTTAGCTCCGGTTTGATTTAGTTGCGCTCCTTGACCTTGACATGTCTGACTACTCTCTGGTGTTTGATCCCTGCTAGTCCTGTGGCTACTCTGTTCTCTGGCTCCCTGATCTTTGGCTTGGCTGACTACGATCCTGGTTCCTGACTCTGGCTTGGCTGACTACGATCCTGGTTCCTGACTCCGGCTTGGCTGACTATGATCCTGGTTCCTGACTCCGGCTTGGCTGACTACGATCCTGGTTCCTGACTCCGGCTTGGCTGACTACGATCCTGGTTCCTGACTCCAGCTTGGCTGACTGCGTTCCTGGTTTCTGCTCCCGGCCCGGCTGACTTCCCACTCTGGTTCTTCACTTTTGGCTTTGGCCTTGGGTTCCATTGTGTTGTTTGTTAATAAATTTATTATTTGACTTCCGCCTCCTAGTGATATATGTCCTGGTACTACTCAGTGTTGGTTGTAATCTCTTACTGGGCCCGGTTAACTGTTACATTGTGGCTGGAAGGTTACACTCCCTGACAGCTATATAAAGTATAATAATGATAACTGTGCATTTTTAAGCATAGAATTGCTCTGAGAATAGAACACTAACTCTTCCTCTTCAGACTCTTACTTAATATCTGTCCTATTTTACTTCAATAATATCACTCTGATGAAGCAGGTCTATTGAATTTCATGTGCCAAAGTGAGCACAACCTATGTTGTTGCACAACAGCCTATTGAAAAGGGATGGGTGAAAATTTTCACCTCAACCCAAAATCAGAGAATAATGGCAACTTCCTGCTTTTATGGAAAATTTACCCTGAAAAGTGATGTTTTTCTGCTTGCATTGCATTGAAATCAATGTGAACACTGAATTTACATACAATACATTTTATTTCCCACAAGCATAGTATAAAAGGGGTCTGAAGGTACCTTTGTTGGTAGGGGGAAAGAATCAGTTGAACAGGGAATTTTTTTTGGGGGGGGATTTGTTTACTGAGATTGGGGGGACAGTAATGAAAACTAAATAGAATTAAAAAAATTGGTACATAACATGATAGAGACAGGGACCCACTGATGTAAGCTCTGACTGGGGCAGATTGATACTTGACGTGATAGAGTATATTGTAGGGGATGATTGTAAGACTTACACTTGTTGTTAGAGGCCCAAGCCCTGAGGAAACATTGATTTGTAAGACTTAGACTTGTGTTAGGCACAAGCCGTGAGGAAATATTGATTTGTAGGAATTACACCTGTTTAGCACAAGCCATGAGGAAACATTAATGTGTAGGACTTTGACTTGTTAGCGTCACAAGTCCTGAGGAATCAAATCAAATATAATTTTTATCACTCAGGCTTGTTAGCGTCACAAGACCTGGAGAATCACTTCAGAGAAAATATTTGCGGAAAAAAATGCCCTACTGGCCTAGTGCCAGCAGGTCATGTTACGGTGCCCAGTGGCCACTGGCAAATGCCCCAGTGGGGGCCACCTGAACCAGAGAACCCAAAGAATCCCTTGCCTGGGAGGGAAGTCCTGTGTTCTACATGGACTAGAAGAAAAAGATGTATTGGTAAGTACACAAATTAAACACATATATATATATATGTTAGTTTGGTTGCATTCCTGTCTTCTACTCTGCCTTGAAGCCTCTTGATAAGAAAGCTCTTTGCAAGTGACCATCCAACTCCTGGGAGCAACTGTCAAAAAGTGTGCCAAAAGTGGTTATACTTTGGGCAGGAGAAGGTAACATGCTCTCCCTGCTTTGCCAAAGTAAAAGAATGAACAAATCTTACAAAAGCAGGGCAGAAATTCATGCCTTGACTGATAGATGCCTTAACTGTAGACATCAGTGTCCCATGTTGCCATTCACATTGTTCTGACGGCACATGGACTATGATCTAGTAACTAAGAGGCCACTGCAAGGTACAGGACCAGTCTCTGCCCTGAGTTCATAAGAGTTTTACTTTCTTTTACTTTTATTTTGTAGGGGGATCTTCTTAGCTCACCCTACCCACTGGCTCATGAGTGGATCAGGATTTGGTCACCCAACCCCTACAAACCATTCAAAGTGGTTCTTGGAAGTTAGCTGGGACCCCTGGGCTGTCACTAAGCACTGGTCCCTGGGACTCCAGTGAACGCAGGAGCACACTGGGGCCTAATTACCATATCTTGTATATATGAGATAAGGGTCATTAAGGCCCATTAAATTGTCACGTATATAAGAGTATGGGGCTGGTAAGGAGTTCGTGAAAAATGTCCATTTTATTTCATATGAGGCTATGTGTAAGTGACAGAGATTTTAATGCAAATTAGAGTTTTCCCACCTTCCTAAGACCACTGATGCAACATTAATCTTAAAGGTATAGTAATGTTTCATAATAAAAGCAGCTCTAATTAATCATCATAGTATTTGGACTTTGGAGAGTGTTATTTCATTTATGTCAGAGTTGTAGTTCAAGAGTAATTGAATGATAAAGTATCCCCTCCCACTCCTTTTACTGATGTAACACTGCTCAGCCAGATCAGAAGGGAGGTGCCCAGGCAGACTGCAGAGAGGGACAATCTTCAATTAAGATAAGTGAAAAACCTGAAAAGCTTGTCAAGGGGGGCAGGGATTTCATTGTTCTCATAGGAAGAAGATTGTCCCCTTCTGTTATCTGTCTGGTCTATGGACTGGATTCCACATCTGAGAAGAGATGGCTTACACTAGGTAAAAGGGGCGGGAGGGGAAACTTTGCTTGTGAATATCTCTCAAACCATAAAGGTTTGAGAGATAAGACTTATATCGTTCTTCGTGTTTTTTTTATGCCTACAAAATAAAATAAAGATAAAACAAAGTATTACTATCCCTTTAAAGTATCTGAGATGGACAATACATAGAAAATTTACTAAATTTGTGCTACAGTGATAAGATAAAACCCCAAAACACAAAATGCATGTAAGAGTTAAGAAAGTGTTTAGTTTGCACTTTTGTAAACATGGGAGAAGTGTCATTCAATGGAAAAGGTACATAAATAGGTGACACCTAGTTTTATAAATATTTGTCTTACATTGCAATAAAAAGGAGGTAAAATAATTAAAAACCCTATCTTCAACATATACATATTCCTATGAAAGTACTTTTCCAACTACAATAAAAAACTGTCAAAGGAAGAAAAAACCATTTTGTTTTGTAATACATTCTTTATTCTCTATTTTTTCTCTGTTATTTGTTCTGGAAGTTTCTTTAAAATCCAGGACTTTAATTTTTCTAGTTCTTGTAGGTTGAGTTCATGATAAAGGTTTGGAAAGCTATGGAATGTTGAAGTCACACCAAGAGATTTTAGCACGGAGTTGGTCTCTTCACCCCATTTATGCAAAACTAACTCATCCGCACACCCATGACATTGGAATAATTCAGGGGATGTTGTTTCAGAATCTTTCAGTTCCTGTTTGTGAAAAAAACATAAACAAGAATTCAAAACATAAATGTCAAAGCAAAGTCAAATTCCATTATGCAGACCGACTTCATTCTTAATTTAATACAAAGATCTGACTGTAAAAATGACCTTAGATTATTAAAAGTTACTTGTAGTTGGTGATACCTTTTAATAGACTAAAATAATTTCTCTTTGTACATAAAATTCAGAGTTTAAGAATGCAAAATGTATTCTTACAGTTTAGTTGCAATTTTAAATCAACTTAAATAAAACATGTAATTGATTTAAACTGGAATTTTTAGCCCTTGAATGTTACAGAGGTCTACAATGTATTCCAAACAAATCAAATCTCTCAAGCATTCAATGGGTTAAAAGTCTATTTTATGTAAATTATAATTTTGAGGATTACTATTCTATCTTGCAGTTGATTTTCCCATAAATTACTCATATTCTGCTTTGTGCATATTGCTCTTATGAATCATATTTCAGATGAGCATAAAAAAGTGTCAGTAATGAACTTGTCATGCATGCTTTCAATAGAGCTACACTAAGAATTTCCCTCCCAATAGGTAAAATTTAAAGGGATAGTAATACTTAAAATGTAAAAAATAAATATGTTGTAGGGTTTATCCCCCTGAGTAAAACAAGAGTACTCCCACTACTGAAAGGTGTTTCATTCAAAAGTTATTAATTTTCAAAGTTGAATTTTTTAGGTGAAATATCACAGTGGCCTGAAATTGTACAGTGGCGCTGTTGCTACACCATCCTATGGAGATTTATGGTCCCGGGACCAGAGCTGTCCATAGGATCGTGTAGCAGCAGCGCCACTGTACAATTTCAGGCCACTGTGATATTGCACCTAAAAAATTCAACTTTGAAAATTAATAACTTCTGAATTAAACACCTTTCAGCAGTGGGAGTACTCTTGTTTTACTCAGGGGGATAAACCCTACAACATATTTTTTTTTTACATTTTAAGTATTACTATCCCTTTAACTTCTTAAACAACCTTAAACTGATTTGGAACTTAAGTAACATTGAAGATCCATAGCTATAATTTACGCCAGTCCCAAAGACATTGAACAACTTCAGTGTAATGGTTTAAATCTAAAAACAGCTCCCAAAGTAATTTTTCTTTAACTACTTAATGACAAACGGACTTGCCGGCACATGTGACCTGTTGAGTGTAAAGGTGCACTGAGCTAGGGTCTGAGAAAGACTGCTCTAGTCCTGAAGCTGTCAATCTCAGACCTCATTTATACTTACAGTGCTCCCACACAAACACTGTAAGTAAAAAGTATGTGACATGCCAGGGAAAAAAACGGTGCCAGTCTTGGCATGTTACTGGTCCTTAAGGGGTTAAGGGAAATTTACTCCCGATGAGTGATTAAGCTGTAATGTAACCCTGTCCCCAACTAGAAATCAAATGATACTTTTTTAAAAAGAGCGGAACATAGAAGGCTATGTATGTTACTACTGGGATTAATATTTATTTAGTGCTTGTTGATCCAAGGAGAAATATGATTGGCATTTGGAATCAAGAAGGAATTTCCCCCTCAATGAAAGCAGAATTTGAAATTGCTGAATAAAGGGTAAATAAGAATAGGAAAAGGGTTGAACTTGATAGACGCAAGTCTTTTTTCAACCTAAACTATATAACTATGTAATAAACCTCAAAATCTAAGGCATAAAATTAATAAAAATATAATAATTAATTGATCTGGTGCAAATTGTATGAAAATCTGATTTTATGAACTGAAAATACAAATAAAATAAATATTTACACAAATGTATCGGCAACTACTTCCCTGACGTTGACAATTTCATCAAGTTAACACAGGTACTAAGGTGGGAATTTTCTTTGAAGTGTTAATCTATTCTTATTTTAAAGTGGGGGGCAAAAGTTAACCCTTTCAGTGCCAGAGGGGCACAATGCATTGCGTACCTCTCTGGCACTGAAAGAGTTAAAACAAGTATGACTTGCTATTAAATATTAAACAGTTACTATTGTTAACTCCATCCCTACCATCAGAGGGGTTAACTCTTTTGAGTGCACTGCTTTGGACACCACTTTGGCACTAAAAGCATTAAAAAAAAACCACCACTAAAAATTAGGAAGCTGTTAACACTTTGAATAGTGTTTCTCCCTTACAGATATATTTCTGATTCCAGATACCTGTTCTGTGCATTCATTCCTAAAACCTCCCTTGTCTGAGGCTGGACATACACACGGATCCCTCCATAACATTTTGAAAAGGAAAATCTGAAAACGGCAATTTATTTGCTACTAAAAGGATGATTAGAATTAGGACCATATTATCTTCAGTTATATAAAGCGGAACTATCACCTAAAACCAAAGTTTTACCGTGCTTTTTAATGTTTAACCCGACATTAGTGCTGTGTGTGTGTGTTTTTCAAGTCGCCTGGTAGTGGAGATATTTGCCCTGCAAAATCGGGAACTTCCGCGTTCTGCGGGACTCCATGACGTTTCAGGATTTCCCAGCTGCCCCAGGGAGCGCTTTCACGCTCCCTTTTGAAGCTGGATTTCTGTGATGTAGCGTTACAGCAAACTCCGTTTACCATGGTACTGAGGTTGTATATAGTTGTATTACAGGTTGAAACCTCAGTAGCACTGTAAATGGAGTTTGCTGTAACGCTACATCACAGAAATCCAGCTTCGAAGAGCAGCGTGAACGCTCTCCCTTGGGCAGTTGGGAAGTCCTGAGACGGTACAGGGTACAGTAGAACGCGGAAGTGCCTGATTTTGCAGGGCAAATATCTCCACTACCAGGTGACTTGAAGAACACACACACATAGCACTAATGTCAGTTTAAACATTAAAACGCATGGTAAAACTTTGGTTTTAGGTGATAGTTCCGCTTTAAAGGAGTTGTAAAGTTTTGTTTCACAAAATATCTTATAGGGTTTATCCTACTACGTAAACATGGGTACCTTCACTGCTTGAACAGTTATTACAGCTCAGACAAAACTGCAATTTGTGTTACTTCTGTACTCTGTGGGACAGCATGAGTCACAGACTATAGCTCTTCTTAGGAACAGCATGAACTGATGACCACAGGAGAAAATAGCAGCTTACAGGGACACTAACCCCAGCAAATTAACTTTGATTATTATAAACCTCTTGTGCCCCACATAAACAGAGTAAGAGAAATCTCTGCAGGCTGTCCCAGGTTGGCGAATGGCAATAAGCAGCCATCTCTGATGTTTGACACGCTCTCTGGCTCCATTTCAGCAGTCTTCCCCACCCACTCCCTTCCATGTCACATGAAACTTCCGGTTCTTTGGAAGCTGAAGATCTTCTTACTCTTTTCTGAATGACCAATGCATCTACAGTCAAGTGACAGCAATGGGGTTATATAGCACGTGGGGGAACAAAGTCTCCCAAAACAATGCAGTAAGCACAAACAGGCTCAGCATGGCCAAAGGAGTTGTCATGCCATATTTTGGTGTTAGTATTCCTCCCTTTCAGTGAAAATGTGGTACACAACACATTGTTGAGCAAAACACTGCGCACCCCTCTGGTTCTCAAAAGATTAATAAAATTTGAGCTGTAATAACTTTTGAATGAAAAATTCTCCTGGCATTTAGAGTACTCTTACTTTACTTAACAGGAAAAGCCTCATAACATATTTTTTCATAAAAAAGTTTACTGCTCCTTTAAAGCAGAATACATTTTATCTGTAACCCCAACTGGGTGCTATAGACCTCTCTAATGTACTTCCAAGCACTGTACCGGAGATTTCTCTAGCACCGTATGTGGCTAAAGGAAAACCTGATACTGAGTAGATCACTTGTTCACTTGTTATTACCTGATAAACAACGGAGCCAGAATTGAGAAAACTAGACAGCGCAAATACACCAGCAACATCCTTGTGGTATCTGTAAGCTAAATGCATTGCCATGGCTCCTCCCATTGAAAATCCACCTAAAATCAATAAAAAAAAAAAAATTAAAACATACACCACTATATTTGAAATCATAAAAAAGAATTCCAGGCACATCTAGGTGACCAAAGCCCAGTGGTGGGCAAATGTTGCAGACTGGGGGTCTGGAAATGTATTGGAGATAAAAAATATCTATCTATCTATCTTTGTATCCACAAATAAACAAACACACACATACACACAAAAGAAAACTTGTCTCTGATCATTTTAGTATCAATCATTTTTAAAGTTCTCTGGATCACTTTTAAACCTGTGAGTGTCAAAAAGATGTCACATTGGATAAAAACATTAGTTAAAACCCAATTTTGCATATGATCTCTCTCTGCTGTACAGTGACTGAGGGGGTTTTATCCAGCTGTCCCTGGGCCATCTGTCAGCCACTAGTGTACTCTCTATCTGTCTATGTACCCCAGAGATAGAGCATGCAATGAACAGTGGCCTATACAAATAAGCAGATCCTATGTTACCCACCAGTGTCCTAGCCTAATCTTGGACACACCCATTATCCAGTTCCCTTCCCCAAACCTAAAACAACAAGAACAAAATAGCAACCAAGAGATTATGGTCACTTTGATAAACCAAAAATAAATGATCTACAGTATGTACGTGTGTGTATGTGTGTATATATATATATATATATATATATATATATATATACACACACACACATATATATATATATATATATATATATATATACACAGTTGAAACCAGAAGTTTACATACACTATATAAAAAGACACACATGCATGTTTTTCTCACTATCTGACATGAAATCAGAATAAACCTTACCCGTTTTAGGTCAATTAGGATTACCAAAATTATTTATATTTGCCAAATGCCAGAATAATGAGAGAGAGAATTTTTTAAGGCATTTTTATTACTTTCTGCAAAGTCAAAAGCTTACATACATTTCATTAGTATTTGGTAGCATTGCCCTTAAACTGTATAACTTGGGTCAAATGTTTTGGATATCCTTCCACAAGCTTCTCACAATAGTTGGTAGGAATTTTGGCCCATTCTTCCTGACAGAACTGGTGTAACTGAGCCATGTTTGTAGGTCGCCTTGCTTGCACCTGCATTTTCAGCTTTGCCCATAAATTTTCAATAGGATTGACATCAGGGCTTTGTGATGGCCACTCCAAAACATTGACTTTGTTATCCTTAAGCCACTTTGTAACCAGTTTGGCAGTATGCTTCGGTTCATTGTCCATTTGGAAGACCCATTTCCGCCCAAGCTTTAACTTCCTGGCTGATATCTGGAGATGTTGCTTCAGTATTGCCACATAATCTTCTTGTCTCATGATGCCATCTATTTTGTGAAGTGCACCAGTCCCTCCTGCAGCAAAACAACACCACAACATGATGCTGCCACCCCTGTGTTTCACAATTGGGATGGTGTTCTTAGGCTTCCAAGCTTTGCCCTTTTTCCTCCAAAAGTAACAATGGTCATTATGGCCAAACAGTTCAATTTTAGTTTCATCAGACCACAGGACATGTCTCCAAAAATGTAGGTCTTTGTTCCTGTGTGCATTTGCAAACATTAATCTGGCTTTTATATGTTTCTTTTGGAGTAATGGCTTCTTCCTGGCAGAGTGGCCTTTCAGCCCATGTTGATACAGTACTCGTTTCACTGTGGATAATGACACAATCTTACCAGCTTCCGCCAGCATCTTCACAAGGTCTTTTGCTTTTGTTCTTGGGTTGACATGCACGTTGGAGCAAAGCACGTTCATCTCTGAGACACAGAACCTGTCTCCTTCCTGAGCAATATGATGGCTGGATATTACCATCTTGTTTGTACTTGCGTATAATTGTTTGTACAGATGAACGAGGCACCTGCAGGTATCTGGAAATTGTACCAAAGGATGATCCAGACTTGTGCAAGTCCACAATTCTCTTCCTGATCTCTTGGCTGATTTCTTTAGACTTTCCCATGATGTTACACACAGAAGCAGTGTGTTTCTGGTGTGCATTAAAATACATCCACAGGTGTGTCTCTAATTAACTCAGATGTTGCCAATAAACCTAACAGAAGCTTCCAAAGACATGGGCTGTCCCAAATTGTTTAAAGTCATAGTAATCCTAGTGTATGCAAACTTTTAACTTTGCAGAAAGTAATAAAAATGCCTTAAAAAAATTTCTGGCATTTGGCAAATATAAATAATTTTGGTAATCCTAATTGACCTAAAACGGTTAAGGTTTATTCTGATTTCATGTCAGATAGTGAGAAAAACATGCATATGTGTCTTTTTATATAGTGTATGTAAACTTCTGGTTTCAACTGTGTATATATATATATATATATATATATATATATATATATATATATATGGAAAACACAAAAATAATCTTAATAAAACAGTCAGTGCAGTGGTATATAAACTTAAATGTGTACATGAAAAGAGGATTTTAGTCTTACCTGTTAGTCCCTACAGGTTACTGGTAACTTAGGGGTAGGCGATCCACTCCTTTAAGTAGGCAGGAACAATTCTAGAAGTGAATGCAAGGGGTGGAGCCTACCTTCCCTCCTTGGCTGAATCTAGCCAATCAGCTCCTGTAAGATTAGAGACACTAACTATTGACTAGATAGTAGAAGACGACTCCTGTGAGCATGACCCCAAAGGACCCCCACGGTCTGCCACAGGAGAGCCAGGAACCTGTATGCACTAAGAGAAAAGGACTTAACAGGTGAGACTAAAATCATCTTTTCTCTGTCGTCCAAAACAGGTGACTGGTAACTTTGGGATGTCCAACCACTGAGTTTTCCAGAGGTGGGAAGTAAGGCAAGGACCAGGCTCCAGGCCCCCAAAGTCAACAGAGCCTATATGAACCATCAGATCAGAGATAGCCCAAAAAACAAATGAAGTGT
This sequence comes from Rhinophrynus dorsalis, assembly GCA_037306005.1. Taxonomy (NCBI): domain Eukaryota; kingdom Metazoa; phylum Chordata; class Amphibia; order Anura; family Rhinophrynidae; genus Rhinophrynus; species Rhinophrynus dorsalis. The sequence goes on from CM074720.1 coordinate 45,402,225, forward strand.
CAACAGACACGGAACAGGGATAACAACACCCCAGGGACTGTCACACAGCACACTGAACTAGAGCCAACAGGGCTTAAAAGAGAAGGAAGCACCAAAGAACTGAAGAAGATCCTAGACAGGCAACAGTGCCTCCAGGATCTTACTCCCAAAGCTGGCGTCAGCCGATGCTAGCATATCAACATGGTAGTGCTTTGAAAAGGTGTCCGTAGACGACCAAGTGGCAGCCTTGCACAACTGATCTGCTGATTCTTGTAAGCCCAAGAAGCCCCAATAAATCTAGTAGAATGAGCCGTGACCCGAAAGGGAACAGACTTCTTCCTTAGCTCGTAAGCCTTGCGAATAGTGGACTTGATCCAAGACACAATAGTCAGTTTAGATGCAGGTCGCCCTTCCCTGGGACCCTCAGGGATGACAAACAGAGCGTCAGACTGTCTAATTGACTCAGAGCGATGAACATAAAACTTGAGACAATGCACTACGTCTAAAAAGTGGAGATCCCTCTCCTTGTCAGAGGTAGGGTCAGGGCAGAAAGACGGCACCACAATCTCCTGATTAATGTGGAACTCCTGTGAAGTGCGAAGCACCGTCTTGTCCTTGTGAAACACCAAAAAGGGTGGCCCACAAGGCAGGGCATGCAACTCTGTGACACGGCGAACTGACACAATCGACAGGAGAAAGGCCATTTTCCACATCAGCAGGCGTAGAGGAATAGTAGCCCTTAACCAAGATAAGATCCCACTGAGGAGCGGAAGACTTGAAAACAGGACGAGTATGAGCAACGCCCTGGAACAAAACCTTGACATCAGGAAGAATAGCAATGTGCCTCTGAAAGAAAACAGAGAGACCAGAAGTCTGAACCTTAAGGGAACTAAAACTTATACCCTTATCTACACCATCCTGTAGAAAGGCCAGGACTGTAGGAAGATCAAAATCCTGAGACAGGCCCCTGTCAGCACACCAAGAAAAAGAAAGGTCGACAAGGTACGATGGTAGGCCTTAGAAGAAACAGGTTTGCGGGCACTAAGCATAGTAGCCACCACACCAGAAGAAAAACCTTTCTTCTTTAGTATTGAGGATTCAATTTCCAAGCCGTCAAAGCCTGACGATGAACAGGTAACCCTGTAGAAGACAGATATAGTAGCTCCAGAAACCAAGCCTGCCGAGGCCAGTACGGAGCAATCAGAATGACTGGACATCGCTCCAGTGTCAGTTTCCTTAACACCCTGTGTGACGGAACAGGAAGTTGAACTTTTATGTCCCTGTGGTATATGAGGACTGTGGGATTCCATGGACATTCCAGCAATACATCTGCTATGGACTTTTCCTGCCTCAAGTCCTTTGAACTCAACCTCGCCATCTATTGGTTGAAGCTTGTATTGCAGCATTGTACTATGGCCTGCCATCTATTGGTTGAACCTTGCATTGCAGCATTGTACTATGCACTGCCATCTGTTGGTTGGTGACCTACATTGCAGCATTGCTGTGAGTATGCAAATAGGGCACTGTTGCATTCTGGGGCATTCTGGAACCGTCAGTTTCTCTCCAATGTTTTAATTACACTCCCCCATCTTACATCATAAAATTGTTATACCATGTTATGTTTGTTGTATGTCTTGTCTACTGTGTATTATGGTATTTTGTTATATTCATGTCACCACAAGTTGAATGAAGGCTGTTAAACATATGGTACTCCATTTCAATAAACTTAGATGTGTTTCCCTACCCCTAAAGCAGATGTTTAGGCTCTGTTATTGGGGGGAGGTGGGGGATATATGACCCAGGCCCGTGTAGCCAAAAGCGCCTTTATAAAGGCGGTGTCGTTTTACCTGGGCAGAGGGGCGAGTTCCTGCCAGGTGGAGGTGCCATCGTTGCAGAGGGATCTGAACCTGTTTCCCAGGGCAAGGCAGAGGGGTTAGTACCTGCCAAGCAGAGACTTCGCAGCAGAGGGGACGATACCTGCTCCGCGGTGACCTGTTCCAGTGGGTAGAAGTGCGAGTCCCTACCCAGGTCACTGCTCCCCATTGGGCTGGCTGCACCTGGAGGTCTTCCAATCCGGTTGACCGCTCCTCCTCTGGGTAGTGCAGCTAGATCCAGTGGCAAACGGCCCAGGTCTGTCTGGTGGTCCTCTGCGGCCGGTCCGGTGTAAATGACCTGGTAGGCGCCCCCCTAACGCTACAGGGGCGGGTGCCTGCCGCGGGCGGCGGGCCTTCACACCCTGTGCAACATGGGGATGGGAGGAAACATGTAAGCCAGAGGAAATAAACAAGGAATAGACATGGCATCCACCGCTAGAGCTAGAGGATCCTTCCAGCAAGAGCAGAACATCGGAACCTTCCAGTTGTGTCTTGTCATCATCAGGTCGATGCAAGGAAGACCCCACTTCTGAACAATGAGGGTGAACACCTCTGGGTGAAGTTCCCAGTCTCCACCATGTGCTGACTGAGGGAGTCTGCCATGACGTTGCCGACATGGGAATGTGCACTGCGGATATGGCAGGAACATGTTCTTCTGCCCAGGAAAAAACAGCCTTGACCTCTAACCAAGCGGCGAAACTTTTTGTTCCACCATGATTGTTGATGTAGGCCACTGCTGTGGCGTTGTCGGACTTGACCCGGACTGGGCAGTCCTCCAGCTGGCATGTCCAGTGGCGAAGGGCATGAAATATTGCCCGAAGCTCCAACACGTTGATGGGAAGGAGAGATTCCTCCAGAGACCACTGGCCCTGAGCACTCAGGTGACCTAGGACCACTCCCCAGCTGGAGAGGCTGGCATCCAACATCACCGTGGTCCAGAAAGATACCAGGAAGGACTTGCCCTTCAGTAGATTGGAGAGGTTGAGCTACCACGACAAACTCTGTTCCACATGAAGACGGAGGGACACTGACATCCTCAGAAGGCCTGGCTGATCCCTGCACACCTGGATCACAAACCTCTGGAGTTCCCTGGTGTGAGCCATGGCAAACGGGACCACTTCTATGGTGGAAATGAACTTCCTCACTAGACAGGACAGCTTCTTGGCCGGGACTGGATAGTGAGCCAGAACAGCCGAGACCCTGTGGGCGATCTGGTGAGCCACCTCATCCATGAGAAACACCATGCTCTGCTGAGTGTCGAAGAGAAGGCCCAGGAAGACCAGATGCTGGGACGTAACAAGATCAGACTTGTCCATGTTGAGGATCCACCCATGATGGGTGAGAGCATGAATGCAGTCCTGAACCTGCTGATGAAGAAGGTCCACAGAAGGGGCTTTCAGAAGCAGGTCTTCCATGTATGCAGGACGGATACTAAGGCTCCCAGGACACGATTGAAGACTTCAGGAGCTGTAGTCAGATCAAAGGGAAGAGCTGAAAACTGAAAATGCCCTTTGTCACAGGCAAATCTGAGCTACTGCCGGCTCTCTGGATGAATGGCGATGTGTAGATATGCGTCCTGAAGATCCAGAGAGGCAAGGAATTCCCCCAGGGACATAGCAGCAATCACCGTCCTTAGGGACTCCTGGTGATAATGAGTCTTGATCACAAAGGCACTGAGATCCTTCAAATCCAAAATGGGACGACAGCCGCCGTCTTTCTTGGAAACCACAAAGAGGTCTGAGTAAAAACTCATACCTCTGTCCTGAAATGGATCAGGTTCCAGAACATCCTTGTCCAGAAGAGCCTGGATAGCACCATCGAACAGACAGCGTTTCTCTACACCCTTGGGCGTATGAGAGGGAAAAAAACGAAAGGGAGGAAGAGAGGCGAAAGGGATCCTGTACCCTTCTGCCACCACCTGCAAAACCCACAGGTCCACCACTGAATCCTCCAGAAGCTGTAGTAGTGACTCAGATGGCTTGGAGGAGACCTTAGGCTTCCATTGTTGTTTGGGCTTGGAGGAGGACCGTGGAGCTGAGAGAACCAACTGGTTCGCCAGACGTGTCTCAGTCTGGAAGGGATGAAAATGCTGATTACTCTTGATAGGCGTCTTCTTCCTGGGGACCATAGGCAGAAGGGTACTCTTGCCCCCTGTGGCCTCACTAATCAGATCCTTAAGATCTGGCCCAAACAAAGAGGTGCCTTAAAAAGGCAATGAGAGCAAAGCTTTATTGGAAGCAGTGTCAGCAGACCAGATCTTGAGCCAAAGAGCTCATCTGGCAACCACAGACATGGTGGAAACCCTTGCCACCAAACTGATGGCATCAAACAAGGCAGCAGAAACATAGTGCTGGGCCTCAGAAATGTTGGCAAGAAGCCGCAACATATCCGAAGTAGGAGCACCCTGATGGACAGCAAGGATGAGCTGTACAGTCCAGACCGCAATGGCTCGGTTCACCCATGCTGCAGCAAGCACTGGACATATGGCAGTACCAGCGGTGGCAAAAATGGACTTGAGGAAGACCTCAAGTTTCTTGTTAGTCCAGTCTTTCAGAGAGGACGCATCAGCAACTGGCAAGGCAGTGGACTTAGATAGCCTGGAGACAGGTGCATCCACCTTAGGGGGATAAATCCACTGAGCAAGCGCCGCCTCAGAGAAGGGGTAAAGCTTGGCAAATTTCTTGGAAACAGAAGGTTTCCTGTCTGGAGACGTCGACTCATCAGATACAGGCCGTTCAAGAGTAGGGTTAGGTGGAAAACAAGTACAGGGCCCCTTAGACTCCTGAAATAAATCAGAGGGATCCGAAGAAACATCTTGAACTAAGGGAATGTTTAGGGTGGTTAAGACAGCCCTGATCAGGCCCTCAGCCGAGGGATCAGGATCAGCCTCAAAGGGGTCCCCAAAAAACGGATAATAGAGCAAGGGCAGACAAACAAATTGAGCAATCTCTGAAGTCGCTACGATGAGCGGTTGCAGAGATATTTCCCAAACTGTACAGTCCCACAGAAGTGAATGGAGCAATGGCATCTATGTGGTAAAAGAATGCACGGAACACAAATTTTGAAAAGTTGTAACTGAAAAGTAAACGTGCACTAGACATCACTAAAACATGTCACTAGACCCAACAAACACTGAACCCAGTAGGGAGTGTGCAATAGGAACTCCAAAGGAAAAACCCCTGTGCGGAGGGGCACTGTGGGACATGTGGACCTGCAGCACTCAAAGGGTTTCCTCACCTTTTCATCCAAGGAACAAATCTTACTGGAGCTGATTGGCTAGCTGCAGCCAAGGAGGCAAGGTAGGCTCCACCCCCTGCATTCACTTCTAGAATTGTTCCTGCCTACTTAAAGGGATGGATCGCCTACCCCAAAGTTACCAGTAACCTGTATTGGACGACAGAGAAACAGATATTACACCAATATATGAAATGGAATATAAAACCATCATTGTAAGCCAACAGGATTGCCAGCTGCAGGGTCATTAGGATTGAAACAATCAGATCCACAGCAGTGTTACATCAGTAAAAGGGACGGGAAGGGGATACTTTATCATTCAATTACTCCTGAACTACAACTCTGACAGTATTGCAATAACACTCTCCATGGCCCAAATACTATGAAGATTAATTGGAGCTGCTTTTTTTGTGAAACATTAATGTCCCTTTAAAACTGGCTTTTAACCCCTTGATTGATAGCGGACTCCAATGCATCGAGAAGCAATGCTTTGGAAACCTCGCAAGCATTCAATAAGTTTAACCCTTTGAGTGCCAGAGAGGTATCCAACGCATTGTAGCGCTATGCGTTGGATACCTCTTTGGTACTCAAAGGGTTAAAGTGCCATTTAATACAATGGAGATTTAGAGAATTTTTATTTGTCCCCTAAGGTACAGTTCACTTGTCCAGCATTGCTTTCTGCTTTCGTCACCCACAAACAGCAGCTGGATGGTTGGGGATGATGGGACTTGTAGTCCTCAGCAGCAGCTGGAGGTCCAGCTATTGATTATACTCAGCTTAGTACATGGGCCTTAGTGTTGCATAAGAAAATTCCGATAATACGCTCACTGAAATCTCATTACCGCTCATGAGAAAAGCGAAGCTACATTTTACACCCAGTTAGTCACAATCTGGCATATAAACCTGCAATGACTCACTAGCAATCTTTTACAATGCAGTCACCTCCAGAGTAGAATATTAGGTAATGATACTTTCATGTGGTTAACACTACAAAGGGGAAAAAAGAGACTTCGTACAAAAGGCTACCTCTTTGAATTTAATTTTCCATGGAAAAACCTGCAGTGTATCAATCAGTAACACTACAGTCCCGAGGTAAAGGGTCTAGTAAGTTCTTTGGAGACAGTGATTTCAATGGAGTATTTATAGTTTGTGGCAAAATCGTATGGTTCACAAAGATAATATTTCAGTGTACACTTTAACATGATGCATATAACACATGCTTAAAGGGGATCGCTTTCATTTTTTTCCTGTGTGATCAGTAAGAATAATATGCATCTTCCTTGGAATTACTAACTAAAACGTAAAATAATGACTTACAATTTATAAGTTACTGGTCAGCAGTTTGTAATGTCTTAGCAAGAATGAAGGTAATTTCCTGGCAGTATCCATCGATTCTGCTTTGCTCCACTGATGACATAAGCATTATATTACTCAGACTGTTCCTTGGAGTTCACTCCAATCATCTTGGATAAGGTATTTATCAGCTATGTGCTGCATCTTTATAGCTTTATTAGCAATGTTGTTCCATTTGGAAAATGACTACTGCAAATCATGAGGGAATTTCATAACCTGAGACCTGTATTTAGAATTAGTGAGGAAGTATTTCTACTCATCCAGGTTTGCAGAAGACCTCTTTAAAAGGAATTCTGACTCAATCGATGACTCTGCCCAAGCAGGGATCGTCTTCAAAATGTGGGCTACTAGTATCCAAGGAGGACTGGAGATGAAAACAGCTTCTGTATGATCTACAACATACTCATTAAAATGACAAGAGGGACTAGTTTCTCAATATTGAGCAAATGCCTGAAAAGAACATAAGATTTCCACATCAGTCCTAATAGAAGAAAACACATAACATTTCCTACATTTTCTTGCCTAAAAAAATAAAATAAAACAAAACCAAACAAAACCAAAAAATTACTTCTCTCCCTCCTGTTGGAGAAACTGTGGCTCCTAAGGTTCCTTCAAACACATTTGGTGGTCCTGCCCTCTTTTCCCACTCTGATCCCCTCAAAAAAAGTATCCTTCCTTGAAATCCCTTGGTGGTGGCCTTCTATCACCCAGAAAAGGCAGTTAAGAGGCGAGTACAACATCTTATGGCAACACACATTGTAAGACCCCCTGCTGTGAAACAATTTATTACGTAAGTGTGGCATAGTTATTAAATAGAAACTGAATTAGTCTTCTGGAAGGTTAATACTATCAAATCATTGATACCTAGCACTCCTGGGTATATTTTTTATGTAGTATCAATGCCTGTCAGTCACTCTGGCTCCCAATCAGATTAAAGAAGAACATTCAAGTAGCTTGTCCTCCCCCCAGGCCCCTCCCCCTATGTGCCCACTATCCAATCCTTCTTCACTATCACAGTTATTTAAAGGGGATCTATCATCCCTTTGTGTAAATAGTTTTCTTATATAGCAAATATGCTTTAAAACTTATTTATTTTTTTCTTTAAACCGCTTGTTTGCAGAAATTAGAAGAATAAATACAGGTCCGCACCTACATCCGCATAGACTGCTCTTGCCGACGTTTGCCGCATTGCCTCTGCTTCCTTCCTACTACCCAGCCTCCTCTGATGATGGAGGCTGTCTGTAAGCTGGAGCGCTTTGATTAGCAGAGATCGATTTCTAGCCAATTAAGAGCGCTCCAGCTTACCGGCAGACAGCCGCCGTCATTGGAGGAAGCTAGATAGAGAGAGGCAGAGCAGCAGGAATCAGGTAACCACAGCCTGCCTGCAAGTAGGCGCGGGGCTGTATTTATTCTTCTAATTTCTGCAAACAAGCGGTTTTAAAAAAACTGAATAAACTTTAAAGGGATAGTAATACTTAAAATGTAAAAAAAATATGTTGTAGGGTTTATCCCCCTGAGTAAAACAAGAGTACTCCCACTGCTGAAAGGTGTTTCATTCAAAAGTTATTAATTTTCAAAGTTGAATTTTTTAGGTGCACTATCACAGTGGCCTGAAATTGTACAGTGGCGCTGTTGCTACACCATCCTATGGAGATTTATGGTCAATTGACCAGAGCTGTCCATAGGATTGTGTAGCAACAGCGCCACTGTACAGTTTCAGGCCACTGTGATATTGCACCTAAAAAATTCAACTTTGAAAATTAATAACTTTTGAATGAAACACCTTTCAGCAGTGGGAGTACTCTTGTTTTACTCAGGGGGATAAACCCTACAACATATTTTTTTTTACATTTTAAGTATTACTATCCCTTTAAAGTATATTCGCTATATAAGAAAACTATTTACAAAAAGTTGCAAAGGGGTCATAGATCCCCTTTAATGTTAGTATTTCCTTATTCTACTGATAGTTTAAATATCTAATATATATACACAGAAACAGACTAATTGTTTCTCTTATGTTTACTAAGGACACCAGAAAATGTCCTCCCAAAAGAGACATGATCTTAATTGGTTTGGAATGAGTTCAGTTGAGTGATGGCAGCTGCCCGTTAGGAATTACTTTTCCAGTTCTACTGCACAATGTATTTTGGGCTGTAAGACGCACTGTGGCACATAAGGTGCACTAAGGTTTGAACAACAAATACACTTACCTACAAGTATTCTGTTCTTTTGGATGCCTGCTTTAACCTCTTCATTAATCAAATTTGTTAAGGTCTGACACATTGAGTCCACCGAATCAAGATGTTCAGGGCTATCTGCTGAAATTTTATACCTGTCAAACCAAACGGTGGACATGGCTCCCCTCATCGGTGTGTATGGCCTAGAAGAAGAGAGTTGTACAAGACCATATAAATATAGATATGTGGTAAAATATAGGTGATGAAGCAGACAATACCTTACGAGACAGTTTCAACTAACATAAGAATAGGCTGTAGTCAAGTTTTTTGCACCCCAACTGTATGATTCCTACCATCCTCAGGAAATCCCAGCACAGTTACAGTGAGGGGGAAAAATTATTTGATCCCCTGCTGATTTTGTACGTTTGCCCACTGACAAAGAAATGATCCCTCTATAATTTTAATGGTAGGTTTATTTGAACAGTGAGAGACAGAATAACAACAAAAAAATCCAAAAAAACATTTCAAAAAAGTTATGAATTGATTTGCATTTTACTGAGTGAATAAGTATATGACCCCCTATCAATCAGCAAGATTTCTGGCTCCCAGGTGTCTTTTATACAGGTAACAAGCTGAGATTAGGAGCACTCCCTTAAAGCGAATGCTTCTAATCTCAGCTTGATACCTGTATAAAAGACACCTGTCCACGGAAGTAATCAATCAGATTCCAAACTCTCCACCATGGCCAAGACCAAAGACCAAAACCAAATGTCCAAGGATGTCAGGGACAAGATTGTAGACCTACACAAGGCTGGAATGGGCTACAAGACCATCGCCAAAAAAAATATGTTGTAGGGTTTATCCCCCTGAGTAAAACAAGAGTACTCCCACTGCTGACAGATGTTTCATTCAAAAGTTATTAATTTTCAAAGTTGCATTTTTTAGGTGCAATATCACAGTGGCCTGAAATTGTACAGTGGCGCTGTTGCTACATGATCCTATGGACAGCTCTGGTCCCGGGACAATAAATCTCCATAGGATGGTGTAGCAACAGCGCCACTGTACAATTTCAGGCAACTGTGATATTGCACCTAAAAAATTCAACTTTGAAAATTAATAACTTTTGAATGAAACATCTTTCAGCAGTGGGAGTAGTCTTGTTTTACTCAGGGGGATAAACCCTACAACATATTTTTTTTTTACATTTTAAGTATTACTATCCCTTTAAGGACCACAGGTCTACAACACATTGCTTTGCAATATACTGCACACCTCTATGGTCATTAACCTTCTCAATGCCAGAGAGTTAGGCAATTCATTGCAAAGCAAAGAGCTGCACACCACACATTAACCCTTTGAGTGCCAGAGGTGTACGCAACGCATTGCTTTGAAATGCGTTGCAACGTACCCTTCTGGCACTCAAAGGGTTAAACCTTTGACATATTTCAAAATGCTTTTCCGAGGAATGAGGGAATAATAATAATTTTCTTTTCGGACTCCAAAATGGCTGCCAGACCTCAACCGGGTGCCATGGCACTTTCATGTGCCACTGATATCCACTTAAAGTGCCCCATGAATTCTATAAAAACTTTGACAAAATGTGAATACAGAGTTTCAAAATGTATATTTCTGGAAATGTTTCTGCACAATATGTTTGTTTTTGGAATTCAGATTTTGAGACCTAAATTTAACTATATATGTATGCCTTTGTATTCTCCATTACGTGCTTGATAAATGACCTATAAAATGTTAGGTGTGCCTCAAAATTTCCAGACTGCATGTTAGGTGGTGCCTTCAACAAACAAAGGTTAAGAACCACTGGCCTAGATTAACATTCAAGGATTTGAAACAAATGATCATAATTATCTTTTTTGGCTCTTCCTTCTAGCAGCTGATTGACAATGCAAATTGTTGCAAAGCTTATTATCTACAAGTACCCCCAAATCCTCCTCTAGCAACGACTCCTTAAATATTGCCCCATTTAGTGAATATGCAGCATGCTTGTTTCAGCCACCCAGATACATAATCTAACCTCTTCCATTTATCTGCCCATTCTCTCAATGTATCTAAATCTTTCGATAGTTAAAGTACATCCATCTTTCTATATGTTAACCTACATAGGGGTAGATAAAACCAGTAGTTATCACTTGCAGTGGCATCCAACCCATAGTTTTTGGTGATTAGCAAAGATTGAGACAACTTCCGAACCTCACTTCAAGGTCTTTAAAAAAGCACTGGGCCCAGGACAAACCGAGGCACTCAACTTGCATTTTAGTATTTATTTAACCAGTTTTCTATCCAAGCACATGTATCGTCTCCTCAGCCAAGCACTTTTATTATAGGATGTCACCTCTTGTAATGCACAGTATTAAAGGAAAAATCCAAGTATACTTAATCCACAGTAATACAGTTATACCCTTATCTAAATTACTACTTACCCAATCGTAAATTGCAAATAAATGCATTTGACATGCTCTATCGTTCATAAAACCACATTGACTCTTACTAATAATGCTGTTCAACACATTATCCTCAATACTATCCCTTGATTTCTGAATAATATATGTTCCTAATCACTCTGCAATGCATTAAACACGCTCATTTGGCAGTCAAATTTCCTTATCATTCCGCAATGCATTAAACACACTCATTTGGCAGCCAAATGGTTAAAGCATGCTTAAAAAATTATATCCCTTAGTTGCGTTGCATGTCTTCCAATCAATTTCTAGGCAGTTAAAGGGATAGTAATACATCAAAATAAATGGAGGTTTGATTAATTTGCATAGTTTTTAGTCCATGTAGAACTGTATATATCAATACTAGCCAATTTGTAGTATCCCCCTCCCACTCCTTTTACCCATTTTGAGCTACCTCCCCTCATATGTGGAATACAGTCCTGGGACCGGACAGCTTGCAGTGGGGGACAATCTTCATGCAGTAAGTATAAGGTAAACCTTGCCCCCATTGACACAGGAGGGCAGGATTTTCCTTATGCTTAGTGATGATTGTCCCTCACTGAGCTCCATCTGGACTGGCTTAGAAAGGAAGCATTATGTAAGTAAAAGGGGAGGGAGGGGGATACTTTATAATTAAATTACTCATGAAGTACAAATCGGATTGTATTGATACACTGCTCTACATGGACTAAAACTATGCGAATTAATTGGAGCTCTGTATATTTGTATGTATTACTATTAGTTCCTCTTATTATTACCTTTTCTAACAGAGTGGTAGGTTCCCAAAATCAACCTATTTTAAAATGTTTGCTTCCAATATGTATTTCAACCCACAAGGCCTGAACTATTGTCCGTACGTTCAAAAGAATAGTGGGAGAGTTCTGGCACAAACCATTTCTACTATAGGGAAGAACTAGAATTTCCAAAAATTCACATTGATTTGAACCCCTTAAAGGCTAGGGAGGTCTCAAACACATGCAAGGGGTTTAAATCCCCATTTAAATCAATGGGAATTTTTAGTTCTCCCCTATAATGCAAACATGGTTTGCCCCAGAACTCTTCCACTTTTCCTCTGAAAATACAGCCTTGTGTGTTCAGCCTCGATTTATAAAACTCATACCCCTTGTCTCCTGTTTACCATAACCCTCATAAAAGGTACCTATCCCTTTAGAGTGAATGAACAACTGTGTCTAAAGGTTAGAGCCATGCCTATATACATATACTGCTCATTTGCTGCAATCATTTGCACCTATTTTACTAGCCAGGCTTTGTAAGCATACAGATGTGTATGTGTGAAGACGTGTATTCTGGGAAATATACCACTAATTAGGCCCTTCCCTATTAGCTGAGCCAGTCTTTCCTGCCATTACATGCCCATAACCCTTCTCTAATTTCAGTTCCTTTTCCAAAGTCTATCCTGTGGACATGAGTGAAATGCACAATAATATAAAGACTACAAGTATACAATAAATAAACAATCAGATGAACAGATACTCTGCTCTTTCAGGCTCTGATTCAGTCACTGAAAAAAAAATTTTTGGGTTTTTATCAACAAATACGTTTCTTTCCTGTCATGGCACATACAACAGAAGAAAGTAAAAATGGTAATAAGTATGACTCTCAGCACTGAAGGTCCTATTAACTTAATTTAGAGAAAACGTAAGCCTACACAGTTTGAACACTTGTGTGTTTTCTCCATAAGCTATCATTGCCTTCTGCTTCTTAGGGTCATATGTTCAAAGGAGTAGCGAAATAACTTTTGTCGTTTGTGACAACTTTTCAAAGTACAGTGTCGTTGGGATCATTAATATTTTCAGAGACTGTCGGTTGTGACTGGAAATATGTCATTTGTCCTGACTGAAATTGTCGTATGTAACAACAAAAACAATGTCTTAACTAAAGACAAAAATGTCTTAACTAATGACAAAAATGTCTTAACTAAAGTCAAAAATTCTCACATTCAGAACACATTCCCTCCACTTTTTTCTTAACGTGCAAATTTTGTCTTTTGAAAGACATTTTTTTGTCGTTAGTTATGACAAATGTTCTTTTCCTCTATACGACACTGGAGAATAGTTTAGCCACGCCCCTTTGTCCGTCAATTCTGAAGTTGTATCGTAAACAACGGACATTACAATTTTTTTGTCGTATACTCTATAGAAAATATGTCGTTCATGCATTCAAGGACTTATTTTTGTCTTTCATACAACAATTTTATGTCGTTATCCCTTTGAACATACGGCCCTTAGAGAGGAGGATTTCTGCTGTATTTGAAAACACCAATATTTTCTGGCATGTTTTCAATGTGCCCTTTCATAAATTAACCACATGATGCATTTTAAAGAACAATTGTTTACTTTAATCTATTTAATTTTCTAATCTATTAATGAGGTTACCTATTTTTCCACTTCCAATATCAAATATAAACTATACACAATTAAAATGTTAATACGTATTGACACCAAAGATGTATGTTTGTATGTATCTATCGTTCAGGTGTTTAAAAAAAAAAAAAAAAAAATATTGGAAATTTAGGAACAAAATCATTGGCAAAACTCAGATTCTTAGTTCTTCATTGAACAAATATTTTGTATTGTCCATACATGATGTGGAAGGCTTTGTAATTTCTATACACAAAATTAAGGTTAACTTGAAATAAGTCTTGGAAAATTATGTTCTTGTTGATAGGGATTAAATCTCCAGGTCTTCTTAATGAAGTAACTGCTGCTACAATTCGTAGAGAAAATATTTTTGGAAGATCTGTTTAAAGAGGTTCAAAGAAGTCTGGAAGTCCCCATTGGGGACAACATCATGAATCATAGTTTTCACTCTGGATAAAGTTCTAACAGATCTCATCGACCTTTCATCAGATTCTGGTTAGAGTTGAAACAGAGCAGAGTGCGCATAGATTTGCACCTTTATAAAGGAAGGCTTCAGGCCTTTGTCAAATTGACTTTGGATATAAGCCAGCTAAAAGGTTTATTCATCAGGTTTTCAACAGTCAAACGAAAACAGCTTCATTCAGCAACAAAAAAGTACAAACAGGAATGGCATCAGTCCATATATAAATATATAGTCTCATGGTTAAATTCCAGATTTCTTCCAGTAGTGCAGAGGCTAAACAGTAACACAGACCATTGTAGAAGCAGCCATAAAGGACACAACCCTTGGGTCATTAAGGAATATTTTAGATCTGCAGTTCACAAATGACTAAATTCTATTGGTTTCCTGCTACAGAATTACAAACTTATTTCTGAGCACCCGAGATGGGTCACCATGAAAATCTTGCCCTTAAACATATCAGTTAATTCACTTCTGGATTTAATACAGCTTTAACGAAAGTATAATTTAGTGAAAAATCTTGTTGATGGATAAGAGATGTATGAAAGTTGCTTGTCTCTCTTCTCAGGATAAATAATGCTGTATGCGTGTATTGCTGTCGTCAAACTTATTATTTTCCTCTGATTGATATCTGTCTAACACCCTTTGCCTAATCATGGCTTCTGGCTCTTGCTAAGATAACCACTTTTTGGTAGAAAAGCAATATATTGTTACGAGTATGCATTTATATGATAACAACACATAGCTGTCTAGTATATAAATGAGTTGGAAGAATCAGTTTAACTTTGACGTATGCATGAAAATAATATCATCATCACTAACAATAAAAGGCCAGATGTACGTTTGTCTGATGCAGTCATGCCCAGTAGAGACTGCCCGAACGCACAGGATGCTGGGAGGTGTAGTTCTGCATGATGCACTTTGGCCCTTCTCATAAAATTACCTTGGCTATGTTCCTTCTCATAAAATTACCTTGGCTATGTTAAGAAATTATGCATATTTTCTTACTTAGAATTTTCTATTCAAGTAGAAAGCAATACCTTCTTAAGAGCTATTGGAACTTGTGCACATCCTGGTACTCAAGCAGATGACTTCCAAATTAAAAAAAACAAAAACAAAAAAACAAAACACCAAATGCCTCTGTTATGCTGCGTTCAGACAGTGTCTAAAGCGCATGACTGCAACCTGCGTTCGGGCAGTCTCTACTGCGCATGACTGCATCGAACAAACATACATCTGGCCTTTTATTATTAGTGATGATTATGATATTCTTTTCATGCATGCCTCAAAGTTAAACTGATTCTTCCAACTGACTTGTATACTAGACAGCTATGTGTTATTATCATATAAATGCATACTTGTAACATTATATTGCTTTTCTACCAAAAAGTGGTTATCTTAGCAACAGCCAGAAGCCAAGATTAGGCAAAGTTGTGAGATGCTCCTTGGCTTTGTTGGTCACAACTAGATTGCCACGTTTTAGTCATAGCCAATAGAATGTAAGTTTTCCTACACCAGATACTCTTTATGGTGGTTGTGTAATGTGCAGTGTATATACTCTTCTACTGGACAGATAATGTGGGAGCTTTTTTTTAGGAATACTGAATGTTATAGTTAAATAACATTTTTTTTTTTACATTCATCAATGGATGGGCTAGGGCTGGTGTATATTGAGGAGTGAGTGTGACCATGGCTGGGGCTAGGGGAGCCTATGGTTCTGTACTTAGGGATACCAGAGATGTAATTCAGCCCTGCTGTCTCTCTACCCTTTCTCCACAACCCCAGTTAGTTAAGAGTGAACCCCACTACACTTTTTCAGTAAACCCACTGAACCCCGTGTAGATGCACTGACATAACTACAGTATTTGATGAGACACAAGTCAGAATGCAAAGCCAATCAATGCATATTGTCACAATAAATGATTAAGTTTATGTAAACTGTTATTTGTATGTATGTATGTATGTATATTTATACAGCGCTATACATTTACATAGTGCTTTACAGCAATTGTAACAGTACAACCCAAAAATACAGGACAGGGTTAAAGGGATAGAAATACTTAAAATGTAAAAAAAAATATGTTGTAGGGTTTATCCCCCTGAGTAAAACAAGAGAACTCCCACTGCTGAAAGGTGTTTCATTCAAAAGTTATTCATTTTCAGAGTTGAATTTTTTAGGTGCAATATCACAGTGGCCTGAAATTGTACAGTGGCGCTGCTGCTACACCATCCTATGGACAGCTCTGGTCTGTAGACCATAAATCTCCATAGAATGGTGTAGCAACAGCGCCAATGTACAATTTCAGGCCACTGTGATATTGCACCTAAAAAAATTCAACTTTGAAAAGTAATAACTTTTGGATGAAACACGTTTCAGCAGTGGGAGTACCCTTGTTTTACTCAGTGGGGTAAACCCTACAACATATTTTTTTTTACATTTTAAGTATTACTATCCCTTTAAGAGCATTAGGCTAATATGCAATAACTGTTATTAGCAAGGAAAAAATTACATCAAATGGAATCATACATTGGGGAAGGGGATCTGCCCCAAAGAGCTTACAATCTAATTAGTAATCCTGACAACATACAGAGATAATAGGAGGAGGATCATAAGTGCAAGTACACGTGCAGAATAATTCTGATGTGACTGTTGGTACTGCCAAGCAGAATACTGTTTCTGAGATGACCCCTTCAGCAGGTGTGTTTTTAGGAGATGCTTGAAAGTGATGTGTGGATGATTGGTGAATGGTGACAGGGAGGGCATTTCAAAGTCGAGGGGCAGCCAGTGAAAATGAACTTAAATAATACATTGACAAAAACCACTGTACAAAATGAATAGGAAATTAGTTGGACAGTGCAAACCTCCCAACATTTCAGATGGCCAAAGAGGGACACTTGTGTTCTAGGTGGTGTTGCTGGGGGAGTGGCTGGTGGGTGGGGCATTACTGAGAATGTTTAGGTTATTTCATAAGCTACTGACACCTCTTTGTGCAATTGAATAAATGATTTAGAGCAAGATCAAAGTATTTTATTTACACAGACTTATAAACACATATACTGACGTTTACACAGACATTAACCCCTTAACGACTGGCCGATCAGCGCAGCACGGTCAGTTAAGGACCACAAAGCATTTTTTTTTTTTTTTCTGCTTCCGGACACCCCAAATGGCGTGCAGCCGCGGGGGGAGCCCGGAATTCCATGACGGTCATAGTACGTCATGGGTCGTTAAGTCAGATCGACCCATGACATACTATGAACGGCAAGGGTCCTTAAGGGGTTAATGTGAGTTTTATTACTGTGGAGCAATGTGATATACTTAAATGCACAACACACAGTCTGATCTCCTAAAAAGGAGGACACTAGGGTGTCCCAGAGAGATGTGTCCGTCCTGAAGAGGGAGGTATGCAGTGGCATAGGAAAAGCATGCTTATTTTGCTATCAAACTAAACCAGGCGATTTATTTTTCAAAAATCTTTAACACTGAAACCACAGTTGTTAAATCTTATAATTACAATAACACTAAATATTACTTGCTCTATATTTCACAAAACAAGAAAAAGAAAAAAAGATAAGATCCAAACAGAGGCACTCACACCTTTTTAATTTTACTATAAAAAATATACAAAATTACAAAAATATACCACAGGCAATGGACTACACGAACGCATGCGCTCAGACCCCTCCCTTAAGACACAAATTCCCACACCTATAATATACTAAGTAATCACAAACATAAAATACCCCAAACCTACAAATCCCTAAAAGGATTGATATAGCAAAATCCAATGCTAATAATACACAATGTATATGTAGATATGTTACAAACACATAGTAACAATTCAATATCATATAAATATATTGTAACAAATACAGGATCCGTAGGTTATAACTTGCTGTGGTGAAACAGTATCAATATATGCAGAAACATAGGTAGCTAATAATGGTGACACTGTAAACAGTTCCGTTAGATGCCACATAAATCGAAACAGTTAGTAATAGCCAAGCCAGTATGTTAATGCTGTTAGTCGATATAATAAACCAGCCGTTAAAAGGAAATGTTAGTGTAAGTTGAGAGCTCTTATCCAAGCCAATGACAGCCTTATAGTTAATGCCTTTGAAGAACCGTGCATGAGATAAATCTCGGTAGAGTACCGGGAACACAGCAACGATCTCACCGTTCTGCTGCCGTTCTCCGCTCACCACTCCACCTTCCACATTGAAGATCACACTCCTCAATCGCACCGGTTTTGATGTGTTCAATAAATAGGCAAATGGCTAATTTGCGGCGTATTCTCCCAAGCAATGCACTAATGAATGCCGAAAATATCCTTATGACAATCAACTGTCCACCACAGCTTGTATCCAGGGTACAGTCCAAGGCAACTCTCCTTGCCCGATAGTATAGGGCTTTCTCAAGGTTATGCAAAAAATTTTGCATAACCTTGAGAAAGCCCTATACTATACTAAATAGCCATTTGCCTATTTATTGAACACATCAAAACCGGTGCGATTGAGGAGTGTGATCTTCAATGTGGAAGGTGGAGTGGTGAGCGGAGAACGGCAGCAGAACGGTGAGATCGTTGCTGTGTTCCCGGTACTCTACCGAGATTTATCTCATGCACGGTTCTTCAAAGGCATTAACTATAAGGCTGTCATTGGCTTGGATAAGAGCTCTCAACTTACACTAACATTTCCTTTTAACGGCTGGTTTATTATATCGACTAACAGCATTAACATATTGGCTTGGCTATTACTAACTGTTTCGATTTATGTGGCATCTAACGGAACTGTTTACAGTGTCACCATTATTAGCTACCTATGTTTCTGCATATATTGATACTGTTTCACCGCAGCAAGTTATAACCAACGGATCCTGTATTTGTTACAATATATTTATATGATATTGAATTGTTACTATGTGTTTGTAACATATCTACATATACATTGTGTATTATTAGCATTGGATTTTGCTATATCAATCCTTTTAGGGATTTGTAGGTTTGGGGTATTTTATGTTTGTGATTATTTAGTATATTATAGGTGTGGGAATTTGTGTCTTAAGGGAGGGGTCTGAGCGCATGCGTTCGTGTAGTCCATTGCCTGTGGTATATTTTTGTAATTTTGTATATTTTTTATAGTAAAATTAAAAAGGTGTGAGTGCCTCTGTTTGGATCTTATCTTTTTCTTGTTTTGTGGTATTTCTATATTTATAAGATCCATGTGCACCCCATACATGTTTGTGTATGGTTCACTTTTTAGGATTATTATTTAATTGAGTGCTCATCAAGTATTTATAATTTCAATTGCTCTATATTTCCTATTGGCCCACTTCTTTCAACATCCTTAACACTTTGAGTGCCATAGAAATATGCAATGAATTGCTAAGCAAGGTGCTGTGTACCTGTCTGGCACTAGGGTTGCCACCCAGCCGGTATTTTACCGGCAGGCCGGTAAAAAATTGGCTTCTGTCCAATGTTAAGTCTATGGAGAGAATGCCATGGCCGGTATTTTTTTAAAGAAAAGGTGGCAACCCTATCTGGCACTCAAAGGGTTAATAATTTCTTCTTGTTCTAAGATGCTCCCTAAGCCTGACAGGGGTCTTACATAGGTGGTCTTCCTATTGTATACAATGATTATTGATTTCCATTACAAACTTTTTTATCTGTGTTCAGGGCCCTGGGTTAATTTTAAAACAATATATCTCATTATGTATTTTTAACTGCTAAAAATCAAATTATTTGCTAGTAACTATAACGGAAAGAAAGAAGGAATACGTTTTTTTTACAAGGACAACACACTTTCTTACTATTTACATTTCAACTTATAAAAGTAAGCATATCTTTACAAACTGTATTTGTTTGTGCACTGGTACCATACTGTGTCAAGCACTGCTTGAGAACATCTGCTTTATATCATTGTTGAAGGTCAGGGCAGCTATCAGCCAATGGGGCTCACAGTTCAATCTTCCATATGCAATGTTCCCTCAACAGTTTAGAGAGAACTGGTAATGCCTCAAAATACATTCAACATGATCCAGTAAAAAGCTACTCATCGTACAAGTAATGTCACAAACACATTGATTACTGCCACAATTAGTGAACAGAATCAAAAAATAAACTTTGCCTATGAACATGGGGTGGCGAAACAGCAGCATCTGTTAAACTAAAACATCTGAGCTTGACCACCCCTTATTAACATTATAAGTCTCAGAAGAAAAAAGAAAGGTAGGACTCTTTCTGATAAATTTAAAGGTACAAACGCACACCTATATATTATATACATGTTATTGGAGCAGAAAACTTTATTGAAAATTAGATTTTCATTCTTTGCAGCTCAAGCTTTTTTTTTATTTAAACCATTAGCGACAGCACCAACTGATGTACAAAGAACACATTTTTTTATGATGAACTCAACAGGGGAGATTGAGTCAGGACAGAATATTGCAACTTAATCAAAAAACAAAACAAAAAACAAACAAACAAAACAATTGAGTTCTAATAACTTTTGAACAAAATGTATTTTCTCTCATAAAAACATTTACTTTTCCTTCATGTGGGAACTAGACCTATAACAAAACTGGCTCTTAATTTGTTTAATATGAGGAGTCCAAAGTAGGAGCCCATTTTATATATTTAGATTTTTTTTCCATTGTATTTGTACATTGCAATGTTTTGGATATGGCTCTGGCACTCAAAGGGTAAAGGAAAGAGCTCTAGCCTTCTCAAATATCAGCCATTTGTGAGGAAGAATTAACCCTTTGAGTGCCAGACGGATACGGAACAAATTGCAAAGCAATGCGTTCCGTACCCCTCTGGCACTCAGAGGGTTAATAGTCTGAGACTTTGATTCAACCAAGGCCTCTAAAGCAGTGGTAGGGTAATATTGGCTAAAGGCCCATTAGCAAAAAGTGCTTGCGGAGCAATTCAATTGCCCTACCAGCTGAAACCACAATGGACGTTAGGCCACAGAAAAGGATTTGTGGCCAAATGTCCGTTTTGCGTGTTAAGTTCCTGAAATGGCGCTAAATAGGGTAAATAGGAACATCAAAGGAAAAAGCTAACGATCGGTACCTGATACACTGTCAATCGCCGACTGTTAGTTCAAGCACAGAGTCACCCTCACAAACACTAACCCTAAACTACCACTTACAATAAAGTGCAATAATATAATACTAACCCTAACGCTAGCTTAATACTCAGACTGTGTAACATCGCTCATACACTGTCCGTCTTATCCTTCAATTGTCTGGGTTCTTTTCTCTGTAATCTCCTGTTATTTTTTTTTTTCATATTTCCTGTAAAATAAAATAGAACGTCAATGCAAGTAATGAAAAAAATCCTATATAATAATTTGCTAAAACGTGTGTAACGACGCAGTCTTGCGTAGTAGAGACTGCCAGTGATAAGGAGCGGCGCGGGCAGTCTCTACTGAGCATGACTGCACTGCAACCGGCTGGCACTGTATCAGCCGTGGTGTGGGCAGTCTCTACTGTGCATGACTGCACCACGACCTGGTGGCAGTGGCACTGTGACCCGTGTAACGGGCTCTTCAACTAGTATATATATATTCCCCTAAGATATGCCTAAGTTAACCCTTTGAGTGCCAAAGGGGTACCCCTACGGCACTGTTAGGGCTAAATGCATTCAGGCATATCTGTTCAAAGTATATGCTGCCATTGCGGTTAAAATAAAAATAAGCCATGTCGCTATTTTTAACCCTTTAAGTGCCAGTGGGGTATGCAATACCCCTCTGGCACTCAAAGGGTTAACGAATTTAAAGGGCTCCACAGGGTTAAAGATATTCCTGCTGGTGGCAGCATGGATAGTGCCACAGACCCCCCCCATGCTGAAACCTGGCAGAAGCTGATTGGGTGGGAGGTACGTAAGCCAGTCTATTTTCATAATTCCATCATTCTGTCTCTGGCAACGGCCCAGAAGGTATGAGGGGGGTGTCTGTGGCATTATCCATTCCTGATGCCACCTGCAGAGAAGGAAATATCTTTAACCCTTTGCAGCCCTTTAAACGCTTTAAAAACAACATGATATTTTTGTTGTAAGTGGAATGGCAGCATATACTTTGAACGGATATGCCTGAATGCTTTTAACCCTTAGAGTGCCGGGGGGTTACCCCTACGTCACTCAAAGGCATAACGGGGGATTCTTTTTTTTTGTTACATTACTTGCATTGAAGTTTTATTGTATTTTACAGGAAAGATGAGAAAAAAGACAAAGAAGGTTAGACAAAAGAAAATTACAGAGGACAGAAGGAGGAAGATAGAAGAAAATGCTTGAAAAAATACCATCAGTTGTTTTTTTTTTGTCATTGAACACAGCTCAATTGAGGCCTGAGTGAGATAACCAACAAAGAAAAGCTCCAACAACGTAAACATATTGCTTAAACATTTATAGATAGTGATAAAGTCTACAACACAATTTTACTGCAAAAAGTCTTCAGTTAAGCACTAGAGGGGTGTGTAATGCATTACTTCACAAATCGTTGTGCACCACTCTGGTTCTCAAGGGGACAAACATATTAAAAGCCAAAAATTATGCAGATATACTTGTTCTTTAAAGCGGGGAAGAAGGGAGACAGCCTTCAGGTGATGTTTAAAGGGATAGTAATATTTCAGAATAAAAGAAGCTCCGTATAATCTTCATAATAATTGGGCCATGAAGGGTGTTTCAATACTGTCAGTGTTGTAGTTCAAGAGTAATTGAATGATAAAGTATCCCCCTCCCACCCCTTTTACTGATATAACACTGCTCACCTCAGATGTGGAATCTGGTCTCTTGACCGGACAGGTCACAGCAAGGGACAATCTTCTTACTGTGAGAATAAGGAAAACCCTGCCCCCCTTGAAACGTTTTTCCTTATGCTCACTGAAGATTGTCCCTCTTGTTGCTCTGAGGTGAGAATGTTACATCAGTAAAAGAGGCAGGAGGGGGATACTTTATCATTCAATTACTCTTGAATTACAACTCTGACTACTGAAATAACACTCTCCGTGGCCCAAATACTATGAAGATTAAAGGGGATCTACCACCCCTATACATGTTGCTCTTAATTGCTAGGTTATCTAGCGATTATTAAAAGCATTTTATTATTTTCGTTTTTTTTTTTAACTTTTTAGGAGAAATATGAATAATAAACATTACGCTGACCCCACTTCCAGGCAGACTGCGGGTACGCGCTCTGTGCCACAGTCTATCACTCTGCCTCTGCTCCCCTCCCTCTAACCAGCCTCCTCCGATGATGGAGGCTTTCTGCCTGTAAGCTGGAGCGATCTCATTGGCAGAGATCGATATCTAGCCAATGAGATCGCTACATCTTACAGACTGACAGTCTCCGTCATCGGAGGAGGCTGGGCAGAGGGAGGGGAGCAGAGGCAGAGTGACAGACTGCAATACAGAGCGCGTACCCGCAGTCTGCCCGGAAGTGGGGTCAGGGTAATGTTTATTATTCATATTTCTCCTAAAAAGCTTTTTAAAAAAAGAAACTAATACAATGCTCTTAATAATCACTAGATAACCTAGCGATTAAGAGCAACTTGTACAGGGGTGATAGATCCCCTTTAATTGGAGCCTTTTTATTTTGAAACATTACTATCGGTTTAAGAAAGGTTGTAGTGGCAGCCTTGGATCTTACATTCCAAATGCAAACAGTAAAAATATGCAATTATGCCGGATTTCCTGCTTCATTTTATATGCAACTGTGATGTCACAGAGACCATAGATTCATAATCACAGTGTAGAAGAAGAGAATCATATAGTAGGATTATGTTGGTAGTTTTGTTAAACAAAAAATTACATTTGATATACAGATAGAAAGTATTTTTCCTGGAAATTCACAGAGGGCTCAATTATATTACAGCTACATAGCTTTTATTTTGTGGACTTCACAAGATTCAGGGGAATAGTAGAGTAAAAATGATACCTTTATTGGCTAACTGAGTGGCTTTAGATGCAAACTTTCAAGACATCTAGGTCTCTTCTTCCGCAGTAATAACAATGAAGGCTGAATGCACAACACATGTCCAGTGGGGTCTCCAGTACCCTGGACAGCTACTGTCCGTCTTCTTCTGTCATCATCTATTTTCCCATTTATTCTCTCTCTTCATACTTCTTATCTTTTGCCTTCTAATTTTATTCCTAGTCTCAAAGATGTCACTGAATAGAAGGAAAAAAGTCCAAATTAAATATGCTCCCAAAAATCATGTCACAAAGATATGCTAGCCTTAAACCTTGGTGTGCCGGAAAGGTAAGCAACACATTACAGAGCAATTTGTTACTTACCCCTCTGGCATTCCAAGGGTTAAATGCATGCTGGCATTTCCAGTATGACCAGTATGTTGGCATTCCAAATATAAATATTAAGATTATGCAGGCATTCCATATAGAAACGGTATTGTGGGATTCAATATAGAAAATATATTGTGGCATCCCTAAGGTTAAGTATATGTACCTCTCAGCCAATCAGTTTCTAGTAGGTTTTGTCATTCCACCCCTCTTCCCCTAGAAGCTGATTGGTTGGGAGATGAGTAAGCACGCATCCCCGCGTATTGTCGCATGGGAACCATTTTGAACAGAAATTGGGCATATAAAATCAATCTCTGATCAATTTTTCCACAGAATTGCTCGGGAAATGGCCCAAGAGATAACTTGGGAGGGGAGGAGTTTTACTCTGCATTCCTGCTGCCGCCGGCTACAGCGGTGTATACTTAACCCATGGGATGCCTACATAATCTTAATATCCGGAATGCCAGCATACTATTTATATTTGGAATGCCAGCATACTGTTCATACTTGAAATGCCAGCATGCATTTAACCCTTGGAATGTCAGAGCCTCTGACACTCCAAGGTTGAAGGCCAGCATATCTTTGTGGCATCATTTTTGGGAGCATATTAAATTTAGACTTTTTCTCTTCTTTTGAGTGACATCTTTGAGACTAAGATGATGATTAGAAGACAGAAGATGAAGAGAAAGAAGAAGATGGAATATGATGGAAGGAGACTTACAGTGGATGACAGATAAGTGTTATACAGCTATGGGGTATGGGTGTTAGGATACTGTTAGGGCTAGTATTGTTTCACTTTATTGTTATGGGTAGTATAGGGTTAGTTTTTGGGAAGGTGACTGTATTTTAGTTCATGCTCGGTGCTTGACAGTGTGTCAGGCACTGAGCATTAGCTGTCCTTGCCTGATATTCCCATTTGTCACTATTTAGAATGAGCTTTGGGAACATAAAACACACAACGAATATTTGGACAAAAGTCAGGTTCTTTAGCTCAGCATTCGTTCTGGTTCTGTTGGTCGGGAAATTAAATACCAATGGTGACACAGTGTGTGCATTGGTCGATATCCATTTTTTCCCCTGCCATCAAACAGGGCAATTGAATCGAGCCTTATGAGTGGTACAGAGAAGAAGCAAGGATGAGGCTCGAAGTGACTATGGATTGTCCATTCAGAGTGCTTATATCTGTGATGGATATTAAGGGGAATTACATTAACAGTATAATACAGGTCTCTAGCTACAGGCAGTTCGAAACTTATACAATATGAAAGCTACACAAACAAGAACATCAAGCACATGCCAGATTACTTTATTAATCATTTGAGTGCCAGAGGTGGAAGGTGCAAAGCATGGTTACTGAAAGGACGGAGGCCTTTTCAGAAAATCTTGCGGCAAGGAAGGCCCACTTCAGTAAAACGTGCACTGCCCACCATAATATTGGCCAGAAGAACCAGCAGTTCCTCTCTGGGAACATCCTCACTAATGGCATCTGACAGCTGTTCATCCCAGAGTGCCATGGCTCTAGTGACCAAACCCATAGTGAAAATGGATCGAAGAATGGCCCCAGTAGGCACAAAATTTGCCTTCACTAAGGAGTCTAAGCAGTTATCAGCCTAATCCTTAAGAGCCACTGCTGAAGGCAGAGCAGTATTTTAGCAAGATGAGATACTGTGGGGATTAATGGCAAAAGGAAAGCCCACTGTGATAAAACCTTAGCAGAGAAATAATAGAGGTTGGAAATGCTTTTGCAAATGAAGACCCTCTTATAAAGTGCCATCCACTCTTCCAGAATAACCTAGTCCAGACAGTGATGGGGAGGAAAAATGGGTGACTGCCTTTTGTGCATTTGAAAGATGTCCGATGAGGAAGACCCTGTTTCAGTAGTCTCAGAGTACATGCAGTCTCTATTACAGCTCTAATAAGCTCCTCACCTTAAAGACAAGGGTCCACCTCATAGGCATCCCCAAATAATAGGCAGAAACCCATATGGTGGGAGGGATGAAGAAGCAAAGCACTGAAAGGAGAGGGGAGGTGCAAAAGGGAGGGAGGCAGGTCCGTAAAAGGGAGTGTGGGAGGTGATAATGTTGAGTGAAAGTGGCAAAAGGGAAGGTGGGGGAGAAAATGAAGAGATGAAGGGGAGAAAAGGAGGATGGGAAGAGAATAAGAAGAGGCAAAGTAGTGGGTGAAAGGGGGAAAACAAGAAGGCAGAGTGGTGAGAAGGAGGGTGGGAGGTGGAAACTAGGAGTCTGTACATAGATTTTGACACGAATAGCTAAGGAGACTTAGCCCCCCTGGTCATTCCTACCAAAGTCAATGCTACTCCTGACAAAATCACTGCCACCTGGCAACTATCTGCAGTGATTTTTTTTTTTCCTTTTAAATAACTTTATTGTGGGAATGTTGAAATACAAGTACAAATATTATAAAGAAAATTGTATAACATATCTACACTGCACAAGAAAGAAAGAGACAAAGCAAAAACAGACTTTCTTCAACAATAAAGGGATGTCTTCAATGGCTGTGTATTAAGAAACACTAAGGAATGAACACTCCATAAAGTGTTACCAAAAAGGGGGGGATAAGGAAGGATGGGGGGGGAGGGGACAATGGGAAACACGGGAAGAGATGAAAGGTGCAGAAGCAGCATAGAGACAGAGCTAAAAAAAAAAACAGTGGGGGATAAGACAGAAGGGTGGAGGGGGGAAGGGGACGATGGGAAACCCGGGTTATGAGAGGCTCAGGTTACTGTGGTATAAGGACCATGGACTCCAAGTATCCAAGAACCCCTGCATTAAAGGGATAGTAATACTTAAAATGTAAAAAAAAATATGTTGTTGGGTTTATCCCCCTGAGTAAAACAAGAGTACTCCCACTGCTGAAAGGTGTTTCATTCACAAGTTATTAATTTTCAAAGTTGAATTTTTTAGGTGCAATATCACAGTGGCCTGAAATTGTACAGTGGCGCTGTTGCTACACCATCCTATGGAGATGTATGGTCAACTGACCAGAGCTGTCCATAGGATCATGTAGCAACAGCGCCACTGTACAATTTCAGGCCACTGTGATATTGCACCTAAAAAATTCAACTTTGAAAATTAATAACTTGTGAATGAAACATCTTTCAGCAGTGGGAGTACCCTTGTTTTACTCAGGGGGATAAACCCTACAACATATTTTTTTTACATTTTAAGTATTACTATCCCTTTAAATCCTGTGTAAAGGCTTAAGACGCTGCATCTGATATACTGTAAAACCTGTACTGCCTACTGGTATCTGCAATGATTTTGACAGAAATGTTCAGGGGGATAATTCCTAAAAATCACTGACACCTGGAAACTAGCTGTAGTAATTTTGCCAAGACTGGTCAGGGAGCCTTTGCCCCTAGCCACTCCTGTCATAATTACAGCTCCTGTCTACTGCGGCTGTGGGGTGTGGCTATCAGTGCCCAAGGACCAGTGCTAGTGAACAGGCTAGCCTTTTATATCTTTATATATATATATACATATACATACATATACACACACACATATACCCAACTGCTTTTTAAAGGACACATACTTAGGTGTTTCTGTTATAGAAGTGAAAAGGAGGAGAGAAAAGGAGACAGGGAGGTGAACATCTTGATAACGCAAGGGGGGAATATTACCAGATCATTTCCAACGCAACTCCGTTTGTTCATCACAAGGAACAGTATTGTCGGCTGCTGCTCTTATTGTCCACAAATGTACATTTACATTTATGTTTTTCATGTAAAAGTTTATCTCTCCCACCCCTTTTCCAGTTCTGATGCCATCTCCCCTTAGATCTGAAGTTGGGTCACTTGACAGGACAAATCACAACGAGGGACAATCTTCCCTCAGCCAGTATAAGGAAAAACGTACCCTCCTTGTCGGATCTCAGTGTGAAATGCTGATGTTGGGAAAGGGAC
The DNA here is from genome assembly GCA_037306005.1 of Rhinophrynus dorsalis. Lineage (NCBI taxonomy): Eukaryota > Metazoa > Chordata > Amphibia > Anura > Rhinophrynidae > Rhinophrynus > Rhinophrynus dorsalis. The sequence continues at coordinate 45,430,362 of CM074720.1, forward strand.
GGGACTTCAGCATAAAGTAACATTGTATCTGTACAGTTGTGTACAATAAAAGCATCAGCTGGCAGTACTATTCCCTATGATGAACAAACTGAGCTGCGTTGGAAACGATCTATTACTATTCCTTTAATGACTTTTCTTTTTTACCTTCATCTAGATCCCAAGTGGGGGGGGGGGGAGTGCCTTATATTCGAATATGTTATCATTTGGATAATAACCTATCTGCAGATCAGTTCTGTGGGCGCACAGCATGGGTCTAGGAGATTCTGTAAAGAGAGGCTGAACTGCAAGAGTGAAATCTCACACGTCATCCTCTTCACCTGCTTGAAAGAATGGCACAAAGGGTCTACAGAGGCTGTAGAGTACAGACCATACTTCCACCAAGAGGGTCCATTTTCAGACATAGTGAAATGCTGGTAGGTGAAATTTTGAGGTTGTGCAGTATAGCCCCAGAGTTTTAATAAGTCTTCAATCAGAGTAGCAAACTTAGCAAAACATGATAAATGTCCTTTAAATACATTTTCAAGCATTCACCTTTAATGACCTAAACAAATACAAAAACTTGATGAGCTTGACCTTATCATCAAGAGTGTTCAGTATAGTTACATATGTCTGTGTAGTTAGGAGAGAAGAAAAGGCAATAAATAAACTGAAAAGAAAAAGAAAAATCTGTGTATCAAATCTTGTCCTCTACCAATATATAAACTGTGATTTACTAAAGATAATAAAAAGGGGAGGTTTAGATATATGTAACCAAGCCTCACGTTTTATTCCTTTTAGTAAATCATATGTTATCTATTGGTAAAAGGTCAGGATTTTATGTGCAGACTTTTTTTGATTTATTTTTTGCAGAAAGCAAAACATAAAGAATTCTGCACAGCTGGCTGGTGAGGATAATGGAAGCTGTATTCTAAAACAGCTGGTGGCCTAAAGATTGACTAACACTAAACAATGGAAAGGTGGCACAATTCTAGGGCAAATCACTATAGGGGAAAAAAAAAAAAATTCATGTTACTTTAAAGGGATAGTAATGTTTGCAATAAAGTAGATTGCCGAGTCTTCTTTATTGTAAACTAGTTGAAAAGCCCGTTTACACGGGCCACTGCTGCAGTCATGTGCACTACAGACTGCCCGCTCCACGGCTGATACAGAGAGGGGTGGTCCAATTCAGACCAGAGTCCTCTCTGCGTCCCTTCCTGGGACCAAGTGGTCCCAGGACTGAATTCGGAACACCCGCTCTGTATCAGCCGCGGCGCGGGTAGTCTCTACTACGCATGACTGCAGCGCGCGCAGTTGTCTCTACTGCACATGACGGCTTCTGACAAACGACCTCAGCGAATTATTATATAGGATGTAACACACTGCGCTGTGTTTAGCAACTCACTTTCATGCAGTTCAAAAGATATTAAATGTAGAACGGTCCCCCTCCTTCCCCTTCTGGCTGCCTCCCAACGAATCTGCAATCCGGTTGTGGGACTGGATGGAGGCAGCGAGGGACAAATGTCAGTAAGTATAAGGAAAACTCTGCCCCCCCCCTTGATGAAGGACAGGATTTTCCTTTTGCTTACTGAAGTTTGTCTCTCGCTGCCTCCATCCTGACCAGACAGAGAGGCAGCGTGACACGGCCATAAGGGGTGAGGGAGCTCTTTCTACATTTAATATCTTTTGAACTAAATAAAAGTTGCTAAACATAGTGCAATGTGTTAGATTTACAATAAAGACTACTCGGCGATCTACGTTATTGCAGACATTACTGTTCCTTTAAATGTGGCTTTTAACCACTTGGGAATTAACACTTTGAGTGCCTGGGGGTATCCAATGAATTGCAAAGCAAAGCATTAGATACCAATCTGGCACGCAAAGGGTTAAAAGCCCCATTTGACTAAATATATATTGTTATTGAGTCCTTATGGTGCAGCAGGTTTGCTCCAAAATGACCAGATTTTCTATTGGAACATTAGCCACTTTGTGCATCACAGGTGTGAGCTTTAAGGGTTAAAAGGACAGTAACCAATGCAGCTATGACTGATCCTTCTATAATGAGGATCATGTAATGCTATATTTCAATATGCTCCTTGTGATTCAAAAGGACTTCGCTTGTAAAGGATCCCCCTCCCTCCCCTTTTACCCATGTCACGCTGCCTCTTTCAACTGGCGGGATGGAGAGCAGCGAGGGAAAATGTTCACTGAGCATCGGGAAAATCCTGCCCTCCATCATTAAGGGGGCAGGGTTTTCTTTTTACTCCGTAGATGAAGATTAACCCTCACTGCGCACTGTCCAGTCACATGACCAGATTCCACATCTAAGGGGATGCGGCTTGCAAGCTGTATAAGGGGCGGGAGGGGGATCCTTTAGCTGTGAGTTTCTTTTGAACTACAACATGGAGCATACTGAAATAAAGAGTTATATGATACTCTCCATAAGAGGATCAATAGGCGCTGCATTTGTTTCAACGTATTAATAGCCCTTTACAAAAGACAATGGTGTGCTCACCCCTTTGACACTCAGTGTTCAGACACATAGTGTTTTTTTTTTTTTTTTTTTAATTATGTTGCTGAGCCATGGGTCCACTAGCAATAAAACCATCTAAGCAACACCCTACTGAGTTCTTTATAGTAAATCAGGATGATTAATTTCTCTCTTGCTGGTAACTGTATCTAGGAATTTGGCACAGAAAATATTTGCAAGTTACCGGCAGGTTTTGGCTTATAATTCACACGTTTTATGGCCTTCTGTTCCCAATAATAAAAGACATAAGGGAAGCCCATGGCCAACATCCCATTCTTGTGGAGCCAGTGACTGGTTCTACAGTGGAACGTGAGGATGCAGGCAGATGGGTACAGCAGATTTCATAACAGTAAAGCATGTGCTAGTTTCATGGGGGAGGACAACCTGAAACCCTCCAGCTATTCAAATCTACAATTTCCTTCATACCCCAGAGCCAGGTAAAAGGCTGTCAGGGGTATGATGGGAATTGTGGTCCTCAACAGCTGGAGGGCCTCAGGTTGCCCACTCTGTATTTTCAGCACAAGAAGGCAAATACGTTTTCATTTTTGTCAGTTATGGGAAGAAGCAAAAAAATGAATCATGCAGGCTTGATCCAAGAATGAACAGTAAAACACCAAAAAGGAAATAAAACAATGTCAAACGACTCAAATCCACAGTGATTGAAATAAATCTCAAATGATTCATCAATTAAAGGTTAAAAAAACATATTTTATAGGGCTTTCCCGCTGACAACGGTACTCCTACTGAGAAATGTCCCATTCAAGGACTATTACACCAAAAGAAAGCATTTTTATTGAGAAGTTATTAAGTTCGGTCTCTTTGACTAGTCTCTCTTTATAAATAAAATCTTTATACGTGAGGCCCATTGTTTCTTTCATGGCAACATTTAGCGTTTTAATTATACTAATTATGAACTATATTTTGGATCATGAGACACAGGTGACCGTATGAAAACAATTCTATGCAAAGACATTTGCTGGCATTGATTTTCTAGCCTTACGCCTGCTGACTGTGAATTTACTAAGCTACTTAAGTCCACAATTCTCCCTTTAAAGTAACTTGCAACAAGGGATGGTCAGTGGGGCAGATGACGACTGTTTCAGGGCCTTCCCTCCCTCTATGCTTTGTTTAACCCTTTGAAATGCGTTGCACAGCCCTCTGCCACTCAAACGGTTAATGTCACGCATTAACCCTTTCAGTGCCAGATAGGTATCCAAAACATTGCAAATCAACGCACTGGATACCTCTCAAAGGGTTAAAACGTACGTAGAGGAAATTGTGTCATTTAAGCCATTTTCCAGAGCATGCTATGGGGCAGGCGCAGAGCGCGTGTGTGTGTTCCCCATTGAACACTACAGATATCGTAGGCTCTAATGCTTGCCCTACAGCTCAGTCGCTGGCTTTGGAGGTCACCGCCGGTACATTCTTACCAGTATACTATGTCATAAATAGAAATATTTTTATCATATTTTTTAGCTCATATAAATTAAAGTACATAAGCAAATTTTAGTGTACTCACCATTAAATGATATTCTTTTAGTCCTTGTGGAACACGGACAGCACGGGATAAAGTTTCCTCCTCCAGAGAGCTGGGCCTCTGTGGTGGTGACTCTCCTCTTGCATCTAGATTTCTTCTGCCACTCAGTTTCATCGTATAGCAAAGTAGCATAAAGATAAAAAAGTGAGAGGAAAGAAGGAAATCCCCTAAACAAAGGCCCCAAGAGGACCCTTCTTCTCGAGGACTTAAACCATATTTATTTTTCTGGGTGGGAGGTCTGTGTTCCACATGGACTAAGAGAAAAGGATTTAAAGGGGATGCCCTATACCTACTTCCGCATAGACTGCAGATACCTGCTCTGTAACCGCAGTCTGTCACTCTGCCTCGGTTCTGCCCCTCCATCCAACCTTCTCCGATAATGGAGGCTTTCTGCCTATAAGATGGAGCGGTCTCAATGGCAGAGATCGATATTTCTGGCTAACTGTATAGGGGTGATACATCCCCGTTAATGGTAAGTTCACTAAACTCCTCTCTCTCTTAAAAGGGAACTACCACCCCAACACAATGTACTCTAAGTCTTTGTCTTCCTAGTGTTTTTAGCAATCCATAGTTAGTGGGAGCGGGTGCATGTGAAGCACTCGCTATATATAAACCACCAGTCTTGTTTCCACTAGGCTGAAATGACCTGACCGCGCTTGATGCCAGGAGCGCGGCAGTTCACGTGGTGTTGAGGACAATGACGTACGAGTGATGGGCATGACGGAGGGAGGTACAATGGAGCTGAATGGCATGCTCAGAACGGATTCAAGGGAAAGACATCAGGTAGAGATTTAGTATAAAGATTGTGCTCTTACAATGCTTTTTTGGAGAAAACTAACTATGGATTCCCCTTTAAGTCCAATGTGGAACACAGGAACTATGTGGATATACCAAACCATCCACCAAGATTCATGGGAAGAAAAAAATCCTCCACTGTAGACCAGTATTCAACAGGACTACCAGGTACCATATAAATCTCAGGTGTTAATAGACACCAAACTTGTGTACCAAACAAATGAATAAGAACTAACCAACATACTTCAGAATTTTGCCTAAAGAAAAGACTCCTTAAACAGACATAACTGCCCGAAGGACCTTCTGGCCAAAGATGGCCTCAACCGCGACCAGGACACAGTAGTTTTTAGTGAAGACGTGCAAGGAAGACTACATCGTCACCTTACGCAGCTGCTCAGCAGATGTCTAATTCTTGTAAGCCCAAGAGGAGCCCAGAGACCTGTTAGCGTGTACCATGACTTGGAAAGGAAAAGTTTTTTCCTGATCACATCTGAGATGTCCTTGGGCAAAAAAAAACAGGAAATGAGGTTTACAACACAGAGCTTGCAGTTCAGCCACTCTGTAAACAGAAACAATAGCTAAAAGGAAGGCCATCTTGAGTGTCAGGAGACACAAAGAAGATGAAAGAGGCTCAAAGGGAGGCTTTAGTAGAACTCTTAATACCAGGTTCAAATCTCATGGAGGAGTCGGATCCATGAAGGTAGGGTAGGTGTGAGCCATCCCATGAACAAAGGTCTTGACGTCAGGAAAAAAAGCAATCTGCTTCTCAAAAACAACAGAGAGGGCTGAGATCTGGCCCTTAATACAACTCTGAGACCCTTGTTGACACTACCTTTGAAAAAAAGCCAGAATTGTAAGAAGGATGAAAGACTGTGTGGACAGTTCTCAGTCAGCACACCACTGGTAGAGCAGAGACCAAATCATTTGATAGGCTTTAGATGATACAGGCTTCCACGAATCTCCGAGCAAGCAGATGTGCTCCTGGTTTCTCTTATGTCATTTATATAGGCAAGTGCTGTTATGTTGTCTGATTGGACAGTCATCATGTGCCCAACAGCACATGGGACCAACGATGTAGAGCTATGTGAATAAACTATCTCCAGAACTTTGCCTGGAAGAAGACCCTCCTCCCTGGTCGAGTGCCCTTGTGCCATTAGGTGATACAGGGTGGCACCACTGCCTGTCAAGTTGGCATCCCTGGTGACCCCCACCCATCCAGTATGACAATTGGACGTTCCAGCATTAGGTTAGGACGGTGAAGCCTCCAGCGAAGGTTCTCATTCGTTAGTGGAGACAGGGACATGGAATGGAGTTAAATTAAATACCCTTCCATGATCACTTGTAAAACCCACAGGTCTTCCAGGAAGACAGTACATGTATTGTGAAATAGACATATATGACCTTTGATTGCCTGAGGCATACCAGACCCCTGTGAGTAATGCATCAGAGGTAGACATGTCAGCTAAGAGCTTTTGGGCAGGCTTCTTGCCTGCCCAAGCCTGCTTGGTTTCATGGTAGTGAAAGCCTTGGCCACTGTAGGAGTAGACAACCTGGGGGGCATACCCATACTGGTGAGGGAAAATTAAAGCAATCAAATTCTTTGGAAACAAAGAACATTTGGAGGTAACCAGAGCTAATATTGCACACTGACCCCCTGTAGAAAGGCTAACAACCTTATCCAATTCTGGACTAAACAACAGCTTGCCCACAAATGGGAGAGAGACAAAAGTATTTTTTTGCTACAAATATGGCCAGCTGACCAGTCTTCCAAGAAGTCAAAGAGCAGCAACCCAAAGTGCTAAGGCCTTCCCAGCAGGCCTAGCAAAATCAAAGGCCACTTCAGCAAGATAAGGAATGGCAAGGTGGTAAAATTGTGGCCTCACTTTGCACCTCTTAAATATATGTGGGGATGAATAACTTGAGTATGAAGCCTCACATACCATCAATGTCTCCAGAATTACCCTCAGCAGGTAAATCCAGGGTCTTTCTCTAAACAAACTGACAGTGGTAAAGGACAAATCAAAATCGTTCACATTTTTTTCTTCTTCCTTAAGAGAGGATGCCTCCACAAAATGAATAAAATGTTTCTTAGGGGGGAATGGAAGGATTCTGGGTCCAAGATTTGAGGTTCACTCGAATAGAGGAAGGTGTTAGAGAATATATCAGGCCTTTAACATAAGCAGGCTGCTGTTCATTAGAAGAGAGGCCCAGAAGCTGTGTAGGGGCCACAGAACAAGAGATACATAAATTACCAGTACAGTCCTTGGGATGACTAATCTGGCATGAGAAGCAAAGAGTTAATGGGAAGACTCATTAAGCCCTGGTGGCTTTTGATTAGCACATTTCTTTTTTGTGCCTAGACATAGCCAGGAAGATAGAGAGAGAAAGCAGAGAACCTCCCCTTCCTATTGTGTTGCATGGGAAAAGATTGGATTCCACTGGAAATGTAGTTTCACTTTCCCGCCAAATATATAGGAGATGTGGCTCTCCATCTGTCACATTTGTTCGCCTTCCCAGCAACAGGGGGTCTCCAATCGCATTCCTTTACTTGTAGCAAGAAAGGGTAAATAAAGTAATACCCTGTCTCTCACCTGCCTAAATCTACACAGTGCAGGAGAAATATTAACTTTATTGCTGGTGCCTCATCCAGTGTGGCTGCCGCGAGCACCCATTACTTAAAGGCACCAATGGCCCACAGCAAATACTGACTAAAATTAGGTAATATTTTAGCCAGTCGATGAGAAGGGGAAGGGGGCTGACAGAAAAGAAATGCAGAGAACAAAATCTGTGATTCTGCCACATACCCTCATAAGGTGGCTGCTAGACAGATCGATAGGGGGCATATTAACAGGACATGTACACACTGAAAACTGGAATCCTTTTTCAGTCTTCAGGTTCCTATACATAATTATTGCTCAAATATAGCCACAAAGAGAAAAGGGAAATAGCTGAGACAGAAATCTATCCGCTAGCAGACCCAGGTCCCTTAGGAGCCTGCACTCTGGTTTGTATCCATCAATGAGGCCAGAAACAGGAGCCCACCTAATGGGGGATTACACAGCCCCACATTATTTAAGAAAATAAAATAGAAGACAAGCTAAGAGAATCCTGGTGAGGGTAGAGTGAAGTAGCAAGGCAGACTACTCCTCCAGAGAGTCTTTTTAGGCAAGAGCCCTGCCTTCCTGAACAGAAGATACTTATCCCCATGGTTCCTGTATTCCACACTGAAATAGAAAAGGGGAATTTTTACTTACCGATAAATCATTTTCTCTTAGTCCATTGATCGATGCAGCATGTCTATAGGAGGCAGGGCACACTAATAAAAACTCCTCCCACATTCTAGCTGCTAACCCCTCCCCCCGCATAGCTACTTTCAATTTTCATTTAGCAGAATCAGGAAAGAGCCTCCAAAAATGGCAGGGCACCCTCACCCAAATAGTTTTCTGTGGGTGGAATACCATTCAATCCCTCAATGGACTAAGAGAAAACTATCAGTAATTAAGAAAATCTCCTTTTCTCTAGCATTATTGAGGGATGCAGGGACCAGGAGGATGTCCTAAGACAGTCCCAAAATTAGCAGGAGGGAAGAAAACAAATGTACAATGGCCTCCAGAACTTATCGGCCAAAAGTGGCATCCTGAGATGCAAAAATATTAACTTTGTAGAACTTTGAAATAAAGCTTCTTCCTTCTCAGCCAATGGCTGAGCTTGGCCTCCACACTTATAATAAAATATGTGCAAAGGAACTAGCCTCAGAAGTGATGAAGTTAGGAGTTAACATGTTAGAACTTTCCCCACAATGTAGAGGCCCCTAGAAGCTGGAACTGAAATGAAGATAAAAAAAATCTATATAAATTTAAACTTTTCTGCTTGAGGAAGGGAAACCCTGGACCTCCTTGAGGGGCACTTTTTTTAAAAACTGAAAGTAGATATGAAGGGGAGAGGGGTTATCAGCTAGGAAATGGGAGGAGTTTTATTAGAGTGCCCCGCTTCCTATAGGCACACGCCTTAACTCCATGGTCCCTGCATCCCTCAATGATGCTAGAAAAATAAGCATTTACATAAGTTTACATACATAATGTATGTGAAGTAGGGGGTGCGTATTATACACAAGAGAAAAAAATATAGCCTTATGTCTGCTCCCCCCCTGGACTTCAATATGCTCCCACCTTCCCCTCCGTCTACTCACCCCTCCGGATGCATCTGGGACATCTGTGAAGCAGGCAACATGCTTGCATCTCCCGCTTCCCGCATTCACCTATGAGAACCTGTTTTAATTAAATATAATGGTAGTGCCCTTGAGGACCTGAAGGTCCTTGTAGTGCAAAACTGTAGCTTCAATGTGCAGAGTTCTTTGCTTTAGATCTATGTTAGTGCCCCTGCAAGGACCTTCAGGTCCTCAAAAGGCACTAGCATTATCTTGAAATAACACAGGTCCTCACACGTGGATGTGGGAAGTAGGAGGCAAATGCAGGCATGCAGCCCACTGAGCAGATATCCCAGATGCCTCTGGAGGGGGTGAGTAGAGGAAGGGGAAGGTGGGAGCATATTGAGGTGAGTGAAGGGAGGGAAGCAGGCAAGAAACTATTTTATACCTGTGCATTTTAAATTTAGGTGGGTCTTTCTGGTGAAACATAGTGCTGGGGTGAGATACACAAAGATGATATAAAGTGGAGATGACTTCTCCAATTTTAGAAACCCCCCAAGTTCTATGCTATTGTATGGAGCCAATGCACTAAGATTTCTCCAACTTGAAAGATCTTAGAACATTGGTTCCAGACAAAAACATAGAACTTGGGGAGTTTCTAACACTGGAGAAGTCATCTCCACTTTATCACAACTTACTGTATGACCCTCCTGGTCCTTACGGGGTTAAACCATTTCAAGGACAAAGCACAAATTGTATAAATACAGCAGGGGTAAGCAACCTTTGGCACACTTCTAGTTAACAACTTCCATCATCCCCAACCAGTCACTGTCTCGTTGCTTTAGTGAAAGATGTAGTATCAACAGCTGGAGAGACAACAGTTGTCAACCCCTGAAATATAATATGGTGTAAAAAGTAAAAACATACAACTTATCATGTATTCTTTCAAAGTTTTGGATTGCTTTTCTCCCAGCTTGATAAATAATACAAATTCTACCAAGTAAAATGACATTGCTCCAGTACAATTAAGCGTACCTGGCTGGGGCAGTTGGGAAGACGATCTTTATGTGTCTGAATGCTAGGTCTTGTTTCAAGATCTCTCTTATCCACAATTTAATGCCTTGTCCTGTGTCTCCTAAAAGAAAGTAGGTAAAAGGTGGTACCGTGTTAGACTGGTAGAGGAAAAGGAATATCTTTATTGGCTACTCAGACAGTCTCCATCTAAAATAATATAAACAACATTTACAGATGACTTCTCTCAGATGTGATAAGCATACATGAGGTTTAGAAGCAGAGATATGTTAAGTGTTAACCCTATGAGTGCCAGAGTGTTATCCATCACACTGCATAGCAATGCACTAGACAACTCTCTGGCACTCAGATGGTTAACACCTTAGATACTAAAGCTATCTCCAATGTATATTGCAAAGCATCCAAGGGGTTAAATTGGACCTGTTATCTTGAATTATGTTTGCCTATTTGCAAATTCCATTTAAAACTGTGAATAATGTCTCTGCCCTAGTGTCCTCTCTGGTGCCAGTGTTAATAAAGTGGACCTGTGACCTTGATTTTAGTTCATATATGCAAAGTTTGATTCAGACTGTCTATTGTAATGATGGCCAAAAGGACAGGAGATGTGCAGTATATCATCTGGTACTAAAAATACTAAAGGAATGCACGGTTTTTCTTGCTGAGAAAAACAAGGGTCCTGCCCACAGCTGAGAGATTCTTTATTTAAAGGGACAGTAATATTTTGTTTTATCTTTATTTTATTTTGTAGACATTAAAGGGATAGTAATACTTCATTTTTACTATCCCCCATATTGTAGCCCTTAAAAATTGGAATTAAATGAGACCAGTGGCATCTCTCAGACCTTTATGGTTTGAGAGATATCCGCATTCAAAGTTCCCTTTCCCTTGAATTCTGCGTTATAGCTGACAGCAGGAGAATCCAGTCAGTGTGCTCTACATGTGCTTGCAAACCAAGAGCAAACCAAGCACACGTAGAAGACCATTTCAGTGAAGGATTTCTGTTTCTGTAACTCAATCTCGCCACTGCTGCAGAGCCGCTGCTGGTACTGGATTCCCCTGCTGTCAGTTGTAACACTGACGGCAGGGGAGAGAGAAGGAGAGGGAACTTTGAATGCGGATATCTCTCAAACCATAAAGTTTTGAGAGATGCCACTGGTTTCATTTAATTCCAATTTTTAAGGGCTATAACATGAGGGATAGTAAACATGAAGAACAATAAGTCTTATTTCTCAAACCTTTATGGTTTGAGAGCTATTCACAGGCAAAGTTCCCCTCACTGACCAAAACGGTCAAGTCTGAGATCTAGCTGCCAGATTTGGAATCCGGTCCAGAGATCAACTGGTGGCTCTTCAGCACAGCCAAGATCGCAAGATAAAAAAAATAACTATTTCATTGAAAGGGTCTAAAAAGTGTGCTTGCAAACCAGGTACACTTTTTAGACTATTCGAATGAAGTATTTCTTCTTATATCTCGCGATCTCGGCTCTGCTGTAAGATCCCTGGCCGGTCTGCGGACCAGATTCCAAATCTGACAGCTAGATGGCAGACTTGACTATTTTGGTCAGTGAGGGGAAACTTTGCTTGTGAATATCTCTCAAACTTATTGAGAAATAAGACTTATATCGTTTTTCATGTTTTTTTAATGCCTACAAAATAAAATAAAGATAAAATTAAGTATTACTATCCCTTTAACAGCTCAATAGAATGTTAAATCCACTGGAACCACAGAGGATGCTAAAGTAGACACTTTGCTCCCAAGCATTAAGACAATGCATTAGATTGGTGTTCTAAAGTTTTTAACTCTGGATGCCTGAGAAGTCTCTTTATGCATTGCGTGGCCTATGGAGCATACAACGGTAAACACATTATCGCCCATTTTTCTGGGTGACACCAACACTCATTTTGTCGCTCATGTTGAAAGGTACTATGAAGGGCTATAGCGCCTTTCACACTGGTGATTATCATCTTGTGTGAATAAGCCAAAGTCCAGGACACTGCATCTTTACTGCATCCATACTGGAACACTGTAAAGATGCAGCAGGGAAGGTCTGCACTGCATCCTATAGTGCTGCCAGCAGATTATTCACACAAGAGTTGTCGTAGGTTCATATGCTCACTGCAACCTCCAATGAATGGCCGACCCACGTGGGACCAGTTTAGAAGTATAATTTACTCCCCTACATATACAAACAGTAATTTACTATAATATCCTCCTGTTGTATTTTGCTTTGACACTGCAAAGCTCTGTTCTTCAAAAGCGCAAATGACACTTAATGACTTATCATTTTGCTTTGAAGTTCTACAATAGCTGGTAATTACAAGGTCTTCACATTCAGCTGTTTAACTAATAACATTGTGATTATTTTAAGAGAAGGGAACAAAGGACAAAAATCATTTTGTGTACATGACTGACTAACAACTGAATCGCCTTCAATCTTTACCCAAGCCTGAGAAGGGATTGTATTGATTCAGTATATTTTAGGGCCTTATCTTCAGAATAAAAATGGAGGAATTCTGGGGCAAACCAACTGTATCATAAGGGAGAAATAAAACAAGCTACATTGATTTAAATGGGGCTTTTAACTCCTTGAATGATAGTTGTCCTACACATTTTAACACTATGAGTGTCAGAGGGATAAGCAACTCAAAGGGTTAATGAATTTGAAACCTTTCTAGAACTGAAGCGATTCAAAGCTCCATTTTAGTTTAAATCAGTTTTTATTGGATCAGCAATAATAAAAAAAGTATTCAATACATAAATATCAATGGAACGGGATACAGTAGAACTGGTGCATTAACAAGAGGCAGAAAATACAAGGAGTAGGCTGAATCCAATAAACATGAACTAGGCAGAGAATAGACAGTCCTACGGCTAGAAAGGCAAATCTCATGGCTCCACACAATGGGCCCAATCACCGATAGTAGCCCATAAGTGTGTATGGGCATTGTGAGGTGCCTTGGATTGGCTTGGTAAGGAGAAAGAAAGCTATAGAAGCCTAGAAGAAGAGACAGGGGGCACAGGAAGGAGAGGGAGGGTGGTGTGGGGGAGACCCATGTGAACCACGGAAAGTGTGGCTTCAATTAAACAATTTATCAAATATAGACCAAGCGGTCTTCAAATCATAACCTCTGTGGAGTAGTGTCGGACGAGTCAAGGAAGCCTGTTCTCCAGTCCTCTGCTGCCACCTGGTATCAAAGCTTCATTTTAAAGGAACAGTAATAATTAAAATGTAAAAAAAAAAAAAAAAAAAAAAAAAAAATGTTGTAGGGTTTATCCCCCTGAGTAAAACAAGGGAACTCCCACTGCTGAAATGTGTTTTATTCAAAAGTTATTACAGCTCAAGCTGAATTTTTTATGTGCAATATCACTGTGGCCTGAAATTCTACAGTGGCGCTGTTACTACACCATCCTATTGACAGCTCTGGTCCTGGGACCATAAATCTCCATAGGATGGTGTAGCAACAGCGCCCCTTGTTTTATTCACGGGGATAAAACCTACAACATATTTTTTTTACGTTTTAAGTATTACTAACCCTTTAATTAATGGCGTTATTCTATTTCTCCATTAAGGTGCGGCTGGTTTGCTCCAGGATTATTCCGCTTTTATTTTGAACATAAGACCCTTAGGGCTGTATTTTCAAAAGAAAAGTGGAGGATCTTGGGGCAAACCAAATGCACTACAAGGGATATATAAAAATCCCCACTGATTAAAATGATTACTTTAACCTATTGGATGCTAGAGAGGTCTCCAATGCACTGAGTGGCAATGCGCTAGAGACCTCGGTAGCATCCATTAAATTCAGATCTCCATTAAATCAATAGGAATGTTTCTTCATCCCCTACTATGAACTTGGTTTTCTCCAGAATTCCTCCCCTTTACTTTTAGAAATAAGGCCCTTAAAAACACTTATACAGTCTATGCACTATGACTGTAGTAGTTTTCTAGAATATAAATACTCTATTTTAAAGGGAGTTTGTCAGTGGGCCTAGCTGATGAGGCCCCAAGTAGGCTGTAACTTAGGTCTGGTGTTAGCTACTTCTTGTGTTCAGAGTGGAATCGCCTGGCACTTCATGGCCTGACTGTCATCTGTTGAAGCTGAGTATGATGTGCTATACACACCCTGGAAGGCTCGTTCTTAGTTGAGCATCATGACTGTTACTTTGGGCATGGTCACCGTAATGCTTATGGGGGAAACCAGACATGGAGCTTGTGCTCAAAAGGTATCTAGAAAGAAGAGCCGCACCTTACTGACAAAACCCAAGAAGACCAAAATATACATCTGGGTATGGCTGCTTCTTTCATTCAGGGAAGAACTGCCTGACACTTTGTGGCTAGACTGTCAATCTGGGTAAGATCAGTAGGATGAGCTTTGGATGTTTCTTATCTCTGTAGGGCACTTGTGTGCTAAAACTGATTGCACTCTGTGTAGGATAAAGCCCAGTAGAGACTGCTATATACCCTGGCACGCTCCAACCTAGCTCACCATCTTTGACCATTACTTTCAATGTTTTGGAGAGCATTCTAGCATTGAAAGGGAGAATAAAACCCCAATTAAATCAATTATAATTTGAGAAATGTTTATTTGGCCCCAGTTGGGTTGCCCCAGAATTGCTCTTCTTTAGCTCCCTAAATACGACCCTTAATTACTTCAAATAAGTAGGTAAACACAGTTCAAGTAGGTAAACATAGTTCAAAACAGCCTTACTTTATTGAATTATAATTTACAATCACAAATAAAAATATTTTTTTTAACCATTTAAACGGTTAGTAATGTCTGATTTTAATAAAATTTAATATTGTAGATATCACAAAAATAAAAATAAATTAACTGGTGCAAGTCTCGTCTCTCAGACATGTATAGTTTGAGAGATACACAATGATAAAGTCCCCACCTCCCTCTCCTTTCACAGACGTCGGCTGTAAAGCTGACAGGAGATTTGAATCGTGTGACCAGACGGCGGCTCTTCAGCAGAGCTGAAATACTGCTATCTAAAGATAAATACTTCACTGGAACGGTCTACAAAATGTGCCTGGTTTGTAAGCACACTTTGTAGACTATTCCAATGAAGTATTTATTTTTAGATAGCGGTATTTTGGCTCTAGCACACTTTGTAGATCGTTCCAATGAAGTATTTCTGTTTAGAAAGCGGTATTTCGGTTCTGCTGAAGAGCCGCCATCGGGTCGCACAACTCGAATCTCCTTCTGTCAACTTTACAGACGACGTCTGTGAAAGGAGAGGGAGGTGGGACTTTATCAGAGTATATATCTCTCAAACTATACATGTTTGAGAGACGGGACTTGCACCAGTTAATTTATTTTTGTAATTTCTACAATATTACATTTTATTAAAATCAGACATTACTAACCCTTTAAATGGTTAAAAATATATTTTTATTTGTGATTGCAATTTATAATTCAATAAAGTAAGGCTGTGGTGAACTGTGTTTACCTACTTGTTTGATGAACCTTATTTGAAGTAATTAAGGGTCGTATTTAAAGAGGAGCGATTCTGGGGCAACCCAATTGGGGCCAAATAAACATTTCTCAAATTATAATTGATTTAATTGGGGGTTTTATTCTCCCTTTCAATGCTAGAATGCTCTTCAAAACATTGAAAGTAATGGTCAAAGATGGTGAGCTAGGTTGGAGTGTGCCAGGCATGGGCGTCCGCAGAAATTTTTCCAGGGGGGGGGCATAATTTTAATGACATCCATACTCTGTCCTTTTTTCACAATGTCATGAAGGGGAGGGGAATAGTCATCACATAAAGCTCCAACTTGCCCTCACATTGCCACCATCAGCTCCAACTTGCCCCCATCAGCTTCAACTTGCTCCAACTTGCCCCCATCAGCTCCAACTTGCCCTCACATTACCCCCATCAGCTTCAACTTGCTCCAACTTGCCCCCATCAGCTTCAAATTGCTCCAACTTGCCCCCATCAGCTTGCTCTCACATTGCCCCCATCAGCTTCACATTGCCCCATAAGCTTCACAAGTGCCCCCCTCCCTGCGGACGCCCATGGATGTCTTAGAGTGCACCCAGCCTTACCTTGAATGCAGTCCACCAGGTCTCCTCCTGAGCGGGGTCTGTAGCTCTCCTCACCTCTCCGCGACGCCTTCAGCTGTCCGCGGCAATCACCTCTCCCCCTCCGCGACACCCGTCACGCACAGTTGTCAGCCAATGAGAGAGGGGTATCCAACTCTCCTCTCTCATTGGCTGCAGTGCAGACCACACTGCAGCCAATGACAGAGGAGAGTTGGATACCCCTCTCTCATTGGCTGCCAACTGTGCGTGATGGGCGTCGCGGAGGGGGAGAGGAGAGGTGATCGCCGCGAGCAGCAGAAGGAGAGGTACTTCAGAGTGCGAGCGAGAGCTACGCTCAGGCTCATGTATTAAATGGCATTGGCAAGATGAAAATCCAGGGGGGGGGCAAGTGCCCCCCCCTGCGGACGCCCATGGTGCCAGGGTATATAGCAGTCTCTACTGGGCTTTATCCTACACAGAGTGCAATCAGTTTTAGCACACAAGTGCCCTACAGAGATAAGAAACATCCAGAAGCTCATCCTACTATATTACATGTTATTAAAATCAAACATTACTATCCCTTTAGGGACCAGATGAATGCACACAAACCAATCCTGTCCTAAATGGGTTAACCCTTTGCAAAGCAATGCACTGCGTACCCCTCTGGCATTCAAAGGGTTAAATTGCAGCTGGCTACATACACACAACATATCTGCTTACTTCAAAGTTATGAAAAATATAGCAAAATATTGTGCAACAAAAAACACCCGTATCATTATTCTATGTTTACATTTGTAGGGGTTAAACGTGGGCGGAAATGTGACTCATGCCTCTGCCACTTGGGAGTGATCCACCCATCTCTAATTGGAGAATATAAACACATATTCCTCCCATTTAATCACACATCAACAAGCCCAGCAGCTTAGTTATATGTGGATTCATTACAAATTACAACAAACTATTTAGATCTTTATCATGCAAAATGAAAACAACTTTTATAAAAGAAAAATGTCAGTTTGAATAAGTAGCTCTGTATTTTGAGAAATTTGCCCTGAATCTTTAAGTATGGAACATATTTAACCCCTTTGATACTACAGACTCCAGTGCACAGCTTCACGATGCACCGGTGGCCTAACAAACATCCAAGTGATTTAAACTTGAAAGTATTCTATGTCTGATATCCATTTTAGTCTTGAAGAACGGTGGGGTGGGCAACGTGTTGCACAACTCTGTGGTCCTCAAAGGGTTAATTTTGTAAAGGATTATAGTAGACTAGGAGAAACAGATGCTCTTCCCTATGTTTAACTTTGGATTAAAGGGGATGGATCACCTAAAAAAAAAAATTGCCCATAGGTTTGGTTAGTAAAGTATTAGGGAAGCTATTTTTGTTTTTTTGTTTTATTTAAATGTAAATCCCTTTGCAGTTATTTAATTTTATGTGCTGTGCACCTCCGCATAAGGTGCACAGCACAGCTCTTCTGCACGTCCTATTTCTCCTCCCAGCTGCCCCAGGGAGCACATTCACGCTTCCCTTCAGTGTTCTGTGAATGGCTTCTAGCGTTACAGCAAGCTCCGGATGACATTATACTGAGATTGCAAGCTCAGTATAATGCCTACCGGAGCTTGCTATAACGATAACAGACATTGACAGCACACCGAAGGGAAGCGTGAACGCACTCCCTGGGGCAGCTGGGAGGAGAAATAGGACGTGCAGAAGAGCTGTGCTGTGCACATTATGCGGAAGTGCACAGCACATAAAATTAAATAACTGCAAAAGGATTTACATTAAAATAAAAACAAAAAAAACAGCTTCCCTAATAATACTTTACTAACAAAACCTATGTAACTAAGTAACTTTGTCATGTGACTAGTTACAAAGGAAGTATCAGTTTAAGACAGGTGCTTTTAACCCTTTGAGTGCCAGAGGGGTACAGAATGCATTGCTTTGCAATGCATTCCGTACCTAACCCTCTGGCACTCAAAGGGTTTCAATTTTTTTTTTTTTTTTCTATTCAGAAAACTAGTTTTTGAGTTATTTAGACATACAGATTATTATAAATCACAAAATTATAATTTAATGGATGGCCCAGCTACATATCTGGTGAACAGACAGGACAGTACAGAATGCAGGACAGGCTCACTATGACAGCACTGTGAATGGAAACCTAAGAGGAGTGCCCTTTTCTTTGGGAGACACATTTAGAAAGGAATCTAACGGTATCTAGCTAGGCTAATGAGCTATAGTCTGATATAATTAACTAGTATGACCTGACAGTCCTCCCCCTGGGACTATATCTATTACAACAGCAACTGTTATTGTTTAAGCTGTTGAATAAAGTTATTGTTTGCTGCATGAAAATCCCTGGGCCGTCAGTTTGTGATTCTAGCATACAGCGTGCACGCATCTGACCTGTAGGGTGCAAACCCTAGAGAGCAGCAGAGCCAGAGAAAAGCGTACTGCTTGGAGTGAACCTGAAAAACCAATGCACATCGAGACCATAGAATTACAAATCAAAAGCTTTCATTAGTCTCCTGTTGGCAAAGGTGTAAAAAAAAAAAAGGTAACAGGAAAGCTGGAAATAAAGAGGCTTGCCAACAGTGAATGAGCATTCTTAGTGTTCACTCAAACTGCATCAGTGACACCAGCAGTGGGGGAACATGGACCCTTCCTACTACTTTGCTTCAAGTGAAGCACTCCCAGTTGATGACTTAACTAACAGACTTACATAAATGCCAACTGTCCCAAGTTTTGATTGTCATTTTATTTCTGCTGTCTCTGGTTTTGTCCCTGATTTTAAACCTAAACTGTAAACACAAAATTATTGTGAATGTCCTTAACCCCTTAATGACCCTTGACGGTCATAGTACGATATAGTCGATATGACCGTCATGGAATTCTGGGCTCCCCCCGCGGCTGCACGCCGTTCGGGGAGTCCGGAAGTGAAAAAGAAAAAAAAAATGCTCCGTGGTCCTTAACTGACCGGGCCGCTCCAATTGGCCGGTCGTTATGGGGTTAAAGGGATAGTAATGTTTCATAATAAAAGCAGCTCTAATTAATCATCATAGTATTTGGACTTTGGAGAGTGTTATTTCAATTCTGTCAGAGTTGTAGTACAAGAGTAATTCAATGACAAAGTATCCCCCTCCCTCCCCTTTTACTGATGTAACACTGCTCAGACAGGGCAGAAGGGAGGTGCCCAGGTAGACTGCAGAGAGGGACAATCTTCAATTAAGGGAAAAACCTGAAAAACTTGTCAAGGTGGGCACGGCTTTCATTGTTCTCACAGTAGTAAGATTGAACCTTGATGTGAGCTGTCTGGTCTATGGACTGGATTCCACATCTGAGAAGTAGGTGGCTTACACTAGTTAAAAGGGGCAGGAGGGGGAAAGTTTATCATTCAACTACTCTTGAACAACAACTCTAACAGTAATGAAATAACACTCTCTATGGCTCAATTGCGATGAAGATTAATTGGAGCTGCTGTTTCTGTGAAACATTACTATCACTTTTAATAGGATACAAGCTTCTGACCACGAACTAATACTTCCCACATGCAACTTGGACCCATTTGTGGAAATTATTGTACTATGGACCACTAGTAACACTCTGCCACGTAACTGCCAAAAGGAAAAATGTCCCTAGAAATCAAATGAATTAGCGAATATGTATTTCTATAGTGCCACAATTATACACAGCACTTTACAGTAATATTTAAAGGGGATCCATCACCCCTGTACAAGTTGTTCTTAAATGTTAGTTTATATAGCGATTAGTTTGAATATTTCATTAATGTTGTATTTTAAAACGCTATTTGGGCAAACTAGAAGGAATAAATATTGCACTGACCCTACTTTTGGATAGACTGCAGTTACCTGCTCTGTACCCGCAGTCTGTCACTCTGCCTCTGCTCCCCTCCCTCTATCCAGCCTCCTCTGATGACGGAGGCTTTCTGCCTGTAAGCTCAAACGATCTCATTGGCAGAGATTGATATCTAGCCAATGAGATCGCTGCAGCTTACAGGCAGAAAGCCTCCGTCATTGGAGGAGGTTGGATAGAGGGAGGTGAGCAGAGGCAGAGTGACAGACTGCGGTACAGGGCAAGTAACTACAGTCTATCCGAGAGTAGGGTCAGTGCAATATTTATTCCTTCTAATTTGCCCAAATAGCGTTTTAAAATACAACATTAATGAAATACTCCAAATAATCGCTATATAAACTAACATTTAAGAACAACTTGTACAGGGGTGATGGATCCCCTTTAAGCACTGGCAAGTGTGCACTGTGGCATATGAATACACTATTGTTTCAGGGAATCCTGTTACATTGTTTTTAACCTTTTGAGTTCAGGAGGTTTGGAGAATTTTGTCCTGTGAGGAGGCCAGACACTTATTTAGCATCTTACTATCCATCTGTTTAGATATGATTCCCAGAGGTAAATTTCTAATTCTATATGGAAAACTACATAAAAAACAAAAAAACAAAAAAAACAACAGCTCACAGCACTAATTCACCTTAGTGTATAACAATATATGTGTATACTAGCTGAACATCCTGTGTACACGGGCCACATTGCCAGGCAGCAATGGCTGCTGAGCAGTCATGCACAGTAGAGACTGCCTGTGCCACGGGTCGCTCCGAATTCAGATCGTAGTCGGTGTGCAGTGAGGACTACGGTCTGAATTTGGAGCTCCCCATTCCGTTATCAGCCGCAGCGAGGGCAGTCTCTACTGCGCATGACTGCAGCATGTGCAGACGTCTGTACTGTGCATGACAGCTTCTGACAAACACACATAAGCGAATTATTATATAGGATATGTATATAATACGTTTTAATTTATTTTTTACATATTTTTTATGAAGTGTCCATTGAAAGAAATGGGGTTACTGAAGTGTTCAGCAAGGAATGAGAGGGTTATCCAGTCCCCCAAACTGCAAACACAAACCTGCACCCCTCCAGTCTATTTGTGACTAGTGTGCCCTGTATTAGGCATATATAATAACAATGAATACATTTGAGGCATTAGTGCCCACAATTGTTGGCCAAAAAAAGAGGTATAAGCTTGCCATCTGCGCCAAGGTTCCTCAAGTGTGGCAAGTACCTATTCTAAATACATGAAGTCCCTATATAGAAAAAACTAAAAATGACCCCTAATGAGATGTTATAGTAACATATAGAAGGGGGACCCTTTTATGTACTATCTTGTTGGATGCGTGGAGGTCCCCATGTATGCAATTAAAAATGGGGAAAAAAAAATTCTATATATATATTCGCCCCCCCCAGAACAAACTCATCTTTATCACGGTGCACTGCATGAAGTAAATTATACACTGTGCGACAAGCTATGATATCATAAGTACAAATAAATTTAAAGGACTTAAATTTGCCAATATCATGCATTATATATCAAAAAAATTAAGTTGTTTGTGAAAGTTTCAATAATTTTTAAAAGCTCGGTACCCCGAGTGTAAAAATACAAAATATGTATAGTTTTACCTATATGCTTGGCCTGCGCAGTCCCCTAATTAACAGGAGTGCAAAAGGGTATTTTCAACTTTATGAACAAAAAACAAAAACAAAAACGCACATTCCACTGGTTACTTGGTAAAACTACCCTAAACAGCTCAATGACTATATAAATGTATATATTCCCTAACATATGCATCACATAGTGACTAAAGTTTCTTCTTATATAAAATGGCGAAGCAAAGAAATTTGTTTAAAAATAGGGTTTTTTGGGAACGTTTTCAGAAATTTACTCTAAAGTCACAAATTACTGTACAAAAATCTCAAGAAAGCTTAAATTAACAAACCAAAAAAGTATGTAATATAAATGTCACATATGTCCTGAGTACATGGATACCCAATATGTATAGGTGTACAAATCTATGTCCTTCCTCTAGACCCCAAATCGGTAATAGCACATACTGACATTTTCATGCAGATAACCAGAATACACTATATAGTCTGTGGGTAACTAACCCATAACACCAAAATAACCCCCATAAGCACACATTTCCTGAAAAAAAGGTATCCAGCTGCCAGTGGGCAGGAGAACAAGACGGGGGGGGGGGGGAGGTCAGACAGTTTAGGTGGGGGATATGACCCCCCTCAGTCTTGAGCTTCTGCCCACTGGTAGCTACAGATCCCCCACCTATATTGTCTTACCGCCAGCCTTGTTCCCCTGCTGCCACAAACACTGTGACACCCCAGTCTTGTTCCTCCACCCACTGGTAGCCACAAAGTATATGAGAGAACTCTATGGCTTCCAGTGAGCAGGAGAACAATGTTGGATGTGTATGTGCGATATCTGGGCAGTGTTTTTTTATTTTGTTTGTTTATTTATTTATTTTTTAAAGTATTATTCCTTTCTTTTTTTTTTTTTTTTTTTTTTTAAATTAAATCAGATCTCGTGTGGAAGCATCGGGACCCCTTCTGATGCCGCTCTGACACTGATCGCCAGTATACTTTTTCCTATTCAACCTGCTCAAACCGGTATTTTATGTATGTCCAGGCTCAGGAGGAGGAGCACTTGCGTCAGGTGGGTCTTGAAAGTCCTCCTTCTCAACCCGGACATCCACAGAACACTGGATTGAGCAAGATGATAAACAAAGGAAAGTAAGGGGAAGTGGTGATCTCCTTCTTGGTTGTTGCAATGATCACCTATTCTGGAGGGGTATCAGGAGGGGCCCCAATGCCTTCTCACAAGTTCTGATTTCATTTCAAGAGATCCTGCACTATATGCATTTTATACACACAGGGTCGTTCCCATGCTATGGGAGCTATTGTGTATGTATTTAAAAGTAAAATCTTGCCCTACGTGCAGGGCACCAGTAGTGTAGAGGGAAGCTTCGATGAGCCACCTCGTAATTTTCACATAGTCGGCAATGCAAGCCCACTTTGCCAACCATGGGAAAATTATGAGGTTGGCACTTAAAGGACTAATCCCTTAAGGACCAGAGAGATGTGCCAAGTAATGCTTATTGGACTAAAAACAAAGTAGTTCAAGGCGATAATTCCCATATCATTTTTTCACAGAGACAGGTATTGTTTCTTTCTCTTTCAATTTTCTCAGAAAGTTCAGTGCTTGCAATGAAAATATTTAGGCCCAGATCACATTGCAGGTGATAAAGGTTTACAGTAGTCTATGGGGAATTTTGCAGAAAAAAAAAACACAGTGAAAAGGTTACCAACTGCAGTGGAATTCAGGCCCCAATTAGATGAACTAGAGAAACGCTGGCGCAAACCAACTTCAAAATGGAGCATATACAAAAAGTCCCATTGATTTAAATAGGGCACTTAACCCCTAGCATTAGAGGGGTTAAAAGACCAAATTAAAATCAGTTGGTTTTGGGGAAATGTATACCTATACCCTACAGTTCAGCTGATTTGGCTCACGTCTGATTCAATCAGCCTCTATGCTGAATATTAAGAGATCTCTGGTATGACTAATTTTATATTAATCATGGGTTAGAAAGTGACAGGCTGCAGAAGATGCAACATAATGCCCAGATCAAAATGTTTCATGCTTAATAAGCAGGCAAACTTGTGAAGTTCAAAGACTTGGAGTGTTGATCGTTGGTTAGTGACTCACAAACATTTCCTCATAACCTCAAGCCAATGATCTCATGCACATTAGCGGCGCCTTGCTCGTTAACATTGGAATTATTGTACATTATGATTGTCATCTGTCCGAAGTACGAAAGAAAACCCTTTCTAACTTTATTGGCAGTGCTAATGTAATCATTTGTGGTCCAACAGAAGAATCAATGTCTTGGGTGCAAGGAAAATATAATCCATTTAAGTAACAGAGAAATATAAAATGGGTTAAAAGTTCTAGGGCAATTATAATTTTTACTAAGTCTGCTCACATGAGAGCAGACTTAATAAAAATTAGGGGGCTGCATTATACAGCTGCAAAACAGCTTCTATCAGAAGACTGACCCCCTTCAGCTGGAACACAACCCATTAGTGTGCAGTTCTCAGCCACAAACTTTGTGGGTTGCCCACACAGACTACTTAGTCCCTCTGGGTCAGGCGTTCAAGCCAGATAGAGACGGTCTATGGGGACTGGGTTGCATGACCAATAACATGAAACTTTAAGACTTCAGTTTTCAGTCTAGTGGTTGAGTCTCTTTCTGCTGATCCATCAAGGGCCCTTTGAGGGTTTCTTATCGGACTCCATATTTCTCAGTTATCACGCTAGGACTCACAATTAAATTTCATTGTTAGGTCTGCAACCAGTGAGGAAAGGTCTGTCCGCAGTTGCTCTTTAAAGGGAATAACTGTGAGGTTAATGTACCAGCTTGAGAACTTTTTCAAAATATCAAGGCTTGCAGGTTTTAGTACAAGCAGGGTCAACTCAGCCTTTTATCCTTCAGATGTAGATAAATTGAGTACCCAGCATATACTTAAAAACGAGAGACAATCTCAATGTATCCTTCCTGGTAAAATACTTAAAAAAATTATATATATATTTTTTATATATTAATTCTTTCATAATGTGATGGATACCTCTCCAGAGCATAATTAGCAGTTTGATTACAACAAGACAATGTAAATGAATACTTACCTTGTTATTACAAATTTTTAATCCTATAAGCTGGGTGATTTCTTCTGTCCACAAGATGCGATGACTTGCAGAGTGAGCAGGGACAAACCCACTCATTGATTAAACCCTGTTGTTAATGTACAGTATGCATGAGCTCAAACACTAAGGGGGGTAACGTCACCAGAATTGCTCCTCCAGTCGTGAGTAATGCCCAAAAGTCACTGGGTAAAGACTGCATGAGAGCAGTTTCACAAAGGTGAGAGAAAACACTTCAATTCCTATGTTATTTTTTGGAACTTCTTTCTCAATTTGGAGAGATCTTGTATACTTTGGTTCCACAGAAAGACACAGGAGCTTGAGTTTTCTCCCACTGTAGTACATCACTTCTCTACATTTGGGACTTGGAGGATTACATTACAAATCAGCGGGAAATGTGGTAAATTCACTGGATGAGATTGTATGTTGCATGTGTACACCAACAACCGGGTTCAAGCATGGAGGAATCAGACTCTGCTCATATTCTGTCTCAGTTCAAACCCTCAATCACTTTTAACAGCCCAGTGACCCCCTATCTCTAAACAGAAAGTTTACAAACTCATACTAGCCAAAATATTAGCAAAGGCTTAATTTTGAAGCTACTAAATGATGTATTTTGATCCCCCACCCCTTGCGGTGATGTCAATTTCTTTTCTCCACACAGTGAGATATGTAAATAAGATAGCACACACAAAGTGACATGGTGAATGGGGATGAGACATCAACAAAAGGAACCAGGGTAAAATGTTTGGTAGCACAGTTGTTCTGGAGTCAGGAAATGGATTCCCTTGGCTGGTGGTAGGCTGGAAGTCTGCGGCTCATAGTCGCAAACTTACTGAAAAATATTACTGTAATGCCAATTTTATATACTAATTTGGACAATTTGCCAGTTTAGATGCTCTTGCAATGTCCAACCAAGTTAGAGGCAAATTATCACGTATTACTAAGTGTGCTTCAATGGGAACAGACTTTGTAAAAAGAGGATTTTAGTCTTACCTGTTAAATCCTTTTCTCTTAGTCCATACAGGTTACTGGTACCTTTGGTAGGCGATACACCCCTTTAATTGTAGGCAGGAACAATTCTAGAATTGTATGCAGGGGGTGGAGCTTACTTTCCTTCCTTGGCTTCAGCTAGCCAACCAGCTCCAGAAAGATTTGAGACACTAACTATTGACTAGATAGTGGAAGGGAAAGAAGACTATAGTGAGCATTACCCTGAAGGACCCCCACGGTCTGCCACAGGAGACCCAAGCATGGTCCCTTGACAGTGTGGGAGACCAGTAACCTGTATGGACTAAGAGAAAAGGATTTAACAGGTAAGACTAAAATCCCCTTTTCTCTGTTGTCCAATACAGGTTACTGGTAACTTTGGGATGTCCAACCACTGAGTTTCCCAGAGGCGGGAAGTAAGGCAAAGACCAGGCGGAAGGCCCCCAAAGTCACTAGAGCATATATGAACCAACAAAACAATGAAGTGTCAACGGACACTAAACAGGGATAACAACACCCCAAACTGTTACACAGCACACTGCAGTAGAGCCAACAGGGCTCAAACGTGAAGGATGCACCAAGAACTGAAGAAGATCCTAGACAGGCAAGACTGCCTCCAGGATTTTCCTCCCAAAGCTGGCATCAGCCTATGCCAGCACATCAACACGGTAGTGCTTTGAAAAGGTGTGCACAGACGACCAAGTGGCAGCCTTGCACAACTGATCAGCGGAGGCCTGATACTTGTAAGTCCAAGAAGCCCCAATAGATCTTGTAGAATGAGCCGTGACCTGAAAGGGGACAGGTTTCTTCCTCAGCACGTAAGACTTACAAATAATGGACTTGATCCAAGAAGCAATAGTCACTTTGGATGCAGGTCTTCCTGCCCTGGGACCCTCAGGAATGACGAACAGCTCTTCAGATTGCCTGATAGACTCAGTGTGATGTACATAAAACTTGAGACAACGTACCACATCTAACAAGTGGAGAGCCCTCTCCTTGTCAGAGGTGGGGTCAGGGGAGAAAGAAGGCACCACAATATCCTGATTGATGTGGAACTCCAAAACCACCTTTGGGAGAAACTCCTGAGGAGTGTGAAGCACCGCCTTGTCCTTGTGAAACACAAAATAGGGTGGCCTACAGGACAGATCATGTAACTCTGCGACACAGCGAATGAACACGATCGCCAGGAGAAAGGCCACTTTCAATGTCAAGAGGCGTAGAGAAATAGTAGCCAAAGACTCAAATGGAGGGCACTGAGGAATGCCCAAAACCAAGTTAAGATCCCACGGAGGAGAGGGATTCTCGAAGGCTGGATGAGTATGAGCAACGCCATGGAAGA
This sequence comes from Rhinophrynus dorsalis, assembly GCA_037306005.1. Lineage (NCBI taxonomy): Eukaryota > Metazoa > Chordata > Amphibia > Anura > Rhinophrynidae > Rhinophrynus > Rhinophrynus dorsalis. The sequence goes on from CM074720.1 coordinate 45,457,319, forward strand.
AAACCTTGACATCAGAAAGGATGGCAATGTGCCTCTGAAAGGAAACATAGAGAGAGAGCAGAAGTCTGAACCTTAAGGGAACTCAAACTGAGGCCCTTATCCACACTGTCCTGCAAAAAGGCCAGGACCGTAGGCAGATCAAGTTCCTGAGAAAGGTCCTTGTTAGCACACCAAGATAGAAAGGTTGACCAGACACGATGGTAGATCTTGGAATAAACAGGTTTGCAGGCAATGAGCACAGTAGCCACCACCTCAGAAGAAAAACCTTTCTTCTTCAATATTGAGGATTCAACTTCCAAGCCATCAAAGTTAGCCAACGAACATCCTCCTTCCACAGGTAACCCTGTAGAAGAAGATCCAGATGGCAAGGGAGCCGGAATGGCTCCGTCACTGTCAGATCGAGAAGCTCCGGAAACTAAGCTTGGCAAGGCCAGTACGGAACAATCAGAATAACTGGACAGTGTTCCAGTCGCAATTTCCGTAACACCCTGGGCTAAACTGGGAGGGGAGGAAAGATGTAGGCCAGAGGAAATAACCAAGGAATGGACATTACATCCACCGCAAGGACTAGAGGGTCCCTCCACCGAGAGCAGAACCTCGGAACCTTCCTGTTGTGTCTTGTCGCCATCAGGTCGATGTAAGTAAGACCCCACTTCTGAACAATGAGGGGGAACACCTCTGGTGGCAGCTCTCACTCTCTTCGTTGTCCACTGTGTGTCAACTGAGGAAGTCCGCCATGACGTTGTCTATGCCAGGAATGTGCACTGCGGATATGGCAGGAACGTGTTCTTCTGCCCAGGACAAAATAGCCTTGACCTCTAACCAAGCAGCGAGACTTCTTGTTCAGCCCTGCTTGTTGATGTAAGCCATGGCCGTTGCGTTGTTGGACTGTACCTGGACTGGACAGTCTTCCCGCTGAGCTGTCCAATGACGAAGGGCATGAAATATCGCCCGAAGCTCGAACACGTTGATGGGAAGGAGAGATTCCTTTTGAGACAACGGACCCTGAGCACTCAGGTGACCCAGGACCGCTCCCCAGCCAGAGAGGCTGGCATCCGTTGTCACAGTGGTCCAGAAGGATACCAGGAAGGACTTGCCTTTCAGCAGATTGGAGAGGTCGAGCCACCATGACACACTCAGTTCCACATGAAGAGGGAGGGACACTGACATCTTCAGAAGGTCCGGCTGACCCCTGCACACCTGGATCACAAACCTCTGGAGCTCCCTGGTGTGCACCATGGCAAATGGGACCGCTTCTATGGTGGAGATGAATTTCCCCACTAGAGAGGACATCTTCTTGGCTGGAACTGGATCTTGAGTCATAACCGCAGAAACCCTGTGGGCGAGCTGGTGAGCTACCTCATCTGTGAGAAACAGCATGCGCTTCAGAGTGTCAAAGAGAAGGCCCAGGAAGACCAGATGCTGGGATGGGACAAGATCTGACTTGTCCATGTTCATGATCCACCCGTGATGGGTGAGAGTGTAAATGCATTGTTGAACCTGCTGATGAAGAAGTTCCGCGGAGGGGGCTTTCAGAAGCAGGTCGTCGTGTATGGAGTAACTCTGATGCCGTCCCGGTGGAGGACGGACACTAAGGCTGCCAGGACACGGTTGAAAACTTGAGGAGCTGTAGTCAGACCAAAGGGAAGAGCTGAAAACTGAAAATGCCCTCGGTCGCAGGCAAATCTGAGATACTGTCGGCGCTCTGGATGAATGGTGATGTGTAAATACGCATCCTAAAGATCCAGAGATGCAAGGAATTCCCCTGGGGACATAGAAGCAATAACCGTCCATAGAGACTCCTGGTGATAATGGGTCCAGATCACAAAGGAATTGAGATCCTTCAAATCCAAAATGGGGCGACAACCGCCGTCCTTTTTGGAGACCACAAAGAGGTTTGAGTAAAAACCCATACCTCTGTCCTGAACTGGAACTGGCTCTAGAACATCCATGTCCAGTAGAGCCTGAACAGCACCGCTGAACAGCCGGCGTTTCTCCATGCCCTGAGGTGTATGAGAAGGAAAGAAGCGAAAGGGAGGAAGAGAGACAAAAGAGATCCTGTACCCTTCCGTCACCATCTCTAAAACCCACGGGTCCACCACTGAATACTCCCAGATGCTGTGGTAGTGACGCAGACGACCACCCACAGCAGAGTGGGGACCTGTGTTTGGTGAGTCATGCTGAAGAGGGCTTGGAAGCCTTGGGCTTGGATGAGACGTTGGGCTTCCATTGCTGTTTGGGCTTGGAGGAGGCACGCGGAGCTGAGGGAAACGTCTGATTCACCGGACGTGTCTCAGTCTGAAAGGAAGGAAAATACCGATTACGCTTCAGTGGCATTTTCTTCCTGGGGACCAAGGGTAAAAGTGTACTCTAACCCCTGTGGCCTCACTGATCAGGTCTTTAAGATCTGGCTCAAACTAAGAAGTACCTTGAAAAGGTAAGGAGAGCAATACTTTCTTGGAAGCAGTGTCAGCAGACCAGATCTTGAGCCAAAGAGCCCATCTGGCAACCACAGACATGGTGGAAACCCTAGCCACTAACGGATAGCATCAAATAAGGCAGAAGAAACATAGTGCTGTGCCTTAGAAATGTTGGCAAGAAGAAGCAACATATCTGAAGTAGGAGCACACTGACGGGCAGCCAGGGTGAGCTGTTTGGTTCAGATCGCAATGGCCCGGTTCACCCATGCTGCAGCAAATACTGGATGCAATGCATTACCAGCAGTGGCAAAAATGGACTTGAGGGAGACCTCAAGTTTCTTGTCAGTCCAGTCCTTCAGAGCAGATGCATCAGAAACTGGCAAGGAAGTAGACTTACATAGCATGGAGATAGGCGCATCCACTTTGGGAGGATGAACCCACTGAGCAAGCGCTGCCTCAGAGAAAGGATACAGCTTGGCAAATTTCTTGGACACAGGAGGTTTCTTGTCCGGAGATTTCCTCTCTTCAGACACAAGGTGGTCATGAGTGCGGTTAAATAGAAAGCAAGTAATGGGCTTTTTAGGCTCCTGAAACACATCACAGGGATCAGAAGGAACCTCCTGAACTAAGGGAATGTTAAGGGTATGCAAAACGGCCCTGATCAGGCCCTCAGCCGAAGGCTCAGGATCAGCCTCAAAAGAGTCCCCAAAAAACTGAGAGGAGCCCACAGCAGAACATTCCTCAACATCTGAATCCACCAGCACTTCCTCCTCAGAGGAATCTGATACGTCAGGTACTCCAAGAGGTTCTGGCAGGGAAGACTTGACGGAGGAGGGGGTCTGCCAAGAATGGAACACCCCCTGTAACTGGGATAGAAAGAGTTGCAATTTAGACCTGAGGTCCCTAGTCGCAGCCTTGAACTCTTGCACCCAAACTAGATCTAATGCATGGCTGGAGGTCCCTGGGAGACTCTCAGGGACATCAGAATATGCTGGGCATAAATGACCTAAGAATTCTCTAGGTAACCCTGAATGACAGGAAGAGCAATGCGCAATATGGGATACAGAGACCCCCGCATCTTTAGTCTTAGATCTGGCCCCAAGCTCCAACAGTGTAAAATAACCTTACAGTATAAGAAATCACCCAAGTACAGTGTGTAGGATAAAGGTTTCACCCCAGAAATTGCTAAAATAAATTAATCTGGCAGGCGAAGGGTTAATCAGCAGAGGAGAGAAGGAGAGTCCAAGCCCTGCGTAGGATACTCGTTCTGAAATGGCACAAAATCAGAAATGAGTGCGCGAAGCAAGTGCTCATGGGAAATGTAGTTTTCCCAGAAAAAGTACCTAAAAACAGTGCCCGTAGCCCCCTGAGCCCCCCAATACACTGGAGACATGAACCGGATGATAGAGCAAGGGCAGACAAGAAAAATGAGCCATCTCTGAAGTCGCTAGGTTAAGCGGTTGCAGAGATATGTCCCAAACTGTACAGTCCCATAGGAGTGAATGGAGCAATGGCGCCTATGCAGCAAAGTGCGCCTTCAAATGTTACAAAATTGAAACAGTAAAATAAAAATGCATGAAACATCACTAGAACATGTTAGGATACCCAAAAAACACTAAACCAGCAGGAAAAGTGTCAGAACCCCCCCCCCCCCAAAAAAAAATGCAAAACCAGCAGCTAAAGGGTTAAAGTACCACATAAACCTGCTCCAAAACACCCAGCAGACATACAGATAGGCCCAATCAGTGCACGACTGTGCAATAGGAACTCCAAAGGTAAACTCCCGTGTGTAGGGGCACTGTGGGACATGTGGACCTGCAGCACTCAAAGGGTTGCACACCTTTCCTGCAGATCTTCTGTCTTCAGACTACCATGTATTAAGAAGCAGCCTCGGTGGGCAACTTCTGAGGAAAGAACTTGTAGCCAAGATTTTCCCCCAGGGCTTAAGATCCACAAAACGCACCTGGTCTCTGAGCTAGCCACATCTAAGGACATTGTCAGTTATGGTAATCCTCCTAATGGTGGTATTCCATTTCTAACACAAAAATAAAAAAACTTCTAAAGCTATAGAACTGTTCTCTTGCCTGTGTTATCTTCACCAAGGAACAAATCTTTCTGGAGCTGGTTGGCTAGCTGCAGCTAAGGAGGGAAGGTAGGCTCCACCCCTGCATACAATTCTAGAATTGTTCCTGCCTACAATTAAAGGGGTGGATCACCTACTAAAGTTACCAGTAACCTGTATTGGACGACAGAGAAAGAAAAGTTTAGGGATGCTTTATGTAGCCACAAAATAACTTGTATGGGGGGGGGGGGGGGTATCAGTGATCCCTTTAGCTAAAGTGCAAGGTTTGCATGCACATTACCCACACATCAACTGTGATGGGATTTCAAGCTCAATACAGTGGGACTATAGAGAAATGCATCGCACAGGACAGGAAACTGTAAAGAGCGAGACAACGTAGTACCTCCATTTTGCTTATCTTCTGTTGAACTGTGCTTAACTGCCAGGTCTGCTCCCAGGAGAACACATCTGCAGACAGGGCAACTATATCATGATAGTTGCCCTTTAACCCCTTAAGGACGGGCCGCGCACGCACCTTGCGGTCCATTAAGGACCACGGAGCATTTTTTTTTTTTTTTTTGCGGCTGTGTTCCGGACTCCCCGAACGGCGTGCAGCCGCGAGGGGAGCCCGGAATTCCATGACGGTCCAGTTCCGTCATGGATCGTTAAGGGTATAACAACCCATGACGGAACAGGACTGTCATGGGTCCTTAAGGTGTTAAGCATTTTTTACTGTTTGTAAGTATACAGGCTAACATATGTTTTGTCTCAAGCAACAGGGGGTGTGATGGGATGGAGTGTGATGTTAAGGGGTGTAGCCATGGGAGAGGCTATGGGTGTTTAGGCATAACTTATATGTAATTCTTGCACCTAGTTGGGTCATCCAGCCCTGCAGGAAAACATACAGATTAAAATAACAAGGTGTTTGTTTATTTGCTTGATAAAATAACCATTGCATACCTCTCTGGCACTCAAAGGGTTAAAGCAAAATGCCCTTTAGATCCCAAACACACCTTAAAAATCCAAGATATTAACCCTTTAAGTGACGGGGTATGCAACGCATTGATTTGCAATGCATTGCGTACCCCTCTGGTACTCAAAGGGTTACTATATGGCATTCAAAGGGTTACTAGAAAAAGAGGTACTATATGGCACTCAAAGGGTTAGTAAGAATAGAAGTACTTTTATCCAAGGTTGTAGTTTTTAGAGTGGAAAAGGGGCCAAAAAAGCATAAAATGCAAGAACTGGAGAGATTTTAACCCTTTGAGGGCTGGAAGCTTGTAAAAGATATGGAGCTCAAAAGGGGTTAACAGTCATCAGGCAAAAAAGTGCCTGCTTTCTTAGGCAGCGGTTTGGTTTTCTCATGCCAAATGTAATTTGACTGATTTACTTAATTCCTTGTGAGAGGATTTCTCACTTAAATGTGTATGTCAGACTTAGACAAAACAATTGTAATTTATTGTGTTTAGCTTAATCCCTTAACGGACCAGAGGGGCGTGCTGCTTTGTAATACGTTGCAAACCCCTCTTGTCCTTAACCCTTGAGTGCCACAGTATATCCCTCTGGCACTCAAACGGTTAAAGGGTTAAACCCATAAAATAAAAAGTGGAGGACTATTACACATAATTACATACTGTGAAGTCAAAGGGGAAGTTTATCACTTTTTCCACACTTACAGTACATTCCAAGTATAGCAACTGTCATATGTTCAAGTGTTAGTAATGCCCATATTTAAAGGGGAACTACCACCCCGCAATAACTTAACATGAGATCAGTCTTCATCTGGCGACTAGCTGCTTAGTAGCGCTAGTCGCCAGAAATATTACCCAGTTCCAAAGATTTGGGCGTTTTTCCGAGGCTCACAGGAGCAGGAAGCACGAACATCTCGTCACAGTGACGTCCGTGCGCCTGCGCTGTCAGTCCCTTTTGGAGCCGGCTTTTGAAGTGTGAAAAATGCAGATTTCATTACTTACGTCAAGTTTTATGAGGGATTGATGGTAAAATGGCTACGTAAAAAATGTGAAAACATACATAAAATGAAAGCCTGGGGTGTCTGCTTTCCAAAAATATACACTTTTTGGGGGAAATCTTAAAGTGGGGCACTGGTACACAGCCTCAAATGAGGCATGGCACCATTGACGCAAGCTGTGAAAACTGTGCCCAGTAGCTTCCACAAACCTTGAGAAACCTATGCATATGGGATATTGCTGTACTCAGAAGAATGAGCTGAATACTAATCAATGCATTTTTTTTAAAATTTTCAACTATCCCGTGCTTGAGATCAACAGTAATATTGAAACGTAAGTGTGAGAACTGCAAACAAAAAAAATATATTACCATAATTTTGAAAAATATTTCTGGAAAAATAGCTGCATAAAAAACTCCAAAATTCTCTTGATTATTTATCTTATGTGGTCTAGTTTTCAGAAACATATACCTTTGTGGGACATTTTTAGTTCTGGCACCATCAATTATGCTATGATGCTCACATGCCAATTGTTGAAAAATTACAGGTTGGAAACAATGGCGTCCATCTTGTAATATTTACCTTGTAAATGTGAGAAAGGGATTGATATACTAGGCATATGGGGTACTTTTATATTCAGGAAAAGCAAATGAATATATTTAGGGGTATTTTTTTGTAATGAACTAATGGTATGCAAAGCTGACAGGAAAATGCAAGTAAAATGTTGTTGTTTTTTTTTTCTTGCTCTTTTTTTATATTTTAATCAAATTAAACAATGAGGTATTCATATCATTGTGGTATCACTTGTGCTTAAAATAACAGTATATAATTTGTGTGGATGTACAAAAGGAATTAAAGAGAAAATATGGTTGAACAACGACATAGTAAAAAAAGTCAAAATTGCTTCCTTAAGTGAAATCCACCTCAGATTTTCCCGGTCCTTAAGGGGTTAAGCTTAGTAGTTGTACTTATCTGACTATTGTCTGTTTGATAAATCACTGGCACACGGAGTTACTGTTATATCAGACGATAATCAACATCTATTTACACTGAGAAACTATACAGGATTGATAAGAGAATTTATCTCTTTCCACAGATGTAATGTATCTTGAACAGACTGAATGTATGTCACTCTTCAGTTTAGTATGGTCTGCAAGTAAACAAACTCTATAACAGGATTAGGCAGGAGAGTTGCTTGGTTCTTAACTCCTTAAGGACCGGTGCACGCCCATGTGCGGCCGGCACTTGATGACCACGGGGCTTTTTTTTTTTTTTTTACTTCCGGTTCTGGGCTCCAGCCCTGAACTCCATGACGTGCCAGGACCGTCATTGGTCCTTAAGTGCTGGACCACCGCAACGGTCCTGGCACGTCAATGGTCGCGAAGGGGTTAAAAGACTGGGCAGGGGTATAACCTAATGCACTATTAGTACAGTTGCACCAATACTAGTAGAGAGATTAGCAGTGTTACATGCCACAAGCTGGTAACAACAAACTGGCCATTACCCTTTAACCCCTTAAGGACTACGTGACGTGCTATGACCGTCACAGTCCTTATACCCTTAAGGACCAGTGACGGTCATATCACGTCACATACTTTTTACTTACAGAGCTCTACCGGGAGCGCTGTATGTAAAAACAGGGCCTAAAATTGATAGCTCCAAGACCGGAGTAACCTCTCTTAGGCCTCAAAGCGGCGTGCCGGTACGCGTAACAGGTCACGTGTCCCGGCGCGTTGGCAAGGATCAAAGCGGTCCTTAAGGGAAGGTAACTTCCCTGGACTGCTGGTCCTTAAGGGGTTAAAAACTAGAGAGTGGTGCAACATATGGCTTTGCAATGTGTTGCTGAACACTCTGGTCAGGGCCTCCTGTTTCAGGGGGCCTCTACTTTTTGTTCCCAAAAGTCCTAGTTTAACAGAAATAAAATGATTAAAAGGGATTCTATAACTTTAAATATGAAAAAATGTTTTAGGGTAAAACAAGTACTGCCAATGCCTGGAGATGTTTCTTTCGAAAGTAATTAAAAAGAAAACTTGGCCTTTTTCTGATATCTTGAGTTCAACATCTTTTGCAGCCAAGTAGTGTTGTTGCCATTACAGCCTGTGAATAGCTCAGTGTCACAGACACACGATTATAATGCGCTCTATGGGGATATCCCATGAGCACCAAAATAATCTGTCACCTTGCTGGAAGAAAAACAGTGAATTTGGAAGAGTAAAGCTGCTGAAGTAACGAAAACACAGCAATGACTAAAGCCATTACTTTTGCCAGCACGAGCAAACCTTTTAATTAAAATTAACTTGTTCTGACCCAACACTGACCCTTTAGTCCTATGGCCAGGTGGTCAGTGAGGAACGAGGCTCTTCTGATGCCCAACACATGTATGTGGCTGATTTTCCCACAAACAGCAAAGAGAAGAAAAAAAATAAAAGAAAAAAGAAGGTTACAACTGATCTTGAGCGGATCCTAAGTGGTAACTTTTATTAGAGAGCTTTCCTTCACAATTCCTCCAGGAGCTTCATGGGTTCTTAAAGGGATAGTAATGTTTCAAAATAAATGCGTTTCAGAGAAACTGAATCATAATGTGTCCCACTCTCACCCCTTTTACCTATGTAATGCTGCACAACAAGACTGTCCGGATGGATTGCAGCAAGGGTCTATCTTCTGTTAGCATAAGGAATAACCTGCCCTCGGGTAGGGCTTTCCTTATGCTCACAGCCAGAAGATTGTCCCTCACTGTGATCTGTCTGGTCAAGTTACCAGATTCCTCATCTGAGGGGAGGTGACTTACACTAGGAAAAAAGGGCGGGAGGGGGAAACTTTATAATTCAGTTACTCTGGAACTACACATCGTAGAGAATGATAATAACACTCTACATGGCACAAAAACTATAAAGAATAATTGGAGCTGCATTTATTTTGAAACATTACTATCCCTTTAAAACTGCTCTGCATCCTCATAAGGTTAATCATGAGCCCCGGGGTTTAATCCCCATCAACTAGTACCTAAGAAAGCCACTGGGGGTAGATAACATTTGGCTCTCCAGCTTTTGATCAATAGAACGCTCATCAGACTCAACCAGTCAAAGGTGGTTGAGGATGATGTGGACCTGTAGTATGGGACAGCTGGAAAGCCAAATGTTTCTTATCCCTGCTCTGTAATACTCCCTGTATTCTGGTTTGTTTCTTTTGCATATTAGCTACTATATATTAACCTTTTAAGGACCAGATGGGTGTGCAATATAATGCTTTGCAATGTTCTGTGCACCTCATGGGTCCTTAAAGGGACAGTAATACTATTAATAATGTGGCGGTCTAAGTCTTCGTTATTCTTTTTTTAGCATGTAGCTCTATATTTCAATACTTACAGTTTTATAGTTCAAGAGCTACTGAATCCGAAAGGATCCCCCTCCGGCCCCTTCTGGCCTCCTCCCATCAGATCTGGAAACTGGTCGTGGGACTGGACGGATGCAGCATGGACAATCTTCACATAGTAAGTATAAGGAAAACCCTGACCCCCTTGATGAAGGAGAGCAGGATTTTCATTTTGCTTACTGAAGATTGTCCCTCGCTGCTTTCCATCCCGACCAGCCAGAGGTATGAGGGAGGCAGGGGAAAGGGGCGAGAGAGGGATTGTTTCGGATTAAATCATTCTTGAACTACAAAACTCTAATTTTTGAAATATAGCGCTACATGCTCGAAAAATATCCCTTTAAAGCAGTGATTCTCAACCAGGGTGCCGTGGCACTTTGGTGTGCCACGGACATCAGCTTAGGGTGCCCCATGTTTTCTATGAAGACTGACAAAAATGGACTTTTAAATAAAGATTTATAGAAATTGTTATGCACCATAGATTTAGTTTTGTTATTATGATTATAAAACCTAATAATAACTGTATATTTATGTATTGTACCCTTCTTATGCCCTTGATAAAGTACATTAAATATGTTAGGGGTGCCCCGAATGTTGTAGATTATGTGTTAGGGGTGCCCCGAACAAAAAAAGATTGAGAACCACTGCTTTAAAGGGTTAAGGTAGAAGATAACCCAGTAAGAAAAATGTCTCCAGGCCATTTGTCACACCTCATAGCCTCCATTTTGAGTTGGAAAGATCTTTGTGCATAGGGTCCAAGAAACAGCATACAAATTTCTTTCACTTAACACCTTAAAGACCATTGCCGTGCCAGGACTGTCCTGGTGGTCTGGCACTTAAGGACCAGTGACGGTCCTGGTACGTCACGGAGTTCAGGGCTCCCGGCATGGCTGCACGCCGCTCCGGAAGCCCTGAACCGGAAGCAAAGAAAAAATTAAAAAAGCCCCGTGGTCCTCAAGTGCCGGCTGCGTGTGCGCGCGCGGGTCCTTAAGGGGTTAAGTGCATCTCCCCCTGGATTCACAATGAACTTTATACAGACATATGTTGAGTGCCACCTTCAATGTACTACAGTGATGAGGACAGATACATTTATTTAGACAGATTTAGGCAGAGTTCAGGCCAGGTTATAAAGCAGCAATTTGGAAACACTATAAAAATTGCTAACTGGCACATTTTTCTTCCAAACAAGAAGGGGAAGGTCAGGGTTTACAAAAACCTGGTACCGTGCTAATTGGACACAGGTGGCACTGTTTAGCAGTTAGTCAAGTCTTTTCACAGATCAGGAGAATTGCTATGAATCAGCTGCCGCAATAGCACACACTGAAGGCAGTTTATCCAATAAACCATGTTTTTGGCTTCAAGAATAATCATATTGGTTTTAGAACAACAATAGTCTCGCTTTAAAGGAGAAGTAACACTTCTTAATAATAACGACCCACTTAATATGGCCATTAAATCCGAATGGCACCTATGAAGTTCACCCTTGTTTCTTTGTTCAAGAGATAAAATCTGCAATCAATCCTGGGTAAGATTAACTAATAGGCAATGCTATGTGTGTCGATCATTTCTCCATGGAGAATTTGACATACTACTCTATATGCACTAACAATTAAGCATGCGGGGGGAGGGGGTTTTAATCATTAGCATGCAAGGTTGTCATAAGGCTGGTGATGTCTAAGGGATACTAGGGGAGATTTATAGAAAGTGTTCTTTCTGTTCTAATGAACACATTCTTAAAATGTCCTTACTCCATATTATGATTGTTGGAATTTATAAAGTATTTTAGTTACTTTTATAAATGCGGTGACGGTAAAGAATAAGAACAGGTCAGTCATGGCCTTAAATATTTGGTGAAAATTATGTCTTCTTTAAAAACTCGCTGAACCACTTTTTACAAACTTCCTTACTCCATTTTATAAAAAAATGTACTAGACAATGCTTTATATCCTCCTAAGCTGTGATTACTACTTTATTACTACCATCGACCATCTTACAGCCATTTTAACGCTTCTTTTCCATTAACTCAACTTTTACAAATCTCCCTCAATGTCCCTTACACATCACCAGCATTAAGACAACCTTGAACTCTGAGCACATACTCTCTACTCCCCTAATTGCCCAGTGGGGACTACAGCACCAAAAAGAGCATTGCTGCCTTAACACTTTGAGTATGCAACATATACCTCTGGCATTCGAAGAGTTACCCCATTCAGTTACATAGGAATGTACATTGCACACTCCTTAGGCAATGAAGGGGTTAAACGAGTAAAAACCATTGCCAAATTGTGAGACAACTGGCGTAGATGCAGCAACATATAACAGCTTCTCTGCCAGGTCTATACTCACTGAACCAGCTGTTCTCTGGGCTACCCGCAGATCAGCCGATTCACATACACAAACCTAACCATTAGGAGTGCTATATAAAAGCATAATCACAATAATAAGAACAGTACTGTAACCATTTTCTGAATATCACTTTAAAAAGCAGAATATTGGATACTTTATTACAAATTCACTTTCCAGAGCAAGCAATAAAGGATAGTATAATCAACCAAAAGATAAGCAAAATTCTCATTAAATTGCATAGAGACACGGATTTAGTGTCTGGTTTTGAAATATCGTGAACAAATGGCATTTGGAGAAGCTAAAATATACATATCAAGTTAGGGACAGCTCCTAGAAAAGGAGCGTGCACCACTAAGTGCAGATATAACTTTAATAAATATGCAAAGAGAATGAAAAATGATGTATTCAAAACGAGAGGAGGCACGCAGCCTGCCTTGTAGTGAGACTGTGTCAGAAGGGTGAACAACGCAGAAGCATCTGAAGCAAAGAGGAAACACCTAAGTATTTGAACTGAAAATGGAACACTGCTTCTCCACATTTAAAGGGATAGTAATACTTAAAATGTAAAAAAAAATATGTTGTAGGGTTTATCCCCCTGAGTAAAACAAGAGTACTCCCACTGCTGAAAGGTGTTTTGTTCAAAAGTTATTAATTTTTAAATTTGAATTTTTTAGGTGCAATATCACAGTGGCCTGAAATTGTACAGTGGCGCTGTTGCTACATGATCCTATGGACAGCTCTGGTCCCGGGACCATAAATCTCCATAGGATGGTGTACCAACAGCGCCACTGTACAATTTCAGGCCACTCTGATATTGCACCTAAAAAATTCAACTTTGAAAATTAATAACTTTTGAATGAAACACCTTTCAGCAGTGGGAGTACTCTTGTTTTACTCAGGGGGATAAACCCTACAACATATTTTTTTTTACTTTTTAAGTATTACTATCCCTTTAAGTCACAGGATAAGGATCTTTCTTTGCCCAGAAGAGGCAAAGCAGTTTCTCCAAGAATATGCATTAGGCTATCACACACACGTGTATTCTCTAACTGGGACCTTTATGCCCCTGCAAGTTCCCAATCCTCATCATCCTCACAGCAAACAGCCTTTTGAGAAAAGTTGCATTTTGAGCTGCACATATGAGCCCAGTATCATCTTTCTACTGAATAAACTTTAAACATATCTCTATAATACTGGTTTAAGGACAAAATGACCAACACCGACATCCTTATAAAAAAACATCTAAAATATCATTTATTTTGCATCAGCAGATCCTAACTATACCATTTGTACTACAGGGCGGAAAAAGGAGAGATGGCATTGATTTCCTTTTTCATATATGCATAACACATGCAGCACATTGGCTACCTTGACTTTGACCCTTGAGAAAGAAAAAGCCCAAGAAAGGCAAATAAGAATACTAACTCTTTGTATCTGTTTTAGTTGTGAATAATAAATATACTTCACTTCGGTTTTTATCTTTTTGCACACTGTTCTGTTTTCCGTTTCTTCCAAATATATTTATCCATGTGATCTAATGCAAACAGCACACAGAACTCGCTATAGCATGTACCTTATATCATGTGTTTCACATCTCCCCCACTGGGCCTTATGTGTACATATAAACTGGAACAATTCTAGGTAAACCAAATGCATCGCAGGGGAGCAACAGGAATTTCCCAAATCCCTTATGATTTAAATTGGACTTTTAACCCCTTGAATGCTAGCACTGTCTCCAAAGCATTGCTTCAGAATGCATTGGAGAGCTCTCCAGCATTCATGGAGTTAAAAGTCCCATTTGTTTCAATGAGAATTTTTATCTGTCCCCTATGATGCAATTGGTTTGCCTCACAATTGCACTATGTTGCTTTTACACATAGAGCCGAATGGAGCCATTCCAAGGCAAGCTAACAGCACTTTAGGAGAAATATATAAAAATCACTACGTTCTCTTAGATTTTAATGGGGATCGCGAATGCTAGTGAGGTCTCCCAAGGTTTGACAATGCCTTGGAGCCTTCTCCAGCATTCAACAAGTTTAGCCCTTTAAGAACCAGAGGAGTGTACAATGCATTTCACACCCTCTGGTCCTTAAAGGGGATGTATCACCTTACTAAAAGTTTACCTTAAAGGGATAGTAATACTTCGTTTTAACTTTATTTTATTTTGTAGGCATTAAAAAAACATGAAGAATGATATAAGTCTTATCTCTCAAACCTTTATGGTTTATGAGATATTCACAAGCAAAGTTCCCCTCCCGTCCCTTTTACCTAGTGTAAGCCATCTCTTCTCAGATGTGAGTCTGGTTGTATGACAGTACAGATAACAGAAGGGGACAATTTTCTTTGTATGAAAACAATGAAAGCCCTTCCCCCCTTGACAAGTTTTTCAGCTTTTTCCCTTATCTTAATTGAAGATTGTCCATCTCTGCAGTCTACCTGGGCACCTCCCTTCTGATCTGGTTGAACAGGGGGGGGGGATACTTTGTTTGTGAATATCTCTTAAACCATAAAGGTTTCAGAGATAAGACTTATATCATTCTTCATGTTTTTTTAATGCCTACAAAATAAAATAAAGTTAAAATGAAGTATTACTATCCCTTTAATCTCTGTCTTTTAGCTACTCTAACAATGCTGTGTTGTTTGGGGTTTTTTTTTAAACGCTATAGAAATGTAGTTTGACAGCTTAGTTTTTCCCTGTGACGTCTTCTCCTCGTTCTGATCGGCAACATGCATGCCGATGAGAATACAGGAAAGATCATGTTGCCGATCAGAACGAGGAGAAGACGTCACAGGGAAAAACTAAGCTGTCAAACTGCATTTCTGTAGCTTTTTACAAAAAAAAAAAAAAAAAAAAAAAAAACAGGAAAAAAAAGCCAAACAAACAAACAGCATTGTTAGAGTAGCTAAAAGAAAGAGATTAAGGCAAAATTTTAGTAAGGTGATATATCCCCTTTAAAGGGGAACTAAAACCCCAAATTAAGTTTCCCTGCAACAATTAGCCACATAGCAATAAGCTTAAATGGATAGTAAAGTCTTATATATAAAAAAAGTAATATTGTAAAGAATAAAAAAAAGAAATCCATCAATGCCATTCCTATCTCTCATACCTTTATGGTTTGAGAGATATAACATTCTAAAGTTCTCCCATCCATGCCAGCTGTAAAGCTGACAGGAGAAGATCCGTGCCAGCCGACTTGAGGCGGCTCTTCAGCAGAGCCAAAAACAGCGATATTTAAAAAGAACTACTTAATTGGAACGGTCTAAAAAGTGTAGCTTGCAAACCAGGTACACTTTGTAGACCATTCCAATTAAGTATTTATTTTTAAATATCGCTATTTCAGCCTCCTGCCTTTCGCTGGACCAGGATCTAATGCTTTCAGCTTACAGCTGACATCAGGGAAAGGGGAGGGGCCTTTAAAAGGCTCTATCTCTCAAACCATAAGGGTTTGAGAGATAGGAATGGCATTGATGGATTTCTTTTTTTATTCTCTACAATACTACTTCTTATATATCCAAGACATTACAATCCCTTTAACAATAGTAGAATTAGCCAGTATAATTACTGCTACTGAGAAATCCTTCTTCCTCTGAGACTGACGGCCAGGCAACAGCGCCTTAGAGGCATCTGCGTTCCTGCGCAGACGTGCAGTTTTCTGCAAGCAAAGATATCTGCGCTGTTGCCTGGCCGTCAGTCTCAGCAGAAGCAGGATTACTCAGTAACGAGGTAATTATGCTGGCTTTATTTGGGGTGATAGTTCCTCTTTAAGGGGGTTAAAGACCCATTTAACCCTCTGAGTGCCAGGAATGTGCAGTGCATTGCTTAGCCCTCTGGCATTCAAAGGGTTAAATGAATGATGCAGTTGGTTTGCTCCAGAATATTTCCACTTTGCCTTTATAAAAAGGCAATGCATTCCGTACCACTCTGGCACTCAAAGGGTTAAGGGGGAATTTTAACTCCTTGAATACTAGAGGAGTCCAACAAATTGTGAAACTTTTTTTTGTATTTAAGAGGTTAAAATCCCCAGTAAAAGTCTAGATCACTTGGGCTACTGTTGCAGCCAACTATCCCATAGAAAATAATGATATCTATTCAGGGAAAATTGTTTTTACACAAATTTGCTACCTGTCGAGCTTATTAACCAGGCTTAAAGGGATAGCAATGTTTCACAAAAACAGCAGCTCCAAATAATCTCCATAGTATTTGGCCCATAGAGCGTGTTATTTCAATATACTGTCAGAGTTGTAGTTCAAGAGTAATTGAATGATAAACTATCCCCCTCCCGCACCTTTTACCTAGTGTAAGCCCTTTTACCTAGTATAAGATGTGGAATCTGGTCCCTTGACAGGACAGGTCACAGCAAGGGACACTCTTCTTACTATGAGCATAAGGAAAACCCTGTACTCCGTGACAGGGTTTTCCCTTATGCTCACTCAAGATTGTCCCTTTCTGTGATCCATCTGGACAGTCTTGCTGCTCTGAGGTGAGTGTTACATCAGTAAAAGGGGAAGGAGGGGGATACTTTATCATTCAATTACTCTTGAACTACAACTCTGACAGTACTGAAATAACACTCTCCATGGCCCAAATACTATGAAGAGTAATTGGAGCTGTTTGTATTATGAAACATTACTATCCCTTTAAAGAGATGAGAATTTTGGTAATTTTGACCCCGCCATGGAGTAGCTGATTTGCCTCAGAATTGCTCCGATTCTTCTTAGTACATTATCCTGAGTGTACTCATTATAAAATCTGTACGTGTGCTCCCAAGGATGTAGACTACACCAAATATAGAATACAGCACCAGGACAGGGTGACAGTGGTATATACAGTTAAAAACAAAAGAAGTAATAATAAATCGGTCACAACTAAACTGATGTTATTTGAGCATAATAAAAAGAAGAATTTGGACACAATAATCCAGTTAATCTTTAGGTCGATGTTCATTTGTCTAGGCCCCAAAAAACAGCTTAAGTGCAATTAATTTGGTTGAGGAATATTTAATTTGTTCTGACTCATAACAATTACACTTTTGGCACAGAGTGCATGACCCCAACTTAAGATTCCTGCCCTAATTAACAGCACAATGAATGGAACAAAAAATTGCCAAACTGTCACTTTTGGCTAAAAATAACTTAATATATATCAACAGAATAATTACTCCTAATATGGGATGTCATCCCCTAATTAACATCACATTAGACAGGCTAAATGCCAGATTTTATTCAATGTGCTAAAAAAAATAAGCGGTTATAAGGTCTATTTTTGACACCAAAGATTCATAAATTTTGTCCACCATGATTAATCAGACTGCAAAGAAAATGGAGTATAATATATATATATATATATATATATATATATATATATATATATATACACAATATAACCAAAAAAGGGGGCAGCACCAGTGGGTCTCTTTAATAAGCAAAAAGTGTGTTTAATGTGGCAACAAAATCGTCAATGTTTCGGTCCCTGTGTGGACCGAAACATTGATGATTTTGTTGCCACATTAAACACACTTTTTGCTTATTAAAGAGACCCACTGGTGCTGCCCCCTTTTTTGGTTATATTGTGTATGAATTATGGGAATGTGCACCTGGGCAAAAGATTACTATAAGAGTGAGTGCTTTCCATGAGTGGTTGTTTATATATATATATATATATATATATATATATATATATATAATCAGTGGTGGGCAAGTTTGCATCATCCCCCCACAAGCCACTGGGATCTTCAGTTCAGAACAGCTGGAGACTCAGTTGCCTACCACTGGCATAAATTTTACTACACTCATACTTTCATATGATCATTTTTAGAAACCTTTAGGTATTAAAGAGGATGTATCACCTCTATATAAGTTAGCCTAAATAGTTAGGCTCTATACTGAATATGAGTAAAAATGTCTTAATTTTTTTCACAGCACAGGCATTTGCATAGCTTATTGTGTTTAAAAAAAATGCCGTTGGCAGAAAAAACATCCGCCTCCAACATTTGGATCAAGCCCTTAATATTTGCACCAATGAGGGCGATGATGTATTACAAAAGTGGTTCAAACACCATCATCCTATCCTATATAATAATTCGCTATGATGTTTGTCAGAAGCAGTCATGCACAGTAGAGACTGCTCAAAAGCTCAGAATGCTGGGAGCATTCTGTGCATTCGGGCAGTCTCTACAGAGCATCGCGTGAGTGACGGCAGTAAGCAGAGCAGGAACGGCCTTTTAACCCTTTGAGTGCCGGAGGGGCAAGCAACGCATTGCAAAGCAATGTGTTGTGTACCTCTCCAGCACTCAAAGGGTTAATATCTCAGACACCTTGGCTTTTACACTAGTATGGAATAAATAAGTAAAATTCCAAATGTGCCATGGTTTTTACCCCTTGAATGTTAGAGAGGCCTTCAACCCATTGCAGATCAAAGCTGTGGTGACCTTGCTAGCATTCAAAGTGTTAAATTCCCCATTTAAGTTAACCCTTTCAGTGTCAGAGGGGCACGCAACGCGTTGCATACCCCTCTGCCACTGAAAGGGTCAATTTATTATTTGTTCCCTGTGCTGCAAATTGTTTGCCCCAGAAACCCACATCTTTCTTTTTACACCAGCCTCATTTAATTTTACTTAGGAAAATAAATCTAGTGTATCCATAGGAAATGACCATATTATTATAGTTTTATTTATGTAAGATGTACTGGCTTCTCTAAGTGTGTCTTGTCTGCCTGGCAGAGGAATGAGTTATTTATATATGTTTAATAATAATTGCAGAGCAATCTGATTGTTGTAGAGGTCAAGTAAAAATGTCAGTACTGGGAAGGACTTCCAAGAAAACAACACAAAATAAAAACAATCCAGGACCTGCACGATTAACACGTTTAGATACCGGTAAATAAATTAATACATTCATATAAGTGTATAATTTTGCAATGCTGATGAGGAATTCCGTGTATTTCAGAGAATATAATAAAAAAAAAACAAGAATTGACAGCCTATTTACTTAACCCTTAGAATGACAAAAGCGGAGTGTGCATCTAAGTAACGCGTTGCACACTCCTCTGACAACCAAAGGGTTAAACATCAGATTATTATATTATGGCATGGTCTTCCTCTATTGGGACACAAAACAGGACTCTCGCTTAATCGCTTGACCGAGCAGACATTCGCCTGCATTGAAACCCTCTGGCATTCAACAGGTTAAAGAAAAGGAACAGTGATAATACACCTGAGCCATGCAGGAAAATCACAGAAGCCGTGTGTTTCCCGGCCGGCGCTACCACACACCGGGATAAAACACTGGGGGCCGCCATTACAGGAACAGGAACGTCCTGAACTAAGTGACAGCTGCCTATCGCGCATGCGCATTACTGCCAGAGAACTGAGAAAGGATTAATACTTTCAGTGACACGCACCCTTCTGCCCCTCAAAGAGTGAATGTGTTCAGGTCAAGTTGTATATGGTCTTCATGATTGTACCTTGTGTGGTTTCTTTGTTAGTGAAATAACACAAGGCAGTGTCTGTGAATTCAGGATAGGACAAATAATGGGAATGGGTATAAACAAGTCTTTAATCCTTTAAAGTGATAGCCTAATTTTTTACTTATTCTCTAAGTACAGAACATGTAAAGTCAAATGATCTATACTTTTTATTAATTTTCACCTATGATGCATTTATATCATTGACTGGGAGCTCTATGTATTTCTGTTTCCAGAGAGCTTTCTGTCAGAAACTATGAAACCAGGGAAGTTAATACAGTTTTATGTCTCTGCAACAGTCAGTTCTCTGTATTGGACACAGGTGCTTTTTGCTGCAGGGATACTGTTAAATTGTATCACTTTACCTGCTTTCATAAGAGGTTTACTTTCACTTTAAAGACCAGATGGTCATGAAACACATTGTACAGCTATGCTTTTGACTCCTCTACTTAAAGGGTACAGTCTGAATGCTAGAGAACTCTCTGTGAGAGATCTCTCTAGTCCTAAAAGGGATAGCAGCCTCATTTCATTGTATGAGCACCAGAGGGTTGTCCAACACATTACTTTACAATGTGTTCGAACATCTCTGGAACTAAAGAGATGTAACTATAGGATGCAGTTTTGTTGGGCCCAGCATCCATGAGGGCCAATCTACCCCAGAGTCCAATATGTTGCAGTTATGCCTTTGTGAACATATTCTTGTGATAGTAAACCCCCAAAAATATTGGCACCAGAGCCCTCCAATAACTAATTATGCCTCTGCTAGGTACAGTCCCAAGTTTTGTGTCGCTGGATCCTGCTGTCCCTGTTGTTGTACTGATTTAAACTTTTTATTTTAACTCTATAAGCAATATACTTATCATTAAAACTTTAATAGGTTCTGAGCTTTCCCACATGTTAATATTGCTCATGTATATCATTTTCTTTACGATTTTAAGTGTGGTTAATGTCTGATGTGCCGAAGAATTACAGAATAAGGAATAAATCTGTTGAATGAGGTGTTTTGTCAAAATCATGCCAGCTAAACAGTGGATACTAGTGACACACAGTAATTTGACTGCTCAGGGGGAAAAGGTGTCCCTGGAAACTGTTTAACCCTTTGACTGGCAGAGGGGTTCTCTCTGGCAATCAAAGTGTTAATCACTGGGTTAATTCAATGGGCATTATTAATTGTCACAAAAGAAAAATACATGCTAACACACAAATAATAAGCACAGTACCTTATTAACCACCTTCCTTCCAGGCCGTCTGGGAGCTCCATGCCGTCAGGTGCAAGAAACGTTCCCGTTCTCCTTTATCCAGGTCACAAAAAAGTTAAAGCTGCACTCCGACATCCATACAGAAATGCTTCTGACATATAAAAAAACATCTTTTTATTGAAAATAGATTAAAATCCAAAGACAAAAAGCAGAATAGGGTCGAGGTGAGGGAAGACGCAAACAGGGGAGCCCCCGGAATTCTTACGTGTTTCGCGGTAGATCGTGATTACTCATAGACTATGAGTAAGTGAGATATAGCACAAAACGCGTAAGAATTGCAGGGGCTCCCCGTTTGTTAGGGTGACCACATTTCCATTCTGCTATTCAGGGACACTGTTCAGATGACAGCAGCAGAATATGTGTCCACTTTCGAGATGAGAGCAGCATAATACATGTCCTCAGCTCTAGGACAAATATATGGCAGGGGACATTATATATCAGGGGGCAAACATGCTTTTTGTCTGGCACATAAACACTGCTATAATAGAAAGCAATGCCTGTTTAGGCTACAAGAAAATGCACACACTGCCAAAGCCTTAGACTAGCATTACACTACAACAAAATTGCACATAAACTCATGTTTGATGTCAGAATCAAAGCTCAGGTCTGCTTCTAGTGTTTAGAGCTCTGTCTGGAGGCCATTTTCCTGTAGCCCAGCAAAGGTATAACTTCCTGTTACAATAGGAAATGGGCAGTGCTGTGCCCTGGAGTCTTCATTCTGGGACTTTGTATTGTCCCTGAAGGGGCTGCCAGGGACATGGGACACAGTTTTAAAATCAGGGACTGTACTGGGCAATCAGGGACATATGGTCACCCTACGTGTTTGTGTCTTCCCTATTCTGATTTTTATCTTTGGATTTTAATCTATTTTCAGTAAAATATGCTTTTTATATAAGTCAGAAGCGTTTCTGTATGGATGTCGGAGTGCAGCTTTAACTTTTGTCCTGATTATTAATTGTCGCCTATTTTGCAATGCGTTGCACACTCCTCTGTCATTCGAAGGGATAAATGTGCATTTTAAACCCTTGAATAATAGAACGGTCTCTAACACATTTTGAGGTTAAAAGTTCCATTTAAAACAATGGGAACTTTGAGCAATTTTATTTGTCCCTTATGATACAGTAGGTTTACCCAGAAAGTCTCTGCTTTTCTCTTTGTACTTATAGCTCTGTGAATGAATGGTCTGTTTACCTTTCTAGACATCCCAGGAATCAAAATGTAATTGCAAAACAATGTGGACTTATTCCACAGCGACCGCAACTGGAATGTAAAGTACACCAGGAGAGATATCATGTGTTATTACTCTCCCAGATGATTCTATAATTCTTTGTTCATAAACATACCTGGGAGTTTTTAAAAGTCCTCTGTCTGTAACTGTTAACCCATTGAGTGCCAGAGGGGGTGTGCGTTGCGTACCCCTCTGGCACTCAAAGGGTTAAGAATATTGTACCGAAAACTTCTGAAGCGATTCTGCAACAAACCAACCACACCAATAAAAAGCCTCACCATTTCCATTGATGTGAATTGGGCTTTTAACCCCTTAAATGCTAGAGAGGTTGGAGACATTAACATTTAAGGGGTTACATTTTGCTTTAAAATCAATGGAATTTATTTAATTTGCCTCCTATGGTGCATTTGGTTTGCCCCAGAATAGTTACACTTTGTTTTAGTATATTATCTTCACCAATTCTTAGGGGCAGATTTAAAGGGGAACTACCACCCCACGTAAAGTTAAACCCCAAGAATTACCCACCTGGTGACTAGCTGAGCAATAGTACTAGTTGCCAGAATAATTACCTCCTTATAGAGAAATTCTACTGCTCCCGGGACTGACAGCCAGGAAACAGTGCAGACATCTTTGCTTAGTGACGTCTGCGTGCCTGGGCAGTCAGTCCCAGTCTGCTCTAGGAGGTGTTGCTTGGTACCTTGAGGTACCGGAAGGGACTGATGGCGAGGGTATGCAGATTCTTTTAAAGCGCTTTTGCCTGGCCGTCAGTTCCAGGAGCAGAAGACTTTAGCTATAAGGAGATAATTATTCTGGTGACTAGTACTATTATTCAGCTAGTCGACAGATGGGTAATTCTTGGGGTTTAACTTTACGTAGGGTGGTAGTTCCACTTTAACACCTTTGGCATTTAAAGGGATAGTAATACTTCATTTTATCTTTATTTTATTTTGTAGGCATTAAAAAAACATGAAGAACGATATAAGTCTTAGCGCTTTATGGTTTGAGAGATATTCACAAGCAAAGTTTCCCCTCCTGCCCCTTTTACCTAGTGTAAGCCATCTCTTCTCAGATGTGGAATCCAGTCCATAGACCAGACAGATAACAGCAAGGGACAATATTCTTCCTATGAGAACAATGAAAGCCCTGCCCCCCTTGACAAGTTTTTCAGGTTTGTCCCTTATCTTAATTGAAGATTGTCCCTCTCTGCAGTCTACCTGGGCACCTCCCTTCTGATCTGGCTGAGCAGTGTTACATCAGTAAAAGGGGCGGGAGGGGGATACTTTGTCATTGAATTACTCTTGAACTACAACTCTGACAGAATTGAAATATCACTCTCCAAAGTCCAAATACTATGATGATTAATGAGAACTGCTTTTATTATGAAACATTACTATCCCTTTAAAGCATAAGATCTGGAGCAGTGGTGTAGCAAGGGGTGTTTTTTGGAGGGCTTGATGATCACACAGTGGGCATAAGACACACCCAAGGTTTACTTTTAAGTGCACTTTAAATAAAATAAACTTATGGACAACTGGGTGGACAAGACTGGTTGCAAATTAGTATGATGTGAGCTGTAGTGTAAGAGACATACAGAATGTGAGAGGCTGTAGTCTAAGAGGCAGTAAAGTGTGATAAAATAAAATAGAACACTTCTCCAGTGTGTGTTGGAATCTCAATCTTCTATGTTATTCTATAGAGCCTATGCACTAACTCACTGGTTTATCCTTTTTTTCACTCAAGACACCCCTAACACAAAGTTTTTAGGGCACCCCTAGCATTTTATAGGCATGTGCCAAGTAGTTAAATTATGGCACAGATACATAGATCACCATACCTGGGAACTTGTAGAAACTACATTTCCAGCCATCCCACCACAGTGAAAGCCATCACACTTCGCACTGCTCTGCCAACATGATTTAATTAATGATGATAACCAAAATTAATTTATTGTTTATGAACTAAAAAGAACTTACATTACAACAACACAGGCTGGCTAGAAAGAGGTGCCCAGTGCAGGTTCTCTGCTCCACTGCCTTCAATGCTTCTCATGCGCCCCTTGCCCTGACACCACGCATGCAGTGTCATAATCTCTCATCATCGTGTAGCTCAGGTGACAGCTTAGCTGCAGATATACCAGGATGCTTCACAATAAGAGGTCCGCGATGCTAGTACAGGACGCAGGAGGCATTGATTTAAAGGGATAGTAATACTTCGTTTTAACTTTATTTTATTTTGTAGGCATTAAAAAACATGAAGAACAATATAAGTCTTATCTCTCAAACCTTTATGGTTTAAGAGATATTCACAAGCAAAGTTTCCCCTCCCCGCCCCTTTTACCTAGCGTAAGCCATCTCCTCTCAGATGTGAATCTGGTTGTAAGACCAGACAGGTAACAGAAGGGGACAATCTTCTTTATATGAAAAGAATGAAAGCCCTGTCCCCCTTGACAAGCTTTTCAGGTTTTTCCCTTATCTTAATTGAAGATTGTCCCTCTGTGCAATCTACCTGGACACTTCCCTTCTGCTTTGGCTGTTACTGTTACATCAGTAAAAGGGGTGGGAGGGGGACACTTTGTCATTGAATTACTCCTGAACTACAACTCTGACAGAACTGAAATAACACTCTCCAAAGTCCAAATACTATGATGATTAATTAGAGCAGTTTTTATTATGAAACATTACTATCCCTTTAAATAATGAAATGTGCACAGGCAGAAGCAGAAAATGACATCTGAAATAAACCCTCAAGTCCCTTTCTGATTATGTTTTTAACAGCAAAGTACCATTAAAGGGATAGTAATACCTAAAATGTAAAAACAAATATGTTGTAGGGTTTATCCCCCTGAGTAAAACAAGAGTACTCCCACTGCTGAAAGATGTTTCATTCAAAAGTTATTAATTTTCAAAGTTGAATTTTTTAGGTGCAATATCACAGTGGCCTGAAATTGTACAGTGGCGCTGTTGCTACACGATCCTATGGACAGCTCTGGTCTCAGGACCATAAATCTCTATAGGATGGTGTAGCAACAGCGCCACTGTACAATTTCAGGCCACTGTGATATTGCACCTAAAAAATTCAACTTTGAAAATTAATAACTTTTGAATGAAACATCTTTCAGCAGTGGGAGTACTCTTGTTTTACTCAGGGGGATAAACCCTACAACATATATTTTTTTACATTTTAGGTATTACTATCCCTTTAAGCCTGTATTTCACTTCAGGGTTTCTATGTCCTAATTTCATTATCTTGCAATTTCAACATTAACCTTTAGATCTCATATTCTTATCCATTCCTACAGTTTTCCCAAATTCACATGCATATGGTTTATCCCACCTGGAGAGCAACCCTGTTGCATATTTTTCTATAATTTGCAAAAATGGCACACTTTACCTTGAGTACCACTAGTCATTGGCAATGAACAGGCACTAGATACCATTGATTATGGCATGATGTTTCTATCCTTCATCCAAGTATTTATCCAACAACTTCATTTGAGTCTAGTCCCAAATTAAGCATCTCATGAATCGGCTTCCTATGTGGTACAGTATTAAAAGCTTTACTATAATTCAAACAGACTTGATCTACTGTTCCACTCATCTTTCACGTGAGTAAAATAAACATTCATCCAGATTTGTTTGGCAAGAAGTTCCTGTTGTAAAGCAATGGTGCCATGGATCTTGCATATCATTCAACTTTAGATATGTAACAATTTTTCCTCTCAAGAGTGTTTCCATTTATTTCCCATCTATTGATGTCAGACACATGGGCCTCTAATTACTAGAGTCTCTCTACTGCTCTTTTTGTGTAGTTGCACAACACTGGCAACTTTCCAGTCATATGGAACCACGCCTGTCAACAGGAATTGCTTATAATGAAGCTCTTTTAATACTGTTGGGCGAATCTCATTTGGACCAACTGATTTATCTTCTTTCAGTTTTGCTAACATTAAATGTTTGTGTATAGGTGCATAGAATAACATAGGAGTTGGAGAATTTATCACATTAGTGAAATTATCTCTTCTTTATCACACCTTTGTTCATTTCCCCCTGGATGGCCTGTAGGAGCCTATCTCTAGTTTAACCCTTTGAGTGCCAGAGAATTATCAAACACAATGCATTGGATACCCCTCTGGCACTCAAAGGGGTTAAGCTACGGTGTAATTTGTAGCAATATTATTATTCTATAGATGCAATTAAATAACCCAAAGAGGTGAAATTCCGGAGCAAGTCGGCTGCACCACAAGGAAGAACTTAAAATACCCATTGATTTAAATTTTGTATTTTAACCCTTTGAATGCTAGAGATGTCTCTGATGCATAGCTTCACGTTTGTAACGTGTTGCATATCCATCTGGCATTCAAAGCATTAAAATTCCTGTTTAACCCTTTGAGTGCCAGAGGGGTACGGAACGCCTTGCTCTGCAACGCATTCCGTACCCCTCTGGCACTCAAAAGGTTAAATCAGTGGGAATCTGGAGAATGTTTTTTCGCCCCCTATGGCATTGTTGCTATGCTCCAGTATTGCACCTCTTTAGCTTCCAGAATTGCTCCTTATGTATTATGCCAAGCATTTATACAATGCTGTGAGCATTGCGAGAACTGCTATTGTTTAACCCTTTGAGTGCCAGAGGGGTACGGAACGCTTTGCAATGTGTTCTGTACATCTCTGGCACTCAAAGGGTTAATGATTTGATCCCTTCGCAAGCGAAAAGGCAGACCTTGGTCTCTGACTAAAATAATTAAAAAATATTGTCATTTTTAAATGTATAAAAATACAAAAAGTTACACTGCAAGACTAATATAAGTATGTCTGGTTTTAAGAATATTTTTTACTACATGGTTAAGTTTCATATATTTTTTTATTATCACTTATTGTAATAAACTGGTTTTACATTTTACTACCCTTTTCATATGTCTGCTTTAAGTGCAGTATTTATTGCTGCACCGATACAAATTATGCAGCTGCCAGACATCCGTTGATGGACCCCCCCACCACACACACAAAAAATCAGGGAGAAACTCTGCCTTTCATACACCACTTCTGGTCCTTCAGTTCCCCAATGATGTGTGAAGCCAGGTGTGAAAACTCAGCATTGTGTTGAAGAAGGTTATGGAGATCATTTGGTCCATAAGAACAAAAATAAAAAAAAATAGCTTACATTGTAGGACAAACCAACTGCACCATAGGGAACAAAGGTTTTTTTTTTTACATATCAACCCTTTGAGTGCCAGAGAGATATCTAGTGCATTGCAGCACAATGCATTGAACTCCTTTCTGGCACTCAAAGGATTAATTCAAATGGGGATTTTAAATTCTTGAATACTAGATAGCTCTCCAACTCGTATATTTCTCCAATGGGAGCGGTTGGTTTCCCCCGTAATTGCTGCTTTTCTTATGTGTAGAAGACCTAGCCTAGTGTCAAGCTACTGTCTGTGTAAGATGTAAGTATGGTGTAAGCACACAACATTCTGTGAATTTTATTTAATGTAAATGTGTGAAGATTCTGTAAGCAGACCTCCCAACATTTCAAATCTCCAAAGAGGGACACTTGTGTTTTAGGGGGTGTTTCTGGGGGCGTGTCTGTAAGGTGGGGCATTACCAATAATTTTTAGGTAATTTCATGACCTATTGACACCTCTTTGTGTAAGTGAACAATTAAAATAAGTTATTTTATTTACACAGGCTAATTTATAAACACATACTGAAGTTTAAACACACATTAATGTGAGATTTTTTGCTGTGGAGCAATGGGATATGCTTATATACACATAATTAGTCTGATTTCCTAAAAAGAGGGACATCAGGGTGTGAAAGAGGGGCTGTCCCTCCTAAAGAGGGACACTTGGGAGGTATGTGTAAGCCTTAGTACTCACTTTTTTAAGGCAGTAAAACAAGTGGATTATTATTAGTATTATTATTTATTATTTTTAGGGACCCTATCACTTAAAAACAACTCTGGTGATACTGGAAGAGCTTTCATACATATCTCTATGTTTTATTAGCCATTTTTGTTTGAAAAACTAGTTTCTGAGTTGATGTCATGCAGACACTTCTGTTGTAGCCTAACATTACCTCCCTACTCACTGACTGTGTGGAGGCCAAAATGTACATCTGGGATTAGCTGGTTTTCCCATGCAGAGGGGAATTGCCAATCTTTTTGGAGCTAGACAGCCCTTTTGGGCAGGATTAGTGTAATATGTAAGTGGAAATTTGTCCTTTGTAATGGCACTAGAGAGCTAAAACGTGAGGCTTCTGAGCAGTGACTTGCCATAGAACAAGCCATTGTGCTTTTGTTCATCAGAGCTTCAAACATTTTGTTGTGTATTTTCGAATACTCTTAGGGTGTCACCCTAAGAGTGAAGTTTAATCCAGACAGGGACCCCTTGCTCTCATTCCCTATGGAATCCAGGGGCATATCACAAACGAGGCCCGCCAAGGCTGAAACGTACGTCTGGGGTTACCTTGTGTTACCGTCCAGAGACGACTTGCCTGTACTGTACTGCCCTTTTGGGTGGGATTAGTCTAATATGTAAGTGTAAATTTCCCCTCTGTAATAGCACTAGAGAGCTAAAACATGGTGCTTTTGGGTGGTGACTAGCCGTAAAACAAGCTATTGTGCTTTTGTTTGTCCTCGGAGTTTCTCACATTTTATGTATTTTGAATACTCTTAGGGGGTTGCCCTAAGTATGAAGGGTAATCCAGACATGGACCCCTTGCTGTCAGGGCCTAGGAAATCCAGCTGCACCTCACTGACAAGGCCAAACAAAGCTGAAACATATGTCTGGGGTTAGCTTGTGTTCCTGTGCAGAGGGGAGTTGCCTGTCATGTTTTGAAGATGGACTGCCCTTTTGTTTTGGATTAGTCTAATATGTACATGGATATTTCTCCTCTGCAATGGCACTAAAGAGCTACAACATGATGCTTCTGAACAGCGACTGGCCATAGAACAATCCATTGTGCTTTTGTTCATCCTCAGAGCCTCTCGCATATTATTATGTTTTTTGAGTACTCTTAGGGGTCACCCTAAGAGTAAACAGTAATCCAGACATGGACCCCTTGCTCTCAGTACCTAGGGAATCCAGCTGCACCTCACTTGTGAGGCCCAACAAGATCAAAATAGACATCTGGGGTTAGCTGGTGTTCCCATGCAGAGGAAACTTGCCTGTCATTGGGGCTGGACTGCCCTTTTGCACGGAATTAGTCTAATATGTATATGGTAATTTCTCCTCTGTAATGGCAATAGAGAGCTAATATGTTATGTTTCTGAGCAGTGACTAACTGTAGACCAAGCCATTGTGCTTCCATTCATCTACAGAACCTGTCACATTTTGTTATGTAAAGGTTGTTCAGTTGTAGTGTCCCTTTAACCCCATCTGGCGACTAGCTCCTTAGTAGCGCTAGTCGCCAGAATAATTACCTTATTTAATAGATTTTTGCTCTCTTCCCCGGCTGACAGGCAGGACGGAGTGCAGACATCTTGCCATTGTGACATCCGCAAGCCTGCGCTGTCAATCCCAGCCGGAGCCAAATGGCTCCTAGCAATGCCTACTAGACCCGGCTGGGACTGACAGCGCAGGCGCACGGACGTCACAATGGCAAGATGTGCGCTCTCTGTCCTGCCTGTCAGCTGGGGAAATCTAGTAAATAAAGTAATTATTCTGGCGACTAGCGCTACTAAGCAGCTAGTTGCCAGATGGGGACTTAGTGAAGCTAAAGATTGTGTCGAGTGGTAGTTCCCCTTTAAACTAAAGATGTCTCCAAGCAAGCTTTAAGGGTCTGTCACTTTATATCTTGCCCAGGGCTCATCAGTGGATTAAAATATTTTATGTTGCTACCTGTAAAAGATTCAGAACATTGCACTGGAAACCTCTCTAGCATCTAATAGGCAAAGGGCGCTTTCTTAGAACCCTCTAAATATAAGATAGTAATCCTTATTATGGGGACTCATACAGTGCTTTACTTGTGGGTTTCAAAATATGTGCGTCATTGGTTGGGTAATATTGATGTAAAAGGAACATTATATTGTTTGATTTTATACACATATTCTGTTGTTCTACTTCTGACACACTATAACCAGAATGTTATTTTAAAAGTAATTAAAACGTAATCCCATTTCTCTTGTACAAAACAGAAAGCTTGATTTATTTTGTACATAGAAACAGAGGAAGCACTTTGGGTTGTAGTCAGAAAGTAAGAGTGGAGCAATTCTGGAGCAAACCAAAATGCATCAGAGTGGGGAAACATAAAGTCCCCGAATCCCCATTGATTTAAATGGTCTTTAAGCCCTTTGAGTGCCAGAGCGGTACACATTGCATCGCTTTGCAATGCATTGTATCTGGCACTCAAAGGGTTAAACCCTCTGAATACTAGGCAGGTCTCGTTGGAGAGCTCTTTAGCATTAAAGGGATAATAAGCTCCATGTTAATCAATGGGAACTTTCATTTTTCCCCTATGCTGTAGCTGATTTGTCCAGAATTGCATAACTCTCTTTATGCATGTGGCTCATTATTTGACCTAAGCCCAGCTCATAAAATACTTAATATTCTATTCATAGACACATATGTTTTAATATTATAATTATGCAATCGACTGGTTCTTTGTGCAGTGGATATAATGCATACTAATGCTGAGGGCTGGATTTATATCTCAGGCACTCCAAAGCAAGACACTCTAGGCCCTCTAATAGCTGCATCCTCACTTCTAATCTGCCCCTGCCCCTAGTCCCAACCACTGTTAGGTGACACAGAAAATACTCTTACTTAAAGGGATAGGAATGTTTCACAATAAAAGCAGCTCCAATTAATCTTCATAGTATTTGGGCCATGGAGAGTGTTATTTCAATACAGTCAGAATTGTAGTTCAGGAGTGATTGAATGATAAAGTATCCCCCTCCCGCCCCTTTTACTGACCTCAGAGCAGCAAGACTGTCCAGATGGATCGCAGAGAGGGACAATCTTCAATTAGCATAAGGAAAAAAACCTGTCAACGGAGGCAGGGTTTTCCTTATGCTTACAGTAATATGATTGTCCCTTGCTGTGAGCTGCCCAGTCAGATTCTGCATCTGGCTTACACTAGGTAAAAAGGGCGGGAGGGGGATACTTTATCATTCAATTACTCTTGAACTACAACTCTGACAGTATTGAAATAACACTCACAATGGTCCAAATACTGTGATGTTTAATTGAAGCTGCTGTTTTTGTGAAATATTACTATCCCTTTAAACAAACAATAACAAATCATAGTGCAGGAGGGAAGTACATTTCAAACTAGAGGGCCAGAGGTTTAGATGCAATGCAAGAAAGTGTTACTTCACTGAGAGGGTAGTAGATAAGTGGAACAGCCAACCAGCAGAAGTGGTAGAAGTTAATACAGTGACATAATTGAAGCATGCTTGAGATAAGCATAAGGCTGTCCTGAACATAAGATAAGACCAAGAGCCAAATAAGGTTTGGGGTTTTTACAGAAGGAAAATGGGCAGACTACCTGGGCCTAATGGTTCTTCTCTGCCATCAGATTATGTATTTCCAATAATAACCCGACTTAAAGGAGAACTGACAACTCCTAATAATGCCCCCAACTTATCAGCCAGAAAATCATACTTTCCCCAATGAATTTGACCCTTGTGCCTTTCTTCAAGAGGTAGTATCTTCAATCAGTCCTAGATGTCATGTCCATGGAGGCAGACAGGACCGTTTCTGCAGTGTATTCAGACTGAAGAAGAGTGCATGAACCTATTCAGCCCTTAAAAGTGGACCCAACTCCTTGAATTTTCTTCACATATTTGAAAACTTCATTCAGCACTGCCCATTTATCATATTAACAACAATTCCAGCGTAGTGTAGTTTAGGCGATAGCCACAATTTTATTTTTGGGAAAAAAGAAAGTGAAAATTTGCTGGTACAGCACAGAGCTTCATTAACATATGAAAGATTACTGAAACCCTTCATTAACTTATGATACATCACTGAAAAGGCTTGATTAGCATATGAAATGTCACAGAAAAACGAAATTAGCATATGGAATGTCACTGGTACCTCACAGGTACTGCAGTTAGCATACGATAGCATATTGTAAGAAGTGTGAATATCTCCTTAACTGGACATTTGCTGGTGTTTTGGCTAGCATGACACATAGGCAGTTCTTCATGCAGTTTTCAAATATGCCCACTTTACTTAAGGTGAAAGTTCCACTTTAAGGACTAGAAAGGTTGACAATTCCTCTGGTCTTTAAAGGGTTAAGATTCCATTTGCAGAGTTTGAGGTCCTGTGGTTATGCTAGCAACAAAAATGCCCACAGACAAGCCATTCAAGGTTAATTCAAGATGTTATCCCTTGAATAAAAGCATAGTTTATGATGTTATAGCCATTGTAAACGAAAGTGGAAAGTTCTTCTTAGAAAAAGTCCAGACAATCATAATAGCCACAATAAACCTTGTACTTGCTCCTTGGTTCCGAGATAACATCTTCATTCAGTTGTGGATGTCATTAAAGGGATAGTAATACTTTATTTTATCTTTATTTTATTTTGTAGGCATTAAATAAACATGAAGAACGATATAAGTCTTATCTCTCAAACCTTTATGGTTTGAGAGATATTCACAAGCAAAGTTTCCCCTCCCTCCCCTTTTACCTAGTGTAAGCCATCTCTTCTCAGATGTGGAATGCAGGCCATAGACCAGACAGATAACAGCAGGGGACAATCTTCTTCCTATGAGAATAATGAAAGCCCTGCCCCCCTTGACAAGTTTTTCAGGTTTTTCCCTTATCTTAATTGAAGATTGTCCCTCTCTGCAGTCTACCTGGGCACCTCCCTTCTGCTCTGTCTGAGCAGTGTTACATCCGTAAAAGGGGCGGGAGGGGGATATTTTGTCATTGAATTACTCTTGAACTACAACTCTTGACAGAATTGAAATAACACTCTCCAAAGTCCAAATACTATGATGATTAATTGGAGCTGCTTTCATTATGAAACATTTCTATCCCTTTAAGGTTGACATAACTCTTGCTAGCAGATCACTGGGCCTCAGAATCCTCCCACTTCACTTGGTAATCATCTGCTGGCTGTGTTCACTTTACCTATAACATAAAGAAAAGCTCTTTAACTGATTGACCAGTACAAAGGTGTATAAACTGCCCAAATTAATATGTAAAGGGGATTATAGCAACATCTAAACTGACAAATAAACCAGATATCAAAGACAAGGAGCAAGTGTCTGGTGCAAAACTTCTAAGACTGAGTCAATTTTTACCACATTAACCTCTTAAGGTCCAGCACGATCCCGCTCGGCCGGCACTTGCGGACCACGGGGCATTTTTTTTTTATTATCTCTTCCGGTTCAGGGCTTCCGGAGCGGCGTGCAGCCGCGTCGGGAGCCCTGAACTCCATGCCGTGCCAGGACCGTCATTGGTCCTTAAGTGCCGGACCGCCGTGATGGTCCTGGCACGGCAGTGGTCTTTAAGGGGTTAAGAACAGTGAGAGGGGAGAGACTGTAGGCAGTTTATGATCCTGCCTAATAGGAAATGAGGCTTTGGTAAGGCTACACAAGTGGCTTTGTTCTGGAGATTAATTCTCCAAAATGATGTTAATAGTTGTCAACAGTAGTAACATGCTGCAACTTTCTTGCAACAGGTGACATCTACTTCCAATGACAACACGTTTTTTATTCGGTTCTTATGGAATTGCGATGCAAAATATTATATAAAAGAATGTGCAGTTGTGAAAAACACACAAAATGACTAGTCTCAGAATGGGGGATGGAATACCATTCAATGAGATGTGGTTGATATCATCAGTGTCTCTGCCTCCCTCCCCAAGGGTCACCCTGACCTCTTAACGAGTCGATTGCAGCTGCTTTAAAGTGTTGTGGACAGCTGCATAAGCCTGATGTTAATAAAAGACACCTAGTTTAAAGAAGCAATAAATATTTATATGAAAGTATAAATGTTCTAGAATAGATCAATGGTTTAAACACTCTCATCAGGAATGCCTAACAGAACATGTATTTACTATTAAATGATTGAACCTCTGATTAACTCACCTGTACTCCTGTTAGTGGTCCAGGAGGATTGGGTTGGGAATCATTGCTACAGGGTTTTTACATTAAAAAAAAACAAACAAGGGTACTTACCACTGCATCAGGTGTTCCATTCAACAGTTATTATTTTTTTACATTAAAGGGATAGTAATGTGGTTTTAAAAGTTGCTTGCCGAGTCTTCTGTATGTTAAAAGTAACCGATCTCGCTATGTCTAATGCCTTACTTGCTTGTAGTTCAAAAGTTATGAAGCGATAAAGATCCCCCACCCGTCCCTTTCTGACATGTCACGCTGAGCATGCAGTCTGGTCAGGACAGCTGCAGCGAGGGACACTCTTCAGAAAGCAAAGGGAAATCCTGCCCTCCTTCCTCAAGGGGGGCAGGATTTTCCTTATACTTACTGAAGTTTGTCCCTCGCTGCAGCTGTAGAGTCGCATGACCAGATATGAGATTCAGAGGGAGACGGCCAGAAAGGGGGGGATCTTTAGAGCCGAATAACTTTTGAACTACAAACAAGTAAGGCATTAGGCATAGCACGACTGGTTACTTTTAACATACAGAATACTCGGCGAGCAATATTTAAAGACACATTACTATCCCTTTAAACTCTAAATTTTTATTGTTGCTTCCAGGTGGTGGCTGTTTTTATCAATTGCTGTGATTTAAAGTGATAGTAATTTTTCACAATAAAAGCAGCTTCAAATAATCTTCATAGTATTTGGGCCATGGAGAACATTGTTTCAATACTGAGGGAATTGTAGTTCAAGAGTAATTGAATGATAAAGTTTCCCCTCCTGCCCCTTTTACTGATGTAACACTGCTCGCCTCAGATCAGCAAGACTGTCAGGATGGGGCAGGGTTTTCCTTATGCTCACAGTAAGAAGATTGTCCCTTGCTGTGACTTGTCTGGTCAAGAGACCAGATTCCACATCTGATTGGAGGTGGCTTACACTAGGTAAAAGGGGCGGGAGGGGGATACTTTATCATTTAATCACTCTTGAACTACAACTCTGACAGTATTGAAATAACACTCTCCAGGGCACAAATACTATGAAGGTTAATTGGAGCTGCTGTTTTTGTGAAACATTACTGTCACTTTAAGCTTTCTCACAGAGTGCATTGTAAACTAAATTAGCTTTTGAACACTTGTTGTCAGTGTTGCTGTTGATATAAAAGGTAAAAAGTACGATCTATGATAACGTCTGCATGAAAAATCTCCCAGTAGTGGTAGCTCCTGTTTTAACTTATCAGGGAACATCCTATAACATATTTGTATATCTATATATATTTTCATAAAAGGCTTACTGCTACTTTAAACCCAATTAATGAATAGGTTAATTAGCCTAAGGATTAATAGTAGAGTAGTTGTAGATTAAATCCACTTGTAAAGTCTCACAGATGAGAGATAGTGTCAACTAATTACTTTTGCAAATAGGCAGAATTAACCCTGCGAGTGCCAGAGGGGTGTGTGACACATTTTGACTCCCAAAGACTTGATGGAAATAAAAGGAGATGTAACTAAGTTAGGACTGAATGATGTCATTACCATAAGATTTCCTCAAGTGCCCAAACGTTATTGAAATCTTTGATCTTTGACAGTTCTATTTAAATCCCCTTGTTTTGACTTAATAGGAGAAGCAGCTCTGGAGAACTCTGTGTAATGGGATGGAAACTTGTCTAGGGAGGACATATGTCAAAATGACAAACATACACAGTAAACTGCAATGGAGTAACTTTAAACAAGGTGCGCTTTAAAAGAACGCTGAGGTTAATATACAAGCTGCTCTTATTGGAAAGATCAATGTTGTAGCATTCTCAGATACGGATGTAACATTTTCCATAGCTAGGGAGAACCCAAGATATATTCAGTTGTCTTCGTCAGTAGGTTCGTGGAAGAAATTTCCCTTGCAGATCTCACATTATGCTCTGGAAGTTGCACTGTACTGGCTAAGACGAGGGTAGTCAATTATTTGACCTTCAGCTGTTGGGGTCTACAACTTCCAATCATACCACCAACCAAAGGATGATGAGAATTGTAGCTGGAGGTCTAACAATAGACTTTCACTGTTCTAAGATATAACTGGAAATAAGCAGGGAAATGTACAAAAGCAAATCCATGATAAAACAAGAGTGTCAGCCTTTTTTCATGCTGCATCTGCCTAACACCTACTTAGCTATTTACCCCACATTTATCCTTAGAATGCTGCTTCCACCAAGGGGAGGGAGTGTATGGGGATTTAGGGATGTACTGTTACTGTGTCTTTTTTCCTCACCATGTAATAATAAGGTTCAGAGGAATTCAACATAAAGTTTCTCTGTTTTTCTGCTCATGGTGCAAGGGAGATGTTCCAGACTTGTACACAGTAACGTGTGTTCAGCAGAGTGAATTAAACCATTGGTACATACCCATACTTGGGAACTTGACAGGCAAGACTACCCGGAGGGTAGCCCCGCCAGCGCCGATCGGGGAGGGAAATGACGCGATTCACGTCATAAAAGGGGTGGGGCTTAGTCACGGGGGGCGGGACAAAAAATTAAAACAAAAAAGGGCAGAATATATGTTGAATGAGGGTAAGAGGGAGGGGAGTGGGAGGAACAACTTAGGAGATTTGAAAGACTTTAAAAATCCTATATAATAATTCGCTAGGATGTTTGTCAGAAGCCGTCATGCACAGTAGAGACGGCGCACGTTCGGTCAGTCTCTACCGCGCATGATTGCACTGAGTGTGTGAGGCGACGCAAGACTGCATCACGTGGAGCAGTGAGGTACCGGACACTTCACCCTTTGAGTGACAGAGGGGTATGCAACGCATTGCAAAGCAATGCGTTGCGTGCCCCTCTGGAACTCAAAGGGTTAACATTACCCAGACCTTGGCCTGAGTACACAGGCTTTTACATTAGTCATATATTTATTGAACACAAGAGTTTATCATGTACATATTATCATGTATTTGCTAGTTTATGCAAACTAGAAAGTGCTAAATGGCATGTCAGACACTGTTCTCCCTTCCAGTCAGATAGTAACATTCTACACTGCTTTCTCACCCACCTGCCAGCCTAATACTATCCATCTGCACTGCTCTTCCTCCCACCTACCGCTGCCTGACAGCCTGATACCAGCTCCCTCTTTTGCTCTCCCTCCCACCAGACAGCTGGGCTAACATTCCACACTGCACTCCTTCCCTCCTCTAACATTCTAGTTCTCTCCCTCCCTACTTTTTAATTTATTAATAATAGGAGTTTTGGGGTCCAGAAGACCTCTCCTTCCAGTAAATAAATATATATATATATATTTAACATCCCTGGTAATCAAAGGGATATAGTAGTTAGTGTAGTGTTAGTTGATGGATACCATGTTTCAATTTGATTTTCTAAGGAGAAGCTGCTTCTCAAAGAGTGCATTACATTATGAGAGAGAGGGGTATCCCTGGGTCATACTCTTTCTCTTTGGGACCCATGATATTTTGTTCTACTTAAGAACAGAGAGAGGATAGTCCATTGTATGGCCCCTTCATTCATTTACTTATATCTCTCTACTCCTCCTCCCTCCTAACCAGTCTTTCATGCAGGACTTCTTCCATGCTGTTCC
Organism: Rhinophrynus dorsalis; assembly: GCA_037306005.1. Classification (NCBI taxonomy): domain Eukaryota; kingdom Metazoa; phylum Chordata; class Amphibia; order Anura; family Rhinophrynidae; genus Rhinophrynus; species Rhinophrynus dorsalis. The sequence goes on from CM074720.1 coordinate 45,495,052, forward strand.
CTATATCTGTATGATCTACCCTATTCCATACCAGTTACCTAACTTTAAAGGGCAACTATAACAGTTTTTAATTTGTTCAATGGAAGAACTTGCTTAGTTATTTGTCCTTCATACAGCAGTAGTTATATCTATTTACAGTTTTGTTTGTTTGTTGTATGTAAACACTATATGTGAACACTGTTGTAGTCTAAAACAGAACGGGGACATATTACTACCTTAAAGGTTTCTGTGGTCCTTTAGAATCACAGGTGATGCTTTCTGTGTGCTGCTAATTTCATATAGGCTTATAAAGTATATTGTATTTATGTGGAGGTGAAAATTAAGTGCCACCCTAAATGGTCTATAGAAAAACAGGCAATTGTAGATGCCATGCAAAAATATATGTTCATGTATACCCAACTACTGTACAAAGGACACCTTCCTCGGTAACAGATCCTGTTTAAAAACATTGAGACACCCATTCCTCTCTGTATAGTTCCCCTTTAAGATAACCAATCAGGCCTTAACATCTCACTAATTTCAAAATACTAACTTCCCAAACAAACTAATCATAAACTAGGGAGGAGAGAACCTTTTTCCCTCATAAGAGAAACGTGCAGAAAACCGCACTTCCAGTCTTCCACGGGAATTCCTGTGAAATGTTCTGTTTTTCTGCTTTTTTCTAGGGATGAATAAAAATTCAGACAAATTTCTCTCAGGACTTTTCTGAAAAAACAGTGATTTCCTGAGTTTTTTTTTCTGCAAAACCTCCATCCCATAGACAGTACATAAATGTTCTCCTTTTTGCCATTGCCAATACATTTTCCATACATTTTTGCCATATTTTGCCTATGTTTTCTATGATTGCAGGCTTTCCTGCCACAATATTACTTCTTTGTCCTTTGCACACAACACTAACTTCCTGCTTAAGTAACATTGGCATGATCATCACTGAAAAATAACTGTGACTTGTAATATTCCAGCATGGTGCATTACATGACATTAGTTCTTTAAAGCTTCTGTTTTTAACAAAAGAAATGGGCAGCGTGTCAACTTGCTAATATTTTGGCAAGTCTACTATTCGGAGGCGTACGTTTGCATTATTTTTGTGCAGGTTTTGACTTTTCCTAAGAACTTAGAAAGTGTGGGATGGCAGTACATAGTAGAAAAATTGTGTAACCTTATTACTTCAATGACATGACTTATAGACATGGTTGGGGTTTTGGCTTTATGTGCTTCAAACGGGGGGATGACAAAACCTGCTAGAAGCTGATTGGCTAGGAGGTATGTAAGCACTCATCCCTGCCAATTGGAGGCTAGCATCCATTTTGAACAGAGACTGGCAAATAAAAAGCCAGTCAATATTCAGAATTCCCTCATTCAGATTCGGGCAATGGCCCAAAAGGTATGAAGGAGGCAGGTCTGTGCCCATATTCATGCCGGCCACTACCAACGGAGCAAGCATTGGCAGCAGCAGCTGACCTGTATTTACTCTGAACACACTTTTTTCAGGCTCAAAGGAATTACTTATTTTTATTAAAATGGAATGGCTGAATATTACTTTTAAAAGATATACCACACTGCATTTAACCCTTTGAGCGTTTTCACCACACGTTAGGAACTCTGCACCTCCTTTACATGATACAATTTTTTCACCATAAAAAGTGCCACCTCATAGAATAGTATACCAAACTTAACTAGTTTTACATGGTGTCCAATGGGCGCACATTTTGTGCCATTTGGACATTTTAACATGGTGGTGGTTTATGACAGCACAGTTAATAGAATAGCAAACTGTGCTGTCAAAACCACCGTCATTGGTTTTTAAAATTTCCGGGGGAAATAGAATCAAGCCCTGGTGGAAGAAATGGGATGATGCTGTTGACCTAATTATTGATAATGATTATGATGTTGATTTAGAATATGTCCCTCCATTGTCCTCCCCTTCTTTTAATACTGGTGAAGTAGCGCATGAGAGCAATGATGAAATGGCCAAAAACTAGGTGAAAAGAAAATGTTTGGTCTTCCACCACTGGAAAATAACATAGATTCTGATGCAGAAAAGATCCATCTAGTCTACCCATTTACTTATCTAATAAAATACGCAGTCTTACACACTTCTCAGAATAGCGTTATGTGTATCCCAGGCACTTCTGAATTCCCTAACAGTATTTGTCCCTACCAGTATGCATGTTTATAAAGTCTTGGGAGCTCAGCTAGAACATCTTAGTCTGGACACATAAAAAGGCCTAAAATACACAAACATCATAATCCGGCTCGCTGTTCCCAAGTCCAACCCCCAACGAGTCACATCAACTATTTTTGACTTAGCAACATGTCATGAACATCCACAACCTCAGCTATAAGTGTTTCAAACAACCTGCTTTGATATGACAGGCTGTAGGTTTATACTTCTGAAGTTGTATACCATTTTGCGCCATTGTTTCCTGGAGAGTCCTCACCTCCAACACTGTGCAGAGCCTTCCTTCATTGGTGCCTTTTCGATGCCCCCTCCCACACACACATGATATCAAGCACCTCTCTGCTATTGGTGGTGCATGTCTTCTAGCCCAGTATTAATGTATAATTCAGCTGAGACAGACTTCCTCTGCCTTACTCGGCTTTCAGATAGTGGTAAAATTACTAAAAATCCTCACACTGTCATTCATAAATGTCATGTAGATGTTTTAAGGCCCCTTTCACACAGGTGACCCCTGCTGTTTTGGTTCTTTCACCTTCTGTAACATAGTAAATTAAGCTGGAAAAAGACAAAGTCCATCAAGTTCAACCTTTGCCTCATAACCCAGAAACATGATAATTATATAGCTTTCCTGCTGCCAACTAAGTTAGTCTTTATCAGACCTTCCTGTTTTGCCTATTAATAAACAGTATAACCCTGTATGTTCCCTTTTGAAAGAAATTTATCTAATCTACTCTTAAAAGAATCCATTGTATCTGCCATAACCACATCCTTTGGGAAGGAATTCCATAATGTAACAGACCTTACTGTAAAAAAATCCCTTCCTCCGCTGAAGTTGAAACCTCCTTTCCTCTAATTTGAAGGGGTGTCCCCTCGTTATTTTATCAGGCCTTGGAATGAATAGCTCACCAGAGAGATCCTTGCATTGACTCTCATATATTTGTACATTGCAATAAGATCTCCTCTTAGTCGTTTTTTCTCTAGAGAAAATAAACCAAGTTTATATAGTCGTACTTCATACTTCAAGTCCTCCATTCCCTTAATTGGTTTTGTTGCTCTTCCCTGTACTCTCTCCAGTTCTAGAATATCCTTTTTCAGAACTGGTGTCCAAAACTGCACTGCATACTCAAGGTGAGGTCTTACCAACGATTTGTACAATGGCAAAATGATGTTATCCACTCTTGCTTCAATACCACTTTTTATGCAAGACAGGATTTTGTTTGCCTTTGCTACTGCTATTTGGCACAGGTCACTGTTTCCAAGTTTGTAGTTTACAAGGATTCCCAGGTCTTTCCCTAGCAATGAGTCCCCTAAAATAATTCCATTAAGTTCAAAAGTAACATTGGGATATTTCTTCCCAAATGCATGACTTTACACTTTCCCACATGAAACCTCATATTCCATTTGTTTGGTCAATCTGCTATTTTATGTAAATTCCTCTGTAGAGAACACATATCCTGTTCTGAATTTATTACCCTGCATACTTTGGTGTCATCTGCAAATACTAATATTTTGCTTTCTATATCTATTTCCAGGTAATTTATAAACATGTTAAAAAGCAGTAGACCAAGTACTCAACCCTGAGGTTCTCCACTCTCAACTTTAACTGTATTGGAGAATTGTCCATTTACAACCACTCACAGTTCCCTATCCTTCAACTACTTTTCTATCCAATTGCAAAGGTTAGCTAACCCCAATTTCCTTACTCTATACCCCAACCTCCTGTGTGGCACTGTATCAAATTCCTCTGAAAAATCTAGATATACTACATCAGCTGCCTTACCATTATCTAGGTTGCTACTTACTTCTTCATAGAAGCTAAAAATATTAGTTTGGCATGATCCACTTCTCATAAAACCATGTTGATTTCTGCTAATAATCTTATTTTTTGTTGTGTAATCCTGAATATAATCCCTTATTATCCCTTCTAGCAGTTCTCCCACTACAGAGGTCAAACTCACAGGTCTATAATTCCCAGGTACTATTTTAATTCCCTTCTTAAATGAAAGTTTCTCTTCTGGATTATTTCACATAAATTGCTATCTCCTCACATGAATACACCAAAATCCAGCATACTGTATCTTTACTGCTTTCCATCAGGAACCTAGGAAAGTCACCCTCTGGAACACAGTAAAGTTGCATTAAGGAAGGTTTGCATGGAGGCCTATGGGGCCACATAGCTTTGTTGGAGGTTGTAGTGCCCATCTCATCCTCCAATGAATGGCCATCCCTCGTGGGTGCCAGGCACTAATACTGGCTGATGATCCCATGGGACGGCTGCAAGACGCATCTTTTCTGTGTCTGGATCATGGGTGGAATGCAGGAAAGGTGAATAATACAACATGTATGAGTGCAACAAAACTGTTGCAGGGGGCTACAACTGTCCTGTTGCTTGTGTGAAAGAGGCCTAAATGGGCAATAAAAAAATTGCATGAGGGCATTAAGTACAGTTTAACATTATTTCTCCGTTAAGAAAATACACTTTAACTTCTTAACCTTTTGTCTGCCTCTGTGGATATGATATCCGGTAATAATTATATGTTAGATTTGGGGTTCTCAAACCTGTCCTTAGGCCTTGCTAACTGTGCAGGATTTCAGGATCCCCTCACATGAACAAAGGTGAATCAATCAGCTGTACAATCATTCTGAAGGATCTATCTGAATTCATAACATTCACTTGTGTAGTTGTGTTTAACTGACGAGATCCTGTAACATGCACTATTGGGGGGCTGAGGACAGGATTGTGCATTTCTGGGTTAACCAGTCCACTCATTGTTGTCATTAGTATTCTCTGTCTGGGTTAAGGTAAGTGGGGTTAATTGTTAAGAGATGTTTCTAATGGTGTTCTTTTAAGTGCAGGAAAGGTATACAGACCACTAGTCTGACACCAAAAACATTAAAGTTCTAAAATGCATACTATGGATGCCCAATATGTGCTTGCTTTTAATGCAAACATAATGTTACCGGTTCCTTTCATTTAAAAACATCTTAAAGGAGAAATAACACATCCTAATAATAATAATCCCCTACATACCTTACTAACACTGGAAAATCCAGATCACCATACTAATGTTGTCCTTGTGCCTATGTTCAATAGACAACCTATTCAATCAGTCCTCAGTGACATGTCCATGGAGACACGCATGGAAACTGCGGGCAGGGATACTGCATGAGCCTATTTAGCTCTACAAAGGAATAGTAATTTTTCACAATAAAAGCAGCTTCAATTAATCTTCATAGTATTTGGGCCATGGAGAGTGTTATTTCAATACTGTCAGAGTTGTAGTTCAAGAGTAATTGAATGATAACGTATCCCCTCTCCCGTCCCTTTTACTGATGTAACACTGCTCACCTCAGAACAGCAAGACTGTCCGGATGGATCGCAGAGAGGGACAATCTTCAGTGAGCATAAGGAAAAACCTGTAAAGGGGTGCAGGGTTTTCCTTATGTTCACAGTAAGAAGATTGTCCCTTACTGCGACCTGTCCGGTCAACAGACGAGATTCCACACTTGAGGGAAGGGGAGAATGTATCATTCGATTACTCTTGAACTACAACTCTGACAGTATTGAAGTAACACTCTCCATGGCTCAAATACTATGAAGATTAATTGAAGCTGTTTTTTTTTTGTGAAACATTACTATCCCTTTAAGGACCTGAAGAGTGAGCAATGCATTCCACACCACTTAATTCCTTAAAGGAGCAAGATTACCATGGGCACTGGGTAGAGTCTGAGGTCCTGTAGCCCTGCTTAATAATTGTCACATCTGCTTTCATAGACGTGAAATCCAGGACTAAATGATTGTGATAATGTTATTTCTTGAACCAAGGAACAAGAAAAATTCATATTAGGAGATGTTAGATCTCCTTTAAGCAGAATTAAACTTTCTTTTAACCCTTTCAGCGCCAGAAGGGTATGCAAAGCATTGCTTCACAATGTGCTGCGTACCCTTCTGGTGCTTAAAGGGTTCATTAACTTAAGTCCTGATGGGACATCCCTTGTGAGTCTGGGGAGCGAGGTTTGCGAGGGGCCGAGAGTTCAGAGTACAAAGTAGAGTGTAGTATGAAAAGGTTTACTTCTTTTATGTATATATTCCGACATTGGTTTATGTTTTTGTTCGAGTGGAAATTTCGCTTTTGAAATTATACTCCGAGCAGGTTTATTGTATATAACATGCATGAGCTGCGCTCAACATAAAACACATCACAATTTTACAGTCCAGGTGCAGTCTGTTTGGAGAAAAATGAAGATCACAGAATGCTTTACTGTTCCCCATGACCTGTATAAAAATAAACACAAAATATATAAAAAAAAATCCATAAGCTTTCTTTATAAAGAACACATATAATGAAGCTACGTTGAATAAAAAACATCTATATTTCGTTTTCTTGCTTGGTCTGATGCAGGTGTACTAAAAAGTAATAGGACAAACTAAAGCATAGGGGACAAATAAAAAATCCCATTGATTTAAGTGGGTATTTTAACTCTTAGAATGATAGAGAGGACTCTAATACATTGCAAAGCAATGCACTGGAGATTTTTCTAACATTCGAGAGGTTAAATGTTCAATTTAATCAGTGGGATTTGGGGAAATGTCTATGGTGTAGTTGGTTTGATCCAGAATTACACCATTTCTTCGTAGTACATCAGCCTCAGTGGCTTTTAGTGTGTGTGTGTGTATGTGTGTACACATCAGCCTCAGTGGATCATGATTTGACCTGTTTACCCCATCACTTTTCAGTCTGGGACCTATGACATTTTCACCTATCAGTGCTGGGTTGATCAAGTTGGGAAACTCACATCGCTGTGTTGTGCCATACTAGCTAAGAGACTCTGTGTGGTGGAACGTTATGGAATGATAGACTTAATGGGACTCTGGAGGGTGTTGTCATCTCATATGTCACAGCTGCCTTGGATCCCCTCAACAGCAGTCATGGAGAGGTTGTTTCAGAGCATCTCCTCCCAGACATTGAAGGTAATGTTCATAGGTAGACCACCTCCAGTGCCTCTCTCATGCAGGCCCAGGTCTCCCATCTTGTGCTTGACTTTTCTTTTGCAGTCTGTCTAGTGCATTTTTATGGACTCAGTGGTGCACTTATACCTGTACACCACATTGACCTCGTTGAGGTCCTTACTCCAGGCGAGCTTCTTCCTAGCACCAATCCCTCTGGCCCACTCACTGGTGAGCGGTATGTGCTCCCTGTCCAGAATGCTCTGCACAGGGCCATATTCTTCTCATAGGAGTACATAGGGTCCCATAGTCTGTCCAAACCAATCAGAGACGTATCTGAACTGTATGAGGTAATTTTTTGGTCAGGCCCTGCCTGCACTATCCCTAGATGTGTATGTTCCTCTTGCACATCCCCTCTGCTTCCCACTGGCTTGTCAGTCCCTAGCCACTGTGTACTTGACCCTTGCTGGGTACCACTCCACCTACCTGCTCTCATTCTCCCCTCCTTCCCTTACCGGGGATCCCCTTCTCTGTTTCCTCCTCTCCTATGCCTCTCCCCCATGCCTCCACTCCTCTCCCTGCCATCTCACTACCATTCTCTACCTCTGACACACAGCCAATCACATTTGGTCGCAATCACTCTCTTGCTCTCCCTTGCACTCACTGAATCACACTGATGGAAATAAAATAAAATATGTTCTGTGTCCAAAAACAAAAGATGTGTATGTGATGTGTGCAAAATGTGACAAAGTGCATTATGTGTTTCTGTTCTACGCTCCCTACTCCAAGTCTACCTGTCTCCAATGTATGCTCCCCTCTCCCCGCTAAGTCTATCCTTTGCCCCTGGGCCCTTTGCTTTAGCTCTGAGAACCTCCAAGCACAGGCAGTGTGTGTCAGTTATTGTTGGGGTAAATATACATTTATTTGAATGTACTTGTTACTTTTGCGTGTTGTGATTGGCTGTGATTTTGAACTTGTTTTGACAACATTTAGTGGGCTTCATAAATATACAAAAAAATGGAGTAATAGGGTGGGGAAGGAGAAGAAGTGGGAGGGAAGTGAGAGGAACACACTTGGAAAGAGCAGAAGTGGGCAGAGTTTCATTAGAAACTCCCCACATCCATAGAATCAGCCTCTGCCATGGAGACCCACTAATGCAGGGTCAATACCGGAGAAATGGCTCAGTTACCGGAAAGATGGCTCACTTACCGGAAAGATGGCTCAGTTGGTTAAGGCGCCATCTATACAATCTGCTCAGACCCTGAGGTTGCAGGTTCTAATCCTGGCAAGGTCAGCTCAGTCTTTCACCTCTCTAAGATAAAATGAGTCCAGGAAATACTTATAAACGAGAGACAATCTCAATGTATTCTTCCTGGTAAAAATACTTTCACAAAAAAAAAAACAGTCCTGGATGTCATGTTCATGGAGGAGGAGGTGCACTAAGATTCAATGTGAGTCTTGTGTAGTGATATAGTGGCAAATTTGACTGGAATATAGCTTGTAGTATGCACTAAGTAGTATTCAACATTTGACTACACTTCAGCTATGCCCATGATTTTGCAGTACCTAACCCTTAATGACGAGGACTTTTTGCACTAGAGGACAAGAGCAATTTTAGCCTTTAGAATGCTTTTGTTCAACCATCTTTTTCTTCTAATTAATTTAGTATTGAATAAAAATAATATTTTAAATCATGAAACAAACACAAATTTTTTTATAGGTTTTCCTGCGATAATTTGTGCTCAGTTGGTTAATATTTGACAGGGACTGGGTAAAAGGTATGAACGTTTGTTTATACCTCATAGGTTTCCCTTTTTAGGGGGTGTATTCTATCTCCTTAACATGAAAATCCATATGTCCCTCTTTCCCGCCTTGGTGTCCTTTTTTTTGGATATCAGACTGCATGGTTTGTATATAAACGTATCGCAATTCTCCACAGCAATAAAACACACATTAATATTTGTTTAGAATTCACTACGTGTGTGCATAAATTAGTATGAGTAATTAAAATATTTTGTACTTGCTGTAAATCATTTACTCAGTAATCCAAAGAAGTGACAATAGGTCATCACGTGACATACCCCTAGTTCTGCCCCCAGCACCACTAATTTAAAACAAAATGACCCCCTATTGTCTGTTTTCTCCTGGTGGGACCTCTCTTCTTCTCTCTCTTCATACTGGCACATATGATCTCCAGTGGTGTCTGTAGACACTTTTACAGGGGGAGGCAAAGCCATAATATGACCCCCTGGTCAGCCCTTTTGTTTATATGGAGGGGATAATTGTATGGGGGGGACAATTGCTCCACCTTGCCCCTCCCTCCGGACACCCATGGCGATCACTGTAGCAGCAATCAAATGTGCTGAGTCACTGGGGAAAGGCTGAAAAAGGCTTGAAAACCTGCACTAGTAGTACTTTTCAAGTCCAAGGGGAGATGCACTAAGGTGTGATGAAAAGGAGATAGCTTCTCCAATTTGATAAAGTCTATGTTATCCTATAGAGAATATGCACTAAGATCTCTCAAGCTGGAAATATGCTAATGCAGTGATTCTCCACCAGGGCGTTGCAGCACTTTGGTTTGCCACAGACATTCATTTAGTATGCCCTATCTTTTCTATAAAGTCTTTGATAAAACACAAATACTGAGTTTCAAATGTATCTTTCTGGAAAATTTTCAGCATGATATATTTGTTTCTGTTATTCTGATTGTGAGACCTAAAGAGAGGTGTGTATATATTTATGCATTTGTATCCTCCATTATGTGCTAGACAAATGACATATAAAATGTAAGATGTGCCCTGAAACATCCACACTGTGTTAGAGGCATCTTGAACAAAAATAATAATATATTATTATTTTATTAATATATTATTATTATTATTATTATTTATTATTGAACAAAAAAAGGTTGAGCACCACTGTGCTAGTGTATAGGCTCCATAAAATAACATAGAAATTGTAGAGTTTATCACACTAGGAAAGCTGTCTCATCTTTATCACATCTCCACCCTGAAATTGCCCATCTCTGATCTAAACTGTTGAACATTTGACCATTAAAGGGATAGTAATACTTCATTTTATCTTTATTTTATTTTGTAGGCATTAAAAAAACATGAAGAACGATATGTCTTATCTCTCAAACCTTTATGGTTTGAGAGATATTCACAAGCAAAGTTTCCCCTCCTGCCCCTTTTACCTAGTGTAAGCCATCTCTTCTCAGATGTGGAATCCAGTCCATAGACCAGACAGATAACAGCAGGGGACAATCTTCTTCCTATGAGAACAATGAAACCCCTGCCCGCTTGATAAGTTTTTCAGCTTTTTCCCTTATCTTAATTGAAGATTGTCCATCTCTGCAATCTACCTGGGCACCTCCCTTCTGCTCTGGCTGAGCAGTGTTACATCAGTAAAAGGGACGGGAGGGGGACACTTTGTCATTGAATTACTCTTGAACTACAACTCTGACAGAATTGAAATAACACTCTCCAAAGTCCAAATACTATGATGATTAGTTAGAGCTGCTTTTATTATGAAATATTAATATCCCTTTAAGTTATTACCTATCCTTTTTGTTATATCAGGGGAAGGCAACCTCTGGCTTTCCATTTACTGTGGACTGCAACCTCTATCATCGTCACCTAGCTGTTGACTGGTTGGAAATGATGGAAGTTATAGTCCCCAGCAGATGGAATCAAAGGTTGTCTACCTTCGTGCATTATGACAATGGCTATAAATAATCAAATTAATTGTAAACTGGGGTGAATCTAGCAGGGGATATTTTGTTTTGATTTTCCCAGGAGATAGAACTGTCCTGGACCTCAGTCAAAAACTAACATGTTTCTTCTTTAAACCCTGTTCACATTGGTGACTTGGCTGCTCTCCATTTTAGAGTATGCCAAGTCTTTCCTTACCACGGATGTCCTACTTTCTTCCTATCTCAGCGGGGACTTGAGGGCACAAGGTCAGCCCATGTGGGCGTTGGCTTTTTATTATTGACCAATGCCCTTGTATGTGAGAGGTTATGTATAGTATTGTAACCTCCAGTATCACCGGTGAAAATGATCTGGGCAGTAGCCAGGGGAGGGCTGGCCTGGGGGGCAGGGGGGCAATTGCCCCCTGAGCCAGTCATATGTCTGGGCTGGTGGGCCACTCCCTCTTTTTGCTGCAAATGTAGCTACAGTAGTGATACCACAGAGCATTGAAATGGAGCTACAATCCAAGTGGCGCTACATTAGTAGTGTAACCAGTTTCTCTTGCAAGTTCTATGGTATCACTAGTGCAGCTTGACTTACATTATAAGCTCTGTAGTTGCACCAGTGTAACCCCATTTCAGTTGTGAGCTCTGTGGTATTGCTTGCCTTACTTCACAACACTAACCCTTTGAGTGGCATACCCCTCTGGTACTCAAAGGATTAATGACAATTTTAAAATTAACAAAAGAGGGTGGGCTGGGACAGAGGGCTGGAACGATAGTAAAATCGGGCCACTTGATTGTAGCTGCCCTCCAGGCCACAAATTGCCAGCCCTCCCCTGGCAGTAGCCCATAGGCTGTCTTGCAGTTAGAAGTGCCCAACACATGAGCGCATCCAAGTTGCAGCATGCTGTGTTATGGTCCGATTGTGTGCAAAATAATTGCTTGTGTGAACAGCACCATTGTAGGCAATATATTTCACATTTATTGCTTCAATGATAAAAAAATCCCCCTTGTTAACAGGGCCTTAAAGGACAACTAACACCTCCTAATAACCACCCAGTTACCTTACTAGCTCCAAGAGCTCCTAAATGCCCTGTCTTAAATTTCATGTCTGTGGTGGTGGCAGAAATAACAGTAGCTGGACATATTTTCAAACTGCAGCAGGCAGAGTGCATGAGCCTCATGTGCAGTGAGCAGGGTTTGAGGTCCTGCGGTCCTGCTATCAGCTATCATGTAGGAGTGGGCTGTCTAAGTTCAGTCCTCAAGGGCCATCAACAGGCGAGGATGGAAGGGTTTCCCTGATTAAGCACAGGTGAGTTCATCAGTGGATCATTCATTGTGACTGACTCACCTGTGCTTTATCAGGGAAATCCTTACATCCTGGCCTGTTGGCGACCTTTGAGGACTGAGCTTGGACAGCCCTGATGTAGGCCTCCATGTTATGACATCCAGGACTGATTTAACCCTTTGAGTGCCAGAGGGCTACGGAAAGCATTGCAAAGCAATTTGTTCCATTCCCCATTGGCATTCCAGTTGGCAAGAGGTTGCCAAAGGGCACACTGGCAAAATTCATAGGTGTCATTAGCCAAGTCTGTGTTATTATTAGGTGGTGTTAGTTCTTCCATAACTTTTTGAGCAAAAGAGGGGTCACCAACACATTGCTTCACAATGCGTAGGCAGACCCTCTGGCACACAGAGGGTTAAGCACACAGTTGGTTATATTTTACCCTTTTGATGCTAACAAGATCTCCACCCATTGCTTCGCCTCGTTAGCATCCATGAGGTTAACCCTTTGAGAGCCAGAGGGGCACGCAAGGCATTGCTTTGCAATGCGTTGCGTGCCCCTCTGGCATTCAAAAGGTTAAAAAGAGTTTTCTAAGGCTCCACATTCCAACACTGAACTTACATATTGGACTGAAATTCCAAAATATATTACCGTGATTGTTCTGTTTCCCAACAGACCTGCTAAAACTTTGAAAGTGAAAAAGCTGAAGAAAGATTTATAACATATGTAATCTAGGTGGTGACAGGAAGTGCCACTGCTGTATGAAAAATAACAAAGCCTAAAATGATACCAGTCTTCCCAACACAAAAAAAACTGTTACAGAGGGTTGTTTAAATTAGCGTCCTTCATCTCTCTTCATAATATTTAAAATTCACGTGTTAACACTCTAGAGATCTATATTACAAGAGAAGTGGTGCATTTATTACATAAAACCGGTTCAAGGTAATGGTTTGCATAGCAATCACAGAGTCAAAAGTTTAATACAATTATGGATCATTAACTTCAATACTACGATTAAATCACATATTACATCACTCGTTTTCATCCTCGCGCAATAAAAAGTCACATTACAATTCTGTTTTACAGGGTAAAAGTAATGGGAGACTGAAATGACCCAGAAATTTGCAATTACTACTAAAATTTTTGAAAACTATGATACTATCAGGAATTTAACAAATTATACATTGTATTTATAAAGCAATTTTTTTAAGTAGACCTGTTACCCATAGACACGTTTGTTTTACAGAGAACATCAATTTTTCTGTAAAATAGATTTTCAGAAATTAATCTTTGTTTTGTGGCACAAGATGGAACTTTATGCTAATTGACTGCACAGTATACCAGTTAGTTGTGTTCAAGGCCAAACTTATTTCTTGCTGTGCAAAACCTAATTTTGTCATCCCTTGGCTCCGCCCCTTGTGCCCCACCCCTTTATACCCCACCTACTTATATCCCACCTCTTTTCTTGCCCCATCAGCTCCAACTTGCCCCCTATCAGCTCCACTTTGCCCCCTATCAGCTCCACTTTGCCCCACCAGCTCCAACTTGCCCCCACCAGCTCCATTTTGCCCTCTCAGCTCCACTTTGCCCCCTCAGCTCCAACTTGCCCCCCATCAGCCCCAACTTGCCCCCCAACACAGACCTGTAGCTGCTGGAGCTCCCGCGCAGTTTTCTCTTCAGTAATGCAGAGCACGCTGGGAGATGTTGACTCCCAGCGTGCTCTGCATTACTAAAGAACCAACGGCAACGAGGGAGCGCAGTAGCTACACAGACCTGACTGTGTTGCAGTGCCCAGCAAAGGAGTCCTGCTAGTGGGAACAGCTGGCCCTGGGCGCAGCTCTTCTCTGCTCCATGCCTGCGCCACCAGTACATGTGCTCCCTAGGCCGGCACCTACCTCACCTATAGGTGGTGCTGGCCCTGAGTAATTACCCCAGTGTGTGGGCTCTTATTAGATTTATTCATAGCACAGTGTTTGGTAATATTAGTCCAGAACATAAAGTAATTATCATTCTATCTTAATTCAGACCATAACTGCCCTTAATCATAAGGGTAAATTATTAAATGGCCTGAAATTAGTGAGACTGCCACATACTCCTCATTTGTTTTCTTTTTGTGTAGTTTATATATTTTTTTTAGCTTAATACAGTTTTCTAATAAATGTTGTTTCTATTTCACCACAGTAGTATAACGTGCATTTTAGTGGAGTGTGGAATTACCTCTTCGTATGTAGCCACCAAAGGGGAATAAAACCACATTCTCTGAGGACACACAGACATTTCCCTGCAGTTTTCAATATATGAATATGGATTAAACTGTATTTGTGACTATGGACATGAACATTGTGTTCCCTCATACTGTCAGAGAGGCACTGGTTTCAGGACAACATATGGGAGCACACATTGTGTTCCTTGTGATTTGTTCATATTCATTAAACTTGTCCTCAAATTTTTTCAACAACATATTAGGTACAACATTCAGTTATCGATATGGGCCTAATTTGACTCCCATCCTATGAAGTCCTATACATGAACAGGTATAAGCAACAATACATTACTCAATGTAACAAGCTCATGTATTATAAGGGTAGGTTTTCAAGCTATGGGCAGTACCAAGGCATTCTTTCCATCTCAGTTGTTAGGGTTTCAGCTCCAGTTTTCTTAAATTGCTGTTGGTGTGTCAAGGTGGCCAAGTGTATTGCCTCCAGACCACCCGCAGACCATGACAGACCCAACCATCATTCTTGACAGTAAGATGAATGCGGTGCACTTGATCTCCCAGTGTAAGAAATGGATGTAGGAGTGCAGCTTTGCGTCAACCAACAAACTAGGATTCTTCCATAAAAATAACTATTTCCCAGTACTTAACAGTCTAGTTTCAGTGTCTTGGACAAGGGTAGTTGCTTTTTCATGTACCTCCCTCATCAGTTCACCAAGACAGCATTTAAGAGTAGCAATTGATATTGCCTTATCTCTCATTCTATATGTCCAGTGTATATCTAAGGTGCTGTTTTGAACTGATGCAATTTTCTGCTCACAATAATAAATACATGCCATCTTTTTGTGGCCACTTGTGGCTGACCAGGCTGTGGGTGATTAATTAAACTTCCAGTTGACTGTGCCTTGTCAGAGTCCACTGTATATCCCTGATGAATACCTTGATCTGCTAGGCTATTTCTAGCATTGTGAGGGCTCCCTGAGCAAAATGGCAGCATGCTTTTCAGAATAAATCTGGTGGGGCCATATTTGCCATTGAATAAATCTGGACTGGAAAGGAGAGTGTGATTCCTTCCCTGTAACCCCTTAACCCCACTAACAGTTGTGGGACAGGGGTGTAGAACCTACACAATGACCTGGACCAGAGTTTTGGTTGGCTCAGAAGCTAGGAGGATGTCCACTTTTGTGGTGGAAAGCATGGATCTTTAGCTCCATTGCAGTGCTAAGTCCTCTGGGGATGCCTCTCTGGACACTTTCATCCCAAGTGGCCTCTGCTGTGTTAATCAAGCCAATTGAAACACCAGAAATGTATCTCCTCTATTTATATATATATATATATATATTTATATATACTGAATCAAGCTGTAGGTGCTTGTGTTCCACAGGAATACATGCGGAACAAACCATAGTATTTTATTTTTGGTTTGAACCTAATCCTAAATATTTGCTGCCTGCACCTTTAGCTGTTTAGGTAATTATTATATCCTTATATGTATCATTTCTACTCCTTTAAAATCTCCTGTGAATGTGAAATCACAAATTGAGCCATCTACCTCAAAGAAGAATGAATCACAGAAAACCAAACCTTGTGCAAATTTTGACAGAAAGCTATGTCAGGATTGCCTAAAGAAAGTGGCAGGTCATGTGATGCCGTCTCAATTCCGGAAATTTCTTTCCTGGCTGAAATCTTCAATGAAGGAAACATTTTCTACAATGCAATCTCAAGATAGTCACTAAATGGGGGCACTAGTAGGGGATATCATGGCCTCAGGAAATTACAGGAACTGCAGGGTCTACTTCTTTTGCTGGAAGAATCCAGGGGGGCTGAGTCAGAATCCTCTAAAATTCAACTGGGACTTCCATATGGTTTACATCTTCCCTTCTATCCCAAGAATGATGGTAGTGTTAAGGAAGGACAGAGCGCAAGTGATCCTTATAGTCCCATGGTGGACAAGAAGGATCCGCATTTATTTATTAATCACACAGCCTTGGCCACTTCTGTACATAAGGAATCTTCTAACAAAGGATGCAAACCTGAACCAATACCCAGCCTTCTTGAAACTGACTGCATTGAGGCTAAGCAGTGATAGTGATATCAAAAAGCCTATCTGAGGCAGTAGCTAATATTATTGCCTCTTTTACAAAAGCAAACACTTCCAAAATCCACTGTAGAGTGTGGAACACCTTCAGAAGATGGGAGCAGCAGAATACTATCTCCAGATCTCATATGAAACCTTCTAGGTTCTTGGATTTTCTAAAAAAAAGGTTATGATACATGCCTTAAGCCAGTATATATCAAATTTCAGCTGTTAGCTCTATCAGCACTGCTGTGATGCCATTTGCAGAGGAGGAATTAATGGAACATGAACATATCTGAACATTGTTCTGAATAATTCAGATCCGATCTGTTTTTGAGCCCATTCAGGACTCCAGCATTAAGGATTTCAACTTAAGGATAACCTTTCTAATGGCTATCAACTCTGTATGAAGAGTTAGTGTGCTTCAGGTCTTATCATGTAAGCCACCATATATTCTATCCATCAAGACAAGGTGGTACTTAGACCTAAATCTTCATTCAGGTCCAAAGTAGTTACAGAATTTCATCTAAACCAGGATCTTGTTCTACCCTCCTTCTGTCCTAATGAAAAGGGGACAAGGAAAAACAGTAACACAATCTGGATCTAGTGAGATTTATGGCACGTTACCTATAGAGTATACAGGAATTCAGTAAGTCAGAGACTCCCTGTTTATCCATTTCCAGAGTAAGTACAAGGGATCAGCTGCTTCTGAGGTATCAGGCTGTCTTATGAAAATGTGAAGTTAACTACCACACTGGCGCAGCTTATACCTCCTGGGCAAGCAAAGCCACAGCTTCTTCAAAAGAAATCTGTAAAGCAGCTACTTTTGTGTTGCAATCACCCTTCACAAGACGTTATCAAGTGGCTATCTAGGCATAAGTGAAAGCAGGATTTGGAAGGAAAGTGTTACAGCTTACCTTGGTTTCAGCGTCATCTGCAAGCGCGAGGCTTCAAGCATACAGCAGGCCTCTGTTTCATGTGTTTGCTTCCTGTAGTCTCCTCCTACCTACTTCCTCCCTCTGTGTATGACCTGACTTGTCTGACCATCCATTCTGGTGCTGACCTGTGGCTCTGCCTGACTACTCTTCTGCCTGCTCCCACTGTGTAGTGGACACCCAATCTGGTGTGGACCTGTGCCTCTGGCTGACTACCTGAACTGTGTATGACCCGGCCTGTCTGTCCATCCATTCTGGTGTTGACCTCTGGCTCTGTCTGACCATTCTCCTTGTGCATTTTGATTTGACTTAGACATCCTTTCTGGTGCAAACCTGTGGCTCTGGCTGACTATCCTCTCCGTGTATGACCTGGCTTGTCTGACTACCCACTCTGCTGTTGACTTGGGGCTCTGTCCACTGTGCTTCCAGCATATCAACGCTTCAGTGGATATCCTATCTGGTGCAAACCTGTGGCTCTGGCTGACTACCTGCTTCGTGTATGACCTGGCTTGTATGACTATCCTTTCTGGTGCTGACTAGGGGGCTCTGTCTGTTTCCTCTGTGTGTTTGTCCCCGCTCCACAGACACCCATCCTAGAACGGACCTGGGGCTCTATCAGACTCCTAGACTGACTGCAGGCTGAGTCAGTGCTAGTTCTTTGGGCGTTCCGAATTAACTTGAGGCTCCAGTGGGCTGAGGCCTAGTCTCTGACAGTGTGGTGGATCTATTGGTGGACTGCTATTTCTGGTACAATGCCTCTGTGTGTGTTAAGGTTCAGTACACTCAGACACAGTAGATGTTGGTAAAAACACACTTTATTAAAGCACACAAGAAAATGAGTAACCCTCACGGGTCCAGTAACAACAAAGGAAACTGACACAAGACAGGTTACAGCGATTTAACCCACACGGGTCCAGTATGTAAATAGCACACAATACTGACACAGGTCAGGTCAATGGGATTGATACAGTGTATGAATGTCCAATGTAACCAGTGCAATGCTGGTAGTATACGCAATAAAGACCCAATGTCGCCTGTATGATGTGTGAGGCGACAAGGACAGGACTGCAACCACAGGCCCTGGACACCTGTAAGTGGAAGCAATGGTGGACGCCCACCAACGGTACACAGACTGGTCAGAGCTCATGCCTGAATGGAGGCCCTACCGGAGCAACCCAGCACCGTGTGTACGTTCTACCTGAAAGGGTTAATGGGCAATGATGTAAATGGATGGCAACCGGAAGCGCACAATGGAACCAACTGGTGACTAATAGCCCAAGAAGCGTAGCCCAACAGAACCCAGAATGGTAGTGGTATAACAAGGCCCTTCCTCCGGAGGGGTTAATAGCGCTGTGGTCTGGATAACGGTAACCACCGGAGGCGCCTAACTGAACCAACACAGACCAAGCGAGTGCAACACGGTGTGGAAGCAGCGAGGCTCTGACCACTGGTCCTGTATACGAGCAACTGGAACCACGGAATATTAGGACCAGTAAGCAGTAACAGTGCCCCTCAGGCGGGCAACAGGAGCAGTTTGGAGGAGCCAACTGGTACAGCAGAAACAGGAACCACCGCCAAGAAGAGTCGGTACACAGTGCAGGAACGTCAGCCAGGCCGGGTCGGTACACGGAGCAGGATCCTCAGAAGCGCCGGGTCGGTACACAAAGCTGGGTCATCAATCTCGCCGGGTCGGTACACGGAGCAGGAACTTCAGCCAGGCCAGGTCAGAACAGGAAGCAGCAACATCAGCCAATCCGAATCGGTACACAGTATCGGGAACGAGACAATAGCGTGGTCAGGCAGCCCGGGGTCATACACTGGATCAGAACAAAAACAACTAGCGCCAGGAATCATGTACACCACGAAAGGACACTAGCAGAGTAACAGCCTAGGGTATAAAAAGGCTTGTCACTAGGAGGAGCAGAACAGAGCAGCCAATAGAAAAGCAGTATCAGCGAGATGGACAGAATGTCGCCCAGATCACGGGCACCGTGATAGTGTGTTATCTGTTTACGTGCATTACTGTTATTATTCTAATAAGAGATTGTTTTACTTTACCGTACTGACTCTTGGTTTATTCCTGGAACCGTGACAGAAAGTGCTGAATGTGCTGGTGGCTGTTTGATTCCTGAAAAGGTATATTTGCTCAGAAGTTGTAGCGTTTGAATCTATTCTTATTCTTCAATATCAATGGCCTTGTTGTTCACGTACAACTTCCTATCATCTTCCTAACTCATACATCTACTCTTGTATATTTTCTCTCCTGGGATTTTCAGGTTCTTTGCCTACACAACATATCTCACTTTTTCCCACCCTATTGGGGCACTGCTTTTTTAAGTCCCATTCTTCTCTGCAATGGATAATAACACAGAAGAAAGGGTGAGATTTACCTTTAATATTTCTTTTTCTATTATATACCTCCACTGCACACCCCAACCTTGGTCTTATTTATTTTCTATCTTACTGCTCTAACAAAATTGAAATTGGTGGTAATTCACTGGCAGCTCTCTTTTAAGCTGTTGATTGGCCATACCCAGCTGGAGGCAGGAAACAAAACCCATTATTCTTTTCCATGGAAGCACACAAAAGAAAAGGAAACTTTGAAGGTAAACTTTTTTTTCCTTTTTTCAGACAGACAGATCACAACAGCAGACAACGTACCACTACATATATAAGCATCCATGTTGTGTATTTTACAGTAAAAATCACTCCTACTATCATTATGACCACCAAAAGTGATAGGGGCAGGGGTAAAGGGAAATGATTATGAGGAGTGCATAGATATGTTGGTGGTTGTAAAGTTGTATTACAAACCCTTGCTGACTCGCTACGACCATGGTTTCTGCAGTTTGTGCAGTAAATTAAGATAATCTTCCTGATCCTGAGGAGCATGCTTGTAAAAATTATAATAGTACTAAATCTTTTAACATGAAACGTGACATGGCTCATTCTACTTTTGTTCCCATAGAGGAGGATTTATTAATGAGACCAACTATTGCATCAGACAGTGACATTGACATTCCTCCACAAAATACTGGTCAATGTCCTATAAATCCCCATAACAGGAAAAGTTAATATAAACTTTTTCAGACTTTAAAAACATGCAAAAATATGAAAGCAGTGGGGAGGAAGAGAATTTGAATAATAATGCTGATGATCTAATTATTGATGATGATACTGACTTAGACTATGTCCCTTGACTGTATTCATGCTCCTCTGCTTCTTTTGACATAGGTCATATAGAGACTGAGAATGATGATGATATGGCAAGGAAAATAACATTTGGAAGGAAAAGTTTCAGTTTTCTGCCACAGAAAAGGAACATATTCTTGCTTATAAACTCTTTGAGAGATCAACTGGAAAGTCTGAACAAGTAAACATGCCTAAAAATACATGATCTCGGTCATCATCATCATCACCATCATCATATCCAAATCCAACTCCCAACCAGTCACGCTCACTGTTATTGACTAAGTAGCAACACAGGTCAGCAATAACAACCCTTGAAATTAGTGTTCATCTGAAGTTTGAGTTTGAGTGCCACTGCTACCTATTACTATGTCACGGTTCCCAGAGAAGTTCAGGAGTCAGTACGGTATAGTTAAATGCAATTTATTAATAGTAGTGGTAGGCAAATATATACAATAGGGAGTAGGCAAATATATACAAAGAAACAAGCAGAGGGTTACAAGCCAATGAGCACAGTTATCAGAAATAATAGGCTGCCAAACTTGACCACAATGCTAGAGACTAGGCCTCAGCCGCTGGTAGTCTCTACCAGAAACAGGAAAAGAACAGGAGCAGGAACTGGGTCAGGAACAGGAAGACAGGATCTTGATCCGAAGTAGGAGATGTACCGACGCACACCTGTCGTCAGTAAGGAGAGAGCTCTGACTCAGCCTGCAGTCAGAGAGGGAGTGGATAACTGACTCAAGCCTGCAGTCAGTATCAGAGCTGCTCTACCAGAACCCCAGGTCCGCACTAGGTTGGGTGTCTGCTAGGTAAAGGGAGCAAACGTAAGAGTAATCAGACAGAGCCACAAGTCAGCACCAGAGGGGGTAGTCAGACAAGCCAGGTCATGCACAGTTCAGGTAGTCAGCCAGAGCCACAAGTCTGCACCAGGTTGGATGTCCACTAATAGTGATAGGCAAATGAATAGTCAGACAGAGCCACAGGTCAGCACCAGGTTGGATGGAAGACTAGCCAGGTCTTACACAGAGCCCAAGGTAAGAGAACTGCTAAGCACAACAACGCAAGGGCAACTGAGTCAGGACTCAGTCTGCATTTTAACCCCCCCCCACAAGAAGTAGGTAGGAGGAGCAGCTCAGAGGGAGGAAGGTGATAGGCGGAAGTAGGTAGGAGGAGACTACAGGGAGCAAACACATAAAACAGAGGCCTTCTGCATGCTTGAAGCCTCACGCCTGTAGATGACGCTGAAACCAAGGTAAGCTGTAACATACTACTAGTACAAATGAAAATGAAACCACTAGCAATGATGTAATAAGTATTAATCCATGAAATGTACAATATGGAGATGCTTCACTCATGATCCAACAGTAAAATATGTTGCTTATATGTTTCTGTATAAGTTATGCGAGCAGGAGGGAAAGCAGGATCGCATTTAGGCACATCCTTATTGAGAGCCCACCTGAAGTGTAACCACAGGTCTAATTGGGAGACACACCTGCTGCATGTCAGAGGTGAGATGACAAGCAGCAGTAGCAGAACACCTAAAAGTGCACAGGGGACATAATATTGTATATTTCTCAGGCAGTGGAACAACATTTTCCTCAGTAACTGTAACACCCATGTCTCTTACTTTTGTTGTGCAAATGCAAAAGTCTGGTAGAGGATGGCTCCGAGTTAGTTGGAAGTGGCAAGAGTCATAGAATCCTCACACTCTCCACCACCACCTCCACCATCACTAGTCATAAAACAATTAAGCTCTCTGTGCTGCCAACCCACACAAACTGAGTTCTTAGAAAGAAGTAAATATATGCCCCCCCCAAATCTAAATGTATGCCAGTGGAATGACAGAGTTGCCAATATGTTGGTGGTTGAAATATTGCCCTGTTCATTTGTAGAAAACAGTGGTTTTAAATCATTGATATATTGTGTAGCAACCTGCTGGTATATTCCACGTCACACTTGTGCCAGAATCGTATAAACAGGTGGTTAGTGTCGTGAGCAAGGGCTGTAACCATCATATGGTAAGACACTTCACCTGACCACGGATATGTGTGCTAGTGGTATGTGTACATACTACATGATATGATATGGTAGCCCATACCACTGGCATGCCGCTTTGTGCATGCATCGCTTCCATACACAATCCCACAAACATGTATTTGTGTTAAACAAACTGCAGCAGGTCAGATGATAGGACAGATGGCTTGTACCCGCTACTTGAAAACTGACTGCGTTGCTTGCTAACAGTGGCTCAATTATAATAGTTGCCTTTGGAAAATCCAATATTGTGCTTGTACCCTGCTTCACCCATGTCTCAGATGTAGTTGTTACACAATTCCTTTCAGAATTTCAAACAATGAAAGGAATGCTACATATCACCCTTAAAATCTGCTCACATTTTATCCAGAGCTATAGTGCTTTTCCTTGCAAGAGCATAATCACCTACCCCATGTCTTGAATGTTTTCCCACTTTTTAATAATCTTTGTCACTGTAGAATGATGGACTTTAAATTGTTTGGAAATGGCCTTATAACCCTTCCCAGACTGGTGGGCAGCAACAATTGCTTCTGTAAGATTATTGCTGATGTCTTTCCTCCTTAGCATTGTGTTAACACACACCTGAATGCCCCAGACCAGCAAACTGCTAAAACTTTGGCTTTTATAGAAGTGGTCACACTTGCTGATCATCAGTTAATCAAGGGCATTTGATTAGCCGCTCGTGTCTGCTACTTAACATCTTAATTCCTACGGAAGCAGTAAGGGTGTACTTAGTTTTTCACACATGGCTTCTCCATTTTGTCTTTATTTTTGTTAACCCCTTAATGACCCTTGACGGTCCTGATACGTCATTGGTAAAAGTGACTAAACGACCCATGACGTACCAGGACCGTCATGGATTTCAGGGCTCCCCGCGCGGCTGCATGCCGTCCGGGGAGCCCTGAGTCGGATCGGCAAATATAAAAAATGCTCCATGGTCCTTTAGTGACCGCAATGTGCCTGCTCTGCCGGCCATTAAGGGGTTAAATAAATCATGACACTGTAATATGTCATGTGTTGTTGTTCATCTGAGGTTGTATTTACCTAATTTTTAGACCTGCTAAGGAGCAGATGATTGTTATTATGTCCTGAAATGTAAAACCATAGAATTCAAAGAGAGTGTACTTTCTTTTTCACATGACTATAAGTGTATTACTGATTACTGTGCTCCACGTAAATAAAACTCACATTGAACTTTAATTTTGTTTCATTGTTTGTGTTTTAATCTTGTAAATGAAATAATTTGATCTTTCTCAACGGTATTTTAAAATTATCAGAGTGGTGGCAGTAGGTCATAAAGAGACCTACATTTATGCTGCTCCCATCACCAGCACTGAAGAGGTTAATACGATAAACTTTGCCTCTTTGTGTTTGCTTTTGGGTCTGCTCCCTGCTTCTGTCTTCCTTACACTCATAGTAAGGAAGAGAGAGGCAGAGAGCAGTCACAAAGGCAATGTGTTGTCCTGTTTAATTTCGCCGCCGCTGTGTGTGGCCATGATGGTGGAGAAAGAAAGTTGCAGCAGACCTCCCGTACCTTATGGGCCAGTGTCCGTTCCATCACAGCCATTGGCTGGGATATGTGCTTACGCACCTCCCAGCCAATCAGCTTCAAGCACCTCTGCTCAAAGATGATTGGCTGGGAGGTGTATAAGCACATATCCCGACCAATGGCTGTGATGGAATTAGATCAGAGACTGCCCATATTTAAAGGCAGTCTCTGTTCAAATTCCCTCATTGTGGAACGGACATCGGCCCGTAAGGTACAAATAGGGAGGATCTACTGCAACTCACTTTCTCTGCCACCGCAGCTGCACATAGCGACAGAGAAATGGAACTGGACAAGGATATTTTTATTCAACATAATTTGGATTTTTAAGAAATATAGGCACAAGTTCTTAACATTTTGGGCATGCTATTAACTATTTACCCGCAGACCTATACATAATTTAATCCTTGGAGTCCCAGAGAGTTACACATCACATTGCTCAGCAATGCACTGCATACCCCTCTTGCACTCAAAGGGTTAAACTATGTATGGGTGTTTTTTATGGTACATTTATTAATGTCTCTCTTTTTTTTTTAACAGGTTTAATGAAATGAAGATGGAAGAAAGAAAATAAGAAGAAGGAAGAGAGAAGGACAGTGGATAGCAGGTATGCATAACACACATAAACTAATGATCGGTGCTTGACAGTGTGCCAGGCACCAATCATTAACTTTTTTCCTTTTACGTTCCAATATTGCCACTATTTAGCAACATTTTGGGAACTTAACGCACAAAACGGACCTTTGGCCACAAGTCTTTTTCTGTGGCTTAATGTCCATTGTGCTTTCAGCTTTTAGGGACTTTGAATACCAACTTAGAGATTTTATTTTGTTGGTCGATATTCAATTTTGTCATAACGGCTGTTTTTCCACACTTTTTTCAATCGAGCCCGTAGTCTTTAAAGACTGAAAATAATACTATCCGGACCAGATGCTTTGTCAGTCTTAATTTTGTCCGTTCTTCCCTTGACCTCTTCTTGCGTAAAACATATAACTGATAATGGTATGGTTGTAATTATTATTTGTTGAGGCTCTTTTAACCTTGCTTGATCTGTAGTATAGCCTCACTAATTAATTTACCTGTCTTATTTTTGAGAGGTCTATACCTCTCCCTCTTAAGTTTAAGTTTGTGTTGTATTGATGCTGGTAACATTTTGAAGTTAGCCATTTTAAAATTAAAAACTCTCTAACCTTTTTTTACTGACCCGGTATATTTATATATAGCATCTAAACGAAGGTCTAAAGATAGAAACGTCTACCTGGAAATTTTTTCTTTTGCAATAAACAAACTATTTTTGCAAGGCCTGTCTATTTATCTCTTCAGAAAGTCCTGCCTTGGACTTCTCATGTGACAGACATGGGGGATACATTGGTACCCTGCCTAGGGCCCTATGGGGGTCTTAATCAGGCTCTGCAAGATTTACTTTTTTGATTACCTTTACTATTTGTGTTCTGGGACGAGGTCAATATGTTACTTATGAAAATATTTTGGAGGTTACGGGGTTGTTTATAGGCTATCATGGGTGGTTCTGGTAACACATTCTTCAGCATTCAAGGGGTTAACACGCAGTGTTTCTGCTTTGACAGTATATAGTAGACTAATTATGCTTGCTCATATAAAACATAGACTAACTCATTGATCTGCATTCTTCCATCATGTGCTGGTGGCCATCACGCTTTGGAGATGTTCCCATGCAGATTTATAAAGGCAACAACCACAGTGGTTTCAGTTGTTATTATGAAAATGTAAAGTGATTGGAACTGGACAGGTGTGTTAAACAGACCACCCTTCTTATTTATTTTGCTGCCAATCAGATCACACAAAGTCTGGTGGAATGTTGAAAAGATTCAGGACTTTACATTTCAAGACATTCCTACAGGGCATAAATAACTTTCTCCATCTTGTAAAAAGGGGGTAATATTCCTAACTGTTTTCTTTTCATAAGATGTTTTTAGAATAACCTCTAGCAGTAAAACATTATCACAATAACAGTCAAACAGTAACTTATTTGTGAGCAATTCGCTTATGCCAGAAATATAAAAGCATTCTAACGGATTTACTGATTGCTTGTCCACTTGGTCTGAGAGCAACTATAGCAGTTAAGCAGATGGGCCATTCCAAAGGGATTTACTCAGTGAGCCAGTCATCCAGGTAAAGCGCTATATGCAAAAAATAAAATGAGTAATTCTGGAGCAAACCAACGCACCATAGAGGACAAAAACTAAAAAAATACTCATTGACTTAAAACAGCCTTTAACCCCTTGAATGCTTTAGTTTCAATGCAACCCCTGAAATATGCCTATTTAATATATTTTTCAGTTTAAATGGGATGTCTTATTTGCTCGGCATTTGGTACTTGAAATAATGGCAGCCACAGTTAAGACTCCTTTAAAATTGGGGTGTATCCCCTAATTTATTCCCTGCTGAGCATGTGCAGACTACAACATTTTGGAAGGGAGCATCACTCATCATTCAGGTAGTGTAGCTATGGAGGGGTGATTTTCCCCTTTTGAAACATTGTAGTCTGCACATGCAAATAATTGAATAAATAAGGGAATATACCGTAAAATCTCAGGTATAATACGCACCTGTGTATAATATGCAGGTGCATATTATACCAAAGATTTTAGGGGAAAACCAGAGTGCCTATGTATAATATGCACCCTTGTTTTCCCCCTTGCTAAAAAATTTTTTTAAGGCTTCCCTCCCTCGCCCGGGCCAAAACCGCTGCCAAACCAAGACTAACTTGGTTCAAATTTAACTCCCCACTGAAGTCCGCATCTCTTGAATTGATGGAGGGAAAAAAAACAAAGCTTCCCAGCGGGCGGCATGCTTCCATTTGCCTCCCGCTTCCTTCAGTGAGCTTTCAGGACCTTTCGCCTCCAGCCAATTGGATGGAGGCGGAAGGTCCTGAAAGCTCATTGAAGGAAGCGGGCGGAAAATGGAAGCATGCAGCCCACTGAGAAGCTTTGTATTTTGCCTTCCATCAATTCAAGAGATGTGGACTTCAGTGGGGAGTTAAATTTGAACCAAGTTGTGAGTTGTGACAAGCGAACATGGAAATAGTCCTTGAAATTTGCAACAAGGAGACTCCTTAAGACAAAGTAATGCTGAGCGGGGATTCTCAATCCAACAACAAGTCAGTCACAAGGGAAGAATGTATGATGAGGGGTTGAGAGAAAAGGCTAGAGGGAAGCGGACAGAAGAAAGGGGGAGACGAAGAGAGAGAGAAAAAAAAGGGAAGAAGCAGGATTCAGAATGACATGCCGATGGAAGAGTTATTGACGGCTCAGTCAGGAGGATCTGAATGTGAGCCCATAATGCAAGGGGTCTACACTGATGGGGTAGGAGGTTTAACAACAGAGGAATTCTGGAAAAGGCACATGGCAGCCAAATTGAATAATAAGAGTGTAGATCATCTTGGGTAATTGCCTGACATTTAGCAATAGAGCGATATGAGTTGGACTTGACGATCCATTCATGGAACAAAGTCGTTTTTATCGATTTCCAGTGCAGCGGGATTAAGGATTTCACTATATTAAGAAGGGTGTGTATGAGAGACAATTACTGCTTATTACTGCAATTAGTAAGGGTTGGACCACACAAAAACAAACAAGTACCTTGAATATATTTTGAACTACAGAATTGTGTATCATTAAACATAGTGCTAAGTGTTGTGAAAAGTATAAAGAAGACTGGGACATAAACTTTAATAGAACAGTACTGTCACTTTAAGTGTACACTAATTATACAACCTTCTCTGTCTGAAGGTATTGTAAGTGTATATCTATACCATAGGGTTTTAAAATACATGATTTTTTTTGTACCCACTGTATATTTCATTGTGTTACTAAGGGGCATGTAGTGATCACTATTGACATCCAAGGGGGTTAATAGGTTGGTAACATCAGGCCAATTACATCTAATGTATGAGAAACAACATTACCCAGAGTCTACTGAGCACAGCCTAGATCCAAGGGGTTAAGTGGTCTTCCTTTTAGCCATGTAAGTTCATACAGGTATCCAATAGAATGCATTGCACCTCTGCCTCTTAAAGGGTTAAACCTTACAGTCAGCTGTTACAGTCTCCCTTACTGTATGAGGCAAAGGTTGAACTTTATGGACTTGTGTATTTAGTCAACCTAATTTACTATGTATTTACTATGTATTTTCCATGTGTATATATATTTATAAAATATCTATTTCCCTGACTTAATTCCCATATTCTCTATCTCATTCTAGGTCAATTCATTGCAATATTTTTGTGATATTTTGTTTTAGGACTAAGCATCTATGCACAAGAACCATATACAATAATAATAGCAGTTCTTTTGTAATAATTCTAATTAAAAACAAAATGTATTAGTACATAGAATTGGCCAACAAAACAACTGTAGTTTACCAGTCTCTGGTAGTAAGCAACAGTAAGCAAACATAACTGGCCCTTACATCACCTTGCAATAGTAACATTTCTATAGAAATCAGATTATAACTGCACATATGAAAAATGAAAGGCTACATTTTTTTTTACCAAATCATTATTTTTGGGGGTATACATTTATGGTATGCATTTATTTTAACCAAAAATGTTGGACTATGCACAGTATATTATTGTTATCCTTTATAAAGCACACAGTCATTCCTCCGAGCTGTGCAATAGGGAAGAGATTTACTGAGATGTATAACAGTGCAATCAGAGCAAAGAATACAAAGGATCAGAGCTTGCTTGTGAGAGCAGCAGTGGGCAACATTTGATATAGAATTTGTAGGGGGTGTAGGAGAGGGCCACATGTGATTTAGAATTTGTAGGGGGTGTAGGAGTGTGCCACATGTGATTTAGAATTTGTAGGGGGTGTAGGAGTGTGCCCCATGTGATTTAGAATTTATAGGGGGTGTAGGAGTGTGCCCCATGTGATTTAGAATTTATAGGGGGTGTAGGAGAGGGCCACATGTGATTTAGAATTTATAGGGGGTGTAGGAGAGGGCCACATGTGATTTAGAATTTATAGGGGGTGTAGGAGAGGGCCACACGTGATTTAGAATTTATAGGGGGTGTAGGAGTGTGCCCCATGTGATTTAGAATTTATAGGGGGTGTAGGAGAGGGCCACATGTGATTTAGAATGTGTAGGGGGTGTAGGAGTGTGCCACATATGATTTAGAATTTGTAGGGGGTGTAGGAGTGTGCCACATGTGATTTAGAATGTGTAGGGGGGGCAGTGGGTCATTTTGGGAGAACGTAAGCAATCTCACACAAATAAAAATACATTTACATATACACTCTCAAATTTTCATATACAACTCGCACACACACACTCACATATAATCACACATATACTCACAGTCACACATGCACTCACACACACTCACTTATACACAAACACCAATATTCACTCACATATCACTCACCTACATACACAAATATACCCATATGCACTCACATACATACACATACAGCTATACAGCTATATACATGCACCTATATAAACTCACATACACATACTCATCTACACACATGCACATTCAACTACATATGCACACATACATACACTCACAAACATATTTTTAATACACAATTTTCTTACCTTATAAATGAAACCAGTAGGTCCCTCACATCCCAGCAAGACTTTCTTATACCCCTTTGATCATGAACTCAGTTAGTCAGTGAGATACAGTGATGCTACAACATCATGTTACCCTTGCAGAGGTTATAATAAGCCAATAGGGAATAAGGAAGCCCGGTTGGGATGTGCTTACTTGCCAGTTTCAATTTTCTTTGATGGCAAAGACCCACAGTCTGGATCAAGTTGGTCAGCATGCCTTATCCAGTTTGTTGTCCATATTTTAAATGCTATTGGTCTAGTTGAAGGTAGGCTTTTTGACTTAGAAGAAAACAAATCATTGGCCACTTTAGTGAGAGCAGTCTTTGTGGAGAGATGAGGATGGAGTGTTAACTGGTCATAAACAAGATATCCTGGAGTTTGGAAAGGATGGAGATTAGGTAAAAAGAGAGGTAGCTGAATAGTGAGTTTGGATCCAGAGAAGGTTTCTTTAAGATTTATGCAATTAGTGCACACTCAAAGTAGGACTGAAAGGTGCTGGTTATCAGAGAGAGAGGTTGATTTCTACAATTTAAGAAACTGACATTCTGATGAGAAATTAAGTTAAAGCAGAACTCTGTAAATATGCTTTAGTCACTAAGAGAACAGGGTCTTCTGCAAGGAGATATCATTTTACAATATATTTAAAAAAAAATCTGAAATGTGACATTTAGTGATTACATAGTAAATCAAAAAAATCACGACCTGTTGTTTTTGAAGGTATGCAAGAAAAGGACATTTTTATATACTGGCTATGGCAGTCTGTGTGCATTTTATCAGACCACTTAAACTGAGAAAAATAGGCTGTTTTGATAACAATTTTTAAAACATATATTCATTAAAGTCACGGGGGGAGATGAAAAGCTGTCCATATTTTGCCGACATGTTACATTGATTTGAACGTTAACTGGTAGGTTCTGTTTAACCAACACATAATCTATGGTAGTTGATTTCATTAATGTTTATACTGTAAATCGGCATACATGAGTAGAACCTGGGAACACTGGTAGCCCAGTGCACTGGAGTGCTCCAAATTCCTTGGCGTGGGTGAGTCCAGCTGTCTTAATTTGCTCCATGTGAATTTAATGCTTAGGTGGGTGGGTGGATACTGGGCAGGGCAGAGGAAAGAGTCGTCAGGGTTTGGTGAGAAGTGGGAAGGTTTAGAATGTGAAGCTAGAAGTACAGGTTAAAAGTAGGCAGAGCCATGAGGAACTTTCTCATCGGAGAAGGCAACTTAGTGTTAAAACTCGATCTGAGGGATCAGTGTCTCAGAATTCCCACAATACTGTTGCTCAGCTGACCACACCCTCCCAATCTTTACATAAATGTAGAACAGGCTGTCCTGTGCTCTTACAGAAGAAACAAAATTCACAGCACTAATTCACATTAATTTATACATTTAATCTACAGATATGAGTTGAGAACCCAAGTGAATAAATACTGATAGCAGCAAGAAATGAGGGAGTTCTCCAAGCTCCCCAAGAATATGGCCAAAGCCTAAACAGAAACCCAAAGCCAAACCAAATCTCTGCTCCTCCATATAAGCTATCCAAGTGTGAACCCTGTGTAAAGCATATTGTATACCACTTTAATAAATCTGGGGTCTCTGTTGCATAGTTTGGCCAACGTATGTTTATGCCCGCCTGCCAAGTCAAGGCCCCCCAATATAAGGCGAATACCTAACTTCACACAATCATCCTATCTAGATTAAAAACACCCCTGACAAAGCATTTCTTATAAACTGAGATTTCTTGTACATAACACATTGGATATATTTTAAAAACATTTACCACATTTAAAAACAACTTCATGTTAGGGCTCACCTTCAGTGACCCGTAGAGAGTGAGCAGCAGGCCAAGAAGACTGGAGCTCCATCAGTCCCCTTTATAACTCCCATCCACCCACTCCCACAAGTCACATGGGGTTTAGTTGCTGCCTTAAAGGTAATGATCAGGACAGCCCAAACATTAGGCCAACCATGCCTTTAAACCCCTCTACAAGTGGCAGCAACTCTACAGATACATATTGGATAGCTTATATGGAGGAGCACAGATTTGGGTTTCTGTTTAGGCTTCAGCCTAATCTTGGGGAGCTTGGAGAACTCCTTCATTTTGTTTGTGAATTTTGTTTCTTCTGTCTTTGCACACTTTTTCTCTTTCTTATTCAAACTGCTCTTCACTTTATATTGTAAGATTAATAAATGTTTAACACTTAAATATATGTATCTGTAGAGTTGTTGCCACTTGTAGAGGGGTTTAAAGGCATGGTGTTGGCCTAATGTTTGGGCTGTCCAGATCATTGCCTTTAAGGCAGCAACTAAACCCCATGTGACCTGTGGGAGTGGGTGGATGGGAGTTATAAAGGGGACTGATGGAGCTCCAGTCTTCTTGGCCTGCTGCTCACTCTCTACGGGTCACTGAAGGTGAGTCCTAACATGAAGTTGTTTTTAAATGTGGTAAATGTTTTTAAAATATGCCCAATGTGTTATGTACAAGAAATCTCAGCTCATAAGAAATGCTTCGTCAGGGGTGTTTTTAATCTAGATAGGATGATTGTGTGAAGTTAGGTATTCACCTTATATTGGGTGCCTTGACGTGGCAGGCGGGCTTAAACATACTTTGGCCAAACTATGCAACAGAGACCCCAAATTTATTAAAGTGGTATACAGTATGCTTTACACAGGGTTCACACTTGGATAGCTTGTATGGAGGAGAGCAGATTTGGTCTGGTTTTGGGTGTCCTGTGCTCTTACATCTAGGCTGTTGCACTTCATAGAGTCCAGAGTCTGTTCTTTAATTCTGAAGCTGTGTCCTAGTTCTGTTTCTGTGACTGTTTGAATTTCAAACATTCAGCTAACTCCGTAGTGAGATGTTAAGCCTGATAAAAGCAGTATGATGGCCACAGAGCTGGTACAGTATTGAATGCTGCCCCTTAGAAGTATGATTTAGTAAAGGGTTAACAGAAGACAGAGACTGAATGAGAAGATGTTTGACTGGAGACATGAGATGTCCTTCTGTAGGTAAGACACTTGGCAAGAAGAGACTTTTCTGGAGGCTTCAGGCTTATGATGTATTTCATAACAGATGAGAGTTGGTACCGTGTTAGCCGTATAAATACAGGAGGCAAATATAGTTTTTGATACCTTTTATTGGCTAACTAAGCAGATTTAAATGCAAGCTTTCAAGACCTTAGGTCTCTTCCTCAGGCATGTTATACAGATAAATATAAAAACATCTCTCTTAAATACTTGTATTTAAGAGAGATGTTTTTATATTTATCTGTATAACATGCCTGAGGAAGAGACCTAAGGTCTTGAAAGCTTGCATTTAAATCTGCTTAGTTAGCCAATAAAAGCTATCAAAAACTATATTTGCCTCCTGGATGTATTTCATGACATCTTTTCCTGGATTGGTACAGGAGCTCCGCTGTATGCAGTTATGATTTAATTAACCTCTTTCTTCTAATAGATCATGTTTACTAACATGCAAACCACATTCCTTTCTAAGAAGTGTTGTTTGTGCCCAATTATGGCGCAAATAACTCTCCCTTTTAATAGGATTAACCTTAGGTAGTTCGTAACAAATCAACATTCTTGCTATGACTAAACCAGTATAATATTTGCAGGCAGGGCTTAAAATTTGAAATCCTTTGCTACTAGCCAGACCTGAAATGTTACTCGCCACTGCAAGCCATAGCATACCCACCAGGGCTGAATTTGTACTCGCCAGGGCTAAATTTTCACTCGCCATTGGCTAGTTGCAGGTTTTTGCATCAGAATCAGAGACATTTAATCAATAGAAGCATCTTTACTGAGAGAAACCTCTATATATTGGGATCACACACTTATCTTTTGTATAAATTAATATTACTTCAATACTCACTACATTTTGTAGCTTGCTTCAATACAAGATTGATTCCTCTAAAGAGGTCTTCATTTCTTTGTGACCTGGCAATCTACACAGCAGGTAATGTTATTAATACAATATTGCTTTTTTCTCCACTGTTCCTGCATCCCAGAACTTCTCTTCAGTGGGAGTTCTAATCTCTGTTTGCAGTAGAAGACTTCCAGCTGTCCACATTCCAGCCTCTGTTTCCTGTTACAGAAGCAGCTTTCCAGTCTTCATCTGCACTACAGTGTCTTAGCTTGGCATCTGGTGTTATACTACTGCCTTTGCACTCTAGCACACCACGATACCACACCCTCATGACCTCACTGACATCTTCCCATGCATTACTGGCCCAATTGGAGGAACTTGTTCTTTCAGTGATACTTACTCATCTGAGGTTGTCAAGTGCTAATGGTTCATCTGGATGTATTATTTTCAGTTTCTGATCCATTTGGTGGTAGCAGTGCTTATCATTTGAGGTAGGATACAAGTGGTTCTCAAGTCCTACCATGCTTTTTACAGAGAGTCCCTCAGCTCTGCTTGCCTAGTCTGACCTATGATGTTTAGTCCATGGAGATGTAATACTTAAAGGTAAAATAGAAGACAGCAGCTTGGTAACTCTTCACTGAAAATTATTACGCATAATACTTTGCTCATGGGATAAATGGCATAATCACCAGTCAGATACTGCTCAGTAAGATTTGTCTCTTGTGCCATTACGGGGAAAAATGTTGATTTCCATATCAGTCTGATCTCTACCTTAAGGACATTCCAGACCTAAAATACCAAGCAAATCGACACTTTGGCCTTCTATGGGCTTCTTCATGCATACTGATTGCTCCATGCATGTTGACTGCTAAGGGTTCTACATCTGGGATAGCATAGAAACAGACAAAGTGGCCTATTCTGTCTCCTAAATGAAGGATGTTTTTGCTATTTACTTCCAGTGGCAATGATCCTTGAGTTAATGTGTGGTGTGCACATGCATACTTGAGTGTACATGTTTGTGTGCATGATGACATGTGAGTGACTGCATTCATGCATACTGAATTCCAGTGGGCTTCACCCTTCTGGCATAGACATATAGTAAATGCCATTTTGTTTCACAAGGGAAATTCTGCGGAAAGGAGAAACATATCTCATATTTAAAGTAAAATACCCTTGTAAGAAAACAACATTTTTTTCTAGTCCCTGTTCACTGTGAACAAACATAATTTGTTCTTGGGATTGCACTCTCTCAGCAGCACCACAATCACATTTTCATGTTCTTGTGTCATTATAAGAATCCATTCCTGTGTTTTACATACAGAGGACATCTGCTTGGCATTTTGGGAGTGGTATATTGATATGAGTGAGGTCAGACTGACATTTTAATTTTTCAAAATGTGAAATCTTTACAGAGAGGAGTCAATATCTACGAGTTAAAACAAAGAGAAGTTTAAAAAAAATCAGAAAGCCAATGACCTAAAATATTAAATTGTGAGTATGATTTAGATGTGTTCCTGTAAGAATTATATAGATGTGTATGCTGTATATAAAGTCTGGTATCTTAATGAATAACAATATGTCTGAAATACAGTAATAGCAGGTTTTCACACCTTCAGTGTCTTTCAAAAAAAGTTTCCTGTCCTAGTTAGTAATCATATGAACAAGGTAAGAGAACTGCTGTGATCAAGCAGGCGATTACTCCTTATACTGTGATCATGCCGGCTACTACTCCTTATACTGTGATCATGACGGCTACTAATCCTTATACTGTTATCATGCTGGCTACTAATCCTCATACTGTGATCAATCAGGATACTGTTCCTTATACTGTGATCAGGCAGGCTATTATTGCTTACTAGTTGAAGAGCCCATTACATGGGCCAAAGTGCCACTGGCAGCTGGACACGGGGCAGTCATGCACAGTAGAGACTGCCCACGCCGCAGCTGATACAGTGCCAGCCGGTCACGGTGCAGTCATGCTCAGTAGAGACTGTCAGTGGCGCGGCTGATACAGAGCAGGAATCTCCTTCTGAGCGCCCCGCTCTGTATCAGCCTCATCACTGGCAGTCTCTACTGCGCATGACTGCAGCACACGCAGTAGTCTCTACTGTGCATGATTGTGTTGTTAGCAAATTATTATACAGGATAGTGTGATGAAGCAGGTGACTACTGCTTATACACCAATTTAGTGGATTAGTATTACAACTTTTACTGTTATCAAGAGGGTTACTACTACTTATTCTGTGATCTAGTCAGGTACTACAACTTATCCTGCAATCAAGCTTGTTACTTCTTACAGCTGATACTATGATCCAACCAGAACATGCTTAATGGATGTCTCTTTCTGTTTTTTTCTCTCTCCTCCTCCAACTGCTCCTTAATTTGGGTAAATCCAATATTTTTAATATTTTCTGAATTGATTTGCAGATGACTTTTGGTGGTTTTGTTCATCTCAGGCTAAGAGGCTCTTATTCTAGAAAGTGAACAGGAGACCTGAAATGTTGGCTCTTATACTTGGGCATAGATAAACATGCTGGACTGTAGTGAACCACTGGAGAAGAGTGTTTGACCATGTGGAGAGAAGAACGTAATACTCAGAAATCTTGAGGCCCAGTACCAACATAAAGCCACCACTCCACAACATACATTTGATCCACTCACTTCTCCACTCCTGCTTGTCTGACACCCAGCCTGGTTCCACTGGTAGATGCCCATATATACTGTCTGCCCCCCCCAGTCCGATCACACTGGCAGTCACAGTGCCCCTGCTTCCTGGTTCCACTGGTAGTCATAGACCACACATACACTGTCTGACTCCCCCATCTTGGTTCCACTGGTAGTCACAGTCTCCACATACATTTTTTGACACCCTCTGTACCTTTCTGTTTTCTGTAGGGAGTGGAGAAGTTTAGCACACTGCAGCCGCATTGTCCTCCATTCCAATTCATGCAGTACCATTGTGGAGCAGTTCCATGGCTTCTTCCCTCTTACCAGATACTTCTAATTTGAACAGAGGTGACTTTAGTGCTTCCCGGGAGTATTGGGTAAGAGGAGGAAGGAAGTGGAACTGCTCCACAATGGTGCTGCATGAAACAGAATGGTGACCAATATCACTGTAGCACTCACAAGTTCCTTGCTTCCCCAAAAAATATTCTGGAGTCTGACTGCCTGGGGGCTCCTTTTGACACTCCCCACCCATTGCAGGGGCTTCTGTTACACTCCTGAACTGCAGGGAGTCCCCCTGCTTTGCTTGGCCCCAAATCTGGGTACTCCCTGTACCTTATTAAGGTGGCCCTGCAAATGATCTTCTAGCCTCTTGCATCAGCACATCTACAACTGAGTTCAGTGGTCTACATCTTACATTCGTATATCTATAAATGCTATAAAGTATTCCTTTTTATAACAGCAAATTGCAATTTATCAGTAATGTTCCTTTAAACCTTATAGGACCAGGGCTTGTGCGGCACATTGTTTCACAAAATATTAAACACTCCTCTGGTCCTTAAATGGTTACACATATTAAAACTTAAAATTTTCATTCAAATGTGCATATAAATTCAGTTTACATATGATGTGAGATGATTATTAAGAAATTCAACTTAATGTCTATTGAGGATGAAGTACAGCTCTACTTGATATTTGATCTTTAATAATTTGCCTCTGGGTCAAACTGCAAATTTATCTTATTATAGCTTCTTAGATAATTTGTTTCACAAGTAATGCCTTCCTGTTCCAACTGTGATCTCATTGCTCAGGCCACCATGGCTGTTGTATAGTTCAGCTCAGGAAATAAAAATAATTGCACAATAAAACAATAAAAGTCTCTCTTAAGGACTGAACACTTATAATAATGTAGAATGATTTATACATTTCACATCTGTTAATCTTATGTTGATTACATTTATATTGCAAACCTGTCCTGTTTTTATGTGGAAAACATCAGCTCAGATTTGGCATGCTGCATGGGGCATCGTTATCTACATATCAGACAACAGGAGAAGTAGGAAAAACTCACACAGTGAGGCTGATGTACTAAGAAGACTTAGATAAGTGGTTCTCTGGGGCTCTTAACAGACCATGTCTTTAACATGTCACTCTTTGTGCGCAAGGGAAATTATCAGGAGTGACTAAGAAATTGAACACACTGACAAGTACAATTGAACTTAATGTAAAACTTTATTAAGTAGTATGAACAGCAGGAGATAAGGCAACTGGCAAATAGCAATAAATAGCACACGGTAGTATGGAATGACACAAGTGGCAGTAGAAGTGGCACGACTCTCAGGTGACAAAAGTGGCAGTGGATAGTGACACACCTTCACAAGACCAGGTAGGGACAATGGAGGAGTTTCCTTTACCCTTCACAAGACAGGTGGTCAGAAACGGAATGGCCCTGGGACTGCAACGGTTAATGTGAGGGTAGTGCAGAGCACTCCCATACACAAATGGAATAGCACACCTTCACGAGACCAGAGAGGAACAGTGTAGACACTTTCCTCACCCTTCACAGGACAGGTGGTCAGAACGGAATGGCCCTTAGACTACTCGGAGATGTGGGTAATGTGCAGAGCACTCCCGTACCCGTATCAGATGGCACACCTTCACGAGACCAGAGAGGAACAGTGTAGGCACTTTCCTCACCCTTCACAGGACAGGTGTTCAGAAAGGAATGGCCCTGGGACTACACGGAAAATGTGAGAGGGCAGTACAGAGTACTCCCAAACACAAAGTCGGCAAAAAGAGAGGAGAAGACCAGTATCCCCAAAGGGGATACACTAGGCGGTAGCCAGATATAGAAGGCTAGGCAACACAGGTGATACGGCTACGGGAGGTCAGACACACGGAGTGACCGACAAGCGCCGCTTAACGGAAGTGAATACACAAGGCAACAAGGAAACCGAACCGTAAAATGGAATGGTCACGGAGAGCAACACAGAGGGTTAACCGGGAGGCAGCCATGGGTCAAAACCGGATCGGATAGTCCGACATCGCCAATGGTCATAACCGTAACGGGTAGTCAGCCAAGCCAGGGGTCAGAACCGGAAAGGGTAGTCAGACGAGCCAGGAGTCAGAACCGGAACAGGTAGTCAGAGGAGCCAAGAGTCAGAACCGGAGCGGGTAGTCGTGCGAGCCAGGAGTCAGGACCGGAACGGGTAGTCAGACGTAGCTCAGGTACACCATGAAAGGGCACTGGAAATGACACAAGCTGAGGTTTAAAAACCCTGGTGGGTAGGTGGAGCAATGACCTCATCAGCGTGGTGCCCTATAAGAATAGCGACTCAGCAAGAGCGACAGTTAGATAGTAAACAATGTCACTCCAGGGCAATGTCAGTGAAAGGCAATCACGAGCACTGTGATACAGAGGTTCAGTAATTTAACTGTCTTAACTTGGCATGACTGGGGCTCTTTCATGAAAAACCAACAATTTCTCACTTTTTTCATGAAAGTTTTCTCCTTTTTGCCACTGAAAAAGCTTTCTCCTTTTTCTCCACTGCCAATAAATTTTTCACCTATGTTTCCTATGACGGCAACATTTCCCACCACAATATTACTTCTTCTGAGGGCTGAAGTGGAGAAATAAATAGCTGAAAGTCAAAGATGTGAGTTCTGCAACAACATATGCCTTGAAAAGGTTGTTAGCAAGCTGAGTGCCTTTGTTCTTTGCCCTCAACACTAACTTCCTGCTTATGTAACATTGGCACAACCATTCTAGAAAAATAACTGCGGCTTGGGATATTCCAGCAGGGTGCAACACATGACATCGGTTCTTTAAAGCCTCTGTTTTCAACAAAAGAAAAGGACAGCATGTCAACCGCTAACATTTTGGCAAGTTTACTATTCTATAGGTGCACTTTTGCAAAATGTTTGTCCATGTTTTGACTTGTTTCTAAGAACTTAATAAGTGTGGGATGGCAGTACATAGTAGAAGAACTGTTTAACTTTATTGCTTTAACACCATCATTTGTAGACCTGGTGGCTGCATGTGTAGAAACTCTTACAGCAGTCACCATACTCCTCTGCTGCAGGAGCCATAGGTGTTATTTGGAATGAACTAACTGTTGGCAGTGACACTCTCTCTGACACATCAATAACATCACTACTTCTCATATCTGCCCCAGAGCCCTGGGACCTTTTTGGAGTGCTTCTGCTGCTGCTAGTTGTGGCATCTCTGACCTGTTGATAGTGTGTCTCCCAGTCAGACCTGTGGTTGTGCTTCAGGTGGGAACTCATATAGCAGGTGCCTAGGTGAGCCTGCTTTCCCCCTGCGCATATGCTTTTTGCACAGACAACAGATAGCAAAATGCTTAGCTTTTGAGTCCTGAGTAAAGTTTCTCCATACTCTGGATTCCATGGACTGTGTGGTTCCTAAGGGGCTGCTACTAGTACTGGGGCTAGATGTTGATGCACTTCTACTGCTGTTACTACTAGGTGTCAAAGGTACAGAACTTCCAGCAGCAGGAGAGGCACTCATCATATCTAAGGTTGTGGATGTTAATAACCTGTGTTGTTGCTGCTGGTTACTCAACACATGTGGAGCTGAGTGGGGCTTGGACTTGGAAGCAGTGATGATGCTGATGATGACTGACAGGATGACTGTGTATTTTTATGCATTTTTGCTTGTACAGGGTCAGAGTTTCCAATAGTTTTCTTAAACTGTTTATAGACAGGCACTTTTTGCTCCTTTTCATTGGTGGAAGATTGAACCTTTGCTTTTCAGTTAACTTTCTGGCCATGTCATCATCTCTCTCACTCTCAACTTCATCTGTATCTGAAAAAGAGGAGGATGCTGGAGAGATATTTTCTAGCTCTACATCATTATCATCTTTAGTAGGGATGGGAGAGAATTTTCGCCTCAAACCAAAATCGTAAAAAAATGGCACTTCCCGTCTGTACTTTTTGTCTAACTCATTGCATTAAAATAAATGGGAAGAGTGAATTTACACAGAACACATAACAAATTTTATTTTATTTACCACAGACATGATATATAAAAGAGCTCTGAGGGTGCCTTTGTTGGAGGTTGGGGGACATTGATTTGTTGTAGGACTTAGACTTGTGTTAGGTCCAAGTCCTGAGGAAACATTGATTTGTAGGACTTGGTCTTGTTAGGACCAAGCCATGAGGAAACATTGATGTGTAGGACTTAGACTTATTCCTGAGCCCTGAGGAAACATTGATTTGTAGGACTTTGACTTGTTAGTGGCACAAACCCTGAGGAATCGGAGATTATTTTTTCCACTCAGGATTGTTAGCGTCACAAGCCATGAGGAATCAGAGATAATTTTTGCATTCAGGCTTGTTAGCGTCATAAGCCCTGAGGAATAAGAAATCATTTTGTGCACTCAGGATTGTTAGAGTCACAAGCCCTGGGGAATCAGCAATTTGTAGGACCTAGGCTTGTTAGTAACAAGCCCCCCAAAATTGTTTTTTGTAGACCTTTGGTTTATGTTTAAAGGATAAGCCCTGAGGAAAAATAGTATGCTTTAGTGCCAGCAAGTCATGTTATGGTGGCCTTTGGCCACTGGCTATTGGAAAATGCCCTGGTGTCATTGTCGCATTTGAGACTGCTGATCTTGGTGTTGCTGCTGAGTTGTTTAAGCAGCAGGATGATTAAGCAGCTTGAAAGGAATGACATCAACAACAGCAGTGATATGGGTGATGATGATCATGGTTCCACTTGCCACTACTAGCTACAGTGATGCGTCTAAGGCAGTAGCAGCACCACAACTAGCCCCCGCTACTTCAGTTATATGTGGATAAAACATGTTGGCCAATAATATTTCTTCTCTTGCCTCTCCTCCAAAATCATGGGTGTGTTTTTGGTATATAAATTTCTCTCTTGAGAGCAGGAAGGAACTGTGCCTCTTTTCAGCAAGTTCAATGTGCACAGTGTATGTAGAAAATAGGGGAAGGACTGGGAAAATTGAGCACATCTGCATTAAACAGCTGGCACAATTGTGAAGAAGCACCATGATGCTTAGGTCCGCAATGTGAAATAATTCCACCAGAAACCAAATGCTGCTGCTGTCACTATGCCCCTTGCCCGCTCCCCTCAAAGGGCTACCAGTGGGCAAGGGTGGGTGCCAGGCAGTTCACATGGGGTTCTTTTGCTACCAGTGGGCAAGGCAACAAGTCTGGAGGGCAGCTGGTAGCCACAAATCCCCATGGACACTGCCTGACCCCCAGCCTTGTTCCCTGGGTAGTGCACAACATGTATAAAATATGATACAGAGCAGGGGGATGGTTATGTACTGCTTGGTGTACTTTTTGAATCATTTGAGTGCCACAGGGCAACAGAAAGAATGCTGTCAGACTTCAGGTTTGTCGTACTGCTTGCGATGTGTGAGGGAGGCCATCGACAACCTTGTATGCTAATGGGGACCTTCTCCTCTCCTTGCATCCCTAAATTTTAGTACATATGACGATGTGTCTCTACATCAAAATGTTGAAGTGCTTCGAAAAAAATCAACAAAATCATATCGCCACAGCGTCAACCTTTAGTGGATCTCTCCCCAGTCTATTTCTAGTGCATTAGTCTCTGTGCTATGAATGAATCTAAGTGGAGTCCACACACACTGGTGACACTTCTAAAATCACATCCAGTGTTACAGTTGACCTGAAACAAAACTACTATAGCGTTCAGGGAATTAGCATGACATGCCACACTGTGCCACCAAAACATAAATGTTATTTTTTTTTTCCAAAACCATTTATGGCTAATAAAACATACAGGCAGTTTATAATTATCACTAAAACGAACTCTTACAGTGACACATCCACTTTAACCAACTGGATATTAACTCTTTGAGCACCCCTTTGGCAATCAAACGGTTTAGTGGTCTTCAATGCATTGCAAGGCATTGGAAACCTCTCTTGCATCCAATGGGTTAACCCTTTGAGTGCCAGAGGGGTACGCAACGCATTGCAAAGCAATGCGTTGCGTACCCCTCTGGCACTCAAAGGGATAATAGATCAGTCATGGTAAAATAAGAGTAACTACAATTAGATGGAAAAATAAGCTGGGGTTGCATTGTTTGGGTTGTCTGTGAAATGTTTCATTCAAACAGCACTTTAGATGAATTGTACGTGGGTAATGAATTATAAATGATGACACACAGGTTTTTTTTTTATCCACAATTAACCATGTGGTCTGAACAGCTTTCATGTGTTCTGTCAAGTCTGATGAAGCACAACAAATCTTTCTGCACAATGCTGCTAATTGCTCAGAGTACAACAACAAAGCAAATCCTTTAATCCTTTAAATTGCTAAATCTAATTTTCACCCCAGAGTACGTTGTTTTTCAGGCCTCATGCTCCTTGTTAAAGGTATGTCAGATTTTTGGCAATCATATCTCAAGAGACTCATTTGGTAAAATGTTTCTTCAGTTCTTGACGTTAGACATCATCAGTATGTCGAAATAACGAGCAAAATGTCCTGTAAATAGTGCCCTGCCCAATTTTTCTCAAAATAATATTTTCACTAAATAGATGGTTGTCAAACTGTGTTCCATGGAGAGCTACAGTTCCCTAAAAAAGTTCCAAAGACAAGATATAAGCCATGCGGGAAAGAGGATCAAGATTACAGTGTCAGATAGAGGCTGATGTAAACAATTCTAGGGCAACCAATTGCACCATAGGGAATAAATAGGAAATCCTGTTGACGCAAATGGTGCCTTTAACTCACTGAATGCTAAAAAGGTCTCCAGCACATTTCATCGTAATGCGTTGGTAACCCTTCTAGCATTCAAGCAGTTAATACACTCATTTAAATGGGATCTATCACCCCTATACAAGTTAGCCTTAATAGTTAGATTATATAACAAATATGTGTAAAACTGTTTTCATTTTGTTTTTTAAATTCTATTTGTCTGAAATTGAAGGAATAAATGCTGCCCTGCACCAACTTCCGGACAGACTGCGGTTACCTGCTCTGTACCATAGTCTTTCACTCTGCCTCTACTCACCTCCCACTAACAAGCCTCCTCCAATGACGGACGCTTTCTGCATGTAAGATGGAGCGGTCTCATTGGCTAGATATCGATTTCTGCCAATGAGAGAGCTCCTGCTTACATGCAGAAAGCCTCCGTCATTGGAGGAGGCTGGATAGAGGGAGGGGAGCAGAGGCAGAGTGACAGACTGCGGGTACAGAGCAGGTAACCGCAGTCTGTCCAGAAGCAGGGCTCAGGGCAGTATTTATTCTTTCAATTTCAGCCAAAGAAAGATTTAAAAAATGAAAAGAATACAGTTTTACACATATTCACTATATAATCTAACTATTAAGGCTAACTTGTATAGGGGTGATACATCCCCTTTAAAAGAATAGGAAGATTATAACCTTATGTTTGCTCCCTCTGGTGCTGTTGGCGTGTTCTAGAAATGCACCACTCTCTTAACCCTTTGAACGCTGTGCAATGCGTTGAGTACCCCGTCGGCTCTCACAGGGTTAAACTATCATACTCATTGTGTGTGTGTAATTCTGTGACTACCAGTGGACATGTGGAAAATTATTGTAATGGATACCTAAAACTTTAATAATTTAGTCACAGTAATATAGTAACTTAGTAATTTAGGTTGAAAAATGACTCGCGTCCATCCAGTTCAACCCTTTTTCTATTTCTGTTTACCATCATTTGAATGCCAGAGAGGTATCCAACGCATTATTAATGTTTTCATAAAAACACATATGATATTTATATCATGTTAAAGGGACACTATTACTTAAAAAAATCTTCCAGAATCTTGTGTATGTTGTTTTCGCCATTACTGATTTAGATTTATATATATTAATGATAAGGTTCATTAATTCATTATAATGTGGAAATGGTGCAGAGCATTACTACAATGTTGAAATCGGTCTAGTTTATTTGTAATAATGTTATAAAATTTCCCCCTCCTGTCCCTTTTACCAACGTCAATCTTCTTCACTGCAGATCAGAAAGTGAGTCCGGATCAATCACGACAAGGGGCAATCTTCTGTCAGTAGAAGGAAAAACATCAATGGGGGCAGGGTTACAGAGGAGATTGTTGTTCGTTGTGATCTGTTCCATCCGGTGACCAGATTTCAGATCTGAGGGGAGGCTACTTAACAAATGTAAAAGGAGCAAGAGGGGGAAACGTGATAATATTA
This sequence comes from Rhinophrynus dorsalis, assembly GCA_037306005.1. Lineage (NCBI taxonomy): Eukaryota > Metazoa > Chordata > Amphibia > Anura > Rhinophrynidae > Rhinophrynus > Rhinophrynus dorsalis. The sequence continues at coordinate 45,539,761 of CM074720.1, forward strand.
GTACAAATTAATGAATATTTTTATTTATATAGCACCACAAGTGTATGCAGCGCTTTACAATTTAAGGTTACAAGGGTTACAAGTGCTTTGTAGAATGAATCATTGGGTGCAAGGTCCCTGCCCAAAAGCTTACAATCTAATGTGGTAACGGGAAATATACAGAGTACATAAGGGTCAAGTGCTGAATACAGTGCTAGAGTTCTGGTGATGATAGGGGACATCAGTAAAGTAAATAATTTATAAGAACGTTCGTTGTACAAAGTCAGTGCCTTCTAGAATGTTGAAATTTTATCCAGGAGGTGCATTTTCAAGTGAGACTTGAAGACCATCAGAGAGGTGCAGTGGCACAGACTGGGAGGTAGAGCATTCCATAGATAAGGAGCAATGAGATAAAAAGGTTTGATACGTGAGAGGGCTGTAGATGCAAAAGGAGCTTAGAGAAGATAGTCATTGGCTGAACGTAAGTAGTGGAATGGGGTATAACGGGAGATCAGAGTGGAAATATAAGAAGGGGTAGAGGAGAGAAGGGTCTTGAATGAGAGAAGTAAGATTTTGTAAGCTAACCTGAGTTTGATAGGCAGCCATTGGAGGGTTTTGAGGAGGAGGGGGGCAGGGACAAACTTAGGTGACAGAAGAGTAATTTGTGCTGCAGCATTCTGTATGGATTGAAGTGGATGGAGATGGGAGCCAGGAATGCCAGACAGAAGAATGTTGTAGTAGTCCGTGTGGAAGAGGATGAGTGCTTATATAATAATTTTAGCTGTGGAGGAACAGATATACTAGACCAATTACAAACATGTAATAATGCTCTGCACCTTTGGCACATTATAATAAATAAATGAACCTTCATTTATCATGACACATTAGTATCCCTTTAAGGATACAGTGTAGACATTTAGTCTTGCTTTACCCCCGACATCCCTATGGACACATAACTATCTGAGTGCTAGAGATGTACACAGCATATTGTGGAGAAATGCATTGCACACCCCTCTGGCACTCAAACGTTTAACCCTTTTGGTGCTATGGAAGGTGGTAGATGTATTGCAATTAGTGGAGGAGGCAATGTAAGGCAAAGACGGGAAGTATCTTCATGGCACACCTTAACCTTTTAATGATAAGTTGGGGCTGTTATGCATTGATTATTTAGCCTAATCTATCAATCTAAATAACTCTGAAACTTGTTTTCTAAATATAAACTGTGTAATATAACCTGTAGGTGATTTAGAAAGCTCTTTAGGGTATCTTTAAACCTATGAGAGACACCTCTCTTGCAAATATGGGATTAAATGGATTTGGATGCTGAAGATCCACCACGATACCGTGTAAAACTAAAGGGTTCCACTGCCACAAAAAGTTTGTGAACCATTGCACTACATCAGTACCATGTCTTTACTCAAAAATTCAGTTTGCTGCATCTGCTTTTCTATATTACACAGAGGTATTGTAATACAGTTAATTTGTTTATAAAAAGCAGGACTCTTCAGGCTACAGTACCATTCACACAACAATTTTCATTTAGGTTATGGAGGAGTTCTACTCATAAATAGCATACTAGTGTAAAAGCCTGTGTACACGGGCCAGCATTGTGTGCGTTCGAGCAGTCTCTACTGCGCATGACTGCATCGGCAATCTCTACTGCGCATGACTGCTTTGGACAAACATACATCTGGCCTTTTATATTATAGGATTAGCCGCTGGGTATGGACACATTTATCCACATCTTTACAGTTGTGTAATCCTCAAAACAAATGCTAACCCAGGATATCTTATAGACAATTGTCATTTATGGTAACCTCTCTTTAGCAGAAGGACATACCTAGGTATGTACCCTTTATATAAGAGTTATATATATCTGGATATCTGCATTGAAACTGTTGTAGTCTTTACACAGTAAATTAGACATATCAATCAAGTTATACATTTGCCACCGGATAAAGATGCAAAATGTGGGAGGCTTCTGCGTATGAATAAACAGCAAAATGGCCTGTTCTACGGCTAGTCACCACTCAGAAGCATCACATTTTAGCTCTCTAGTGCCATTACAGAAGAGGAATTTCCATGTGCATATTAGACTAATCCCACCCAAAAGAGAGGTCCAGTTTCAAATTTGCAGGCAAATCCCCTCTGCACCGGAACACCAGCGAACCCTAGATGTACTTTTCGGCCTTGTTGGGTCTCATCATTGAGGTTCAGCTAGATTCCCTAGGCACTGAGAGCAAGGGCTCCACATCTGGATTAACGTGGCTCACCCTTTTGCTCTCAGTGCCTAGGGAATCCAGCTGCACCTCTCTAACGAGGCCAACAAGGCCAAGACATATGTCTGGGGTTAGCTGGTGTTTCCATGCACAGGGGACCTGCCTGTCATTTTGGAACTGGACTGCCCTTTTGAGTGGGATTAGTCTAATATGTATGTGGAAATTTATCATCTGTAATGGCACTAGAGAGCTAAAACATGATGCTCCTGAGTGGTGATTAGCCGTAGAACAGGCCATTGTGCCGTTTGTTCGTCCTCATTTTGTATGCGTATTTTGCCACAGAATAACCAGAAAATGAGAACAAGATAAACCTTTGCTGGCTCCAAGATGGGTGTTGGTTGATTAAATAGGAAGTTCTGCTAAATAGATTAACATATAATATAACCCTGTGTGTTCACTTCTGCTAGAAGTATATCTAATTTTCTCTTAAATGTATCCATTGTATCTTCCATCACCGCATCTCCTGACAAAGAATTCCACAATGTAACAGACCTTACTGTAATGAAACTCCTTCTACTGAAGCAGAAACAACCTTTCTTCTGATTTTAAGGGGTAATCCCTAGTTAGTTGATCAGGCCTTTGAATGAAAAAATCACTTCTGATGTCATTGTAATGACCAAACTCATACTTGTACAATGTAACACAATTCCCTCTTAGGCATCTATTCTCTAAAGTAAATAAACCACATTTGGCTAGATGTTCTTCATACTTCAATTCTTCCATTTACTTAATTGTGTTGCTGTTCTCTGTACCATCTAATTCTAGATCATTTTTAATAAAAGCTGTCTAAAACTGTACTATATATTCCAGGTGAAGTCTTACCAGTGATTTTAACAGTGGCAAAATGTTGCTGTCCTCTTTCGCATCCTTACTTCTTTCTGTGCAGGTTAATATTTTGTGTGCTTTTGCTACTGCTGCTGGACATTGATCTCCATTGCCATACTTTCCAAATGCATAACTTTACAATTGCCTACTTTAAATCCCATATTCCATTTGTTTGATTAACCTCTTATTTCATGTAAATCCTCCTGTAGATAACAAACATTCTGCTCTCAGTTTATTACCTTGAATAATTTAATGTCATCTGCATATATCGATTTTTATTTATCTATACCTACTTCCAGGTTATTTATAACATGTTAAAAATCAGGAGATCAAGTACTGAGCCCAAAGGTACTCCACTCTCAACTTTAACTGTATTTATAACTACACTGCTACCAAACCAGTTTTCTATCCAAATAGAAAGGTTATTCCCAAGACAGAGTTTCTCTGAGCCAGCCTCCTGTGTGACACTGTATAAATACATTTAGCAAAGTCTTGATATACTACATCTGTGGCTCACCCATTATTGAGTACCTGTTTCTTTTTAAAAGCCCAGAAGATGTGCTTGGCTAAGCCAGCCTCCCCTATGACACTGTATCAAAACAATTAGCAAAGTCTTGATATACTACATCTGCTGCTCAACCATTATTGAGTACCTGCTTCTTTTTAAAAGCTCAGAAGATATGTTGATTTCTGCTAAGAATTGTTCACAATGTATTCCTGAACCCCTTATTATCGCTTCAAGCTATACCCCAATCAAACTCATGAGTCTGTAATTCTCAGGATCTGATTTAGTTCTCTTCTTAACCCCTTCATGTCCGGTGACGTACCCGGACCGTCACGCAGGTCCGGCACTTAAGGACCAGTGATGGTCCTGGTACGTCACATACTTTTACTCACTGCGCTCCTGCAGGAGCACGATGAGTAATACCGGGGACTGAAGTTGAATGCTCCAAGACCGGAGCGATGTCTTTCAGTCCCTCGTTCGGCGTGCCGGCACACGTGATCAGTCACGTGGGGTGGTACGCCGAAATTCCCTATCTGGTCCTTAAAGGACCACACACCCTGGCACCACTGGTCCTTAAGGGGTTAAATAAACAGATCACATTGTTTTTATGTCAATCTTGTGACACTGAGCTATTAAGAGTGAGGCTTTAAAGATTCAAGAGAGGTCTTGCATGCTAATACTGCACTAAGTTCACAACAAACCCTTGGATGTATACCATCAGGACCAGGTGGTTGTCAGTCTTAACCCTTTAATGACTGGCCGCGCAGGCACGGACCGCAGAGCTTTTTTTAAATTTCGATTCTGGACTCTCCGAACGGCGTGCAGCCGCGGGGGGAGCCCAGAATTCCATGACGGTCATAGTACGTCATAGGTTGTTAACTCTGATCGACCCATGACGTACTATGACCGTCAAGGGTCGTTAAGGGGTTAAATTTATCTTCCACTCACCTTGTATTGTGTTAATTGTACAAGAGATAATGATATGGTTATGGATATGGTTATGGATAATGATATGGTTGTACTTGTTGTTTGTTGACACTCTTCTACCTTTGGTTGTTCATAGTAACATAGTAAATTAGGTTGAATAAAGACACAAGCCCATCAAGTTCAACCTTCTCCTCAATCCCCAATAATTTGATAGCTTTCCTGCTACCAAATAAGTTAGTCTTTATCAGACCTTCCTGATCTGCCTACTAATAAACAGTATAAATCTGTATGTTCCCTTTGGAAAGAAATGTATCTAATCTTCTCTTGAATGTATCCATTGTATCTGCCATAACCACCTACTTGGGCAAAGAATTCCACAATTTAACAGACCTCACTGTAAAAAAACCCTTCTTCTGCTGAAGTCTAAACCTCCTTTCCTCTGATCTCAAGGGGTGTCCCCTGGTCACCTGATCAGACCTTGGAATAAATAGCTCACCACAGAGATCCTTGTATTGACCTCTCATATACTTGTACAATATGATAAGGTCTCCTCTTAGTCATCTTTTCTCTAGAGTAAATAAACCAAGTTTGTCTAGTTCCTTAGTATAGTAGTGTTGAAAATAATTTGTTCAGAAAATCAGCCTTTTCCTTATCCTCAGTAATCCACTTACCCATTTTATTTTTGAAAGGTTCATTTCTCTCCTTAATTTTTTTTGCTATTTGTGTATTTGAAACACTTTTTTAGGATTAGTCTTGCTCTTTACAATTCGAGTTTTGTTTTTTAATGTTACTATCCTTACTGGCTTTTTGCAGTGTTTGTTGCACTGCCTGGTTTTCAAGAAAGAATACTCTTTCCCCTCAAACTTAACCTAAATACTTTTGTTTCCTTGTCATTTCCTTCTTTATATTTGCATTTAACCACATTGCTTATGATATGTTTTTACATTTTCTCTAGTAGGGTATATAAATTTGTATACTGACAATTTTTACACAGTATTGTTTCATTTGAATAATTCATCCCAGTCTATGTGATGTTTTGATGCTGTTAACATATAGAAGTTAATCAAGAGTCTGGGTTGAACCTACAAACTTATGTTTTTCAAAGTAAACTCAACTGAATCCATGTTATTTCAATGCAAATAAGAAAGGCAGGGAAACAGCACTGTTCACAATAATGCTGCTGTTCGGCAAAAAGTGCCATTTTTCTCCTGTTTCGTATTTGAGGTGAAAACTTTTTCCCATTCCTCGATTTGAGTATTCCTGTGTGTTCCCATCAAAAGAGACTTAGAACTGTAAATGAGTTCCACTTAATCATGGAATAAAGGCACTCATTTTGTGTGAGCTATAATCTGTCCGAGTATAACTCTGATCACCTATGGAAGAGGCTTTCTCTTAAGCAGGGATGGAAAAAGGTGGAATACTTTAACCCTTTAAATGCCAAAGGTGGTTTGCAATGCACTGCATACATCTCTGACACGTAAAAGTTTAAAACTTTATTAATGAGGATAGGAGAGTGAGCCAAGCAAGGTAAATGTCATGTATAAAACAAAAAGAAGGAACCATTTTTTTGTCGGATCAGAAACCTTCCTAATGATGCCTGGGAACTTTATCTTTTAGAGTCCCCGGATGGGGCTCATGTGGTGCCACTAGAGGATACAAATGATGCTATTTGCATCACAGAGGGGCAGGGCTTAATGGAATGTGTCATAAAGTAGGTGGGAAGTGGGCAGAACAGAATGGGAAAGGAGGAGAAGTGGATGGGAAATGGGAGGAACAAAGTGGGAAGAAGCAGAAGAGGGCAGAATTTCATAAGAAACTTACCACCACGTAAGAATCAGATTCACTGCAAAAACTGGAGTCTCTGGGGCAGATCCGGAGAGTTATCTGACAAAATGTACTTCGCTATAATTTGCATTGTTGAGGAGTGAAGGTGATAACCAGTAAATCCTTTGTATTTTTTTCTTTAACAAGTACAACCCTCAAATGCCAGCATTTAGAGATTCACGTATAACCCTCTGAGTGCAACAGGTGGCATGTAACACATTTCTCCGCAATACTTTGCTCTCTCTTCTGGCACTCAAAGGGTTAACATATCCATTTATTCTTACAGAATCCCCATTGTCCTTTCTATAATGATTTTTTTAATATATCTAACTAGTTGAATAGGCCATTACATGGGCTGTAGTACCACTGCCAGCTGGTTGTGGGGCAGTCATGCGCAGTAGAGACTGCCTGCGCCGTGGCCGATACAGTGCCAGCCGGTCGCAGGGCAGTCATGTGCAGTAGAGACTGCTGAGCGTGCTGCAGTCATGCGCAGTAGAGACTGCCTGGGCTGTGGCCGATACAGTGCCAGCCGGTCGCGGGGCAGTCAGGCACAGTAGAGACTACCTGCGCCAAGGCTGATACAGAGCTGGACACTCCTTCGGAGTGTCCAGCTCTGTATCAGCCATGGCGAGGGCAGTCTCTACTGCACATGACTGCAGCACGCGCAGCAGTGTGTACTGCGCATGACTGCGCCGTTACACACGTTTTAGCTAATTATTATATAGGATTTTCAACTGTCTAACGAGGGTTTTCACTGTTCATAGTGAATAGTTAGGCAGGCTTGAACAAAAGCATGCTTATACAGCTTGAATCATTTAAAAACCTTTCAAGTTGGTCTCTGGCAGCGCTAAAAGGTATGCAGTATGCTCCTGTCACCTCATCATGTGAAATGATTTTCCTATTTAACCCAGTTTACTGCTAGGAAAGGAACAGAATAGAGTTGAAAAATGCTACTCTAGGGGGCCAGACAGCAAGCAAGCAGTTAATTTAGCCCTGGTTAGGTTTCCAGTGGCTCGGTGTACCTGGCCTGGAAAGTGTGAATTCTTCAATGTGACAAATGAAAAAAAACATGACTCTTGTAAAAAAAATAGAAGAAAAAAAAAAGTAATTTAACTTATTTAATGCTCAAGGGAGAGTACAGTCATTCACATAGGAAAGGGGACTCTGCCCTCTAACCGCAAAGGGTTAATTACAGGAAATCCTAAGATTGTGTATGGGTGTATTACACTGCATGGCCGCTGGGTTGCCCTCAGCCTAATAGCAGGGATTAATCCCCAGTAAAGAGCAAACTGCTGATAAATCCAGTGGACCTTGAGAAAGTTCTGGTTTGGACCCTCACTGAGGGAAAGAAAGACAAAGGTAGCGTAGGAGAGGGAAGGGTGGGAGAAAGGGATAAGTGAGAGAATGGGAGAGCTGGAGACAATGAAAGCTGAGGAGAGAGAGGAAAGGACAGGGGTGTGAGAGAGCATTAGAGGGACAGGCACAGAAGGGGAGAGCAGGAGGAGAGAGCGTGAGAGAGGAGGATAGTGAAAGGGGTGGAAAGGGAGACAGCAGGAAATGGGAGGAAGCAGGAGAAAGGAGACTGGCTCCAGCAGTCATTTCTTGTAAATACTATTACCCTGCTGAGACCACAATCTGTTTTGATTGACATTGAGAATACTCAAATCTGCTTTAAAAACCAAGGGGAAAAAATGCATTGAATCTTACAAAAAAAAAAGCCTTTTCTTATGAATACAAACTTTGGAAAATTGTTTCACTCATCTGTATTCATGAGTGGAACCTGTATGATTTGATCAAAGGTGGAGTAACGTGCTGGGATTCACGTATGAAAGAGGATTAGTGAATAAGTCTGCACAAAGGGCCATTTCTAGATTGAAAGCTGAACTATACCAACTTTGTGACTGTGTTCAACAGTGACATAACTATAGGGGTTGCTCGCACTTGCAACCGGGCCCGTGCACTCCAGGGGCCTGGCCACCCCTGAAACCCCTCCACCTCCCGCAATCTCCCTCCGGCGCTCTAGTAATGCAGAGTGCTAGGAGATGACATCATCATGACATCATCTCCCAGCGCTCCCCATTACTTAGAGGACCGCGCGGGAGCTCCAGGTAGGAGGCAGGAGATGGGGACATTGTGGAGATTGAGGGGCATTGTGGAGGGGGTCAATGTGGTTGAGGGGGGCCAATTTTGGGGGAGGGCCCGTGGCACTTCTTGCACCAGGGCACGGAGGCTTCTAGTTACGCCTCTGATGTTCAGTGATTTGTTCTCTAACTGATGGGTAATGTGAGCTGGTGTGATGTTCCATTCCTCTGTGCCCTGGGCTTCCCACAACCAAAATGATATAGAACTTCTCATTCAGCCCATATTCATCAAGCAGTGATAGGAGCAATGTATCAGATACTCTGCTCTTCACTACTGGATACCTTTGGATATTCACCAGTGATTGATCATATTTCCCTGCCTTACATATGCACCAATAAATAAATAAATAAATAAATAAAGGCGAGAGCACATCCAGTCTATTGACACATATATACACATGCAGAGAACATTTCTATTAGATCTACCAGCCTGATCTATCTGAATCTTGCAAGTGAGGACCAGGTGCAATCTTCCCATTGCTGAATAAGCGAATGGTAGAAAATGCAAGGAAATCAAAGAATTTCCTTGAGATTTAGCTATTCACTACTTAATGAATTCTGGCCTGGATGAAAAAAAGAAGTGTAGTATAGAAGAACTATTTATTTAACAGTTTATTCTGTAGAGTGAAACAAAGGTTCTCTCCTGCTACTGAGAGATAATGGGGGAGATGCACTAAGGAGTGATAAAGTAGGGATGACTTCTCCAGTGATATCACTTCTCCAGTTCCTATGTTATTTTATGGAGATTATTTACTAAGATTTATCCAACTTTGGAGATCTTAGTGCATAGACTTTATTGAATAACATAGGAACTGGAGAAGTGATATCAGTGGTTAAGTCATCTCTGCATTACCACCTCTTTATCACTCCTTAGTGCATAACCCCCAATGTATTCAAAATGTTTTTTGCAGCTAAAACTTTCATTTTTGGATGCAGTTCTTCCATGGCCTGAAATTTACAGTGGTGCTTTTTCTAGAGTTATTGTCACTGACAATTGCTGTCTATAAACTGCTGTAGCCAAAATACTGGGATAACTTTTGAATAAAACATCTCCCTGTAGTGAGTATTTATTTTTTTTTTTTGCATATTAAGCAAATGTGTCCCTTGGAACTGATTGGCTATTATAAGAAAGTGTGAAATAACAACAAACTCAACCGATGATCATTATACAAGACAAAATACAAAATTACAATTTTTTTTAAATTTATTCCTGTAGACATAATTTCCTTTTAACAGTGTAATTTTCCTGGCAAGTTCACTGTAACACAGGGATGAGCAGCCTAAGGCTTCCTGCCTGTGGAAGACTGCAATTCCTACTGATGGTAGTTGTAGCCCTCAGCAGCTGGAGCGCCTCCGGTTACCCACAAGCAACACGTCATATTTTTTCCAAACTACATTTCCCTGTTCTTACCACAGGGGGAACTGTTGGCTTAATTTTACCTGCAGCTTTCTGTAGTTAAAATGTATTACTTTAATGATTTATGTTGCAGCTTCACAAAAAGCTGAAGAGTAAATTGGTTACTGTGTTGTATTTAATGTTTTATAATTACCTCAATTGTTTTAACAACCTCTAAAGATGCTGCCAGTATGTATAGTCCATTCGTTCCACTCACCGAGACTGTTTTTAACCCTCTAGGTGCTAGAGGGGTACACAACACATTGCAAAGCAATGCGTCGCATACCTCTCTGGCAACCAGAAGGCTAATATAAACATACAAACGATGCAGGAAAAACTCATAATGATTTGTATGTGTATTTTAAAAAAATCTAATTAATAAAGCACAGTGGGCCTCGTGCACAAGAAAAGACTAGTAATTTTGGAGTAAAACATCAAACAACAGTTCCCATTGATTACAATGGGGCTTTTAACCTTTTGAATGATAACTATGTCTCCAGTGTATTGCTTCACATTGGGGATTATATAGTAAGGAGTGATAAACAGATGATAAAGTGGAGATGGCTTCTCCAGTGATATCACTTCTCCAGTTCCTATGTTATTCTATGGAGCCTATGCGCTAACATCTCCAAAGTTGCATAAATCTTAGTACATTGCCTCCATAGGGCCGTATCTTCAAAGGGATAATGACAAAAAAATGTTGTATGAAAGACAAAAATAAGTCATTTTATTCATGAATGACATTTTCTATAGAGTATTTGACAAAAAACTAGTAATGTCCGTTGTGTACGACACAACTCCAGAATTGATGGGCACAGGGGCGGTGCAAGGGTGTGGCTAAACTATTCTCCAGTGTCTTATAGAGGAAAAGAAAATTTGTTGCATCTAACAACAAACAAATGTCTTTCAAAAGACAAAATTTGTGTGATAAAGTGCAGGGAATGTGTTCTGAATGTGAGAGTTTTTGTCGTTAGATAAGACATTTTTTGTTGTTCCATACAACAATTTAAATCAGGACAAACGACATATTTCCAATCACAACCAACACTCTGAAAATATTAATGATCCCAACGACACTGTACTTTGAAAAGTCGTTACAAACTACAAAAGCTATTTCACTACTTGTTTGAACATAAGGCCCATAGAGAACTGGGTTAAACATTAGATGTAATTGTGCAAATGCATTGTAAACCCCTCTGGCATTCAAAGGGTTATACAATAGATGTCTTAACGTACTTAAATTGGATTACACCCAAGAATCACACAAAATGGCTACTTCTTATATAAATGCTTGTTGTCAGACATCCCTTTCCTTTCGCCCTCCGACATCCTAACTTAACTTTTAGACAAGTATACACGGGGATCTCAAAATATCTAATTATACGCAATTATATAGCTAATAACCACCACTGTTTGATTTGTAATCGTAAGCTGTGAAATAATGTATTCACACTTGTTTTCTTGTACCTTCTCCTCTATTCACATGTAATATCTTTTCTATTTGTACCATTTGTACGTGTATCCTTTTTGTATTCTCAATAAAACTTGTTAAAAAAAACAATAGATGTCAAAGGCACCTTTAGGCTGATGCACCGGGGCAGACCTGGAGAAAACTAAATGCACCGTAGGGGACAAATAAAAATTCACCATGCTCACCTTGATGTAAACTGGGCTTTTAACATCTTGAATGCCAGAGAGTTATCCAGTGTAATGCTTCAAAATGTGATGGGAGATCTTTCTAAAATCCACGGGGTTAAAAGCTTCTCTGTTGACCTTCCTCAAGTATTAAATGATAGCAGGCGGTTGCAAGCAGCCCAACATCTGGTGCCTGCCTGGTAGCAGCTGGTGGCAAGTACATGAGGATGTTGTGGACTACTTGGGAGTAGGAGGGGGCCAACATCCAGACAGCTGGTTACTACCCAGCGGATGCCAGCTGGTGCATATGGACTAAACCCAGGCACCTAGCTGCCGGTCGCTGTGAAAAAGACTGGGACTGTGTTTGGTCTTGAGGACATGACAAGACCTCCAGAGCCAACAGTATAACTTGTGTGCTAGGCTGAAGCTCCAGACTTTGTCCCTGCCCTGTTCCCCATTAGTCTTCTGTTTTGTGTCCCAGTTCCTCATCTGCAAACTGTGCAGACAATTTCTGCATTATAACTTTAATTATGTGAATGTTTCATACATGTGAGGAGGAATATGTTGGCTATAACATATAGCTGACAAAATGTAGTAGTGTTTTGTTCATGTATACAGTGTTTAGTGAATTTTAATACTGAATGATAATTCAAGGTATGCTTATGTTTGATGTAATGTGAGGGGAGTTTTGTTAGATACAAAATAAAATAGTGTGGGGTTATGTATATGTATTTTTTGTTAACTGTATTTCCTACTTATGTCATATACCTATTTTTGATGGTTCATCACCATGTTAGAGTCTTCAGAATTACAAGACTGGGTGCCATAGTGGCTACACATACTTGGAATAAGCATTGTCCTGAGTACATGCACATTATTCTAAGGAACAATGGAGGACATTCCAGAGGGTCCACCAGCATGCTGGTAGGCTATCACCAGGCATGGTGAAGATAGCAGGCAGCCCTGAGGAAAGATTGTCAGCTCATTTCCCATTGGTACATACAATGAATAGAAAGCATTTGCAGTCCTCTGATTGGCTGGTTTGTGTCTCCCAGCCTGAAAACTGTCCTCCAGAGCTCGGTACTGTATGATTTGACAGCCAGACCCTGATTTCCAGGAACTCGGGTATAAAGATGAGGTCCATGCCACTACAAAGGTGTAGTTTAAGCGTATGCCACGCGAAACATGTTGATCGGTACAAGCCGTTCTGAATTAACCTTGCCGGTTTGAATGGGTTTGCTTTAAGTCTTTCTTCCGTTTACCCCAAGATTTTCGGAAGTTGTCAAGGTATTTACCTTTTTTATTGCTTGTTTCAATAAATATTTTTTGATTTTATCAAACATTTACAGTCTGTCTATTGCAGTGAATCTTTCCTAAAGTTGTTTATTTGATGAGTTTTTGGAGAAACTCTTGAGTTACTGCATTCATGACTGTATGATGTTCTGATCCGGCTCAGTCCTTTGAAGTTATACAAGTATTTATATTGTATCTGAGAAGTTCATTGATACTAGGAGTAAGAGCTGCTGAATAAGATTTTGTCATTGATGTAGTTGTTTTTTTTAAGTCATTTCTGTGGGGTGGGTGGAAGCCTGGGCTGTGCTCCACCACACATTCTCGATCTGTTCCTGTATGCTGTGTGATGCTGTGTTAACTCTTTTTTTATGCTTTTCTTGCTGAAATAAAATCATGATGCACTGTTCTCCTGCCCAATCCACTTCAGCCTCATCGCCAGTAAATAACCCATTGCAGAGCCCCTAGTCATGCACAGGAGTTGTTTCGTCACAGTCCCATTTCTCCTATATGGTACATTTGATTTGCCCCAGAGTTGCTGCAGTTTCCTGATACTAGACTTGTGCAATTCGGTTCCATACTAACGTTTAGAGACCAGTGCAGTGTTGTAGGGACTGAAAGCCCTATTTAATGCAAAGGGGAGTTATTTTTATTTCTACTCCAAGGGGTATCTGGTTTACCTCAGAATTGCTCCAGTTCGTATACATCAGCCTCCTTGTTTACCACTCAAATCTGGTTTTATCATCCTGGAAAATATGTTTTCTTTTACAGTGTGTACATTTGCTGTAGGCCATGGCGTCACTTCCCCTTTTTTCCTTAGGAATATTCATCATACCATCTTGAGGACCAATTCAATTAAAGGACAACTAACAACAAAAACATGTTAAAGATATACTAGTTAACCCCTTAATGAGCTATGACGTGCCAGGACCATCATGGGCAAACATGCCTTAAGTTCCAGTGACAGTCCTGTAACATCATGGGTTAAATGATAGCAGCGTGCCTCTGTGCACGCTGCTATCATTCAATCCAGGCTGAGACTGAGCTCTCCAGTATCGGAGCATTCAGTCTCAGCCACTTTCACTTGTGCCGGGTCATGTGATCGCTGCAGCAGCGATCACATGTATCGGCTTTGTGAATGAAAGAGGCAGTACTGCCTCTGTGTCTCAACCCCGCCTGTCTGCCCCTTACGATCAAAGTAAGGGACAGAGAAGCAGAGAGGAGACACCTAGTGGTTAAAAAATATGCAGCAGCTGGGGGTATTAACCCCTTCACTGCTGTGCTGAAGGCTGGTTGAATGCAAGTCCATTTTTGACCTGCTAAAATAAACTGTTTTTTTTTTCTTAAAACACAACACAATTTTTTTTTTGCAAAAAAAATTTTTATTTAAAAAAAAAAAAAAAACATGTCAATAACCAAAAGTGGAAGTGTGATTGTTGTGGAGCCATGTAATACATTTACACACACCGCCAAATTTAATCAATAAAAAATACGGTGGGAAAAAGGGATATGGGGATTTTCACCCAGGGGGACAGTGCCCACTTAAAACTGCCCATTTTGTTAGTATGACTTACCAGTCATACCTTCCATGCAGTCTCCATACAAATTTAACCCATTGCACCCAAATGATCCCAAGAGAAAAAAAAAGGGTTTTTTTTTACTTTTTTCAAAGTTTACTTTACTTTTACTAAAATAAATGGTGGGTTATCCATATAAGTGTGGTATCAAAAGAAAGCCCTATTTGTGCGTAAAAAAAGGTATATAATTTTCATGGGTAAAATAAAGTACTTAAAGGGAAAACACTGTTGAACAAAGACATAGTAAAAAATGTCAGAATTGCTCCGGTCCTGAAATCCACCTCAGATTTTCTCGGTCCTTAAGGGGTTAATCACTTCTACTCTAACTTTTGGTAACAGTAGCATTAAAAACTTACAGTGCTAATTGTACTATTTAGCCTGAAATTTCTTGTGTCATTTCCTGCATGATGTGATGTTGCTAGTGTCAGACTATTTCTTATTGGCTTTGCAGATGGTTATGACATCAGAGCAGCCGACAGGAATCACTAGCTGCCTTTCTAGAACTCACAGCACCAGCTCCAGGGATGAGATAGAAGCCCAGAAAGTCCCCGAGTTAGAAGCAGCAACAATTAACTAGTAAAGAGCTGACATTTAACATATTTTTCTTTTTCATGTTAATTGCCGTTCGGTTCAGGCTAATGTTTGCAAAAGGGACACACTGCACCATCTAAGTGACCAACAGCAAGTGACTTGTATAAAGTAAAAATGAGCAATGCAGGGAAAAATAACAATTTTATATGTAAAGATGCATCAGACTTTCTGCACTATGACTGGTTAAAGGTTAAAGGTCAACATTCATTTAGAAACTTGTTTTATTTATTTTAATAAACATGCTAAAATAGCTATACTTGTGTTTGTTTTCTGTGTTCCCTAGTTTTTAATAAGATCTAGTGATGATCGAGCACCCCGATGCTCGGGTGTTCGGGTGCTCTGGCCGAGCGCCCCCGGAGGCTCGAGTGCTCGGCCGAGCACCCGAGCCCCATTGAAGTCAATGGGAGGACTCGAGCATTACACCAGGCACCCCCTGCTCTGATGAGGGGAGGGTGCCTGGTTCATAGGAAAAGGTCAGAAAATGATGGAAACACCACAGAAATGGTTCAGGGACAGCATAGGGAGGATGTCTGGATGCATCTTGGACTCCAACGTCGCTGCTGGGAACGATGTTTCGCCCGTAGTACGCCATTTTTACAGACTGACCGTAAAACACACAAAAAGGAAGATAAAAACTAATCTGCGGCTAGGCACACTAAACAATATGTGACGCTAATCTGCGGCTAGGCACACGAAACAGAATGTGACGCTAATCTGCGGCTAGGCACAGTGAACGGAATATGTGACGTTAATTTGTGAATTTGCACACTAAACAGAATGTGACAATAATCTATGGCTAGGCACACGTTTAAAATGGCCCTTTTTGTCGCTGCGTTGTAAAATATTTGTCCCTGTGCACCTAGTACAATGTCACCTTAGAACATGTCCCCCCCCCACAAAAAAATGAAATTCTGCCACCCCCCAAAAAAATTAAATGCTGCCCCCACACTCAACAGTCCTAAAAAGGACTTTTGGGTCTTGAAAGAGTTTCAACAATGTTATTCTCCCTACACTGACTTCCTGTGCATCTAGTATTATATGTCACCTTAAAAATATCCCCCCCACAAAAAAAAGGAAATTGTGCCCCCCCCAAACAAAATATAAATGCTGCCCCCACACACAACAGTCCTAAAAAGGACTTTTGGGTCTTGAATTCTTTTATTTATTCTCCCTACACTGACTTTCCCTGCCTAAGCTCATCTCTCCCTGGCTGAGAATGAGCCGAACTCGCGCGTCGGGTGCTATACAGCACCCGATCACGGGTTCTGGCCAGCCAATCAGTGTAATGCCAGCAGCCAACATGGCTGCTGGCATTACACTGATGTCAGAGCCTCCCCGCACGTTTATTGGCTGCGCAGCAGCCGCGAAACGTGCGGGGAGGAGACCCGAACATGGCGGGCGAGCACATGCGGTACTCGTACGAGTACCGCCATGTGCCGAGCAGAGCGATGCTCGAGCCGAACCGAGCTTCGGCCGAGCATGCTCGCTCATCACTAATAAGATCCTATGATCTACTGCAGTGTTTCTCAACAAGGGTGCCGTGGCACAAATGCCACTCATGTCCACGTAGGGTGCCACCATTTTCTGTAAAGATGTTGACGCAAATAACAATGTTGAGTTTCAAAGTTTTATTTATGAGAATTGTTATGTTTGGTTTTGTTATTCTGATTGTGAATAAATGTATATTTATAAATTTGCATTCTTTATTATTTACCTTTGACAAATAACCAAAAAAATGATGGGTGGCCTGAACATTTTACATTGAATTGTAGGGTTGCCTTGAGCAAGAAAAAAAATAAAGTTGAGAACCACTGAGCATTGACCTTTAACTCTTATGCAAATGGTCCCCTCTCATTTTCTAAGCAGCTTTGTACAACTGCTGTAAAATCTAATGTGTGTTCAAGTAAGGGTGGGACTGTAGGCTTACTTTTATCAATATATCACAAAATGATGAGCGCAAAAACTCAAAACCAATACCAACCAATGTTAATTCCGATATAAAGTACCTTTCACCTTGTGGGTAATGAGAAAGAAAACAAATATATTTGTACTTGCAGGTCTTCAATGAATTCCAAACACGGATAGAGGATTCTATAATTAGTAGCGATCTGTCTCGTTAGGTGTAATTCCCATGCTGCAGATCCAAACTAATGGTCTTGTACATGACCAACAATCAAAATTCAAGGGAAAAGGGGAGAATGGTTGCGCTCAGGAGAGGAGAAAATTCACAGGCCACTACATCATGTAAAAAATAAATAAAAGAAACACAACCAAAAGAAACATATTATACTTACAGTGGTGTAACTAGAAGCCTCCAGGCCCTGGCGCAAGAAGTGCCACGAGCCCCCCCACCACAGTGACTCCCTCCACAATGCCCCTCCATCTTCACAATGCCCTCCCTGGAGCTCCTGCGCGGTCCTCTTAGTAATGCAGAGTGCTGGGAGATGATGTCATCTCCCAGCGCTCGCTCTGCATTACTAGAGCTCCGGAGAGAGATTGCGGGCGCCAGGCGGAGGGGTCGAAAGGGGCGGCTGGGCCCCTGGAGTGATGGGCCCGGTCTCAGATGCAACCCCTGCGACCCCTATAGTTATGCCACTGTACACTTAGTTGTGTTTCTTTTATTTATCTTTTACATGATGTAGTGACCTGTGAATTAGAACCCCTTCTGAGCGCAACCATTCTCCCCTTTTACTTTTATCAATGTAATTTAGGCTCTTCTCAGAGCGGGGAGTATTGTATAATTTACCAGAAAATTACACCTTCTGCTCTAGAATTTGCAGTGGGGAGTCTGGGGAAAGAGAATTGTGCAAAAAAAGCTGAATAAAAAGATAAGAATTAATAACAAAACCAAGGAAATAAACTGACTAGGCTGATATTGTGCAGAGTTGTTGCTAGAGTTCAATACAACACTAGTTTCCTAGGTTCCATTATACATAATCAAATAATCTCTTGAAAATTAATGGAAGTTTCTCATCAGAACAAGATAACAACACAGACAAATAAAAGTTCCGTTTGGCTAGCGCTATCATAATAAAAATAATTGTAATAAGTTGTATAAGACTAAATTATCTTTATTTTAAATTGAGTTTAGTTTATAACAACTGTGTCACGATTTTGTCTCAGACTTTCTCTGTTTCACTGTACAAATATGAAGTGTCTAATGTGTAAGTCAATAAGTTAATTGAATGGCATGGAACATGACATTCTAGAAACCCGAATGGCACATTTAGTTTATTTTTTCATGCACATTCTTACATCATACGTTTAACAAGCATCACACCTAGATTGATGTCAGAGGTCCAGTGGTGTCCTTGATGCTCTGTACCTCCAGCATCTTCAGTAATCATTTTGGCTAAAAGTAAAATTTTTAAAAAACTAATACCCTGCCACTACCGTCCCTTCCAACTCCATTGAAAAATAAAATAACTCCCCTCCCCCTTAGTCCTGGACAGGCTGTTACAAGATCCAGTATGAGCAAAAAATGGACAGAGATTGGCTTTTTTATGGCTAAACCCTGTTCAGATTAGTTCCTATACTTTCATTGGTTGGAATGTGTATTATGCAGGACACAGAATGTGCCCTGGAGTAACCTCACCTCCCTTCCAATCAGCATCTATCTGGAGGGCTCACAGATGCACGTAACATCACCCCTCCAGCTAACGAATGGGCTATGGGGTTTATTTTATTTGTTAAAGGCAATGGTGGGGATGGTACAGGTGATGGAGGTGCTTTTTGTACTGAAAATGATGGAGGACCAGTGCTTTGAGGACACCACTGGACCTCTACCATCAAGATAAGTGTGATTCTTGTTAAACATTTTGTGATTTGGCATAGTTAGTGTTAGGAATGGAGTAGACCCATTGTGTTGCATACCTCTCTGGCACACAAAGTGTTATTTTAAGATCCTACACACTCAGAATAGCGGTGAACAAATTTAATCTGGCAACAAAATTGTTTGACAAAATTCTGGCTAACTGAACATTGTGGTAAACAAAATTAATTTCATCCAAATGAGTACAAAATTTTACTGAATTGGACAAATATCTAGGAATCTATCTATCTATCTATCTATCTATCTATCTATCTATCTATCTATCTATTTTAATTATATCTGCCATTTCCTGTATATAGTGATCCCTGTTAAAGTCTGCCTCTAAGACACACCTCCTCATATCAAACAATAGGCTTCAAGAGACTTGAATGAGTTGTAAGGGACCCTAGTTGTAATCCGACTGAAACAAACAAATAGCAAGAGACTAAAACAGATCAAATGCAAATAAAATCATCAAATAGAAATAACTGAATGCTGTTTAAATCACACCTACCTCTTTAATTCCTTCAAATGATCAAATTAATAGCCACTTATTCTTAGGGTACAGTTCCCTCTTAATGAAAATAAATCTTACCAGTTTGTACTGTCTCATAGAAAACATTTACTGGTTTAAAACACCACCTCTGTTTAAATCATTAGGGATCATGTGTACACTTTGTTCACGTATAATTTACATTGTACTTACAAGTCAAAGTCATGCATTCTGCAGTGATGAAAACAAATTGGAAAAGGCTGGATTTAAAGCTAACAAAGCAACAATTCAAACGAACAGTACTGAAAATGATAAAGGTGTAAGGCTTACATCAACAAAGCATGGAGATATAGGCCAAAGAATGGGGGTTATGCACTAAGCATACCTGGGAACTTTACAACATGGACTACCCGGAGGGTATCCGCTGGGTGATCTCTGATGCGATTCGCATCAGAAAAAGGGGTGGGGCTTAATCGCGACCAGGGGTTTGACCAAAAAAAACACATAAAAAGTAAAAAAATAGGCAGAATAGCCTGGGGAAGTAGGAGAATAGGATGAGGAGTGGGAGGAACGGAGCGGGATGGAGCACATGTGGGCACATCTGGCAAATTAGACTCTGCCCCGGAGACCCGGTAATACATGTTAAATCCGGAGTCTCCGGGGCAAAATCGGAGAGTTCCCAGCTATGGCACTGAGGCATCATAAAGTGGGGATAAAGCAGAGGTGTCTTCTCCATTGATATCACTTTTCCATTTCCTATGCTATTCTATAAAGCCTGTGCACTGAGATCTCCAAAGTTGAAGGGATCTTAGTACATTGGCTCCATAGAACAACATAGGAATTGGAGAAGTGATATCACCGGAGAGGTTAGGTCAGATGCACTAAGGAGTGATAAAGAGGTAATAAAGTGGAGATGACTTCTCCAGTTTATCACTTCTCCAATTACAATGTTATTCTATGAAGCCTATGCACTAAGATTTCTCCAGCTTTGGAGATCTTAGTGCATAGGTTCCATAGAATAACATAGGAACTAGAGAAGTGATATCACTGGAGTAGTTATCTCTACTTTTTCACGCTTTAGTGCATAACCCCTGTCATCTCTGCTTTATCACACCTTAGTGCATCTCCTCCCTGAAGTCTGAAGATTGCCTACTCCAGCTCTAAACTGTTGCATGATTGTTAATAGTTGGATTATCTATTCTGAGACCTATATGTACTACAAAAAATATGTAGGTCTAAAAATGAAGCATAAAATTAATATAAGAAAATGTCAGAAAGATCTGGGGAGAGATCCACTAAGGTGTGATAAAGAGGTGATAAAGTGAACATGACTTCTCCAGTGAGATCACGTCTCCAATTCCTATATTATTCTATGGACCAGTGCACTAAGATTTATCCACTTTTGGAGATCTTAGTGCATTGGCTCCATAGAATAACATAGAAACTGGAGTAGTGATAACACTGGAGTAATTATCTCTGCTTTATTGCCTCTTTATCACTCCTTAGTAGGGGTGGGAAAAAACTTTCACCTCAAACAAAAACTGGTGAAAAATGGCACTTTTTGCTTGCCGAAAAATGTCCTGCAAAAATTGCCATTTTCCTTATTTTTTCAGCTAGCTCATTGCAATGAAATCAATGGGAAGAAAATATTTTCCCCACCACGTGTAAGTTTTCTCTATTTTTCTACAGCCAAATAATATGGTGTCTGGCTCTCACAGCAGCCATTCTGTGTTTGTGAGAGGAGAGAGCAGCATGTTTTTTATCTAGAGGAAATAGGAAAATAAAGGGGAATTGAAGCTTAGTTTAGGGAGTCTTTTAGGCAGGACATTTGTTCTCTGTATTAGGGGAGATGGGGGCACTCTGGTGGAGAAGAAGGGAGGAAGGAGGTTGACCCCAAATACCCCAAAATTTAGTGTGACTGAATGGCAAGATACAGGCAGCTGGGGTCCAAATTTCTTGCTGATTTTGCTGTTATTGTCTCTGTGCTGGGAAAGTCCAGGGAAAGAAGTTGTTGATTTTTTTTTTGTTATATATATTTTTTTTGGACTGACTGTGATAAGATAGGGTGGACAACTAAAAAAACATAAACTAAAAACATAAAAAAAATGAATACATAAATAATTAAACAAATAAATATAGATAGATGAGAGACAGATGACTCTGAGCCTGATGTGACTGAGGAAGACTTGATAGTCAGCAGACGAGAATTTTGTTGAGGGCCAAGGCAAGACATCCCACTCCATCAGCTGTGTACTGTAGAGAGTAAAAACACACACAGTAGTTGAGTAATGTCCAGCAAACACATAAGGTGGAGGGGGAATGATGGAGCAGTGCAGGAATGTGGGAGTAAAGTGGTAGTTCAAAAACTCACTGCAGCAATGGTTGCTGCAGCGTGTGTAATAAATGATGATGATCCCTTTCCTCCAGGGATCGATGCAGTTTGTCAAGGTCCCATCAATCACACCACTCCAGTCCCCCACCACCACTACCATACACATCTGCCACATTGTAGGTTGTACTTTAGATTTTTACCATTTGACATCATCAGGAATATGTGTCAGTGTCACTTAATCAGGAAGTTAGTTGTGGGAAAAGGACAAATGCACTCTGCTTGGTAACACATTTTTCTAGGTAAATGTTGCTGTAGGACTCACAACTTTGACTTTTAGCTACTTGTTTCTCAACTACAGCCCTCAGTAGAAGTAATATTGTGCTGGGAAATGTTGTACCATAGGAAACATAGGAGAAAATGTGTTGGAATATGTGAAAAATATGTTGAGTAGGAGAAAAAAAGTGTTAGAATAGGAGAAAAATGTGATGGAATAGGCAAAAAAAAATTGCTGTAATAGGTGAAAAGGAGGAAAATTTTGCATTGGAGAAAACTTTCTCGAAAGAAGAGAAAAATCATCCATTTTTCGCAAAAAGTCAAACTGGAATTTTTTTCTCTCTTTTTGAGGATAATAAAAGTTGGAGCTCAGCAACATCTGGATACTTCAGATTCCCTTACTCCTTCTACATTTTAAACTCTTATGAAGATGGCCGACCACAATTTTGGAATATAATGTTAATTGCATCTATTAATTTCCAACCATACTACATTGCAGAATATGAGGACATTTAACATATACATGCTAAAAGAATACAGGTGTAAAACATGTTTTTCTGGATTCCTTACAAAATGCAAGGGGCAAAAAAGATTTAGAGCATAACTTATTTATTTTTTAAATTAAGGTGCAACTAAAATGAAATAAAAATGTCATTGCTTAGACATTTACTAGTTAATCATTGCTACTTCCTCCTCCTCATTATAAACTTACAGTCCTAACTGGACAGGCCCACTCCCCAATTCTTTTCTCATGTCTTGCAAGAACTAAACATTCTAGTGGTTTCCTTATTTCTATTGGCTTTGCAGTTGGGTGTGATGTCATAGCAGCCAACAGAAATCATCCGCTGTGTCTCTGAAGTTCACAGCACTAGTATTGACGCATTGGAGACCTCTAACATTCAAAGGGGGGTTATGCACTAAGGTGTAATAAAGAGGTGATAAAGCGGCGATGCACTAAGATCTCCAAAGTCAGAAAAAAGTCAGAAGTGATATCACTGGAGACACTGGGGGTTATGTACTAAGGCGTGTTAAGAGGTGACAAAGTGAAGATGACTTCTCCAGGGATATCACTTCTCCAGTTCCTGTGTTATTCTTTGGAGAGTATGCTCTAAGATTTCTAAAGCTAGTGCATAGGCTCTACAGAATAACATAGAAACTGTAGAAGTCATATCACTGGGGAAGCTATCTCTGCGTTATCACCTCTTTATTACTCCTTAGTGCATGTCCCCCATTATCTCTACATTATCACCTCTTCATCACACCTTAGTGCTTAGCTTCCATGGTGTTAAAGCCCTTATTTAAATCAAGGGGCATTTGGGGAATTTGCACTTGTACCCTATGGTGCAGTTGATTTGCTCTAGAAATGCCATTCTTTAGAATCAGCCAAGTTCATTATATATGTGTGTAGGGAAGATAGCTTAAGATATTTCAGTTCATATTTAAAATGCAATAAAACCAATTAACATAGAAATGGTATACCCTATAAAGCCTATATATGTGCAAACATTAAACTATACACTTTGTCACATGCCCAGGTATACCCTAAAATATACATGTTAAAGGTCAGACTTTTTCTTGTCAGCCACTGTTACTCCCTCCTCTTGAAGTAAGAGCATAAAAAACTTGAAACCATTAGTGTACATATTCCACTACAAATTTCCATCTGTTCTCTATCGTACAATTAGTTTGCTCCAGAATTGCTGCTCTTTAAATTCCTGAATACAGTCTAAAGACAGAGGGTGCATAAATTGTGTAATTCAGTTTAAAGTTTGTATATCCTATATAATAATTTGCTAGGATGTTTGTCAGAAGCCGTCATGTGCAGTAGAGACTGCCGTACGCACAGAATGCTGGGAGTGCAGAATGCTGGGAGCACCGAATGCTGGGAGCATGGAACGCTTGGAGGTGCAGGAATGCTGGGAGGTCTGTGCTGGGAGCATTCTGTGCTTTTGGGCAGTCTCTACAGTGCATGACTGTGTCGGCAGCAGTACCACAACAGGACCGACCCCTTAACCCTTTGAGTGCCATAGGGGTACGCAACGCATTGCAAAGCAATGCGTTGCGTACCCCTCTGGCACTCAAAGGGTTAACATCACCCAGACCTTGGCCCGTGTACACGGGCTTTTACACTAGTATAATATTATAAAATCACTACTCACAATTGTATTGATCAAGAATAAGAACTTGACAAAAGGGCTGGCAGAGAGTATAAATCCGTCTCTTCTTGGGGGCTTCACGGTATGTCCGGTCTTCAATAATGTTCCACAGTAGCAGTGAGGAACAATGGAAAAAGGTCATCAAAAAATGTCAATTTTAATAATAAAATCATAGAGACAAATATCCAGATTAAAAGTATAACTCTAATGCATTTTGCAGCATTTAAACTGCTTTTTCAAAGAGGTACAATAAATTAAAAAGACTACACAAAAAGAACCTGAGCCATTAAACACAACACCTTTAAATACCTCCGCCTAACAGCTGACGGCCACAATAAACTAAACGGATTGAGTTTCAGTCCAAAAAAGCAGAGGCATTCAAAAATCATAAAGGTTAACTTCCTCTAATGCAAAATGAATTAAAAGCTACAAAAAATGAACCTAAGCACTCTTCACCTTCACATAATAAAACATAACCCAATAGCATTAAGAAAAAATTACTAACTGACAGTATTTAGAACTATGTGAAGGCAAACAATATTATTAGTAGGAATCAGCATGGTTTCATGAATAATAGATCATGTCAGACTAATTTACTTGCATTTTATGAAAGAGTAAGTAGTAATTTGGACAATGGAATTGCTGTTGATGTAGTATACTTGGATTTTGCAAAAGCCTTTCATACAGTGCCTCACAACAGGTTACTCCATAAATTAAAAGGTTTTGGTTTGGGCGGTGTTATCTGTACCTGGACTGAGAACTGGTTAAATGATAGATGGCAGAGAGTTGTGCCACAGGGTTCAATCCTGGGCCCAATGCATTTTAATTTGTTTATTAATGATCTTGAAGTGGGAATTGAAAGTATGGTCTCAATCTTTGCTGATGACACTAAGCTATGTAAGGAAATACATACAGAGCTGGATGTTTTTCTCTGCAGAAGGATTTAGATAAACTGAGTGAATGGGCAGAAAAGTGGCAGATGACATTTAATGTAGATAAATGTAATGTTATGCATTTGGGCTGTAGAAAAACTTACTACATATACTCTATAAGGAGAACAACTTGGGTAATCCTATTTAGAGAAAGCTTTAGGAATACTGATAGATGATAGACTTCACAGCAGTGTGCAGAGTCACTCAGCTGCTGCAAGAGCAAATAGGGAACTAGCCTGCATAAAAAGAGGTGTAGATTTAAGGGATGCTAATATTATCCTACCTCTGTATAAATCCTTGGCGAGGCCTCATCTAGAATATGGAGTACAATTTTGAGTGCCAGTTCTTACAAAAGACATTGTTGAACTTGAAAAGGTGCAGAGACATGCAACAAAACTCATAAAGGTATTGGAGGATCTGAGTTATAAAGAGAGACTAGCCAAACTGGGTTTGTTTACATTAGAGAAGAGACGTCTAAGGGGTGATATGATTACCATTTACAATTACATTCAAGGTCAATACAAAGAACTATCCAATGAATTATTTATGCAAAGAGCTGAGCTGAGAACAAGAGGTCATCCATTAAGACTAGGGGAAAGGGGCTTTCGACTAAAACAAAGTCAGGGATTTTTTACAGTAAGGGTGTTAAAGCTATGGAATTCTTTGCCTCGAGATGTTGTACTTGCAGATAATTCAACTTCTTTCAAAAAAGCAATGGATGCCTATATAGCACAGAACAATATTGAAAATGATGACAGATAGCTTCAATGCAGATAGGATTTGATCCAGGGAACTATCTGACTGCCATCTGGAGTCAGGAAGGAATTTTTTTACCCACTTGGGACTAAATTGGAAATGGCTTCAAAGGGCTTTTTTTTCCCTTCCTTTGGATCAACAGGGGTGTTTTTGACATGGGATGGACTTGATAGACGCATGTCATTTTTCAGCTTCACCAACTATGTTACTATGTTAATATATATGTAAGTTGGCTGGGTCAATGTCCGCGATCCAACACTCCAGAAAAATCAGAGCATAAATCACAGTGGAACAACAGCATTCATCAAACCATGTAATGAGCACTCACAAGCATCCAGATAGAAGAATAAACAGATAGATGAACACATCGATACATACAATTAATAATACAATTATCCTGCATATCACACGAATACCGATGTTATTAATACTGAAGTATAAAAATATACTTGACGGATATCCCTATAAAAATATTAATAAATCTCTTATGAAACTGAAATTATAAGGTATTCTATACAAAAGTCTCGAATTAAAAAAAGGAGAGACTCGAACGAAAAAAAGACAAAGTAGCCAATTCACCAGCCAACAGACCCATTTGTATGGAAGCCACTGGGGTCAAAGAGTATTGTCAGTCTACATACAGATCGATCACAAGCAGGGCAGCTTGTAAATGTCAATAATATGATCACATGTAACAGCAACCCAAGTCACCACATACCACCCGTAATGGAACTGGTAAGTTTAAATATAGCATGGGGCCACATGTAGACTGCTAAGCCACATCACTATTGTGGAAGACCAGTCGGTCTAAGTACAATCTGTTCCACCATATGCTATAAACAAGTCTATAGACCTTAAAAGCCGCTATCTCATTAGTCCAGTCTAATGTATATATTTTCACCTATACAGTGACAATATTAGTTATATCAATCTAAAGCAGTGATTCTCAACCAGGGTGCCGTGGCACTTTGGTGTGCCATAGGGTGCCCCATATTTTCTATGAAGACTAACAAAAATGGATTTTAAATAAAGATTTATAGAAATTGTTATGCACAATATGATTAGTTTTGTTATTATGTTTAAAATACCTAATAATAACAGTATATTTATGTATTTTGCCCCTCTTATGTCCTTGAAAAAGTACATCAAATATGTCAGGGGTTCCCCGGATATTCTAGATTGAGAACCACTGATCTAAAGTGTTCTTCCACATAAGTCACCAAATCCCATCTTTGCTCTTCTAGTAGATAAGGACAATGGAGCATTTTTAAGAGAGAGAAATGCCTGTGTGTAGGTTTTAGAAAATACTAATACTAATGTTGCCCATCTTTTTTTTTTTTTTTTATCCTGAATTTAACAGAAAATAAAAGAGAAGATGTGGCATATGCAAAAGTTTGGGCACCTGATCAGTCAGTACATAGAAAACCCCCATTTGGCAGTAATCATACCCTCCAAGCTTTTCTTGTAGCTAGTCAACAGTCTTTCTATTCTATTTGTATTTGTTACCACTTCCTTGCAGAATGATTCTAGTTCAGAAATATTCTTAGGTTATCTTGCATTCACTGCATGTTTGAGATCTACCCATTGATATTCAAGTCTGTGGACTGTGAAGGTCATTAAAGGCATAGTAACAGATGAACAAAAATGTAGTCTTGATTGATGCCATATAACGTTGGTCATGTAGAGCTCAGAGGCGTAACTAGAAGCCTCCGGACCCTGGTGCAAGAAATGCCACGGGCCCCCCACCACCACCACATTGGCCCCCCTCAACCACACTGACCCCCTCTACAATGCCTCTCAATCTTCACAATGCCCCCATCTCCTACCTCCTAATGGATGCCCCTCCCACCCATTTTACCTTCCCTTAGCCTCCACCTCTCAGATGTGGAATCCGGCCCTGGGACCGGACAGGGTGAAGTAAGGGACAATCTTCACCCACTGAGTATAAGGAAAACCCAGTCCCCACTTGACAAAGGAGGGCAGGATTTTCCTTATGCTCATTGAAGATTGTCCCTCGCTGTGCTTCATCTGGCTGGTGCAGAGAGGCAGCATGATGCAGGTTAGAGGGAATGGAGGGGGATCCTTTAGAACTGATTTGCTCTTGAACTACCAAACATAAATATATTGAAATACAGCTCTACATGAACAACGTTATAGGAGGATAAGTCTAAGCTGAATTTTTATTCATTCTATTATTATCCCTTTAAAAAACCTTAAGTTTTAATTTCTTGAAGTAGTTCATGGTTGATTTTGAGGTATGTTTTGGATAATTGTCTTGTAATATCCATCCTGTTTTCAACTACAGTCTCTTCATTGACTGTGGGACATTAGCTTCCAGGATTTGTTGATACTTAGTGGAATCCATTCTTTCCTTTACCCATGCAATATTTCCTGTGCTGCTTGCCGCAGCACAACACCAAAGCATTATAGATCCAACCCTATGCTTAACAGTTGGCAAGATGTTCTTTTCTTCAAATGCTTCTGCCTTTTTTTCTCCAAATATACCTTTGCTGATTGTAGCTAAAGAGTTACATTTAACTTCATCAGACCACAGCACTTGGATCCAAAATTCCAATGGCTTATCTAAGTGTTGTGTTTCATACTTCAGAGGACTTCAGACTGCAGGTAAAGTTTTCTTTCTTGCAGATCATGCTTGTACAAGCAATGCTGCACAGTGGACTAGTGCACCTCTACTCCCATGCCAGCTGCACATTCCTGCAGGTCCTTTGCAGTGATATTTCCAGTTTTGATTTGCTTTTCTTACCTGCCTATGAGCAGTTCTAGCAGAGATTTTTCTTGGCCTTCTAGATATTGTCTTAACGTCAGCAGTTCCCCTTAAAGGGACAGTAATGTTTCATAATTATAGAAGCTCTAATTAATCATCATAGTATTTGGGCTTTGGAGAGTGTTATTTCAATACTGTCAGAGTTGTAGTTCAAGAGTAATTCAATGACAAAGTATTCCCCCTCCCGCCCCTTTTACTGATGTAACACTGTTCAGCCAGATCAGAAGGGAGGTGCCCAGGTAGACTGCAGAGAGGGACAATCTTCACTTAAGATAAGGGAAAAAGCTGAAAAACCTGTCAAGGAGGCAGGGATTTCATTATTCTCATAGTAGGAAGATTATTCCTTGCTGAGAGCTGGCTGGTCTATGGATTGGATTCCACATCTGAGGAGATGGGGCTTACACTAGGTAAAAGGGGCGGGAGGGGGAAACTTTATCATTCAATTACTCTTGAACTACAACTCTGACAGAATTGAAATAACACTCTCCATGACCCAAATACTATGAAGATTAATTGGAGCTTCTGTTTTTGTGAAACATTACTATCCCTTTAACCCCTTCGCGTCCGTTGACGTACCTGGACTGTCACGCTGGTCCGGTACTTAAGGACCAGTGACGGTCCTGGTACGTCACGTACTTTTACTCACCGCGCTCCTGCAGGAGTGCGGTGAGTAATACCAGGAACTGAAGTTGATCGCTCCAAGACCAGAGTGATCTCTTTCAGTCCCTTGTTTGGCGTACCGGCACACGTGATCAGTCATGTGGGGCGGCACGCCGAAATTCCCTATCTGGTGCTTAAAGGACCACACACCCGAGGACCGCTGGTCCTTAAGGGGTTAACTTCCATTTCTTACTGACATTTTGGACAGTAGAATTTACAAGCAGGAAGCATTTAGATATCTTTTTATAGCCTTCCCCACTTGGTAAGAGTTAATTATCTTTATTTTTTGATCCTCAGTAATCTCCTTAGAGGAGCCCACAATTGCTGAGTGTAAGAACAACACCCTGATAGATTTGAAGAGTCAGGGAATTTATTAAGCTCTTAAATTGTCATGACCTAACTTAGATTAAGGTTTTATGAGACAAATAAAGTTCTTAGACCTTGCAAACAATGACAACAGTGAATCAACTGGAAAGGCGGCCAAAACTTTTGCACATGCCACACTTTCTGTTTTTTGTTGTTGTTGTAAATTCAGCAAATAAATATAAACTGGGCATTACAATTTGCAATATGTCGAGTTTAAGTTTGTTCACTGCAGAGGTTTTGTTAACTTCTTTTTTATGTAGAAATCAGCAAAACATGTAATTTGGACAGGGGTACCTGTGACGATATGGTCCTGGTGTCTGTGCCACAGAAGCTATAGCAGTTCAGGCACGTTATCGCCCGTGGGTTTCTTTCGCTAACCTACACAGCTAACCGATATACTAAGCACTAAGACCGGTACTTTGAGTCATGTTTCCATCGGGAATTCAGGAAATACTGTACTGATAGCTCCGGTTCTTATAGGATACTCTGTCTATCTAGTCCCCTGGCACTTCTCTATGAGTAACTGCTCTATAGTGGATGACAAACGTCAATATACCTGGATACTTCAGAGGAACAAGCAAGCTCCTTCTTGGTAAATTATGAACTGCTTTATTTTCAACCATCACAGCATTTTACTACAGTTCAGAGAAAAAGGGGCAGTCACCACATTGACATCAAACAAAGGTTACTCAAGGGGGAGGGGAAGTGAACACTTTCCACCTAGCAGCCCCTCTGTATACATTCCCAATGCATAACTGATAACCATAAAACACTCTTGCTGGCTGTAATCTGCAGCTCTGAGCAGGGGAAGGGTGGAGCAGGCATCCATGACAATCCCTATTCTCTCTATACCATTCAGTATTAGAGTCCATGTGATCCCAGTTAGGGGGGAGGAGAGGCTTCTGTGACAGCCCTGTTCGACACAGTACTCAAACATTTACATACAACCATGTATGTCCAGGGCCGGATTTACATCTCAGGAGCCTGTAGGCACAGAAATCTGAAGCACCCCCCCATTGGCCATTTCCACTGGACACCTCCACAATGCTCCTAATCTCCACATTGCCCCCATCATATCCATATTGCCCTCACATTGCCTCTCCCATCTCCAACTTGCCCCTATCAGCTCCGCTTTTCCCCCACCATCCCCATATTGTCCTCACATTGTCCCCCATCAGCTCCAACTTGCCCCCCGTCAGCTCCATGTTACCCTCGCATTGCCCCCCATCAGCTCCACATTGCCCCCACCATCTCCAAATTGCCCCCATCAGTTCCACATTGCCCCCATCAGCTGCACATTGCCCCCACAATCTCCATGTTGCCCTCACATTGCCCCCCTTCAGCTCCAACTTGCCCTCACCATCTCCATGTTGCCCTCACATTGCCTCCCCCATTGTCCGTTTCCTACCTCCCCCCGTTGTCCGTTTCCTACCTCCCTGGCAGGAGATCTGTCATCTGTGCCACCTTTGGCACAGTCCTGTAAGTGCTGGAGCTCCCGCATGGTCTCCTATTCAGGAATGCAGAGCGCTGAGAGATGATGTCATCTCCCAGCGCTCTGCATTCCTAAAGAGCCGACGAGGGAGCGCAGCACTTACAGGACTGTGCCAAAGGAGGCACAGACCTGTCCTGCCAGGGAGGTAGGAAATAGACAAGGGGGGGGGGGCAATGGCAGGCACCCCTCGCTGGCGTGCGTCTGTAGGCAGGTGCCTACTTTGCCTTATGGCAAATCCGGCCCTGTGTATGTCCATTCTTCTCATATTTAAAATAGAGATATCTAGCAAGACAAAAAGTTCCAATTTAAAGATCAAATTGGGACCTCTTTTAAGAAGCTGGAATAGACCTGATTCGCTTAGCAAAAGCTAAGCCTAGGATCAGTGGGGCATATTCACAAAGACCTGGATAAATTCAGCTGCAAATAAACTTTACCACATGGAACAAATAGAAATCCCCAGTGATTGAAATGGGGCTTTTACCCCTGGAATGCTAGTGACAATGAATTGCAGACCTATTTAGCATTCAGAAGTTTAAAGTGACCTTCAACTTTCCATGTTTGAAAGCTTTATTAAAAACTATGCATCATATTTGTCAAAAGGCCAGCAGATGAATAGATTAGGATATATTCTTACTTTATTTCTACGTGGGGGAGCCCTCTGGGTGCTGTATCAAATGTTAATGTATGCTAGTGACCCATTTCAGAGCAGTTTCTTAGGTTAATTCACTAGTGCACTGACGGACCATTGTCTTTTCAGAAATGAAAGTTCTCCTAAACGATGCATATGCTAGACTTCTGGCTAATATAAGCCACAAGTTGATTAAGCTGGCAAGTCTGAGACACACATAGTCAACAATTTACCCTCAGGGTTTGGGTCCCCAGATTTGTGAAGCTAAGCAGTGGACACAGATGAGTCCAGGAAGCAGTGATCATAGAGAAGACTCCAAGGAGAAGTAAGAGGGAGCAATAACAAGCAAGTGTAATCCAGGAAACAGTGGACATAGAGGAGACTCCACTGAGAAGTACCATGGAGCAATGCCAAGCAACTATGGCATTCCCTCCTTCCCAAGGAGCACCCTCTGGCTGCTGCTAGGACAATGTCACTGGGGTGGGAGCAGTGAAACTGATGAACCAGAACAGGTTTCCAGTTCTGTTCCTCTAGTCCATAACCTTTCCAGTGTACCAAGTATTTCAAAATACCACACTGGTGTTTGGAATCTAGTATTTTTTATACCTCCTACTCACCTAGACAATTGATGTGCATGATTTTTATGGCTCTTTTAAGAAAACAAAAACGGAATATAGAATGGATTTCATGTTCCTAGTGGAAAACTGTTCTACTTAAAGCGTCAGAAATGGTTGACATCATTGATCTGCTGTTCTCTTGGGTAGTGTGCAGTGTTAAACATCTACTATACATGTTGTGATCCTGTGAGTGGACAGATAAATGTATTAATTTTTGCCTAGAGGAGAGTCTACAGTGACATACCAGGGAGCAGGCAAAACCATGGTTAGAGTACAAATATGTAGGTCAGGGCAGGCAACAAAGGTGCATAGGTCAGACATACCATAAGGGTCACTGGCAAGCAAGTGTAGTCCAGGACTGTCAGCAACAGGTAATCAAGAATGAAGATCACACCAAGCACCAAGTTAAACAATAGAACAGCTGAACACTATGTGCTCAGGGAGGCTGGTGTAAATGACCTCCAAACAGGCAGCAGGTAACAGTTATTGTCTAATAAGGAGCTGCGGAACTTTTCAGCTATAGATGAACAAATAGCAAGAACACAAAATGCTACAGAAATGCTGCAATACCTATTGTCTTTAGAGGAAACCAGCAGAGGACAGGACCAGTAGCAACAAGGCTGTCATTCCAAGCCCAGCAAGTGAAACCACAATGACACCACCCCGGTCCTGAAAACCATGTGTGGTGATCAGAGTTTGTGGTTCTGAGATCAACTGTCATGTTCATCTCCATGGACTTAACATTCAGTAATTGAGCAAAGACACAAGGGCCACATTCTTAGGGGCCATTAAGATTTTTCAGCAATAGTAGTGAAAGTTTGGGAATATTATAAAGAGCTGTTAGTTCACCTTTATTGTGATTTATCAGCTGTCTGCATTACATTATCATTTATCAGGGATGTATTATTTTTGTACATATTAAGCATCATGTTAAGACATACTGGATTTAGGAAACATTTATGGACAGTACAAATTACTTGGCAAATATATTATTCTCTTAAACCACTGGATGCTAGATAGGCCTCCAACTCATTGTGAAGCAATACATTGGACACTTTTCTAACATTCAAGAGATTAAAGTTCAGATGAGAAGAACGGACCCATTACCTTTTTTCATCCATGAGGTGTCCTTTTTTGTGCATGCATTTGGATGTATTGAGGGTTTCTGTAATATTGGATAGTGTGCATAATTGTTTTAAACTGTGCCTCCTAATAAACATACATTCCAGCAGTGCCAATTTTTAAGTGAAGTTTATAGCTGTAGACAGCTGCTGTCTTAAAAGCCACATGAGCTTGCTTAGGAATTTTACATATGGTTTAGGTGGGAGCTGTAAAAAATGCTTTGATGCGCTCAGCTGATTTTGCTTTTTATATCTGATGTGAAAGCTGATTTTTGCTGTTAATAGACCTCGTGATGATTGCCTTAGCTTTGGGATGAAATGTAAAGCTACTAACCCAACCCAATAATTTTACACACTGATGTAAACGTGATGGCAGTTTACACGTAGAACACTTATTTAAACTAAACTAAAACATCTTTAAATGATAAACCTCACTGATTCAACTATATAAAGCTACTTTCAAACAAAGTACTTCATTGCCCATGAAAAAAAAGAGACAGAAGAAAGGGAGAGATATTCCATTGTCCACTGCTATCCACAGACCCACGCTACACTGCCTTCCAGCCCAATCTTGTTCCACTAGTAGTTACTACAGAACCACACTACACTATCCACCAGTCCAGCCTTGACAATTGGTAGAAACAGTACTGCACATACACAGTCTGCCAGCCTGCCCTTGTTTTACTCGTAGACACAGAACTACCAGCCCAGCATTATATTGTCTACTAGCTCAGCCTTGTTCCAGAGGTAGCCAAAGAACTGCACTACACTATGCTAGGGGAGATTTAATTTTACCATCTGGCCCATGACACTGCAGTCTACTGGGGAGGGGACTGCACATGAAGGTGCAGAGGATGTGGACCTCCTTGCATCCTGGTCCCAGGTGCAGCTGCACCCTATAAACTTGTCAGGGACCAGAAACCAGACAGACACAAAAATGTGAAGTGCAAAACACCTTATTAAAATAACCAAAGCAAACAAAGCAAAATCGCGATCCTGGAACGTAAACCAAAAGACAAGCTGGGGTCAGGAACCAAGGCAGGTACTCGGACAAGCTGAGGTCAGGAATACGGAGATCATCGATGTCAGGAATAAGCCAGGAGTCAGAAGGGACGTCAGAGGAAGCCCGGTCATACACAGATAATCAGGAACTCAGGAGAACGCACTTGCAGCCAGAAGCAAACACAAGGGCAAGAAGTAAGTGAGCCTAGCTGCTTTAAATAGGCTGGAAGGAGTTGGCTGATAACAGTCAGGTGAGTAACCATGGAAACAGAGAGGTCAAGGCAGTTTGGTAATCATCAGCCTAATACAGGTAAGGAAAGGCAGCAGTAATCAACAACAGAGTGTTAGAGCAGATCAGCCAAACCGTGACAAGACTGTAGTTATGCGACTGCCTTGCAATGCATCAAATAATGGGCAAAGCTCTTCCATTTAGGGAAGAGTGTTAGAGTAGATCAGCTTTTCATGGAGGTGGAATGGATCAGAATGTCGTCTAAGTATACCACCACGCATTGTTGGAGCATGTCCCGGAGGACATCATTTAGGAATTCTGGAAAACCGCAAAAGCATTGCAGAGACAAAGGGCATGCCCACTCCTGTTATTAAACTCGGTTTTCTATTCGTGGCCCTCCTTTATCCTTACCAAATTAAAAGCCCTCATAGGTTGAGTTTAGTAAACACCTTGGACCGTCAATCGATTCATTCAATCGAATAGCTCGGTAATAAGTGGAATTGGGTAGGCGTTTATAACTGTGAAATGGTTGAGGCCCCTATAATTGATACAGGTTCTCATTTCTCCACTCTTTTTCTTCATAAAGAAGAACCCGGACCCGGCTGGAGAGGAGGACTTGCAGATGAACCTTCTGGATAGCGCATACGCAACATACTTCTCCATGGCTTTATTCTCCGCTACAGAAAGAGGGTACACTCAACCTTGAGGAAGTATGGCACCCGGTTGCAGTTCAATGGTGCAATAGTAGGGCAGTGAGGAGGGAGCTTAGGGCTAAACAGATGGGAGGCCTCCGCAGGCGCTCCCTGAATGAAGGTCTCTCATGGATTCGGGAGTCAATCAGGATGTAATATGAAACCAGTTCCTCTAAATGTCTGGGAAGGTCCCAGGCTGCAATCTCTTCTTCAACTGTATCCGAGGGCCCATTAGAGAAAGCAGCCACGAGAGCCTCATTATTCCAATGAACCTCAGCCACCAGGGTACGAAACTCGATGGCATAGTCTGAAACCGTCCTTGTACCCTGCTGGATGGACATTAGGTGCTTGGCAGCGGATGTGGAGCAGGCCAGTACATCAAATACTCTTTTAAAGGATGCCACAAACTCAGGGTAATTGTATACTCTATGTTTTTGCATCTCCCAAAAGGGATTAGCCCATGCCAAGACCCTGTCAGAGGGTAAGGAAATCACAAGGCCCACATTACTCCTATCATACGGAAAGGCCTGTGGTACCATCTACAGATAGATACCTACCTGGTTCAGGAAATCTCTGCACTTGTTAGGGTAGCTCCCATAACGCTGGGGACGTGGGGTGGACCCAGTCATGCCTCTGGCAACATTGGAATCACCAGTGCAGCTGGAGCGGGAGCGGCAGCAGTTATAGGGGTAGCCTGCGCCGGGGGTTGCTGAGGTGGTGGAGCCGTATGCGCAATACAGAGCAACACAGTCTGGAGGGCTAACTCAAACTGGTCTATGCACTTGTCTACCTGGTCCAGCCTGGTAAAAATGTTTGGTGTATTGCCTGAGCCTTCTGGGTTCATGAACCTTGTGTAATGTTAGGGACCAGGAACCAGACAGACACAAAAATGTGAAGTGCAAAACACCTTTATTAAAATAACCAAAGCAAACAAAGCAAAATCGTGATCCAGGAGCATAAACCAAAAGACGAGCTGGGGTCAGGAACCAAGGCAGGTACTCGGACAAGCTGAGGTCAGGAATGCAGAGATCAGTGAGGTCAGGAACAAGCCAGGAGCCAGAAGGGATGTCAGAGGAAGCCAGATCATGCAGAGAGAATCAGGAACTCAGGAGAATGCACTTATAACCAGAAGCAAGCACAAGGGCAAGGAGGAAGTGATCCTAGCTGCTTTAAATAGGCTGGAAGGGGTTGGCTGATAACGGTTAGATGAGTAACCATGGAAACAGAGAGATCAAGGCAGTTCGGTAATCATCAGCTTGACACAGGGAAGGAAAGGCAGCAGTAATCAACAGCAGAGTGTTAGAGCAGATCAGCCAAACCGTGACAAAACTGTAGTTATGCGACTGCTTTGCAATGCATCAAATAATGGGCAAAGCTCTTCCAATTAGGGTTAAGGTTTAAGTGCATTGGGCCAGCATGGATACAGTCACTATGGTTGAACTGGAATGTTGCCCATAATAATAGAATATAAATTAAAGGCTCATTTAGTCCAACTAGTTAACTTAGAAGAGGGTGGGTGATTTAGATGAGTTATTCATTTGATATGTGCATTTCTGGTAGTTTGAGACGATATCAGTGAGATACTATAAAGCAGTGATTCTCAACCAGGGTGCCGTGGCACTTTGGTGTGCCACGGACATCATCTTAGGGTGCCCCACATTTTCTATGAAGACTAACAAAAATGGACTTTTAAATAAAGATTAATAGAAATTGTTCTGCACAATATGTTTAATTTTGTTACTATGATTGTAAGACCTAATAATAACTGTATATTTATGTATTGTACCTTTCATTATGCCCTTGATAAAGTACATTAAATATGTTAGGGGTGCCCTGAATGTTCTAGATTATGTGTTAGGGGTGCCCCGAACAAAAAAAAGATTGAGAACCACTGCTATAAAGTATTAAATTCCATTAAACATGAAGTGAAAGAAAAGTACTTGTTTAATAATATATGCATATGCATACACACACACACACACACTCTTTTTCTCTCTTTCTCTTGCTTCTCGCTCTCTCTCTCAAGCAAGCGATTAGGCTAGCTAAAACTGAAAATGAGAAAAGAATTGCAAGAAATATCCCAACATTTTCTAAAAGTATACAACTGACAAAAAGATAAAGGTTGATATTGAGCGCCTTAAAACTAAGACAGGTTTAGTGATTATAAGACAATGGCTGGCACCTTAAACAAATGTTTTACTTCTGTATATACAATGGAAGTAGCAATTACAAGCTTGGGGCAAAGAAGGATAATCACAGAATATCTTCCATTGTGTACATGGCTTACTAAGGACTAAGTCCAAAAGAGACGTAAAAAGCATGTGGTGAATAAAGCACCTGGACCTAATGGCATACCCCAAGGGTACTTAAGGAGCTTTGTTTAGTTATAGCATGTTCATAATGCTTAATATTTATTGATTCACTCTCAACAGGCATAGTGTACTGTGACTGGAGGAGTGGAGATGTAGTACCATTATTCAAAAAAGCAGCAAGATCTTTACCTAGGAATTATAGACCTTTAAGCTTGACTTCTGTAGTGGGGAAAAATATTAGAAACTGAGTGTACTCCGATAGGGATGTGCAAAATTTTCCTTCTCAAAAAAGAAACAGGCAAAGAAAAGGCACTTCTATTGAGCTGGAAATTTCCCTTGAAAAGTGTTGATTTTCTGCTTTTTTCCACTTATCTCACTGCATTGAAATCAATAGTAAGGCTGACCCCCCCAACACACACACACACATACACACACGCATGTAAAGTTTCCGTTCCTTTCCAGGAGGGATAATATACAGGTAAAAGAGGTGTCAGGTTCATGAAGCATATCATTCCAGGACATATTTGAAAAATAGAGAAATCTTGATGTATTCTTCTTTTCTAAATAAAAGAAATCTGTGTTTGTAAAAGAAACAAAAAGCACCATATTTTTGATCTATTTAAGGCAAATAAAGTGAGTCTTCAGTTTAGTGTAGGACATCTTTTAGGAGTATTGGGGACTGGTGGAGTGTGAAGACATAAAGAAGATTTAACTCAAGTTCCCCAAATTCTTTTTTTGACTGAGACCTGCAGGTGATCCAAGTTCTCTCCTGAGCTGGCTGTTCTCTGTGTTAGGAGAGTATTGGGGTGTGTGTGTGATGAAACATAGGAGATTTATCCCAAATACCCCAAAATTCTGTGTGATTAAGGAGAGAGAGACAGGTAATCCAACTTCCTTCCTGAGATGGCTGAGCCTCTGTCACTGTCTGTCTGATACAATATTAAGCAGACTGACAATCAGTAGACATGTTCAACTGACACTGACTCCTTCAACAGCCAGAAGGAGAGGAGCCATCATATTTAGTAAGGTCTACCATCATATGTACTGTAAAAATAAAAAAAAAATAATAAAGAATGCAGTAACATTTAGAGAGGGAGAAAGCAGCAGCTGGAATTCTCAAAACACTAGCCACAGGGTAAGAACATAATTGGTGATATGATAGGGAAAGAGACTCTGATGTGAGCTCTGACTGACGGAGACAGAAGAGATAGAGTATTTTGTAAAGAGCAAGCCATTACACACAATCAGTTTTGTTGGGCACTGTTAAAATACACACTGGTTTAGTAATGTCCAGCAAATGCACTAGGGGCGGGGATAGGAGGAAAATATTAGGAGCAGTGCATGGACATGGTAGTAATTAAAGTGGCAGTCCAAAAACTGACTGCAGCCATGGTTGCTACAGCATGTGCAGTAAATGATGATGATTTTTCTCCTCCTGAGTAGGTTGTTTTTCAAAGTCCCATAAAAAATTCCACTACATAATATTAATAAAGTGTTTAAGAACACTGAAGATGACAAGTCACATTCTAGAGCTGATAGCATAATGGAGGAAGGTGTAGCAGTTCAACCAACTGCTGAGTTTGACAGTGAGCCTTAAAATATAACACCTGACCTGAAAGTAGTGAAAGCTGTGAAAATTCCTCTATGGGAAAAATAAAAAGAAATTGTCTGAGTCTTCAAAAGCCACCACTGAAAGGGACTCTATGCCTGTTCATAAACTTTTTGAAAAAACAATCGGAAAGTTTGAGCCTAGGCAAGTAAAAGTGCCTAAAAATACAAAATCTTCCTGTCAATCATCATCAGCATTGTTACTGGGGATGGGCAAAAGTCAGAAAAATTTCCCTCTGGAATTTTACTGGAAAATCAACAATTTCCTGCTTTATTTTGGAAAAATTCCCACCCGTAGGAAGTCATAAAATGTCCACTTTTTCACTGCTGCCAATGAATTTTCTGTAAACACTTTGCCATGTTTTCTATGACTACAAGATTTCCTGCCAAAATATTACTTCTTCTGAGGTAAAAAAGATAAAAAATAGTTAATTAACCAATGGAGAGAATGGGAAGGGTATTTAAATGTTGTTTGTTCAGTGCTGCATTGTTTTCTTTGTTTTTTTGGCTTGGCTACATCTGAGGAAGTGGTTCAGGTGACCACGAAATATTATTATTATTGTTAATTGAGCTAGCCTTGATTTTAGCTTTCTAGAACTCTTTTTATACAGTTTGTATGATAAATACAATTTTATTAAAGAACAATATTTTTTTTTGAGACATCAAGCAGCACTGTGTGGATTCTGTTACTTTCCCAAACGTGGCTACCTGAGCAGAGTCAGGCAAATTACTCTGCAGGCCCGTATTGTTGTTGTTGGGCGTAAGCCCTTCCACAACCACCTCTTTAGTGAGTTTAACTACTGCTCATTTCAGACATTTGTGATATAAGGGTAATAGGCACTACTGGGCGCCCTCTCTTTGTTGTTTTTGTCACATGTTGCATACTTCCGTGGGATGTGTTGAGGAACAGCCCTGGTGAAAGAGAGAAGTTGCCATCCTGAAACTGTTGCGGGGTTAGTGAGAATATCCCCTATGTGGTGATTTCAACTAACATATATGTGTTAAGTTGAACAATTATTTTGTGAGTAAATTTCTTATACCAGGTAACGGGTTGGTGAAAGACTCCTTCTAAACGATATTACACCAGAAGAACCTTCTTTGTGTTTTTTCTTCTCTGTACAAATATGTTCCCACAGTCCAATTAGCTGGAATGTGGGGTTACGCATGACAAGCAACGTGCCCTGCAGTAGCCACGCCTCCCAGCCAATCAGCTTCTAGCTGAAGAGCTCACGAATGCACATTTTATTATCATCTCTCCAGCTAGCCAATCATTGAATAGCTGGAGGAATGATGAAACACGCATTCGTGACCCTTCCAGCTGGAGCTGATTGGCTGGGTGGTGTGGCACGTTCCGTGCCCTGCATAACCCCACATCCCACCCAATGGAACAGTGGGAACAAATTTGATCAATTAAAACCCAGTCTCTGTAAATATTTCATTCAATGGGGATTTTTTTTTTCTCTGGCGGAGGTGGTG
This sequence comes from Rhinophrynus dorsalis, assembly GCA_037306005.1. Lineage (NCBI taxonomy): Eukaryota > Metazoa > Chordata > Amphibia > Anura > Rhinophrynidae > Rhinophrynus > Rhinophrynus dorsalis. The sequence goes on from CM074720.1 coordinate 45,580,471, forward strand.
GAGGCAGCAGTGGTAGGGGCAAACATTAATGGGGGCATTTCATTGTATTTATTCTTTTTGTTTTAATACACTGCAAAGAACTTTAAAGAAGAATAAATAAGACTTAAGAATTAAAGAGGAAGACAAGGGTGCAGAAGACTCCCCTAGACCTCTGACCTCAAGGTAAATGCTTATTGTTAATGCTGTGGGGAATGGGCCATGTTAGATTTAGCTTTAGAGATGATGACATGGCCAGAAAGTTAACTGAAAGGCACAAGCTCAATCTTCCACCACTGAAACGCAGCACTGTGCCTTTCTATAAACTGAGAAAAGAATTGGGAAGTCTAACCCTGGACAATCAAAGATGCCAAAAAATGCTTCTTTATATCTAAGAACAGTATGTAACTGTATATAATTTTTAAAATATATGTATATTTATGTGTGTATGTATATAATGTTTAAATATGTTACTCTTTACTGAAAATTATCCAGGGCATACGTGAAAATGAGAGAAATCGCAATGGTAACTGTACCACAAAAGGTTGGAATCACTTTAGCTGGACAATAGGCTGGAATGCTGGGAAAGGCAAGCTGGAATGCTGGAAACATCCACTGGAACCCTGAGTCTCCTGAATGGGGGTCAAAAGGGAGGCTTTAAACCATTCAGAAATAAAACACAGGATCCTTCTTAGTTCAAAATGACTACTTACTTTAATGGGTAAAAGTCAGCTATTTTATAGACACTTAGCAGCATTAAACCATGAACTGAACTCTTGTAAGACACAATGGGGAACAATGGTGACTGGGCACAATACACAAAGGGGACAATGGGTGCATAAATATGGGGACAATGGAAACAAGGGGACTGTACACAGCAAAAGGCACTTTCCAAAGTTCAATCTTACCGCTCCAATTCCTAGCCAATAGTAATTGAAGTGACAAACAACCAATCAGGACCCAGGAAATTGTTCTCCCTAGAAGATGGAATTACCCTGATCTAACATAATTAACTGTTTAACATGGTAGAGTAGGCGGCCAATCAGAAGGCTGCCTACTTTCTCCCATACAAAGTCTATGTTGGGCTTTTAAACATGTCACCCAGAGTGATGGCTAAACAGCGGCCTGCCTACTTCTCAAACTAAAGACAGATTTTTTAGTCAGGCAGCCAGCTCTTCCGTCCATGAAACTCAGTCCTTTAACCCCTTGAGTGCCAGAGGGGTACAGAATGCATTGCAATGCGTTCCATACCCCTCTGGCACTCAAAGGGTTAACAAAGCTCCTTGTCAGGCCTGACAAGGTCTCCATATAACGGATCCCTAAGCAATAAGGCATAAGGCATGAAAAAATGCATGAGTTTGGTATTATTATGTTGAATGATACTGTTCACATGGGGAATTTTCATACTATATGTCACAGGGCAAATCATCTTGCTGCAACTTCTGTTAAATAGTGGGTTTATGCTCCATCACATCCTATATAATAATTCACTAATTCGTGTGTAACGCACGACATGCGCAGTAGACACTACTGTGCGTGCTGCAGTCATGCGCAGTAGAGACTGCCCGCGGCGCGTCTGATACAGAGCTGGGCGCTCCGAAGGAGCGTCCAGCTCTGTATCAGCTGCAGCATGGTCAGCCTCCACTGCGCGTGACTGCCCCGCGACCGGGTGACAGTGGCACTGTGGCCCGTGTAACGGGCTGTTTAACTAGTATTTAATAAGAGATTCAATGGAATATTAATGGAATTTCACAGCTATCATGTTTTTCTTGCTGTTGAAAAGGATATGGAGAAAAAAAAATAATTACTGTCAAATCTTACATATAATATGAACAATTTTGACCCTCTTCACCTTTTGTGAAGTGGGGGGGGGGTGCGTATTATACCCAAGAGAAAATTGTAGTAAAAAAAAAAAATTCCATTGCTACTGCTTCCCTCCACGCTTACCCATATCCTCCTCTTCTCTCCCTCTGTAGTGCGATTGCGGCCTTGCCAATGGTAATGTCTATACCTATGCGAACTGGATCTATGGGTTTGCCTGTCAGGCTGCCACAATTGCACTACAGAGGGACAGAGGAGGAGGATATGGGAGGGAAGAAGTGGCAATGGACATTTTTTTTATGTGACAGGGGAAAACAAGGGTGCGTATTATACATAGGCACTCTTGTTTTTCCCTAAAATCTTGGGTATAATGTACACCTGTGTATTATACACAGGTGCCTATTATACCCGAGATTTTACGGTACTGCAAAATCCATGTAAAAGCAGTAAAATAACATCTCATTTTTCCACGCAAATGCATCACCTCAAACTCTGCTACAAAACATTTGCCACTCAAATATACACTTACCGATACAGATGAGTCACAGACTCTTTTAGAGGCTGCAGACAGTGGGCACTCACATTACTGAAAAAGAAATTAATAAAAAATAACATACCTCTAAAACGATAAAAACTAAAATAAATCATTACTATTCATTTAAATTCTAATTTTATATCCCATAAGGAAGTGTCTTTGATTGCTGTACTTTTAACCCTTCGAGTGCCAGAGAGGTATCCAATTCTGTTGGATACCACTCTGGTACTCAAACGGTTAATAAAGTGGGACTTCTTTAATTTCCAAAGAAAAAGTTCTGTTGATACAAACACTGTATTGACCTTAACGTACGCTAGTCATTTTTTCCAAATTAGAGTAGTTCATAATCTACACTTTCATTCTAGGAAAATGATCTATTTGGACTCTGGAACATGGAATATTTTCCTTTTTTGAGTGGTAGCATTGATCTACTGGTAACTGCTAACTTATCTGATTCATTTAATAGTGGAATACTTAATTACATCACCAGTAGTGACAAAATCCATTTACAGAAATCCTGTGAAATCTTATTGTACAAGTCAGTATTTTCCTTTGGCCAGAAATGGTGCATGATAATGTTTCTCTATCAACAGGCGCTTAAAGAAGAATTAAAACCTGATAATCATACCTGGGAACCTTTGAAATGAGCTCACCTAGAGATCTTTGAACTATTAACACTTACTGCTCCCAAGAAAGTTAATTCTGGATACTATGTCAATGTTTGCTCTAACCCAGTCCTTCCTAAAGGAACCTGCAACCCTTGGAGTGTCAGAGTGGTATGCAATGTTTTGCACAGCAATGTGTTGTGTACTTCTCTGGCAGTCTACAGTTCTGTGATATCACTTCTTATACACTAACAACAGAAGCGTAACTAGAAGCCACCATGCCCTGGTGCAAAAATTGCCATGGGCCCCCCAACCACATTGCCCCCCCATTGACCATCTCCACATTGCCCCCCATTGGTCACCTCCACTGGCCACCTCCACATTGCCCCCAGTCTCCACATTGCCCCCTTTCTCCACATTGCCTCCACATTGCCTCCAATCTTCACATTGCCTCCATATTGTGTCTACATTGCCCCCAATCTCCACAATGCCTTTATAGACTCCCCAGTGTCCATCTCCTACCTCCTGGTGGTTCAGTGGTGTGGCAGGAGAGGTCTGTGCCTCCTTCTGCACAGATCTCTATATAGCTGGAGCTCCCGCATGGTCCTCTCTTCAGTATTGCAGAGCGCTGAGAGATGATGTAATCTCCCAGCACTCTGCATTAATAAAGTGCTGAAGAGGGAGCTCAGATGCTAGAGGTCTGTGCTGAAGAAGGCACAGACCTCAACTTGTTGTGGGCGCTGGGCGTGGTGGGGGGCATAGGGGCAGCCGGGCCTCTGGAGTGGCGGGCCCAGTAGCAGGTGTGACCCATGCAACCCCTATTGTAACTCCACTGACTAACAAGACCAGCAGGAGTTCCCTCTCTGTTTTTCTGACAGAAATGTCACTAATTTAGACATTGAAAATGAACCTTAAATTGGTATAAATCATATAGTACGAAACACTGGGCTCCCTCACCCTGAGAGTTTAGCCTTTCACCCTGAGACCCTGAGATCTGGTTCAAAACACTGAGCCTCAGGGTCAAACCCCGAGAGTTCCCAGGTATGCTGATAATAATCCCCAACTTACCTTACTATAGCCAGAAAATCCTAATGGCCCCTATTAATTTCAAGAGATAGCATCATCAGTCATCAGGTGGTCATGACAGCAGTTAGTAAGACTGCACATAGTAATCTTAACCCTTTAAGGACCAGGTGTGTGTGCAATGCATTACTTAGCAATGAGTTGCACACCCGTCTGGTTTAGAGTGCAGCCATCTTGGGGAAGTGGGATCTGTGCGCCTGCATTGTTAGTCCCTCTGCTGTACCGCATAGTTCCAATGCAACTCCCCCACTGGCAAATAACCTATGAGTGATGAGACAGGGAAGGACAGTGCAGGCACACAGATCCCACTTCAGCAAGATGGCTGCACTCTCCTATTCCTGTAAGTCCGATAAGAAGTGATGATTTCAAATTATGCCAAAACTAAAAGTGATAGTAATGTCTGTGTTCATTAAAATGTAATATTACAACAATAAACTAACCAATGAAAGTCCCATCTCTCAAACTCCCTCCCCTTTCACTGATGTCAGCTGTAAAGCTGGCAGTGGGAGATCCTGGTGGTGGGACCGGTTGGCGGCTCTTCAGCAGAGCTGAAATAGCGTGATCTAAAAATAAATACTTAATTGGAAAGGTCCATAAAGTGTGCCTGGTTTGCAGGTAAACATTGTAGACCGTTCCAATGAAGTATTTGTTTTTAGAGAACGCTATTTCGGCTCTGCTGAAAAGGTTGTTAGTAGTCTGATTGCCTTTGTCATTTCCCCACAACACTAACTTCCTGCTTAAATTACACTGGCACATATGATGATGTCAAGAAATAAAAAAATAAAAAAAATACAACCGACAATGTGGCATATGTGTATGATAGTGGTGGTGGTGGACTGGTGTGGTGTGACTTATGTGTTTATGTATATATGCATATATAGATAGATTCCTACAGCAGTTTGTACCATTATCATATTTGTGTCAAATTTAAAGGAATAGTAATAATTAAAATGTAAAAAAAATATGTTGTAGGGTTTATCCCCCTGAGTAAAACAAGAGTACTCCCACTGCTGAAAGGTGTTTCATTCAAAAGTTATTAATTTTTAAAGTTTATTTTTTTATGTGCAACATCACAGTGGCCTGAAATTGTACAGTGGCGCTATTGCTACATCATCCTATGGAGATTTATGGTCCAGGGACCAGAGCTGTCCATAGGATCGTGTAGCAACAGCGCCACTGTACAATTTCAGGCCACTGTGATATTGCACCTAAAAAATTAAACTTTGAAAATTAATAACTTTTGAATGAAACACCTTTCAGCAGTGGGAGTACTCTTTTACTCTTTTACGTTTTACTCAGGGGGATAAACCCTACAACATTTTTTTTTTACATTTTAAGTATTACTATCCCTTTAAGCTGGTCTTCTTCTTGGAATACTAACACACATTACTTACTGGTCATAGCAATGGTCCTGAGTGTGGTACATGGTATTAGCAACCCTTCTTCATATCGCTCCTCCTCATCTGTGCTGCAGTATATACATTTGTCCTGACTTTCTCTGTCATGTGTGGTTTCTGCTACCTGATACTCAGATGGTATGAGATGTTGGTTCGTTTTTAAGAATGTTAGTCTCCCAGCATTGCTGCTTGATAACAGCATCCTATGGTCATTCACAATGTAACCAGCTGCAATGAAAACCCACTTAGACTCAAAGCTTGCAGGAGGGCAATGAAGGGTTTCCATTGCAGTACGTGTCAATGCTGGTCACACACACTTTTTTCTATGCCAGTAATCCATGGGGTCATTGATTCTGCCTACAATTTAGGTATCCTGCAAATATGCTGAAACCATCTCACATGCAGTGGGACTACTCCTAGGAGCTACACAGTGTCTCTGTGTGTCAGTTACCAACCCATACTTGTGGCAGAAGAACCCTGTAACTATATTGCTTTAACAACATGACTAGAGGAGGTAGTGGAGGTAGAGGCAGCATGTGTGGCCAGTCTATGACTCACGCCATCTCCTACAGCAAACCAAGAGTCATCATACTCCTCTGCAGCACGAGCCATAGTTGTTATTTGGAATGAACTAACTGTTGGCAGTGGCACACTCTCTGACACATAAATAACATCACTACTTTTATTATTCTCCCCAGAGCCCTGGGAAATTTTGGAGTGCTTTTGTTGCTGCTAGTTGTGGTACCTCTGACCTGCTGATAGTGTGTCTTCCAGTCAGATCTGTGGTTGTGCTTCAGATGGGATTTCATTGAGGGGGTGCCTAGGTGTGATCGTGCTTTCCCACTGCTCATGTGCTTTTTGAACAGACAACAGATAGAAATATGCTTAGCTTTTCGATCTGAATGAAGTATCTCCATACTAGAGACTGCAGGGTTTCTTAGGGGCTGCTACAGCTACTGGAACTAGATGTTGATTCAATTCTACTACTACTACTACTAGGTGTCAAAGGTGCAGCATTTCCATCAGCGGCGATGATGCTGATGATGACCAACAGGATGACTGTGTATATTTTGCCATCTTTGCATGTCCAATGGTTTTCTCAGTCAGTTTATAGACAGGCACAGTGCTCCTTTTTAGTGGAGGACGATTGAGCCTTTGCCTTTCTGCTAACTTTCTGACCATGTCATCATTTCTCTCACTCTCAGCATTATCTGTATCTGAACAAGAGGAGGATGCTGGAGGAATATATATTAGATATATCATCATCAGGTCATCCCCAGCATCGCCCGCCTCTTCTTGCCCACTACCCTTATATCCCTCATACCTTTACAGGTGTCAAACAATTTCTTCTTACTTTAACAAAGTTCGATACTACTTTGAAGACAAGTGTTTTGGTGCTTGTTTGTCTCACTATCAGATTCAGCTGTTATTTCAGCTGTTGCACCTTCCTGCATTATTCCATGATCAACACTAGTGTTCTTCTTATACTTTTTTATAGTACTGATGCTGGTGGTGGAGGTGGAACTTTTGGTGGGACCTTAACAAATTGCATCCTCCCCTGGAGGAGAGGAATCATCATCCTTTATTGCACACTCTGCAGCAACCATGGCTACAGTCGTTTTTTTTTTAACTACCACTTTACTCCCACATCCCTTCATTGCTCCTTCTTTTTCCCTACCACTGTCCCATGTATGTTTGCTGCACATTACTTGACTACTCTGTGTGTTTTTACTCCAAAAAGTATACAACACAACTAACAGAGTGTGATGTCTTGCCTTGGTCCTCAACAAAATTCGGAATCTCGTCTGCTATCTATTAAGTCTGCCTCAGTCATACAGCTCACGTCTGGGTTCCAGTCAGCTGTCTGTGACCTAATATATATGTATTAAACAATTATCCACCCTAGGTTATCACTGTTCAAAACAGAAATTGTAACTAAAAAAAAAACAAATCAACAACTTCTTTCTGTAGACTTCCCCTGCACAGAGACAATAACAGCAAAAAGAGCAAATAAATTGCTTGCACTGCAGCTGCCTGTGTCTGTCAAATCATATCAGTTGGACAGAATGTTGGGGTATTTGGTGTCAACCTCCTATGCTCCCTTCTTGCACATCCAGACAAGTCCAACACAGAGACAATAACAGCAAGATGAGCAAGGAAATTGCTTGGACCACAGCTGCCTGTGTCTTTCAAATCAGTCAGAAAGAATATTGGGGTATTTTTGGTAAATCTCCTTTGCTCTTTTCTCAAACCCCCAAACATGTTCAACACAGAAATAATAACAGCCAGATCAGCAAGGAAATTGCTTGGACCACAGCTGCCTGTGTCTTTCAAATCAGTCAGAAAGAATGTTGGGGTATTTGGGGTCAACCTCCTTTGCTCCCTTCTCACACCCCAGACTCCCCAAGCACAGAGATAATAACAGCCAGATCAGGAAGGAGCTTGAATCACAGCTGCTTGTGTCTTGCATTCAGTCACACAGAATTTTGGGGTACTGTGGTCAACCTCTTTTCTCCCTTCTCTCCCCCAGAGTGCCCACAGACTCCCCTAATACAGAGAACGAATGCCTTACCTAAAAGACTCCCTAAACTAAACTTCAAGTCCCCTTTATTTGCCTATCTTCTCTAGTTCAAAAACATGCTTCTTTCTCCTCTCACAAACACAGAATGGAATGCTGGGAGAGCCTGATATACATACCTGGGAACTCTCCGGTTTTGCCCCGGAGACTCCGGATTTCAAACTAAATTACCGGGTCTCCGGGGCAATGTGTGAATCACTGGGTGGGCAGAGTTTAAGTAAAAACTCTGCCCACTTGTGCTCCATCCAGACCGGTTCCTCCCACTCCCCGCCCTCTTACCTTCATTTTGCAGGGTTTTTTGTCCCGCCCCCCGTGACTAAGCCCCGCCCCTTTTATGAAGCGAATCACGTCATTTTCGGCAGTGACAGGGTTACCCTCCGGGTAGCCCTGCATGAAAAGTTCCCAGGTATGCTGATATCCTTGTATATGCCTGCAGGCAAAGAAGAGGAAACTGCCATGTGGTTGGGGAAATATGTTGTCTTCCCATTTATTTCAATGCAATAAGCTAGGTGAAAAAAGCAGAAAAATGGCACTTTTCATTAGAAGTTTTCTGCTAGGTAGGAAGTGCCATTTTTTGCTGATTTTGGTTTGAGGTGAACATTTTCACCCATCCCTAGACATGACCTTCAGGACAGTTATCTCTTGAACAAGATCACAATGGCAAAATTCACAGGGTTTATTAAGATTTCCTGGCCATACTAAGGTCATTGGGAGGTTATTGTTAGGAGGTGTTACTTCTCCTTTAAATGCTATAACAATCCGAATACATTGCTTTGGAGACCACTCAGCATTCAAGAAGTTAACAGTCCCATTTAAATCAATTGACATTTTATTTTTCCCTATGGTGCACTTTGTTTGCTGTGAATTGCTCCAGTTCTTAGTACATCAAATTTCTTTTATGCTAGAAACGTCTATGCATCTATAGAGATGCTAAAGTAACAGCTCACACTTAAGGACAGTTTGAACTGTATTTAATTTGGAATAAAGCAAATGCCAGCGGTAGGAATGTCCTTCTGTTCAGCAAATAATTTCATTACTTGTGCAATAGACAATCTCTGTTTCATGTTATAGTCTTCCAGTTGCTATTTATTTGTAACTGTTATTGTTGACATGTATCTGATATTTTCATTTTAGTAACCATATTTTTTTCTACTGAGTAGTCTGCATCTATCATTACTGTTATATTTTTTTTTAATAATAATAATTATCATGTTCAGTTAATGAAGATGCTTATTCGATGGCTGTGAAGCCTTGTGTGATTCCCATGTCAACTCCATCACTTTGCCAGGTATTCGTGACTTGATTCCTGGAAAGTTTAAGTCGCATGACAAAATGATGTAATTATTAATGATGGGTCAACTAAACCATTAAGGTTTTTTCCAGGAGACCCCATTACAATCAGTTATACTATAAAGATCACATTCCTGAAGACTCTAGGGCAATCATGAAGGCTTGGCAAGCCTTGCTCCTTATGACCTTGTGAAACTTTTGTATTTTTTTTCAAATTGCTAATTTCTCCTTATTTTAACCAGTTGTTTGCTAGAGAGCAGTGCATTAGAAAAATATGTCTCTAATACTGAAGACATTCAGCAGGCATGACAATGCTTAAATATATTTTAGGACTGCATACTCAGCAATACCCAATAGGGAGGACTGCATACACAACAATTTGATGTTGAGGGTCACAACAGTGGCCCCCATTGTCTGCACTATTGTTGGGGTGGACTAGAGAAAGGGATATTAAAACCCTAAGAGTTCCAGAGGGGGATGCAGTTCATTGTGGAGCAATGTATTTCATAACCCCTTGGCACTCAAAGGGTTAACCCTTTGAGTGCCAGAGAGGTATCCAACGCATTGCAACACAATGCATTGGATACCGCTCAGGCACTCAAAGGGTTAATGGGTTGCTGCTCTGCTGTGGCTGTTCTGATAATGATCCTAGTGTCTAGCTTACCTCTAGAACAGGGGGTATGTAACATTTGGCTTTTAAGATGCTGGACACTACAACTCCTCTCGTCCCCAACCAGCCACAGCTGCTGAGTGAATGATTGCCTACTCCTGCTCTAGACGGTGACAGCAAGCCAAGCTGATCTAAAAAGGAATTTGGGCCAGGAGGACTGGAATGTAATTAAAAATGAGAAATCATGCTGGCGGCCACAGATTATTAGTTAGGGGCTACATGTTTGACATGCCTTACATAGAACCTGGTGAATGACAAAGGACTTAAATAATTCTGAAGCAAACAAAGTGCACCAATGGGAACAACTAAAAATGCCCCAGATTCTTACTGATTTAAATGGAGCTTTCAATCTTTTGAATGCTAGAGAGGTCTCCAGATGCGAGGGGTTAAAAGACCCACTGAATTTAAAAGCAGTGAGTCATCATGGTAATTGCCATTTAAGTAGAGGTTTTCAAATGGGATATACACTATAAATATATATATATATACAGGGCTCAAAATTTTCATTCGCCACTAGCCAATGGCGAGTTAAAATTTAGCCCTGGCGAGTAGAAATTCAGCCCTGGTGGGTATGTTTTGGCTTGCAGTGGTGAGTAACTTTTCAGGTCTGGCTAGTAGCAAAGGACTTAAAATTATAAGCCCTGTATATATATATATATATATATATATATATATATATATATATATTAGTTGAAGAGCCCGTTACACGGGCCACAGTGCCACTGCCAGCCAGTTGCGGGGCAGTCATGCGCAATAGAGACTTCCCGCCCCGCTCTGTATCAACTACGTCATGGTCAGTCTCTACGGCGCATGACTGCATCGTTGCACAAGTTTTAGCGAATTATTATATAGGATATATATACATATATATACTAGTGAATGGTGCACAGTGTTGCCCATACGACTGGGCACACAATGCAATTCGGGGGCCTGCTGGACCATTTGCCCCCTGCAGATTATTGTGAAAATCACCACTCCTGTGAATCTTGCTGCAGCAAGTGGGTGGGGCAGGCAGAGAACCAGAAACAGTTAGAATATATATAATAATGTACAAACACAATGTTTTCCTGGGTGCCACTCAGGTATATTATCGTAAGGTCCTTAAAACTTATACTTCAAACTCTTTATTGTCCTTAACCCCATAAGAACCAGAAAGTATCCTCCTCCCGCCCTTTTTACCTAAGAAACGCTCTCTCCAAGCCGGTCTGGACAGAGCACAGTGAGCGACAATCTTCAGTGAGCGTAAGGAAAAACCTGCCCTCCTTCGTCATGGAGAACAGGGTTTTCCTTATGTTCACAGCAAGAAGATTGAGACCACCAATTGGAGAATTCAAAACTGAAAAAATATTAATGATAACAAAATACATCTAAGAAAACACAGAGAAAGGAAAGATAATACATCACACTCAGTGATAAGAACCTGAGTAATTTTAGTGCCTCCCTGGCACTCAAAGGGTTAAAATACCAAAACTAACTTCTTCCTGTTTACAAATGTCTTTAGCAGATTGCTTTACAATGCAATGCAAAAAAGAATTGAGACAGCACCAACATAGTTGATCTCACCACATGGATCTCGTAATGTAAAAACATCAAAAAGCTTTATTGAACAAAGGAAAATCCAGTAAAAGTACCTTATACAGTTGCAACCGATATGCAAGGACCTTGATCATGAGTAAGCGTTTTGTGCGTGAAACGTGTTCATCTGATCTGTTGGTCTGCTACACATGACTGGTATCCGATACAGAAGTCTCTTTTGGCTTGTATATGGGTTGCAACTGTATAAGGTACTTTTAGTGGATTTTCCCTTTGTTCAATAAAGCTTTTTGATGATTTCACTTTACCAGATTCATGTGGTGAGATCAACTATGTTGGCGCTGTCTCGATTATTTTTCCTTTGATTCGTATATGGAACCTGGGGAGAGGTTCTTAGAGTATGCACACACATTATTCACCCTTTCTGGAGAAGTTTCACCAGTTGTTTATCAGAGAACTTTATTTTCTATCATCCGGGTGAAAGACTGCATATTGCAAGCCTTAATAAGAGGTTGAAGTCTGAGCTGCCTATGGGGCTTTGTCTTAAGTCTTTAGCATCCTCAGATTAAATGAATTTAAGAACGTGCCTATCTATCTACTTCAAATAAATCAGCGCTGTACATAATTCGGCTATTAAAAGTCCATAAACCCCAATCAAATTACTTCTGTTAGAAAGCCAAAGCATTTAGACCATCCATGCATACAATATTTCTCATAATACCTCCTATTTAGCAGAAATTATACCTGGGGCAGTCCTTTTAAGTACAGCTATTTAGAAAGGAATGGCATTCTTGGGAAATCATAATACACATAATTGCAGCCAAAAAAGTGCAATTGCACAAGTCAACCATGAGAAGTAGAGGTTAAACCATGGTCTTAGAATCAGTGGTGTAACAAAAAAGGATAGCCCCCCCCCGAAAGATTTGTTGGGAGGCCCCATGCCACTGGGGAATAAAGGGCCTGGTGGTAGTATTAGAATCACACATACTCTGTCTGGCACCCCAGCCTTGTTCCACTACCCACTGGTAGTCATGTGTCCTGTCCACACATACACTGCCTGACTCACCAGCCGTGTTGACTGGTAGTCACTGATACACATATGGACTGCCTTACCCTCCCCCCAGCCTGGTTCCACTGTCCAATGGTCAGAGATCACCACTTACACTGTGTGACCCACCAGCCTTGTTTCATTGGCATTCACAGATCCACATATACACTGTCTGACCCCCAACTCTGGTTCCACTATCCAGTGGTAATCACAGATCCCAACATACACTGTATGATCCCCCTTCTCCAAGGCCTGATTCCACTGCCCACTGGGAGTCCCAGATCACCACATACACTTTCTGGTCTGCTAGCCTGGTTCTATTGCCCTCTGATAGCCACAGATCCCCACATACTCTGTCTGGACTCCCCCCCAGCCTAGTTTCACTTCCCATTGGTAGTTACAGATCCCAACATACACTATCTGACCCCTCCAGTCTGGTTCCACTGGCCATTGGTAGCTATAGATCCCAACATACACTGACTGACCTCCAGACTGGTTCCACTGCCTCCTGGTAGTCACTGATCCTCACATACACTGTCTGACCCCCCCAGCCTGGTTCCACTGCCCACCAGTAGTCAGAGATCCCAACACACACTGTCTGACCCTAGCCTTGTTTCTCTGCTCACTGGTACTCACATAACCCCCAAATATAGTGTCTGACCCCCTACCCCCACCCACTGGTAGCCACAGATTCCCCAAATGCTCTGTTTGATCCTCCAATGTTTTTATCCTGCTCACTGGTAACCACATATCCTCATATACACTTGTTACTCTGCTCACTGGTAGCCCCTTGTCCACTCCTGTGAAAGTTGCCACCCCTGCAGTGATATTGACAGGAGCCAGAAACAGAATTATATATATATATATATATATATATATATATATATATATATATACATACACAATATTTTCTTGAGTGCCATCGAAGTACATTATCATAAATTCTAGAAAGTTGGAGGACTCACTGAAGCTAAAGAACACAAACATTATTCTATGAGCATTTAGACATATGAATAATCCCCTGCTTACCTTACTATAGCTATTGCTATTGCTTGAAGCAATATGTTGCCCACCCATCCGGTCCTAAAGTTTTAAACTTCCCAAGGGCATGACATCCAGAACCAATGGAAGATGGTATCTCTTGAACAAAGGAGCAAAGGAAAAATTCATAGGAGTCATAGTAAGGTAAGTGGGGAGATATTATTAGGAGATGTTATTTTGTCTTTAAGTTCATGTGAGAACTCAAACTTTCTGGATTCTACCTCTATCTATCTATCTATCTATCTATCTATCTATCTGTCTGTCTATCTGTCTGTCTTGCATATATTTTCAAGAACTGGTTCACTGAAATAATTACACAACCATTTTCAACCCCAAAAAATGATTCACCAAAAACCAAGAATTGCCTGATGCTTCATTTGTTGTTTAACTACAATTCTCATGATCCTATTACTATTATTATTATTATTATTATTATTATAAACATATTCAATTAATTACTACAATCCCCAGCCTGCCAACAGCTGGCTGAAAATGATAGAGTGCCCACACCTGCTTTCTAGTCTACCAGCTGGTCAACAGAACAGTCAATGTTCTGAACCTACTGGGAATGCAACATGTCATTACAATTTATTACACTAAAAAAGAAGTCTTTTCAGCACTTGTAACTTTTAATTATGTGATCATTGGTTATTCTGGAAAGGTGTGAAAATGCATATGTAAGATACCACCCTGAAGTCTAATTTTCTCCAGTAATAAGAATGAACTACATCAGAACAGACAGAATGTTGTATGACAAAAAGAGTTCATATGGAACCTGGGGTGTTTGTACATATGTCACCATTGGCAACTGTCATCGTTCCGGAAACGTCATTACACTCCTGCAAACTGATGACATTTCTGTAAGGATAAATAGCAAGACAGGCATTAATCACCTAAAAACAAGCATTTTCATTTTCCATGGGTGTCACAAACCTATTGTATGGAATAATTTGGCAGCTTAAAAAAACAACATTCAAACAAAATCCCTTTTGGGAATCACAATAAATAAAATATTTCATGGCTGTCCAACTGGCAGCCAGAGAAAGTCATAGCTGTCATTATATTACCACCCACCATCATGCTGCTCTAGAATATCTACCCAACTTATGAAAATATAATCATAAAGTATAAATATAATTTTGAATGTAACTCCCTGTTAATGTGCATGTGTTATATAACAAAGCACTTGTTTATTCAGATTTTTTTATAGGGTTACACTTAAAGGAGAACAAACACCTCCTAAGTATAACCCCTGTGTACTTTCTTATGACTAGAACATCATAAAAGCCCCTGTGAATAACATCTTCAGTCAGTCCTGGATGCTATGTCCATGAAGTTGTCATGCTGGCTAACAGATAGGAGAAGGACCTGCAGGGCAGAAGGGTGTTACTAGGCAGAGCAGATGCAGAAACAAGTAACAGTCAGTGAGAGTTTGGAACCAGAGAATGAAAAGTACAACTCACTTGCAGATCAAAGCTGGATGATGGGTGGCCATAGGTTGGCAGACAAAACTAACTCTCAAGGCTATTTCCAGCTCTCTCAGGGATGGTTGAGAGGAGATAAGATAAAACATAAAATCAACATCTAAGTGTAGTAATCTATTAGTCACATTACAAATGAAAACAGCCAGTTGTGCACTCACATAAGAAATAAGAGATAAAGGGCTAGATTTAAAGGTAGGAGTTAACATAGTCGGTAGGGCCAAAGTGAATACCGGCTGTTAAACTAACATGTTTAACCCGGTATTTAAAGGCCCTACCAGCTAAAACCCCAAAGGACGTTAAGCCACAAAAACAGTCTTATGGCTGAACGTCCGTTTGTATGTTTAGTTCCCAAAACGCAGCTAAAAACAGCGATATTGGGAACTGAACAGTAAAAAACAAATAACTATTGGTGCTTGACATAGTGCCAAGCACCGATTGTTAACTGATCCGTGTTACACCTACCTGTCATTCACTGTCCTTCTGTCTTCTCTTCGTTCTCCTATCTTCCACCTGCTCTTCAGTCTTCTATCTTCTCTCTGTAAAGTAAAAGAAATTAATTAATACCAAGCATGAATGAAGACATTCCTGAACCCTTTGAGTGGCAGAGAGATACACAATGCATTGCAAACCAATGCGTTGCGTACCTCACTGGCACTCAAAGGGTTCAATAGTAGTGCGCCATAAATATACCCATATGATATGCCTCCATATAATTCTCCAAAGAATAAACATTCCAATAAATAAAATGATCTACATAGACATAAATAAATGCCACCCATTAATGCCTAGTATGATTACTTAGCTTATTAATCCGTGTCTCCGCCACTTGGAGAGGCCGGGAGGGTGGCGGCAGCGGAGACACAAATGTCCCACGACACTCCCCTTCAGCTGTGTACAGGCCGGTGCCTGTAACACACTGAGGGCATTTGAAGTGAGCCTGCCTTTATATATGGGCAGGCTCACTTCCATTGCCCTCACAGCCATTGGCTGGGATGTTCTTCACATCCCAGCCAATCTGTTTTTGAAAATGATTGGCTGAGATGTGAAGAACATCCCAGCCAATGGTTGTGAGGGAAATGGAAGTGAGCCTGCCAATATATAAAGGCAGGCTCACTTCAAATGCCCTCAGTGTGATACGGGCATTGGCCTGTACACAGCTGAATACAAAATACAGCTAAACATATCTCTCCACATGCCTAACACTTATTATGTGAGCTAAGACCACCTAAATGACAAATACTAGTTATCAAGATTATGGAACCTTAATTTATGTCAATGTGATAAACATTTATATAATGTTAAGCAAACTTCATAAATGTTGTAAAGAGTGGTATAGGGATATTTTATAATGTGGAATAATTATGGGAATGAATTACAGTATGATATGAAAGTCCTGAGTGGGAGAAAATATACTGTAGATTTTTTATCTTTGGTGATTGGCTTATGAATGTATAAATTAGGGACAGAGCAGCGGGCACAACTATCTCCTGGCTCTAGATGAAGGCTCATTGTTTGCGCCGAAACGCGTAAGCCGAGACTTCCACGCGACTGTGAGAGAGAGGATGTCAACCGAGATCGGAGGACAGTGAGAAGGGTGAATGTGTGACTTATCATACGGCATTTGGACCAAGTATTACAGAGAGGCACAAGAAAGGAGGAACCAGAGGACACATTGGGCAGCAACAAGGAGGTTTTTGACGAGCAATAACCAAAGAGGATGTCTAGTAAGCAGATTACTTTACTGGTTATGGATTCTGATTTTGATTCCCCCAAATAAGACTGCAGATATATAAACGTGTGTCCTCATATATAGGAACTTCCTGTAAGCAGCCACTTTTTACGGACTTAGTTACATTTATCCTTTGCCCCCCCCACATTTCACTTGAAACCCGATCCACTCCAAACACTCACACACTACATAGTATATCTTATATGATTGAATGCCATATATTGTCAGGAGGATAGACTATACAATGTGTTTTTGAGTATCGATTTATTCATTTTTCTTTGTCTCACAGTTTGTATCATATTCTATGTTTCAGCTTATGCTGACAGTCTTGAGATTTCTTGATATAATTTAAATTTTGATGCGCATTAACTTTGAAGATTAAATATTTTTTTTAATTAATGCCTTTACAATGTCTTCGATGTGCATATAATCCAATCCTTACATACTACACTTAGAGGATATTTCTCTGCTCTGTCCACCCCCCTCCCTATCTTCTGTTTCCAATTTTTGCATGTTCTATGATCATCGCTGAGAGGAATCTTACATGATACGAACTTACCCAAGGACAAGCAGCAGTATTGAGAGGATTATCGCCCAGTATTTGACTATAGCATTTAGGGATAGCCATATATGATAACTGTATTACACCATTTTGATTAATATTATAAATTCTAGACTGAGAATTTAATTTTGTACTTAAGAGACATAAAAGGGCTGAAAACAAAATATTATACAATTCCCATCTATTTGTCTGTGATACATTTTTGGGCTGATTTCACCTTTCTCTATCCCACATAGGGTTATCCTGGTAATTGAGCGTGTTATCTTAATTTATTTATTTTTACTGTAATCTCTGAAAATAGCCATTTCATTATCATGGGTAGACAGGACCACTTGTTCTCAGTAGCACTAGAGAGGGATGAACTCACTCTTTCAGTCTTTGTCTTCATATCATCATCTCCTCTTCATCATCATCAACATCTCCATTGACTGACTAATCTTTGGACTATTCTAAGAAAGGTTGGGCTGTTCATTTATTCATCAAGTTCATTATTTCACATCTATTGCTTCAATATTTTTTAAATGTATTTTATTTATATTTTTATCCCACTTTTTAACACCTTATTTTTCATCATCCAATTATTTCATTAGTTATTTTTAGATAAATCCTTTATTGGTCTACCCTCTTCTGTCAGTTAAGATTTGAGGTTCACTATATGTCTATTAGATTCTGGTTGTGTTTTAGATTTTAGCTGCTTGTTTCTTCTTCCTTTTTTCTCCTGCTTCACTCAAATCCCCCTACTATTTTTTGTCCTCTCTCTTTTTTGTCCATATCTGTTGATCGCCTCTCTTTGAGATTATATTATACATAATTTTTTTTTTTTGAGTGAACCAGCTGTATTCTAACTCTCAAGTGAAGTGAGCAAGTCTAATTCAGTATGTCAAGTGGTACCTGTTGTCTGTTTTGTCTTGAATTTATGATGTCTGTCTGTGTATTATGTCACTCAGTCGAGTCTCAGTCGAGTGTCATCTCAGATAGGATCACCTGCCAAACTGTCACTGTCACTTATCAGTTAAAAAGTTGGTTTTTTTCAAGTATTGTTTAACCCCTTAATGCTGGATGGCACAGCTAAGATGTCACAGAAATTCATCCTTTGAGAATGGATGATGGTCCTAGCACCTCATAGAAGCAGTGTGATTGTGGTGGGAAGAAAGTAGCTGCAGTCTCCAGCACTGCAGCAGTCAGTTTCAGCCATTCCACAGTGGTTCCGCCCATGTGATCACTGCTACAACAATCAAATGTTAAAATGGAGCCACATGACAAAAGGCAGCGTATGTAAAAACCTTTGCCATTGGCACTGTTCTCTGCCTCTCCCATTCTCACTCTGATCATGTGGCAGACAAAGATAGAAAAGATACCTCCCAACAGAGGGGAAACTTTTGTTGTAAGTTGTTGTTGCTGGGGACTGGACTAGTGGGTGGAGCATTACAAATTATTTTTAGTTTACAGAATGACATCTCTTTATGTAAATAAATAATTTAGAACAAGATCAAGTATTTTATTGTACAGACTAATATATTAATCCATATACTGAAATTAAAACAAACATCAATGTAAGTTTTATTTCTGTGGAGCAATCTGATATTGTTACACAGTACACATTCTGATCTCATAAAAAGAGGGACATCATGGTAGATAAGAGGGACAGAGAGATTTGGGTCTCAGAGGGACTGTGCCTCCTTAAAAAGGGACAATTTGGAGGTATAAACGAATGTTCATGCTTTGTATTCAGTTCCAATTAAAAGATACACTAACTGAGTACAAATCATCACAGGAAAACCTGCACAATTTTTTTCAATTTTATTTTTATATTATTAAGCTAAATGATAGGTTATACATATAAATATGGCATCAAAAGAAAGCCCTACTTATTCTTAAAAAGAAAGTACATAATTTGTGAGGGTGAACTAAACGAACTAGAGGGAAATATGGTTGAACAAGGATATACTAAAAAAGCCAAAATTGCTCTTGTCCTCTGGTGTAAAAGAGTCCTTGTCTATTGATTACCACCAGTAATGCTTAAATCAAACAACTCCAGCTCCCTTTATTTTCCTGTTTGCCTATTGTCAAAATGTCAACAGTGTTCTTTCTCCCCCAAGAGCAGATTGACAGTGTGCATTTAACTGACAGGAATACTTCAGGAAAGTCTTCATGTGGGGGGAAATTATATTGTTATCATTGATTTTAATGCAAAGAAAAAGGCAGAAAACTGCATTTTTCACGGGAATTGCAGCAGCATTCCCATTGTGTTGTTTTCTCATGTTTTGCTTTTGAGGTAAAAACTTTCTCCCAACCATAATGATTACATTTGAATGGTAACACCGGGGCACAATGTAGGAATAGCAGGACATGGAGCAGGAACACGGAACTGGAAGGTTTCTCCCACTGAAATCAATGATCTTCACTGCTGCTAGGGCTGATTAAAGCTAGTGGTGCACTTTGGACAAAGTATGAAGTAGAGGGCTCCCCATGGGTGGCTTTAGGTTTTTGTGGACCTTAAGTGAAAAATACTCATGCCACCCTTACTCCCACATTGGTATTATAATAAGGCATTGTCATCTGATTTTGTTTACATGCGTTGGTGCTGCTGTATAAGCACTGAAGGGCCCCAGACCAAGTGGCGGTCCTAAGCAGCCAATTATTCTTCTTATAATGTAGCACCACCACTCAGGCTCCCTTAAGTCCTTGGATGCTAGAGAGATCTCCAAAGCATTGCTTCTCAATGCATTGGTGACCTCACTAGCATCCAAGGGGTTAAGTAATACCTACATCTCTTTTCCCCTTCTTCTAGAAGTGAGAACGTAAACCTAGAATAATTTAAAGACATAAGAAAAACTCCCAGCGCCAACTCACCATAACCAATACATACAATAAATGTGAATATAAAGTGTATACATAAATAGCAGCCAGGAATAAGAGGGCTCTCCAGACCCTCAAACTTCAGGCCAAAACCCAAAGTATAAACAAACAGACAACAACAAACCGGCGCTTCTCTGATATAAAGGTCACAGCTCCCTCATGTTCTCACAATGTAGATCCATTGGGGTCTTTTTTTTTAGGTAAGTCCACTATGTACATCTTTTTATTAGAATGTATGTCTCCTGTTTTTAATTGCACCACACTGGGACCCAGAAGCAATAAAAAGAGCACATTTAAAGGGTCCCTTGCTCTCCAACGCGCTTATAATAACATCTCCAGGGAATTTCAAGTTTTATGTTAATTTTTAGATAGGAAATTACAGATGTATAGAGTAGGACTTGCCGTACAGTGAAAAACCTTGGCGAGGTGGCAAGCTTACCCGCAACTTGGCCAATTTGTGAAAACTAATATCTCACTTATTTCATTTATTTAGAAATATTATTATATATGCTAGACACAGGGCACATATTTATTTTATACATAGAGAAGCGCCGGTTTGTTGTTGTCTAGAATAGTTTAACACAGTTTTGAACTTACATTAATTCAGCTTCAAAGAATGCTGAGATCACACCTAGGTTCAAACAAGTGCTTATACTGTAGCCTGAGAAAATACTAACTGTTCACACCTCTTTGCATATAATGCAGTTTTCACACCTGGCGTCACACCTTGAAGAGACTATATTATGTGCCTCAGATGATAGGGAAGAGTGTTATATTAGAATCTGAGAGCTTGATGTAGGGGCCCCTTCCCTTCAGTAGACCTTGTGCTCTGACCACTTTGTCCTGTTGTTGTTCCTCTAATGAATTTTGCTTTATTTTTCTCCCTATGGAAATTTCCACAGAAAAATTAAATCTTTCCTATTAAGTGGAGATTCCTGCTGTAAGTAAAAATAACTATTCACACATCCCTACTGGCTAGCTCAAAATGTTAGAAACGTGAAGTTTTGTTGAATCAATTTTACAAATGATCAGAGACAAGAAAAACATTTCTCAATATGCAAAACGAAAAAAGGAGACAATTCTATAGAAAATCAGCTGCACTATAATGAATAAATAAATATTCCCATTGACTTTGACTTACATGAAAATGTTAACCTCTTGAATATTTTGGAAATCTCATTATTATTCAAAGGGTTAAACCCGCGTTTAAATCCATAGGAATTTGGGGACTTTTTAATTTGAAGTCTACGTTGTAATTTGTTTCCCCAGAATTCTATAATTCATCTTATTACATCAGCCTCAAGTTGGTTACATCATACTCAGGGCCAGATTTACCTACAGAAAGAGCAGGTGATTGCTTAGAGAGGAACCTTGTGGGTGTGGTCAGAGAAATCTCATTGTCCTTGCACCAGATTATGTATCCATTTAGAGGTCACCAAATGCTTTTTTAAAACAAGGTATTGGGAATCTCCATATCAAATTAGGAGTTAAAGTGTTTTCTTTATATATATATATATATATATATATATATATATATATATATATATATATATATATATATATATGTCACTTGATGGTGGCAGTCCTGTGTTGAGTGCCACGGAATGCTTACACCCAGCCACTATGGTTACTTTAGATGGACCTGGATATGTTTTCTCATGGAGTCACTTTTTCTAATACGGAAGGATTTCTACAATATGAATATTTACCTGTAATGATAATCCTGGACGATTATGGTATTTTCCGCCCATAAGATGTGACTTTCAATTTGTTGGACCTATAGATGCGGATCCATATTCTCTTTATGAAAGACACTACATGCTGAGGTTCAAGGGATCCTTCAACAAGGACAGCATGTTCTCATCTAATCAATATTATCATATTCAATTTTCTAATAATAGACTTTCCATTAGGACTTTTTCTTAGGACTTGCATTAGGACTTGCTTTGTTCAATGATTTGGTGTGGCCATTTATAGGTTGTTGATGATTTTTTTTGACATTTACATTTTTTGGTGCTGTTTTTAGCATACAGCATCTACTATTTCGCAGCATATTTTGCATTACTTTGGGTGGTTGGTTGATATGTGTTATTTCTTTTTTGTTCGTATCAGTTAGATTTATTTCTTTTAGAATATACATTCAATTTTGATCTCATATTTTGGTTCATTTCTTTGTATTGTTTTCTGTTTTCTTTTTCTGTTGTAGCCTGGTGGTGTGGATGTCTCCCGCGTCGCGGGATGACTTCTGTTTGGAGTCCTTCTGCGATGTGGGATCTCCCCTGCATCGCGCAGCGCCTCCCGGTTGTGTGATTCTAGCTGGGATGTGCTCCGTGATGCGGGATCCCCCCGCACTACAGGAAGCTCTACTATTGCATTTGTTATGATTTGGAGGGTTTTGCTATGCAGGATTTTCCCCGGGCTGCGTGGTGACCGCGGTGCCACTCATTGGTGGTACCCTGGTGACTTTGTGACGGGGGTTCCTCGTTTCATTCAACTTGATTCATATCAATGGTTATTATCTCTTTTTTCTTATTGAATGCTCTGCCATGTGGGATATTTCCTACACGGCACTGCACCTTTGTGACAGCTTTTCTTTTTCTTTTGGTTATATATTTGGTGTGGGGTATTCCCCGCATCACTACATAATCTCTTTTTATTAGGTAATGTGGAGTTTTCCCCGTTTTTGGGCAGTTCATTTGTTTATTTATGAACAGGGAGTTCTTATGTTCGGCTTTTGTGAATATGGGTCTTCTTAGCATCGCAAAGTTCTTCCACATGGATAGTTACAATAGTTTCTTTTTATCATTACTTCATCTCTTGTTATTTTGTTGCTATTATGTGCTACATGTGATTGAAGGATGATGCTCTGATGTGCTTTTATTCTTAATGTATTTTTTGGTTTTTCATTTTTATTTACCGTTCTTCTCTTTTATTTACTTTATTTACATTATGTGATCCGGCCCCCTGAGATGCCCAACCATTTGTTCATTGGGCGTGACGTCATCCGCCGGTTGCACGGTTGGTGCCGTTTGCATTCCAGATGCGTTTGGCGGGCTCCCAGGACGCTGGGGGTGGTTTTGCTTTTCTACATCAGGTATTTATTCTCATGTTTCTTCACACACATTGTTTGCCCTGATGAAGGTCCACTAAGGGACCGAAAACGTTTGGCCTGTGAAGCATGTCATGAAATAAATTTTTGTACACCGTATGAACCGTGTGCTGTCTCCTCTTGGTAAGCCCAGGTTGATTGGATTTGTGAATTCTTATGGGACGTGCACCGGATTTTTGTCTTGATATCCAATATGAGTGCCACTGTCAATCTCTTGTCTTTGTATATATATATATATATATATATATATATATATATATATATATATATATATATATATAAACACCAACAAAGAGGGCAGCACCTGTGGGACTTATTAAACAGGCTTTATAATTTATTAAGGCAAAAACAACCGTCAACGTTTCGGTCCACTCAGGGACTCAGGGACCGAAACGTTGACGGTTGTTTTTGCCTTAATAAATTATAAAGCCTGTTTAATAAGTCCCACGGGTGCTGCCCTCTTTGTTGGTGTTTGTATCTATTTTTGGGATTGTGCACCTGGGCCATAATTTTTCATGAGAGTGAGTGCTTTCCACCAATGGATTGTATATATATATATATATATATATATATATATATATATATATATATATATCCCTGACTGTTATAAGCCTATGGTATTTAATGTGCCAGGACTAGTGGATAGGACTTGGGGGGCGGGTCATATGGGGAGTGAGGTAGGTGTGGCCATGGCATGGGTGGAACTAATGTTTTTTCGCCTTGGGGAACCTGGGACGTCAGTCTGGCCCTGATCATACTATTGCATGAGATGAGCAAAAAAAATATTATTGAAACTAAAATTTTGATATATATACAAAGCAGGATACTAGTAGAGTAAAAGTGATATATTTATTAGCTGAGTAGCTTAAGGGTGTGAATTTTCAAGACTACTTAGGTCTTCTCATCAGGCACCACGAAAAGACCTAAGTAGTCTTGAAAGCTTGCACTCTAAAGATACTCACAGTTAACACCTTTTACCTATTATAGTGTATAGAAATTTAGACTACTATGAGGGGCCGTTAGGGACATAATTCAGCTTTGCTTATACATTGCTCTAATGACTGAAACCATTATCTTATAGAGTGAGAAGTGTGTATCATATAATGAAATGCATATATCATATACTGCAATACATATACTTTATAGTGAAATCCATATGTAATATAATGAAATACATATACTATATACTGAAATACATATCATATACTGAAATACATAGGTAATATACTGAAATTGATACATTATATACTGAAATTGATAGTAGATGCTGAAATTATTGTCATATAATTAAATATATATATTACATAGTGAAAAGTATATAGTATATAATGAAATCCATATATCATATACTGAACTGCATATGCTACATACTGAAATTCATATGTTATATAGTGAAATCCAAATGTCATATACTGAAATCCATATATCATATACTGAAATACATATTATATACTGAAATTGATATCATATACTAAAAACCATATCATATATTGCAATCCATATATTATATATTGAAATCTATAATCTATATACTAAAATCCATATATCATATACTGAAATGCATATGCTATATACCGAAATCCATATGATATATAGTGAAAAACATATATCATATACTGAAATTCATGTCATATAATGAGATCAATATATCATATAATAAAATCCATATATCATATACTGAAATGCATATGCTATATACTGAAATCCATATGATATATAGTGAAAAACATATATCATATACTGAAATTCATGTCATATAATGAGATCAATATATCATATACTAAAATACATATTTCATATACTGAAATACATATGCTTTATACTGAATTCCATATGGTTTATACTGAAATGTGTAAAGTGTATAATCCATATGCTATATACTGAATTTTGTTGTAGTGAAAAACACATTTTCATATACTGAAATTAGTCATCAGTCACATGATCCTGATCTTTCCCTGACCCTGGCCCCTGGATTCTATTTCCTGTGTCTCATTCTACAGTTGCAGGCAAGAGAAGCAGACCTATCTGATACAATAGGTGAGTTCATTCAGGACTATGCAATATTTCCAGCCCATCCATGATATGGGACTTTTATTTGTTAACCCTTTGAGTGCCAGAGGGTTATGGAATTCAGTGCATTCCATAGCCCTCTGGCACTCAAAGGATTAATCCTACAAAGAGTTCCTACAAGTGAATCATTTTGTAATTGAAATTGTGTTTTAGAATATTTATCTCATGCATCTCTATGTCTTATTTTTGCTGAAGATCAGTCACATGTCTGTGTCTATTCTGATGCAGGCCCCTTGACTGTTTACTTAGACTCATTCTACTGCAAGCAAGGGTAGTAGGCCTCATTCAGCAGGTGAGTTCATTTAGGTCTGTGCAATATTTCCAGCTTATTTTATTTGCAAATGCTAGTACTATCAAAGAGTTCCTACAAGTGGATCATTTGGAATGGAACTTGTGTTTTAGACTATTTTATCTAATGCATCTCAATGTCTTACTTTTAGTTGAAGAAAACTCTGTCGTGGGTATGTATATTCCTGATTGTTTTCTCTAGTTTTTTAACTTAAAATTGTATACAGATTATGTTTGTCCTGTTCAGAAAATAAATCCCTGCAGGTCTTTGCAACAAAGCTGCATTGCTCTTCAGGTTTACTGGAGCTTGAATGTGTATAAGCTTGGATGGAATGTCCCATATAGAGCAGCCACAGAGTGGCACAATGTTACCCAAGAAAACATGATATGCCTGGAGAAGAGACCATAACCCTTTGGGTGGCAGAGGGGTATGCAATGCATTGCTTTGCAATGTATTGTGTACATCTCTGGCACTCAAAGGGTTAATGGTCTTGAATGCTTGCATTCTAATAGTACTCTAATAAAGGTATCACATTGACTTTACTAGTTCCTTATACAACATTCACAACACTAGTGTTTAGGCACGTGTGATTTTTCTTTTTTTTTAACCCCTACTTTTACAGTCAGTCCTCTAATACAAAGGTTATTATTGGAATGTATTATTTATTGCTAACTGTCCCTAATGCATTTTTACTACACCAGACACAGCATTAGGAAGCCTACAAAACCCCCAAGTATATGTGACACCTTCTTAAAATGTGAAATTGAACAGAGTCCTAGAATGCAAAATGAAGATGGGATGTTGAAAGAGGACTATACATAGGAAAGGGATGGAGAAACATATGTCTAAACATTTGAAATTAGCAGCGTGGGACTGCATTGCCCATCTGTTTTTTAAGCAATGCTTAAGCCTCTGAGTGGCAGAGAGGTACAGAACACATTGCAATCCATTGTGTACCCCTGTGGCACTCAAAGGGTTAATGTGAGGCTCAGTGATACAGGAGTGTGTATATAATGTGTATTAATGTACACAGTATGTAAATGAATATACATCATATATACTCGTGTGTGTGTGTGTGTACAGTGTTTAGATCAATATAGATTGTATATATAGTCCTATGTCAGTCAGCCTCACATTAACCGTTTGAATGCTAGAGGGGTACACAATGCTTTGCAATGCATTACATCCACTTGTGCCATTGAAAGGGTTAAGCATTGGTTACAAAATAAACAAACAAGCAGACAGGTAATGTTGTCCCAAACTGCTAGTACACTATAGTGCATTTATGAAGTCATCCTTTGCAAGGAGATGCACACATCCCTAGGCCTAGTAATAGCCCTCCCTCTGTTTGTGAAGCACATTAATTCCCCACCAATATGCATTTTCATGCTCCTACCTACCCATCAATTCTCAGCCATCCATCCACTCATGTACTCATCCATTGTCACACTCCTACCAACCCATCCAATGTGTGTTATCTTTCTACCCACTCTTGCAGCCATAATTTCTCACCCTCCAACCTACCTATCCACACCCTTGCTTGCACCTATTCATTGTCACCCTAAATCCTACCCACCCGTGTGTTCTCCATTCTTTCTCCCATCCATTAGCTGTTGTCACCTTCCCAGCCACACTTGCATTGAATGGCTCCTTCCTCTTGTCTTCCCCATACCTCAAAAGCCAGCACCTGCCTCACTCGCAGTCAGTGTGAGTGGAGACTGGGCAAATTTTGGCATGTAATACTGTGTGCTTTAGAAAATAAATGTTCACATCATAGGACCAAATTCCAACAGACTTTGCTTACTGTTACCGAGGAACACACAAATGGTAGCTGCAGAGGTATGGGGACGTGGGGAGCTGTGAATTGACAAAGTCCATTGGGATCTCTTAATATCCACATAGGGGGGCGTTTATAAAACACAGGGGGTAAGAAGGTGAAAGCATGATGTTGGCTGGGGAGGGTGGTAGGGGAGAAACACAAAATATCAGATGGGAAGGGTGGTAGGGGACAAAGGGGAGATGGGAAAGAATGAGGAATATATGGTAGTGGTTGCTTTAACCCTTTCAGTGGCAGAAGGGTAGGCAATGCTTTGCAAAAGCAAGGCATTGCATATTGCTTAGCCATTGAAAGGGTTAAGCAGCTCTGTTATAATGTGTGTGCCGCAGTTTGTAGACACACTTCTCAAGTCAGCTCCTGCTTTGGACCCAACGACACTGGCAAACCAAATACATTGTAGAGGAATTGTCATGTTTAGTAGGCAGATTCCTCAATCTTCCCTCTCGGTGCAGTGTGAATGAAAGTTGTGTGTCAGCGTCAAAGGTGGGAGGGACAAAAGCAAACAATGAAAGTGAAGTTGGAGGTGTAAAACAAAAAAGCCTAGGAATGGGGAAGAGGCGAAAAAGGGAGGATGTAAGAAAATAGGGCAGCGTATGAATATGAAGCATATGATACGTTTGGGCACAGATGCAATTTTCTCTAATGCAGAACAAAAATAAATAAACCACAAATATTATAAAAGCAAAAATAAAATAAGTCTATGGAGTGAATAGATCATTAGTAATAGATGGAGATAGCATGGATGAAATGAATGAATGATGATGGTAACGATAATGTCTCAGTCACTATCAATGGACACCCACTCCTTCTGCTGCCTGCGCTGCTGTTCCAAAAGTGATTCTGCTAATCACCAGCCAGGAAAGCTAGTAGACAAGAGGGGAGAATAGTGCACAAGGCAGACAAGTAGAAGTATGTATCTCAGTGTAGTATTTTATTAAACACCATAATGATAAAAACGTACAATAAATGCACTCACATTTTCCCCATCTTGGAGAGATGCATATCAGGGTCCCTACCCACTATTAGCCACTGCATACTTACGATTCCTGAAGATGAGTCAATCTGTATTTCTTTCCAAAGGTACAGGAAAGATGTCATTAATTCATCTGATATTCTCACTGCCAACAGATGATCTTTAGTCCAGGGACCAATATGGCCGTGTCAGCATTCAAGCTAGACACGTGGTCCAAGCAGCAAGCCTGTTAGTTAGCTCAATCAATATCAGGCTCGAGTAAACCCGCAGGGGGCATGGGGAGGGACTCAGCTGAATTCAGAGATCACCCAATGTGTGTTCACGGTTGGTATGCTTAAACCTCATTTTTGGCCAAAAATGTAGGCACTAATGCCTCAAATTTATTCACAGTATTATAATATATGCCTAATACAGGGCACACTATTTACAATTAGACTGGAGGAGTGCAGGTTTGCTGTCTGCTCTTTGTTTGCAATTATTCCACAGTGACCATGCAGATTTATACATGGTTCTGGTACCTGGTGACCATGATTCTGCCAGAGGAAACTGAGCTGACTCAGAAAAATCCAGGGATTATTGTAACACCACTGACACCAACCAAACCACCAACTGAAGACTTCAATCCTTAATCAATTTGTGTGGCAAACCTGCCAGATCCATCAGAAGTTGAGATAAAGTCTGAATTACAAAAGGGTAATCCAATGATAACTGCAGAAGTGCTGGAAACTAAGACTGACTCGGCCATAATGGTGTGATCAAAACCACCATTGCTAACTGTCTCCTGATCTGCAGAATAGTCCTCTGAATTAATGCAAATGTAGGAAACCCATAACTCCTCCCTTGACTCCAGATTTGAAGAAAAGCGTCCATCGCTAACGCCTCTGTATCCATTCTCCAACCGTAAAATTTGTCCACCTGATAATTCAAATGGGAAGTGAAAAGATCCTTTTCCGATTGGCCCACAGATCAAAAATACGTGAAAAAATACCCCTGTCTAGCATCCAGTTGCTGCGGTCCGAAAGGTTACGCAAATTCCAATCTGCCACCGTGTTGGACACACCTGGTAGATACTCTGCCTGAAGCACGATATTCCGATCGAGGCAAAAATAACAAAACTCCTTTCCCAAGTCTGCTAACTGCTTGGACTTGGTGATTTATGTATCTTACCGCTGAAATGTTGTCCATCGTGAGCAGAACACAACAATTCACCTTGTCCTTCACTAAACTCCTGTAACGGTTTGTTTGACACACAAACATAGTAGGCTTGGATAAAACACAGCTTTATTAAACAAATAGGAATACAATAACCCTCTCAGGTCCTGTAATTTATTCTCGATATAGTACAGCCACAAGACAGGTTACATATATATGAGCCCACACAGGTCCAGTATAGAGTCCATAACACATTATACTGACACAGGTCAGGCGGATCTTGAAAGAGTCCCAGTGTATCGGTACTGCATGGGTTAATAGCAGTCAGCGAGTGTAAACAGTCCCATGTGTGGTAAGGCCTGTGAAGAAGCTCACCTAGGATAGAGAGCTTAAATACGAGTAACGCCCAAGAATTAGTATAGCAGGTAATGGTGAACTGCCTTAGCAGTAACGGAGGCTGAGTGACGTGGACACTGCCGTAGCAGTAACTGAGACCAGGCAACTAGAGCACTGCCGTAGCAGTAACGGAGACCAAGCCCTTGGATACTGATGTGGCATAAACGGAAACTGCGCAACAGAGGTACTGTCGTGGCAATAACGGACTCTGAGCCACAGGGACACTGCTGTAGCAGTAACGGAGACTAGGCCACTTGCACTCTGCCATAGCAGTAACGGAGACTAAGCGACTGGAGACTTGTAACGGTTATTCAGACTCTCAGACCAGAGGTAAAAAATAAAACACAGTTTTATTTAGAAGAAATGAGGAACACGGCCCCCTAAGGGCAGAAATAGGTAATTACATGTAACTGAAGGCAATATGGTAATATAGCAGACACAGTATGGATAAAGAGCAATGTATACAAGCAATGGAACAGAGTAAGGCTAGGGTTAAGTCCAATGCAAATAATCAGTCTCTGATGTGGTGTGTAAGACAACACCCAGTAGTCCTCAAGGACTGGTGATAAGCAAGACCAACACTGGTGCTAGAGCTAAATAATACCAGAGCCAAGGGCACTCTGCTGTGCGTAACGGAATAGGCACACTGCGTGAGCTGAATGGGACCGGAGCCACGGCACTCTGCGGTACTGAAAGGGTTAATGACACTGCATGAGCTGAATGGAACCTGAGCCAGTAGCACCCCTTGGTGCGTCAACGGATACCCGTACTGCCAGAGCAGAAAGGGACCAGAGCCAGTAGCACCCCGTGGTGCGTAAACGGATACCCCAACACTGCTAGAGCCGAGTAAGACCAGAGCCAGTAGCACCCTTACGGTGCGCCAATGAAGCGTAATGTTGCAAGCGCTAACGGTAGATGGTAATGGAAACCCACTGCTCTGCAAATGTAACGAATGGCTCAGTAAGGAGAGTGAGAGCTCAGCAAGTGTTAATGGAGAGGCTCAGTATCTGAGGCAACAAGCTCTGCAAGTGAAAACTGACAGGCTCGGTAACGGAGGCAACAAGCTCAGCAAGTGTTAACGGATGGCCCAGAATCTGAGGCAACAAGTAGTGCAAGTGTCAGCGGACAGGTTCGGTAACGGAGGCAACAAGCTCAGCTAGTGTTAACAGATGCCCAGTATCTGAGACAGCAAGCACAGCAAATGTTAACGGACAGGCTCGGTAACGGAGGCAACAAGCTCAGCAAGTGGGAGGTCAGCTTTAAGAAGCACAAGTCTGACAGTTCACAATGTCGCCGAGCGACATAGATGAAGCCACACTGGAACCGGAACACAGGAAGCTGGATACAAAGCAGGAAAGTCAGCCAGGCCGGGTCATACACGGAGCAGGAGCGTCAGACAAGCCAGATCAATCACGGAGCAGGAACGTCAGCCAGGCTGGGTCATACACGGAGCAGGAGCGTCAGACAAGCTGGATCAATCACGGAGCAGGAAGTCAGCCAGACGGGGTCATACACGGAGCAGGAACCAGAAGAATAGTCAGACAAGCCGAATCGGTACACAGGAACGCAGGAACACAGCAACGGAAGCACTGGTACTGGAACACCACGAAAGGGCACCTGACAGGTGCCAGAGGCCCTGTATAAGATGGCCATACTGGGCGGGCATAACTAGCGCTGCCAATAGGAACACATCATCTCAGAGAGTGACAGGCAATCACGGGAACCGTGATAAGACTGCCGTGGCAGTAATGGAGACTGAGCAACTGAGCACTGCCGTGACAGTAACGGAATAGAGCAACTGAGCAATTCGCTCTGAGGAGGCAACCAACCGGGAGCAGATAGTAGGACAAGCCAATAGGAATGTCGCCGGGGCGACACAGAGGCAACCGAGACCAAAACTGCACAGCTGTCACAGAAAGGATCACCGCCCTCAACCAGAGACCGGGCTGGGGCACACGGAGCAGGAACATCAGCCAATACAAGTCGGTACATGGAGCAGGAACGTCAGCCAAGCCGGGTCGGTACACAGGAGATGAGAAGCAGAATGGTCAGGCAGTCAGGGTCGGTTCACAAGCAGGAGACGAGATGCAGAGTCAGGCAGGCTGGGTCGATACACTGAGAGCAAACTGTAATCAGGAACAAGCGCTGGTACTGGAACACCATGAAAGGGCACTGGAGAGGTGCCAGAACCCAGTATTTAAAGGCCATACTGGGCGGGACAAGCACAGTATAGCCAATAGGAGTAGAGCAGGAGTGTAGACTGACAGAATGTTGCTGAAAGAGCACAGGTACCGTGATAACTCCTCAGAACAAACGATCCTGCCAAAAGCTACAAGCAGTTTATGTGCAGGTCCAACTCCTGAGGAGACCATTTTCCTCCTGTAGAAATGCCTCCTTATCTTACCTCCCAACCTAACAGGCTGGCTTCGGATTCTATGACTATGTCTGGGACCATATCAAAAATGGCTTTGCCATACCACGTGTTGAAATGTTTTAACCACCATATTAACTCCTCTTATGCATCTGACGAAAACAACGCCAGATCTGTGTACCTTAGGCCCCTGTGAAGATGCAAGGCTTTCAATCTCTGTAATGGTCTGTAATGTAGAGGTCCCGGGAATATTGCCTGAATGGAGACAGACAGTAGGCCCACTATGCGAGCCAACATTCTTAAAGAAATTTGATCCTTCTCTTATCTCTTTGCGAATCGACAAAGATTCAAGTTCCGAATTCACCATAAATCCCAAGAACTATATCTTTTTGGTCGGGCTTAACTCTGACTTCTTCTGATTATAAAAAAAACCGAGATCCATCAATAGATTGATGGTCCAATCCGCATGCTTCCTTGGGGTTCCCTGCATCTGTGACATGATCAACATGTCATCCAAAGAAATAATCATTCACACACCCCTGCTCCTTAAATAATTTATTATGGGTTTCATAAGCTTCATGAAGCACCACAGAGCTGAGGAGAGTCCAAAAGGAAGACAAATAAACTGCCATTTCTCTTCTTTCCAAAGAAACTGAAGAAATCTCTGAGAGGGGTGACAGTAATCGTGAGGTACGCGTACTTCAAATCTATCTTTACCATCCAATTGTACGGCAACAACAGGTCCCTCATATAATGGATTCCCTCCATTTTGAAATGTTGATACATTACAAAATCATTGAGATTCTGCAGATTTATCACCATTCTGAGACCTGATTCTTTCTTCCGAACTAGGAAGATATTGCTTACAAATCCTGGAGACTCCATAGGAATTCTTACTATAGCCCTCAACTGAATAACT
Organism: Rhinophrynus dorsalis; assembly: GCA_037306005.1. Taxonomy (NCBI): domain Eukaryota; kingdom Metazoa; phylum Chordata; class Amphibia; order Anura; family Rhinophrynidae; genus Rhinophrynus; species Rhinophrynus dorsalis. The sequence goes on from CM074720.1 coordinate 45,613,798, forward strand.
GAAGACAGTCAGTCTGAATGTTTGATTGAATGCGACAGTCATAAAACTCTATTACATACCCTTGGACCATTTGTAACACCCATTGGTCTGACGTAAGTTGAGACCAATGATGGAAAAAACGGGAGAGTCTGCCTTGCACTTTTCCCTGACAAGATGCACCAGAGCAAGCATCCTCCTAAAACACACATAAACACACTTTTTGTGTAAGCAATGATTAACTCTTTGTAGGTGTATGCAACGCATTGCGTACCCCTCTGGCACCTAAATGGTTAATGTGACGCTGATTGACCCAGGAGTTTATATAACTAGCAGTGTAGGACGGCATTGCCCTTCTGTATTTTTTTTTTTTTTTTTTTTTAAAGCAATGCTTAACCCTTTGATTGCCACAGGGGTACAGAAAGCATTGCAATGCATTTTTTATCCCTGTGGCACTGAAACTCTTAATGTGAGCTGCATGACACAGGACTGTATATATAATGTATATGAATGCACAGTATATATCATGGATATTAATGTACACACAAGTATATATATAATGTATATTAATGTACACATACCCTCCTGTGTCTACAGTGTGCGTTAATATACATTATATAGACACTCCTGTGTATACAGTGTGTTAATTAATTAAACTGTACATATACAGTTGTGTGTCGCTGAGCTCACATTAACCACTTGAATGCTAGAGGGGTACACAATGTATTGCAATGCATTATTAACCTCTCTGAAACTCAAAGGCTTAAGCATTGCTTAAAAAAATAAAGAAACAGACAGGCAACGATGTCCCACACTGTTAATAAAAGATTTTAACCTACCTACAACTCACCTTTGTGAATAGGCTGTTCTTATGGGACATTCCATCCAAGCTTATACACATTCAAGCTCCAGTAAACCTGCAGAGCAATGCAGCTTCATTGCAAAGACCTGCTAAAATCTAGGCAGAGATTTATTTTCTGAACAGGGCAAACATGATCTGTATACAATTTTAAGTAAAAAAAAAAAAATAGAGAAAACAATCAGGAATATACATACCCACTAGAGAGTTTTCTTCAGCTAAAAGTAAGACATTGAGATGCATTAGATAAAATAGTCTAAAACACAAGTTCCATTCCAAATGATCCACTTGTAGGAACTCTTTGATAGTACTAGCATTTGCAAATAAAATAAGCTGGAAATATTGCACAGACCTAAATGAACTCACCTGCTGAATGAGGCCAACTACCCTTGCTTGCAGTAGAATGTGTCTAAGTAAACAGTCAAGGGGCCTGCATCAGAATAGACACAGACATGTGACTGATCTTCAGCAAAAATAAGACATAGAGATGCATTAGATAAATATTCTAAAACACAATTTCAATTCCAAAATGATCCACTTGTAGGAACTCTTTGTAGGATTAACCCTTTGAGTGTCAGAGGGCTATGGAATTCATTGCTTTCCACTGCATGCCATAACCCTCTGGCACTCAAATGGTTAACAAATAAAAGTCCCATATCATGGATAGTCCTGAATTAACTCACCTATTGTATCAGAGAGGTCTGCTTCTCTTGCCTGCAACTGTAGAATGAGACACAGGAAACAGAATCCAGGGGCCAGGGTCAGGGAAAGATCAGGATCATGTGACTGATGACTAATTTCAGTATATAAAAATGTGTTTTTCACTCCAAAACAAATGTCAATATATGACATATGGTTTTCATGTAGCTTTCAGTATAAAACAAGGATTCAGCATATGGCATATGGATTTCAATATATGATATATGCCTTTCATTATATGACATATGCAATTTAGTATATGATATATTGATCTCTATATGACATGGATTTCAGTATATGATATATGGTTTTCACTATATAACATATGGATTTCAGTATATAGCATATGCATTTCAGTATATGATATATGGATTTTAGCATATAGAATATAGATTTCAATATATACTATATGGATTTCATTATATGACATGGATTTCAGTATATGATACATGCATTTCATTATATGACATATGTATTTTAGTATATGATATATTGATCTCATTATATGACATGGATTTCAGTATATGATATATGATTTTCACTATATACCATATAGATTTCATTATAGGATATATGGATTTCAATATATAGCATATAGATTTCAATATATATTATATGTATTTCATTATATGACATGGATTTCAGTATATATTAATTTCAGTATATAACAGGTATTTCTGTATATGACATATGAATTTCAGTATTTGACATATGGATTTCACTATATAACATATACATTTCATTATATAACATATGCATTTCAGTATATGATATATGGATTTCATTATATAGCATATAGATTTTAATATATAATATATGGATTTCATTATTTGACAAGGCTTTCAGTATATAATATCATTTTCAGCATATAATATATATATTTCAGTATATTCCATATGTATTTCAGTATATGACATGTATTTCAGTATATATTATATGTATTTCATTATATTACATATAGATTTCACTATAAAGTATATGTATTTCAGTATATGATATATGCTTTTCATTATATGATACATACTTCTCACTGTATAAGCAACCCTGAATTATGTCCCTAACGGCCCCTCATAGACTACAGCTATTTTTACTTAGTATATACAAATCCAGACTAGCTTTAGCTAGAAAAGTAATTTTTTTTACCTTTTCTCCTTCTCCTTTTTCTTTGCATATTATGCAATAACACGCAACATTCTATAATTGAGCATAATGCTCCACTGGAGCACTTGGGCCCAGAATGTCATGAGCATCTGGATTATGGATTATCCTAAAATAGCACAAACCAACTGATGCTTTCATGTGTAAAATATCCATTGTATGAGTCTCAAGAGCAAAGACCTGTACTTGTGACAGAAATACTACACCAGGAATAGGTACATTCCTAGCTTTTGGGGAATAAAGCTCCCATTATCTCCAACTAACCTTACACATGTATGCCCTTTTGCTAGACCTTTGTAAGCACTTAACATTATTTTCTTCATTTAGTACAGAAAAACATGTTTAATGCAAAAGCCCTGTAGGGGCGCATAAAAGTATTGATACTGAACTTAATGTGGTATATATATATATATATATATATAAATATATATATATATATATATACAGGGCTCAAAATTTCCACTCGCCACTAGCTAATGGCGAGTGAATATTTAGCCCTGGCAAGTAGAAATTCAGCCCTGGTGGGTATGTTTTGGCTTGCATTGGCGAGTAACTTTTCAGGTCTGGCTAGTAGCAAAAGACTTAAAATTATAAGCCCTGATAGATATATATATATATATATATATATACGCTGAGCAGCTGAGGATGATGGGAACTATGTTCAAGCTACAGCTGGATGGCCATGGTCCAAATCTGTATTATGCATCAGGGTTCCCAGCACATAGGTACAAGGTTATGGGCTTGCTACAATAAACCACTCATATGCAGCTTCTTCATTTCCTGTCTGTGAGCCTGCACAGCCTTGCCAATTACTACAAGTGAGCCGATTTCTAACCAATCAGGATGCTGGGGAGCTGACTTGCTAGCACAGAGAAGCTGGGAAACTGGAACAACGGCAGAGACATGATCAGGCAGTGTAGAGCAGGGCTTCAGCTGAGCTGGTAATTGGCAGAGACATGGTTGTGACTCAATTTATATATTGCACAAAGAGAGAAAAAGAGAGCAGATTGTTTGTTAGTCTGTCTGTTAGTAGAGGTGCCAGTTCCTGCAATTATCGCGATTCATCATCAGTGTATATTTTTGTATTTTTTGTATTTTACAAACATATGGTGATTTTAGTGTATGGATCTGTACACATTTTTTAAAATCAATAGTGTATTTTTTTAGTAACTATTGGTCTCATGAGTCCTGAGCCCCTTTAGTTTGTATCCCATTTGGTCCCAGTAAGTCCTGATTAGAGGGCAGTTTAATATTGGAGCAGTCCAGCAAAGGAAGGAGTGGATGGTGGAGAGACGCTGAAGGAGGTGACGACGGGGAGAGAGAAGGAGATGGAGATTTGATACCTACACTGGGGGTTATCCAGTAAAGGCTCTCATACCAAGAGGCTGATTCGCCTCTGGTCAAGGTGAGTGTACACCTATTAAGCTCACCATAGAAGGGGATTCCCATGGTAAAGGAGGTGGAACCAAGAATATTGCACACGGTGAAGGTGTCCGATACGAAGAATTATACAGTCTGCACTTATTTTTGTGTGTCTTGTTCTTTTTGTATTTTTTGTATGTGGTGAGAGGATCCAGCTACCAGGGATCAATAAGGACATAGCAGCACCAAGAAAGGAAGACGGTTATTAGGACTTTGCTACCCCTATCAGGTTTTTCTGTATATGCTATTTTTCCTACTTTTTGGTACTATACGTGTTGTATTTAGCGCAGAGATTTGGGTGGTTTGTGTTTACTGTAAACACCACCATTATTTGTATAAAATGTTCCCTGTCCTCTCAACAAAGCAGTAGTCCTTTTGGACTTGAACTAAGAAGTGTACTGTGTTTTATTCCTGAATGGTTTAAAGGGTCCCCTTTGACCCCCATTCAGGAGACTCAAGGTTCCAGTGTTTCCAATGGATGTTTCCAGTGTTCCAGCTTGCCTTTCCCAGTATTCCAGCCTATGTTCCAGCTACAGAGATTTCAGCCTGTTGTGGTGCCACTACCAGCCTGCTCAAAGTCCAGCTTACTTTCTCCAGCTATGTTCCAGTGATCCAGCCTTCTTCATCCATCTACCAGGACCAGCTACCCATCTTGGAGCTGACATCAGGAGAGCGATGTTCCAGTAATTAAGCCTGCTTCATCCATCTACCAGACCAGCTACCCATTTGTAGCTGCTTCAAGGAGAGATGACCCTGGATAGATGGCTAAGGACAACCCAGTGTCCTTAGATTCCGTTACAATATATATATATATTTGAAGTGGGGCAAACCAACTGCACCATAAGAGCCATAAAAATTCCCCAAATTTTATTTGATTTAAAGTGGACTTGCCACCTCAACCCAAGGACCAGAGGGATGAGCAACACATTGCTACGTAACATGTTGCATACTCTAGTCATTAACCCCTTAAGGAACAATGAGGTGTCAGGACCATCACCGCTATCCGTGCCTAAAGGACCAGTGATCATCCTGGCACATCATGTATTTTTTACTCACAGAGCTCCTGTAGTAAGGGGGTCTGAAATTCACCTCTCCAAGACCGGAGCAGTCACTATCAGAGCCCTGTTACGGCGCGCCGACACACTTGATCAATCACGTGTACCAGTGCATCAAACTTCCTCTACCTGGCCCTTATTGTGACGTCACCCCCAGGACCGCTGATCCTTAAGGGGTTAAAGGGTTCAGATACTTTTAGTTAATTTTAAATAAAATTAATGCATTGGAAATTATTAGTAATCCTTTGTGTTTTTTTTTCAGTATATTTACAACATTCCATTTCTGTAGAGCTGAACTGAGTTTTTTTTTAACTTAAAAGCTCTTTCCCTTAATAGCCAGATATGTACAGTCATGTGGAAAAGAAAGTACACCCTCTTTGAATTCTATGGTTTTACATATCAGGACATAATAACAATCATCTGCTCCTTAGCAATTCTAAAAATTAGGTAAAACACAACCTCAGATGAACAACAGCACATGACATATTACACTGTGTCATGATTTATTTAACAAAAATAAAGCCAAAACAGAGAAGCCATGTGTTAAAAACTAAGTACACCCTTACAACTTCCATAGGAATTAAGATGCTATGTAGCAGACAGGTGCTGTTAATCAAATGACATTGATTAATTGATCAACAGCAAGTGTGATCACATCTATAAAAGCCAAAGTTTTAGCACTTTGCTGGGCTGGGGCATTCAGGTGTGTGTTAACACAATGCCAAGGAGGAAAGACATCAGCAATGATCTTAGAGAAGCAATTGTTGCTGCCCACCAATCTGGGAAGGGTTATAAGGCCATTTCCAAATAATTTAAAGTCCACTATTCTACAGTGAGAAAGATTATTCAAAAGTGGAAAATATTCAGGACAGTTCCCAATCTTTCCAGGACTGGAAGTACCAGCAAATTCACCCCAAGGTCAGACCATGTAATGCTCAGAGAAATTGCAAAAAACCCAAGAGTTACATCTCAGACTCTACAGGCCTAAGTTAGCATGTTAAAATTCATGCCGGTACAATTAGAAAAAGATTGAACAAGTATGGTTTGTTTGGAAGGTTTGCCAGGAGAAAGCCACTTCTCTCTGAAAAGAACATGGCAGCATGGTTATATTTGCAAAGTTGCATCTGAACAAACCACAAGACTTCTGGAACAATGTCCATTGGACAGATGAGACCAAAGTGGAGATGTTTGACCATAATGCACAGCTCCACTTTTAGAGAAAACCAAACACAGCGTATCAGCACAAACACCTCTTACCAACTGTCAAGCATGGTGGTGGAGGGGTGATGATTTGGGCTTTTTTTGAAGCCACAGGACCTGGGAACCTTGCAGTCATTGAGTCAACCATTAACTCCTCTGTATACCAAAGTATTCTAGAGTCTGACAGCTAAAGCTTGGCCAAAATTGGGTTATGCAACAGGACAATGATCCCAAGCACACCAGCAAATCTACCACAGAATGGCTGAAAAAGAAAAGAATCGAGGTGTTGCTATGGTCCAGTCAAAGTCCAGACCTCAACCCGATTGAAATGCTGTGGTGGGACCTTAAGGGAGCTGCTCATAAACAAATGCCCACAAACCTCAATGAACTGAAACAACATTGTAAAGAAGAGTGGACCAAAATTCTTCCACAACAATGTTAGAGACTGATAAAGTCATACAGAAAACGATTACTTCAAGTTATTGCTGCTAAAGGTGTTTCTACAAGCTATTAATTCATAAAATGTACTTAGTTTTTCACACATGGTTTCTCCATTTTGGCTTTATTTTTGTTAAATAAGTCATGACAGTGTGTTTTATGTCATGTGTTGTTGTCCATCTGAGATTGTATTTACCTAATGTTTAGACCTGCTAAGGAACAGATGATTGTTATTATGTACTGATATGTTAAGCCATAGAATTCAAAGAGGGTGTACTTTCTTTTTCACACGACTGTAACTGTCTACCTGCTACATTTCTAGCTTCTGTGTTCTGAACTCACCTTCTTCTGCATTCTTGTCCATGGAAGGGGTGCAGCTACTGGCCTGCCCTTGTCAGTGTCAGCAAAACATGATTGGTTTATACCCACATGGTCGGCATCTTCATTTGAGGCTGTGATGTGCAATGTAGCTTTTGAAAGACCTGCTGGCTGCCACATAGGCCTTTGTGCAGCAGAGCTATGGTGCATCTTCCTGTGACTACAGTTAGGAAGCAGCTTTCTGGACTTTCATGTGTTCATGTGAGCTGATAGTGCTCACTATCTCAGCACTGATGATACTCCTGTTATAGGGTCCTAATGAGGTTCTAATTTAAATTAGACAATTTTGACTTATTAATCATGATGTAATAAAAAGAACTGGAATGATATTGGGTCAAACCATCAGATCTATAGAAGACAAATTAAAATCCCCCAGTTTCCCATTGATTCAAATACAGCCAAATTCCCTTTAATTCAAATGGGGCTTTTTATGTCTTGAATTTTAAACAAAAGCATTGGAGACCTTTCTAGTATTCAAATCAAATCAATGTGAATGTGTATTTGAACTCTATGGTGCAGCTGGTTTACTCCAGAATTGATCCAATTCGTCTTAGTGCATTGGATATCTAATATCCACCCAAGACAGAGCAAATTATTATCAACAAGCCTACTGTTTAAATAGCAAAGTAAAGATATAAAAGACTCCTTTAATTCTGAAAGAAAGGAATATTTTCTTATATTTATTATCACAGCAGATGGTAATTTAGAGCTCCTTAACTGGAAGTTTTCCAGATGACATCATCGCAACAATCAGTGTAAGGAATCAGCATGAGGATACCTGCAATGACATCATTGGGAGATCATCCAACCATAATATATCTAAGACTCCAGCTTCTGCGCTTAAGAGATTAAAAGGAAAACAAGCTCAGACTGCAAGTAAATAAACTGCACATTAACACCTTTATTCCAACTAAATGTGGGTTTTCATAATCTTTATTTATTTTGCTTAAGCCTCTTCATAATAAGGAGGTACTACATTAGTATTATGACATGCTAGTTTAGCAGAAAGGGAGAATTGGCACACAGGCAATTAAGTTGTGAAATTAATTAGACTGTTTAATTGGGGGACTGAGACTGAGCAAAGCTGGACCTGTTACACATAATTTGTATTTAAAGAAACCATTTTTTAATCAAAACAATATAAGTTGTAGTTCTTTTTCTGGTGAGAAAAAAAGTGTACCCCCATTGCTGTGAGATTTTTTTTTATTGCATTTCAAACAGCAACAGCACCAACTAGTGTCCAATAGGCATTTTTTAATAATGCATCACCTGAAGATGACAATAGAAAATCGTATTTTTATTACATTTTTAATTTAATCAAAAGTTTAAGTTGTGATAACATTTGAATGAAAAATCTTCCACTGATTATAGTGTCCATGTTTTACTAAAGAGGAAAATATTTACAGTCAATGTTTTTTTAAACAAAATCTTTTACTGCTCCTTTAACCCTTTTAGTGCCAGAGGGGTATACAACGAATTGCAAAGCAATGTGTTGTGTACCCCCTCTGACACTGAATGGGTTAACCTCTTAAATGCTTCACAAGGGGTTAATAAAATATAATGTAAAAATTAGGTTTCTGTCTATAATAATAAGGATTGAAGGGTTATATGAATGGACAAAATGGTACAATGCTGGGGCAAACCAAGTATACCACAGGGAGTGAATTAAAAGTTCCAGTTGCTTTAAACGGAGGATGTAATCGCTTGAATGTCCGAGAGGTCTCCTCAACATTGCTTCTCAATGTTTTCGAGCCCTATCTAGCATTCAAGGGGTTAAAAGCCCCATTTACATCATTGGGAAATTTGGGAATTTGTATTTGTCTCCTATGGTGCAGTTGGTCTGTTCCAGAATTACACCACTTGCTTTTATGCATACTGCCTGAAATCATATATTGAAGCGCTCACAATTAGAGATTAACAAAACTGATGTCTATTTTATGGATGGCATCTAAGTTCTTAGACATTAAAGGAGCAGTAACCTTTTTTTATAAAAAAATATATATTGTAGGACATTTCCTGTTGAGTATAATAAGGGTACTCCCACTGCTGCTGGATGCATATTTCCATAGTTATTGCAGTTTAAACCTGTGGGGTTTTTTTTACATTAGCAGTGCCCTCTAGTGGTCAAATTCCAATTAGTTTTTCAGCTACATTCCATTGGAGAGGAAAGTCAGTGACATACAGTTCTCCATAGAATGTGATAGAAATTGCCTGTCACTCCCTGTCAGTAAGAACTTCCAGGAAGTAAACGCACAGTAAATTCACTTCCTGATTATTTGAACATTTATAACTTTTGAATAAAGCAACTGATAGCAGTGAGAGTACCCTTGTTTTACTCAGCAGAAAAAGCTCTATAACATATAATTTTTAATAAAAAAATGTATACTGCTCCTTTAATATTGCTGGTTCATGTGTTTCAGATAGTATATTAAAGGGGAACTACACCTACTGCAATATGTCACTCTTGATTTCTGACTATCTATGAAACATCTTTTCCAAACCTTTTGTGTTACTATTGTTGGTATCCTTTTGAAAAGGTGCCACCCACATGGAGAGCATCATTACTGCACACACAGAATGCTGTGGGCTTCAAAACTGTACTTGCAATATGTAGCTGTCCACAATGTCATCACAGGTCACCACTGTTGTCTACAAGTCAGTATCGGTTAGGTTACTATCTGTTAGGTTAGGGTCAATATCTATTCTGTTAGCATCTATTAGGTTAGGGTTGGATGGTGGTTTAGGTTAGATTAGTTAAATGGATAGTAATACTTTGTTTTATCTTTATTTTATTTTGTAGGCATTAAAAAAACATGAAGAACGATATTTTGAGAGATATTCACAAGCAAAATTTCCCCTCCCGCCCCTTTTACCTAGTGTAAGCCATCCCTTCTCAGATGTTTAATGCAGTCGATAGACTAGACAGATAACAGCAGGGACAATCTTCTTCCTATGAGAACAATGAAAGCCCTGCCCCCCTTGACAAGTTTTTCAGGTTTTTCCCTTATCTTAATTGAAGATTGTCCCTCTCTGCAGTCTACCTGGGCACCTCCCTTCTGCTCTGGCAGAACAGTGTTACATCAGTAAAAGGGGCGGGAGGGGGATACTTTGTCATTGAATTACTCTTGAACAACAACTCTGACAGAATTGAAATAACACTCTCCGAAGTCCAAATACTGTGATGATTAATTAGAGCTGCTTTTATTATGAAACATTGCTATCCCTTTAAGATTCATAAGTGGTGATAAAGAGGTGATAAAGTGGAGATGACTTCTCCAGTGATATCACTTCTCCAATTCCTATGTTATTCTATGGAGCCAATGCACTAAGATTTCTTCAGCTTTGGAGATCTTAGTGAAAAGGTTCTATAGAATAACACAGGAACTGGAGGACTGATAAACTGGACAAGTCATCTCCACTTTATAATCTCTTTATCACCCTCCCCCTTGATTCACAACTCATGCATTTTTTTCATGTGCTGTTATCACTGAAACAATGTCATCCATGTGAAAGGGGCCTTAAAAGGGCACCTCTTAAAAAAAAATAATAATAATAATTGTCATGTGACCGATAAATTTAACAAATGCATTTCTCATATTGTACTTCATATACAGCAATACCTAGTATTTTTGTTTTTAGTTTTTCCCTAGTAAATCTATCCATATGTTGTCCTACTGATCTAGTTTGCTGTAATACAAATGCATCAAAGATATTAAAAAAGTGTGAATTATGTTACTGTATAGTGCAAACACAAAAAAATAAGAAAATGATACTGTTGAAAAATCTGCTAAAGGTTAAATTGTGTTCTTTTTCTGGGGCAAAACCCCAGCAGCACTTTTCTACCTCTAGTCTGATATTTAATATCACCAGGCTAGTTCAGAATGTATGATATCATCAAAACATAACAGTGATGACAGGTTTATATGCAATCCTAATGCATTTGATCACTGTGAACTGCCACAGGGTGATCATATTCTTGGAATATAAAATATAATATGTTGGAGTGTAACAAAAGTTTACAATAGGAAATGGGCAAAATATTTTCCAAGGAGAATGATTTTTTTAAAGGAGAAGTAACACCTCATAATACCTCCTGCTTAAATACTATGGTCAAAAAATCCAATGGGCCGTTATGATTTTTTCCCTTGTGCCTTGGTTCAAGAGACATCTATTTTCAATAATTAACCATTTGAGTGCCAGAAGGGTACGCAACTCATTGCTTTGCAAAGGGTTAATGGATGTTAGGTCCATAAAGAACTTGACAATTTCTGACAGGTTTTTTTTTTTTTTCAAATTGAAGAAGACAGAATGTATGAGACTATTTAACCCATTAAACCATAACCCATATACCATTTTGCTAGATTAATCATATAAGGTACCAGAGTGGTGTACAATGCATTGGGAAGCAACCTGTTTCATACCTCTCTGGTGCTTAAAGGTATAGTAATGTTTCAAAATAAAAGCAGCTCCAATTAATCATCATAGTATTTGAGCCATAGAGAGTGTTATTTAAATTCTGTCAGAGTTGTAGTTCGAGTAATTGAATGATAAAGTATCCCCCTCCCTCCCCTTTTACCTAGTGTAAGCCCCCTCCCCTCAGATGTGGAATCTGGTCTTAAGACCAGACAGCTCACATCAAGGGACAATCTTCTTACTGTGAGTATATGGAAAACCCTGCCCCCCTTGACAGGTTTTTCAGGTTTTTCCCTTATGCTAATTGAAGATTGTCCTTCTCAGCAAGCCATCTGGACACCACCTTTCTGTTCTGAGGTGAGTAGTGTTACATCATTAATTACTCTTGAACTACAACTCTAATAGTTTTGAAATAACACTCTCCATGGCCCAAATACTTTGAAGATTAATCAGAGCTGCTTTTATTTTGAAACATTACTATCCCTTTAAAGAGTTAAGATTACTATGTACAGTGAGCAGTGTTTGACATCCACTGGTCTTGCCAGCAACTGTATTGAATATGACATCCAGGACTTATTGAATATGTTATATGTCAAACCAAGGAGCAAGGAACAATCCATGGGGCTATTAGGGTTTTTTGACCAGAGTAAGTAAAGTGCGGGTTATTATTTGGAGATGTAGGGGAACTTTCACTCCCAAGTCACTGTATCTTATATGATTAATCTACTAAAATGGTATATAGATTGGCATTTTTTTGTTATTTTTTTAAAGTACATACTTTTACTAGATTCTTGCTATAAAATTTAGACATGATGTAAGCACTTTTGGTTTCTGCAGCACAAGATCACATTGGCACAGCTCTCCCAGTCCTCTAATTCTTGTCCCACCTCTCCCTGGGGGCGCGTTCATGCTTCCCTTCATAGTGATGTGCAGCACGTATATTGTAACAGCAAGCTAGCAAGCTCCGTATAATGACATACAGAGCGTGCTGTTACAATATAAGTGCTGCACATCACTATGAAGGGAAGCATGAACGCACCCCCAGGGAGAGGTGGGACAAGAATTTGAGGACTGGGAGAGCTGTGCCAACGTGATCTTGTGCCGCAGAAACATCACTTGCTTACATCACGTCTAAATTTTATAGCAAGAATCTAGTAAAGTATGTATGTGCCAATGTGATCTTGTGCCGCAGAAACCGGAAGTGCTTACATCATGTCTAAATTTTATAGCGAGAATCTAGTAAAGTATGTATGTGCCAATGTGATCTTGTGCCGCAGAAACCGGAAGTGCTTACATCATGTCTAAATTTTATAGCGAGAATCTAGTAAAGTATGTATGTGCCAATGTGATCTTGTGCAGCAGAAACTGGAAGTGCTTACATCACGTCTAAATTTTATAGCTAGAATCTAGTAAAGTATGTATGTGTCAATGTGATCTTGTGTCGCAGAAGCCGGAAGTGCTTACATCATGTAAACTTTTATAGCAAATCCTATATTATAATTCGCTAAAGATGTTTGTCAGAAGCCGTCATGCTCAGTAGAGACGATTGCTGCACTGCAGTCATGGGCAGTGCAGACTGCCTGTGCTGCGGATGATACAGGACTCTCCGAATTCAGACCAGAGTCCTCCTACGCACTTTCCTTGGAAGGTGCACAGAGAGCACTACGGTCTGAATTCGGAGAGCCCCACTCCGTATCAGCCGCGGCGTAGGCAGTCAGTACTGATTATAACTGCAGCGCCACCAGTGTTGGCACATGTACACGGGCTTTAAAACTAGTATCTAATAAAGTATGTACTTTAAAAAAAACCACAAAACAGCAATCTATATACCATTTTGCTAGATTAATCATATAAGATACAGTGTCTTGGGGGTGAAAGTTCCCCTTTAAATATCAAACAGCCTTAAACATCTGGATGTTTGTGACGACTCCAGTGCATTGCTCCACAATGTGCTGAAGACTTCTCAAACAAGCAAGGGGTTAAACCAGGGACATCCAAAATTATTTTCCTCAAGGGAGAGTTTGAGAAAAGAATGTACAAAATAATATTATCCAAAAAAAAGTGAGGGCACAGAACATAATAAATATTAACTAGGCTGCTGGCAATTAATTTTTTTTTATTTATGAAACATTTATGAGGTCTATTTAACCCTTAGAGTTCCAGAGAGATACGCAACGCAATGCGTTACATACCCTTCTGGTACTCAAAGGGTTAACAAACGCACAGCACAAAAAAGATGGATATTATGCTAGTATTTGTGATGGAAAATAATATATGTGCCTTTAATAAATATGCATTTCTTGAAAAAAAAATATGCTGTGTATAGAATATCCACCTTTTTCATGGAAAATTTGCATTGCTACTAAAAAATTGACAATGCTTTTAAACAATTAGCAATACTATTAATTCACATTCTAACATAAGCTAAGAATGCTAATAAAATTGTAATTCCCACTAAAAAGAATTTGCATTGCTCCTGAGAAAAGTTAGCAATGCTGAAATGTGTCAAGGCCTCTAAAGCCGCATGTATTGCTATGCAAATTTTTTTGGGATGGAATGCAAATATTTTTTAAAGAACCAATGCAACATTTAAGGGCATTTACACAAACACAGCTGGTAATATAGACATTAATAAATAACATGCATTTCCTATTTGCCTTGTGATTTTTAAGTGCAGTATTATTAACCTTTTGAATACCAGAGAGCTATCCAATGCATTGAAACCTAATTTGTCATATAACTCTCTGGCACGCAAATGAAATAGACATCAAAAGGATAAGTTGGTATGCCCTGCATAGCTACCTCTTTTACTATTATACACGTGCTCAATGTTTGTTGGTGCTCCCGGAGTACAGAAACAATATGTGTGGTTTACTTGATTTCTTTTTTACATGAAGTTAAATGTAAACCTTTCAAGTAGCTTACACAAAAGGATTTACAGCTTGTAGGGGTTTCCATTAAACATTTTAGCAAGCTGTGCATTTTCACTTACATTTGGAAAACTGTATGACCTCTGTCTAACACATAAAATTTCCTCCCACAAGAATACCCCATACTAAGTTAAAATTAGATAATTATGGAAATATTTACCCATGTGGGTTTTCTTTCAACCCTGCTACATACCACACTGCAAGGAAATGAGTAAATGGCATGTGTTGACAATACATATAGGGAAAAAATACATTCTCAATACCCTCCTTGACATTGAAACTAAAATAGAATGTATCTTTTTTACACTTTTTTTAAGCTTTTTCCCTATAACTCAAACTTTAAAAAAAAAAAAAACTAGGTTATATTGAAGCATTGATAACCTATTTTAATCTCAGTAACATCTGGTGCCAAAGCTGTATTTTCATAATGGTGTTCTTTATAAAATTATCATCTAAATAATACAATTATTACTAATATGGAATATAATTAAACAGTGGTACAACATTAGCCATAGAAAAGTAGGAGACTGGTAGAGTAAGAGTTATACCTTTATTGGCTAACTGGGTGACTCTAGGATGGAAGCTTTCAAGATATCATGCATAACTTGTTATGTATTTTGTGTTCAGCCTTCATTCTAAATAGCTTGAAGAAGAGACCTAGGGCTGAATTCTATTGTATGTGCTAATTTTATCTCTGCTTTTATCTCCAGGTTTCCTCATAGATTTCAATAGGAACCATTTTTGATATAAAGGATGTTAACTGTCACGGTAGCCAGTACAAATGAAGATCAGACATAGGTATATGGAGTTAAAACCACCTTTATTAAGGACACACAAAAATAGTAATACTACAGCAAGCCCCAGAACATCAGATGGACAGGCCACAAGCCACTACTCAGATTGATACTGAGCGGAGGCCTGTACTACTCAGAGAGGAGTAGAGAACCCGCCTATGCTTCTTTCTCCCAAGGATGTATTAGGCACCTATCGGAAAGGAATACTATTGCGCGGTACAGAATGGTGACAGTGGCAAACGGAGCGGAGGACAGCACAAGCCACAGTACTGAGTCTAGGATAAATGGAGTGAGTAACCAGCCAGAGCCACAGTTCAGAACTGGAGTGGATAGTCAGGCAAGCAGGGGCCAACACGGAGCAAGTAGTCAGCTAGAGCCACAGGTCAGAACCGGTGTGGATAGTCAGACAAGCCGGGGTCGTACACAGAGCGAGTAGTCAGCCAGAGCCACAGGTCAGAACTGGTGTGGATAGTCAGACAAGCCGGGTTCGTACACAGAGCGAGTAGTCAGCAAGCGCCACTAGTCAGAACTGGTGTGGATAGTCAGACAAGCTGGGGTCATACACAGAGTGAGAGATAACTAGAGCCACAGGTCAGAACTGGTGTGGCTAGTCAGACAAGCTGGTGTCATACACGGAGGGAAAGATAATTAGAGCCACAGGTCAGAACCGGTGTGGATCGTCAGACAAGCTGGGGTCATACACAGAGTGAGAGATAACTAGAGCCACAGGTCAGAACCGGTGTAGATAGACAGGCCGGGGTCATACACGGAGTGACAACGGAAGCCAAACCAGGGTCATAACAAGGAGCAAATGTAACGAGTAATCACAGGAACACCACGTAAGGGCAACTGTCCTTAGGCCCTGGGAAGTTCATATAGGCCCACACCGAGGCGGGAATCAATTAGTCAAATTGAATGCATGCATATAAACAAGCGCCGCATTCAGATTCAGAAACGTGTGCATACAACCGTGACCACCAGAGAGAGCAGCGAAATAGCTGACAGCACGGATGCCAAGGTACGCTGTGATATTAACATTTATCACCTGCCGTAGATTCCAGCCCCTAGCTGTCTTTAAAGTTTGCATTCTAGAGCCACCCACTTAGTCAGTTAAAGTATCACTTTTACTCTACTAGTTTCCCACTAATTTGAACACAGAAGTAAGTCGTTTTCAGAAAGGAAGGAATTGATTACATTTTAGAGTTATAAAGACCATAATGCAAAAGAGCAAAACAAACAAACAAAAAAAGATGGCACACAAATATGTATTAACTTCTTTGATGGTTTAAAGGGATAGTAATGTTTCACAAAAAAAGCAGCTCTGATTAGTCATCATAGTATTTGGGCCTTCTCTGAGATCCATCCAGACAGTCTTGCTGCTCTGAGGTGAGCAGTGTTACATCAGTAAAAGGGTTGGGAGGGGGATACTTTATCATTCAATTACTCTTGAACTACAACTCTGACAGTATTGAAATAACACTCTCCATGGCACAAATACTATGAAGACTAATTGGCGCTGCTTTTTTGTGAAACATTACTATCCCTTTAATCATTAAATAATTCCCAATACAGTACTTTCCAAGGAATTAGAGGTTCTCTATAAATTTGATTTTGTTTCCTATATGATCAATGGCATAAAAGTCCTGTATGACAACACCTCAGATTCAGTCCTCGTCCCTCATTCTTCCCATAATTATATTCCTATCACTAACAGAACCCATCAGGGCTGTTCAGTATCTCCTATTCCTTTTTTGTCTTATCTTTGGATTCCCTCTTTCCTGAAAATGGAAACAAATCCTATAATTGAAGTCGTCCAGAATTGAAGTTGTCCAGTCCATTCCTATATCGTATCTGTCTTGTATATGACATCTTACTTTCTTACACTTATCCTCTTACCTCAGTTTCTCAGTTGGTCATAGACAGAATACTTTTCCTTTCTACATGGTCTTAAAATATATACAGTAACATTAAGCACCATTAGAGAGCTAAGCAAACCTACCGTAGACTGTGATTTGAAACTTTTCTTCCTTTAAAAAGCCATAAGGTATAATTCTTTCATGCCTAATTATTTTGATAAAGAACTATAATACACCTATGTTCAAAAGAAACAACATATTTATTTTTAACATCACAGAGTTTTCATTTTATTATTATTTTTTTAAAGCATTAACAGTGAATATAGATTAAAAAAGGTCATATTGCAGCTATTAGAAAATGAAACTAGACGATCATAGTCCCATCGCTCAAACCTTTATGGTTTGAGAGATATAGAAGGCTAAAGTTCCACCCTCCCTCTGCTTTCCCTGACGTGTGCTGTAAAGCTGACAGCAGGAGATTTGAGTCGGCCGACTCGAGGCGACTCTTCAGCAGAGCTCAAATAACGCTATGTAAAAATAAATACTTCATCAGAATGGTCTACAAAGTGTTCATGTTCATTATTTGCAGGCGCACTTTGTAGACCGTTCCAATTAAGTATTTCTTTTTACATTGTGCTGTTTCAGCTCTGCTGAAGAGCCGCTTGCTTATCCCAGGACCAGGATATCCTGCAGTCAGCTTACAGCTGAAGTCAGGGAAAGCAGAGGGAGGGTGGAACTTCTATATCTCTCAAACCATAAAGATTTGAGAGAAGGGACTGGGGTCGTTTAGTTTAATTTTCTAATATGACCTTTTTCAATCTATAGGCATTAGTAACGCTTTAAAGCAATAAAAATGATGTTTTACTAATTAATAATAATAACAATAGTTTTGAAGAAATGGTGTTAAAAGTGGGTGTGGTCAAACCTAAGATCGAAAAACAAATCCAATGTTATCACATAACAGTACTAGTTTTAACCCCAAAAATTATGGAAAAAAGGTTAATTTTAAAATATCCATTGTTACATGTATATATATCTTCTATATTTTCATAAAATATTTTTGGGCTGTTTTTTGAGGAAACCATGATAGTACCATAACATTTTCAAAAGTGATGATATGCCTTTGAACATCCTGGTCTAGAAAAAGTGACTCTAAAATGTACTTTAAGTTTAGATCAGAATTTCAAAAATCCATTTTTTGAACATATGTGACTTCTGGCAGCCAACTAGCTTTTTTTCTGTCTTTGTTGAGCATAGAAATTAAAATTGTAATTGCCTTGCCATAATGTAGACATTTTATTCATCAAAAACATTTATAGTTATGAAAGGTAACCCGCTAACGTATCATATTGTGGGGTTAAAGTTTTGTATTGCAAAACTAACTTAAAGGGGATGTATTACCCCTATACAAGTAAGCCTTAAAGTGGATCTATCACATATAGAGATCTAATGCTCATTAGATAGAGCATTTAGTGAAAAAGTTTAATATATTAGTCATTTAAAAAAAAAAAAAAAAACATTCTCTACGCAAAAAATTAAGTTTAAAAGGTGCCCAGCAGCCTACTTTCGCTTGCGGCTGCAACAAGCTGCTTGCCGCACAGAAGCTGCTTCTGTCCCACTACCCAGCATCCTCCAATGACGGAGGATGTCTGTCTCTAAGCTGGAGCGATCTCATTGGCTAGATATCGATCTCTGCCAATGAGATCGCTCCAGCTTAGAGAAAGAAAGCCTCCGTCATTGGAGGATGCTGGGTAGTGGGACAGGAGCAGAGGCAGTGCTGCAAGCAGGAAGTAGGCTGCTGGGCATGTTTTAAACTTGAATTTTTGAGCAGAGAAAGGGTTTTATTTAAAAAATGACTAACATTAAACTTTTTCACTAAATTCTCTATCTGATGAGCATTAGATATCTGTTTATGATAGATCCACTTTAATAGAGTATATTGTGACTAAGTGTAAAAATTAATTAATTTCCTTTTTAAAATCTCTATTTGGCCGAAATTGAAGTAATAAATGCTGCCCTGCACCTACTTCAATCAGACTGTGGTTACCTGCTCTGCATCGCAGTCTGTCACTCTTCTTTTGTTCCCATCCCTCTATCCAGCCTCCTACTATGATGGAGGCTTTCTGCCTGTAAGCTGGAGCGATCTCTGGCTCCAGCTTACAGGCAGAAAACCTCCATCATCAGAGGAAGCTGGATAGAGGGAGGGGAACAGAAGAGTGACAGACTGCGATGCAGAGCAGGTAACCAGAGTCTGACCGGAAGTAGGTGCAGGGCAGCATTTATTACTTCAATTTTGGCCAAATAGAGATTTTAAAAATGAAATTAATACAGTTATTCACTATATACTCTAACTGTTAAGGCTAACTTGTATAGGGGTGGTAGATCCCCTTTAAAGAAGAAGTAACACTTCCTAATGATTACTCCACCTCTTAATATACTGTTACCAGAAAATCCTAATGCCTGTGTGAGTCTTGTCCTTATGTCTTTGTTCAAGATGTCATGTCCATGGAGGGGAGCATTACAATTCTGGCAGAAGCAGACAGAGTGCACGAGCCTACTTAAAGGGATAGTTATGTTTCACAAAAACAGCAGCTCCAATTAATCTTCATAGTATTTGGGCCATGGAGAGTGTTATATCAATACTGTCAGAGTTGTAGTACAAGTGTAATTGAATGATAAAGTGTCCCCCTCCCGCCCCTTTTACGTAGTGTAAGCCACCTCCCCTCAGATGTGGAAACTGGTCACTTGACTGGACAGGTCACAGCAAGGGACAATCTTCTTACTGTGAGCATAAGGAAAACACTGCCCCCCTTGACATGTTTTTCAGGTTTTTCTTTATGCTCACTGAAGATTGTCCCTCTCTGTGATCCATCTGCACAGTCTTGCTGCGCTGAGGTGAGCAGTGTTACACTAGGTAAAAGGGGCGGGGGGGGGGATACTTTATCATTCAATTACTCTTGAGCTACAACTCTGACAGTATTGGAACAACACACTCCATGGTCCAAATAATATGAAGATTAAGTGAGCTGCTTTTATTGTGAAACATTACTATCCCTTTAGTCCTTTAAGAATCAGATGAGTATGCAAGCAATGCTTTGAACACCCCTCTGGTCCTTAAAGGGTTAATATTACCATTTGCAGCATGCAGAGCTTGTGCTTTGTGGTCCTGCTAGCAACTGTCTTGTCCGCCTCCATGAACATGTCCTCCAGGGCTCGGGGAAGATGTTATCTCTTCAACAATGGGAGAAATTCATAGGGTCATTAGGATTTTCTGAACATAGTCAAGTAAACAGGGAGTTAGTATTAGAAAAAGAACCTCTGAAATTAGGGGCATCTAATGTGCAGCCCTTGGGCCAAATGTGGTCCATCTGACTCCAGGGTGCGGCCTGCCTCCAATTTTTTTTAAAAAAATATATATATTTTTATGCCAAGTTAACACTTTAAGGACCCATGATGGTCCTGGACTGTCATGGATTGTTATACCCTTAAGGACCCATGACGGTCCTGGACTGTCATGGAATTCCGGGCTCCCCGCGCAGCTGCACACCGTTCAGGAAGTCCAGAATAGGATCTCATTAAAAAAAAAAAAATGCTCTGTGGTCCTTAAGGGACCATAAATTACGTGCGCGGCCGGTCCTTAAGGGGTTAACTAGCACAGATGAACTAGTAGGCCAGTAATATCTAATTCCCTGCTTGCCAGTTCCTTTACAATTCCAGAATAGATGTCTGTTACATATCAGTATTGTCATTGACTTGATCAATAAATAAGTCCATATTTTTGAATAAGTGACAGGCTATCATTCACCTTTGTTATCCATATTAGACAAAAATGGAGCCCTCACACTTACGGTTTTCTGATTATGTGGACCACAACTGAAAAATTTGGACACCCCACTCCTAAATAGTTTTAAAGGGATAGCAATGTTTCATAATAAAAGCAGCTCTAATTAATCTTCATAGTATTTGGGCCTTGGAGAGTGTTATTTCAGTTCTGTCAGAGTTGTAATTCAAGAGTAATTCAATGATAAAGTATCCCCTCCTGCCCCTTCTACTGATGTAACACTGCTCAGCTTAAAGCAGCAGGGATTGTCTAGGTAGATTGCAGAGAGGGACAATCTTCAATTAAGATAAGGGAAAAAGCTGAAAAACCTATCAAAGGGGGCAGAGTTTTCATTGTTCTCACAGTAGAATATTGACCCTTGATGTGAGCTGTCTGGTCTATGGACTGGATTCCACATCTGAGGAGTGGGAGCTTACATTAGGTAAAAGGGACAGGGAGGGAAAAACTTTATCATTCAATTACTCTTGAACTACAACGCTCACAGTAATGAAATAACTCTCTATGGCTTAATTGCGATGAAGATTAATTGGAGCTGCTGTTTTTGTGAAACATTACTATCACTTTAAAGCAGCTTTATCTATATCTGTTCTGCTACATTTCTCTGGACAGTATGACTCATAGATAAGAGGAGAGAAAGAGAGAAAGACAAAAGAAGGAAGGAAGGGAGAGTCAATAACAATATCTTGCACGCCAGGGTTTGCCAAACTGTGACCGTAAAAGCTGTTTTTGGACTACAGTTCTAGTCATCCTGGGCCCGCGAACAGACAGCTGTGGGTGATGGAAGTTGTGTATTGACAGCTGAATAGCCCCACACCTGACACTCTTGTTTTATACAGTACATAGTAATTCGAAAAACTACACTGACTGTTAACCCTTTGAGTGCCAGAGGGGTATGCATCGCATTGCTCTGCAATGCGCTGCGTACCCCTCTGGCACTCAAAGGGTTAAAGGGAAAGCATCATATAAAAGAGCAAATATATATCACAGGGTTTATCCAGATGAATCAAATAAGAGTGCTGTGATGTTTTATTCCAAAGTTATTATAGCTGAAACTTGCATTTTTGGGTACAGTACTTCCAAGGCCTGACATTTTCTGGTGGAGTTTTTGCTACAGTAGTCTATCAATATCTGTTGCCAGTGACAATAACCCTCTATAGGCTACAATAGCATCAAAACCACCATAAAAAATCCAGGCCATAGAGGTACTACCCCCACAAAATCCACGTTTGAAGTTTGAAATCTTTTGAATGAAAACTCTTTGAGAAGTTGGAGTGTGCTTGTTTCGTTTAGCAGGATAAATCCAGCAATATGTATTTTTTTCCATATTATACAAAACTTTCCCTTTAATATTTAAAGTGGAACTACAACCCTATATAAAGTCGCCCTCCAATTATTAGGCATATGGCGACTAGCTTCATAATAGTGTTATTATCTCACACAAGTACCATGTTCTGAAGTAATCCTTATTCTTCGGAGACTGACGTCCAGGCTTCTTGTTTTAGTGCCGCCTGCGCCGTCAGTCCTTTCCGGTGCCTTAAGGCACCATGCAATGCTTAGTAGAGGAGACAGACAGCATAGGCGCGCAGAAGCCTTGCTTCAGGTCTCCGAAAAATAAGAATTACTTCAGAACCGGCTACTTGTGTGAGATAATAACACTATTAAGGAGCTAGTCGCCATATGCCGAATTATTGGGGGTCTGAAATACAAATTAGAGACAAAAATACCCCTACAAAGAAAACCCTTTAAAGAGGCATTCAGCCACAAGTAAAAGTAAAGGGATTTTTCTGCTTTGCACATTATGATAAGCACTTTTTTTGCACTAATATATTCGCACTTATACTCGTTTGTGTAGTCACCATTTTTATATATTTTTGTATCTTGGGGTCCTGGTTACACGAGTCTCTTTTTGCTCCTCTCTATAGCCAGTATATGCAATTGTATTTATTGATCCAGGGATTAGAGAAGGGAGCCTCACTAATATGTTTAGAGTCTCTTTAGGTCTCCTCACTTACATGTTTTTTAAAAAGATAGTAATACTTAAGTATTACTAATCCCTATAGTAATTACTACTTAAAAAAATGTATTGCCCCCAGTGTCATCTCTCAAACCTAAAGTTACCCTCTCCCTCGCCCTTCCCCATAGTCAGCATTCTAGCTGACTGAAAGGAAGAGAGTCGTACGACTTTCAGGAGGCTCACCAGCACAGCCGGATCGCATTACTAAAAAAGAAAACTTTTACTGAAATGGTCTTCTACGTGTGCTTGGCTTGCAAGCACACGTAGAACACCATTTTAGTAAAAGTTTTTTTTTTTAGTTAACTCGATCACGGCTCTGCTGCAGAGCCGCCTGATGATCTATGACCAGATTTCCCTGAGTCAGCTAGAATGCTGACTACGGGGAAGGGGGAGGGAGAGGGTAACTTTAGAAGCGTTCATCTCTCAAACCATAAAGGTTTGAGAGATGACACTGGGGGCAATATGTTTTTTTTAAGTAGTACTTTGCTATAGGGATTAGTAATACTTAAGTATTACTATCCCTTCAAGTATGTTTTAATTGTGTGCTTATGATAATATTTTGAAGTATATGTCCATACCTCCCAACATTTCAAATTGCCAAACAGGGACACTTGTGTTTTAGGGGAATTTCTGGGGGTGTGGGTTGTGGGCGGGGCATTACCAGGAATTTTTAAGCTATTTCATGACCTATTATCACCTCCTTGTGTAACCTAATAAATGATTTAGAACAAGACCAAAGTATTTTATTTACACAGACTAATTTATAAACACATCTACTCACATTTAAACAAGCAATAATGTGAGTTTTATTGCTGTAGAGCAATATGATACACTTAAATACATTCCACACATTCTGATCTCCTAAAAAGAGGGACATCAGTGTGGGAAAGAGGGACAGAGGGATTTAGGTCTAAAAGAGCGACTGTCCCTCCTAAATAGGGACACTTGGGAGGTATGTATGTCTCAATAAAATATATTTTCTACTATTCT
Source organism: Rhinophrynus dorsalis (assembly GCA_037306005.1). Classification (NCBI taxonomy): domain Eukaryota; kingdom Metazoa; phylum Chordata; class Amphibia; order Anura; family Rhinophrynidae; genus Rhinophrynus; species Rhinophrynus dorsalis. Next base: position 45,637,821 of record CM074720.1, read on the forward strand.
TGTGGTTGACTGTTTCTTTAAAGGGTTTTCTTTGTAGGGGTGTTTTGTCTCTAATTGGTATTTCAGTTGCTCTTTGACCCTGAGTGCACCAAACACATTTGTGTTGAAATTGTACCACTATTTATATGGGACTAGTGCTGACCATCTTTTGATTTGTTTGTTTTTTTAATTACTGGGGGGCGACTTTATATAGGGTGGTAGTTCTGCTTTAATAGAATTGGGATGAGATGTAAATGTTGGGGTTTTATTGTCATTTCATAGCATGAGGGCCATTGGAGAGTCCAAATGTTGCTTCACAATGAGGGAGATGCACTAAGGTGTGATAAAGAGGTGATAAAGTGGAGAAGACTTCTCCTATGTTATTCTGTGGAGCCAATGCACTAAGATTTTGCCAACTCTGGAGATCTTAGTGCATAGGCTCCATGGATAACATAGGGCATGAAGAAGTGATATCACTTGATAAGTCATCTGCACTTTATCATCTCTTTATCACACCATCTTGCATAACCCCCAATGTGTTGGGCTAGCTTCTATAACTCAAGGGATTTAAGCTGTTAAGGTAAGAGGTAAGTCCTGCCACTTTTCATAATCTGGAGAGAAAATCCTAATGGCCACAATGATTCAGTTCTACATGGACTGGACTACTAAAATCAATCTTTAGTTAGTACCGATTATTATGTCCATGGAAGTAGAGATGATTCTTTGGGGGGAGATGCTCTAAAGGACGATGAGAGCTCAGATTTATGATGTTGTGTCAGATCTGTGTTGAAGGCACATACCAGTAAGCATTAATGTGTCTGTCATCATATCCCTTTCAATCTGACATCAATCCGCCATGCCTGTGATAGGTTTATGAGTTTGGACTGAGCCCATCAACAATGGCTCATTTGCATATGGAAATGTAGGTTAATGCGCCATTTTCATATGGAAATGTAGGATAATGAGCCATTATCGTATACATGTGGGTGTGTTTATATGCTAACTTGGCTGTTCACCACATGAGTAAAAGTCTGACAGCTGTCTTAGGTGTCAGAGTCCACAGTCCCAACATCACCTGAGGTTGGAGATAATGGGATCTCCCTGTAGCTCTCTATAAAGCCAGAGCTGTCTCTGCTACAGAGCATAGATGCATACAAAAAATCAGCAACTACCCTATCACTCTAATTACTGTAATAGAGTTGTGGGTGCATGATGTAGCAGAGTAAAAGTTACTTACAAAATATTTACCCTAGGTGACACCACAACATAGAGATAATGATTAAACTAAGAAAAAGAAATGTGTAACAGTGAACACTAAAAAATGCTCTAAATATGAAAACATAATCAATTACTACGATTGTCAGCAGTTTGACAACCTTCCATGGTAATGAGAAGATCCCCCTCCCCTTGCATTCCTAATTCTTAGTGCATATAGCGATGTGTGTCTCTATTGTCAAGGCAAAGTGTTTGCCCACACATCTCCAGACACACATCGCCACAACAGGGAACCTTAGTGTATCTCAGCCTTTGTTTCCCAAATACAGGACCCTAAACTTCCCCCAAAGAAGTGTTTCTTCCTTTCTAAAAATACTTTATGGGGAAAATCCAGCAACAATGGATCATGTTCCCGTCTACAGACATAATATAAAAACGTATGTATTAAATATTAATTCTATGGAACCAGTGCACTCAGAAATGATGTGGCCATTAGCATGTTCTACACAGATTAATTTAACTAGACCTTTATTATTAAAAGCTGTTAGTGTTTCTTTAAATTAAATAATGAAATATCATAAAAAATAAAAATAAATATATCAAGTCATGTTGAATCAGCTCTGGAATAGGTCAAGTATGGAAGGAAAATCAAAGAAAAGAAAAGAACTACATAATTCCTTTTTATTATTTTTTAATATTACTTTTCATATTTTTAGATAGTATGTGTTATTTTGCATTTTTTCAAGGCATTATAAAATAAGTTATATTTTTTAAGTAAGCAAAGTCTGATCATATATATCTATATCTTTCTATCTATCTGTTGTCTGTCTATCTGTCTATCTATCTATCTATCTATCTATCTATCTATCTATCTATCTATCTACCTATATATCTATCATCTATCTATCTATCTATCTATCTATCTATCTATCTATCTCTCTCTATCTCTCTATCTATCTATCGATCTATCTATCTATCTGTATCTATACACACACACACATATATATATATACACACACATATTTACATTATTAAAATATCTAAATCATAGTAGAACAGAAGCAGATGTATTTCAAAATTTCAGTTATTGATTTCAAAACCTACTATACATGGGGACATTGCAAATAAATTCCATGTTATTCCAGGTGTATTTTTTACTTATATCTGAAGAAGGGACCTTAGAATCCTGAAAGCTTGAACTCTGTATTCTTGCAGCCATTAAAAGTATGATCCATGTATCACTCTTGTCTTGTGATTCTATTATTAGAAGTGTAATCTGATTCCCATCTACTCTACTGCCTAACATTGTGCAATCTTTTCTCCTTGTCACATACCTTACACTAATGATGCTACCGAAAGTAACAAATTGTGTAATTTGCAAATCTCATCTTGTGCACCTTGTTTTTGCAGATGACACCCCTATTCTGTCATAGAGCTAGGGGACTCTGGAATGTGAGATGGGAATATGTTTTAGGCTGATGTTCTAAGAGGAACTGGGGGAGATGTACTAAAGTTCAATAAGGACTAAGGATGGTGAGGTTGTGTCAGATCTGTGGCAAAGGCACATCACCATTATGCGCTAACATTTCTTCGCCATCATATCCCCACTAAACCGCCACCAATCAGCCACAATCTGCCATCATTACCATGAATCCGTCATGCTTTCGTCAGGTTTACAATTTTGCACTGACTAATTCTTCAATGGCTCCATGGAGTAACATAGGGCATGAAGAAGTGATATCACTTGATAAATCATCTGCACTTTATCATCTCTTTATCACACCATCTTGCATAACCCCCGATGTGTTGGGCTTGCCTCTATAACTCAAGGGATTTAAGCTGTTAAGGTAAGAGGTAAGTCCTGCCACTTTTCATAATCTGGAGAGAAAATCCTAATGGCCACAATGACTCAGTTCTACATGGACTGGACTACTAAAATCAATCTTTAGTTAGTACAGATTATTATGTCCATGGAAGTAGAGATGATTCTTTGGGGGGAGATGCTCTAAAGGTCGATGAGGGCTCAGAATTATGATGTTGTGTCGGATCTGTGTTGAAGGCACATACCAGTATGCATTAATGTGTCTTCGTCATCATATCCCTTTCAATCGACCAACATGACCAATATGAGTGTAAAGCGCTGCGTAATCTGTGTGCACTATATAAATAGATAAATAAATAAATCTGACATCAATCCGCCATGCCTGTGATAGGTTTATGAGTTTGGACTGAGCCCATCGACAATGGCTCATTTCTATATGGAAATGTAGGTTAATGAGCCATTTTCATATGGAAATGTAGGATAATGAGACATTATCGTATACACGTGGGTGTGTTTATATGCTAACTTGGCTGTTCACCACATGTGTAAAAGTCTGACAGCTGTCTCAGGTTTCAGAGTCCACAGTCCCAACATCGCCTAACTGAGGTTGGTGATAATGGGATCTCCCTGTAACTCTCTATGGAGTCAGAGCTGTCTCTGCTACAGAGTATAGATGTATACATAAAATCAGCAACTGCCCTATCACTCTAATTACTGTAATAGAGTTGTGGGTGCATGATGTAGCAGAGTAAAAGTCACTTACAAAATATTTACCCTAGGTGACACCACAACATAGAGATAATGATTAAACTAAGAAAAAGAAATGTGTAACAGTGAACACTAAAAAATGCTCTAAATATGAAAACATAATCAATTACTATGATTGTCAGCAGTTTGACAACCTTTCACGGTAATGAGGAGATCCCCCTCCCCTTGCATTCCTAATTCTTAGTGCATATAGCGATGTGTGTCTCTATTGTCAAGGCAAAGTGTTTGCCCAGACAACTCCAGACACAAATCGTCACAACAGGGAACCTTAGTGTATCTCGGCCTTTGTTTCCCAAATACAGGACCCTAAACTTCCCCCACGGAAGTGCTTCTTCCTTTCTAAGAATACTTTATGGGGAGAATCCAGCAACATGTTCCCGTCTACAGACATAATATAAAAAAGTATGTATTAAATATTAATTCTATGGAACCAGTGCACTCAGAAATGATGTGGCCATTAGCATGTTCTACACAGATTAATTTAACTAGACCTTTATTATTAAAAGCTGTTAGTGTTTCTTTAAATTAAATAATGATATATCATAAAAAATAAAAATAAATATATCAAACCATGTTGAATCAGCTCTGGAATAGGTCAAGTATGGAAGGAAAATCAAAGAAAAGAAAAGAACTACATAATTCCTTTTTATTATTTTTTAATATTACTTTTCATATTTTTAAATAGTATGTGTTATTTTGCATTTTTTCAAGGCATTATAAAATAAGTTATATTTTTTAAGTAAGCAAAGTCTGATCATATATATCTATATCTATCTATCTGTTTGTCTAACTATCTATCTATCTATCTATCTATCTATCTATCTATCTATCTACCTACCTATATATCTATCATCTATCTATCTATCTATCTATCTATCTATCTATCTGTACCTATACACACACACACATATAGATATATATAGATATATATATATACACACACACACACATATTTACATTATTAAAATATCTAAATCATAGTCGAACAGAAGCAGATGTATTTCAAAATTTCAGTTATTGATTTCAAAGCCTACTATACATGGGGACATTACAAATAAATTCCATGTTATTCCAGCTGTATTTTTTTACTTATATCTGAAGAAGGGACCGCCACCAATCAGCCACAATCTGCCATCATCACCATGAATCCGTCATGCAATTTTGCACTAACTAATTCTACAATGGCTCATCTGCATACTGAAATGCAAGTATAAGCCATTGTCTTATTCATGTGGGTGTGTTTATATGTTAATGTGGCTGCCTCTACTGTTGGAGTTCACAGACCCAGTATTGTGAACGGAGGTTGGGATCTCCCTATAGCTCACAATGGAGCCAGAGGACAGTTTGCTGTCCCTACTAAAAAGCCCAGACAGCATTTGCCCTCCCTTAAACATTTCAGTGCCAAAGGGATATCCATTGCACACCCCTGTGGCACTGAAAGAGTTCCAACTGTCACATACATAATTTAGCAGCACTGATTTATCATTGAGAGAACAGCATAGAAGCTATAACCTATTACATCTTCTTTTATCTCTTTACTTACAGAATCAGCTGTTAAGCAGGATAGGCGCCTATCATCTAATTCATGTAAACATAGAGTTTGTAAGGCCCTCTCAATGTATAAACAACGGGGAGAATGCAAGAGAGTTTATCTAAGTGTAAGCATAATCATGCATCAATATGCGAACTCACAGATATATCAGGTACGTTAGAATGTTGGATAAGGACAATATATAAATAAATATAATATAAGCACTGAACTAGAACAATAGGTTATTAAACTGTAACACATAAAGTATAGCCAATATATGGTAAAACTGTATTATAATAAAATGTTCATAGGTAATTACTCATGTAACCTCCTAATGTAGCAGCAGAGAGTAAGAGCATGATTAAAACATGTTACCGAGCGAGCTAGAAAGATGTCCTGATCTCAATCAAATGTTAAAAATAAAGTCCACTGTGACTCAGATAGGGTTCAGTCTTTAAGTATACATATATTAACCTTTTGAGTGCCAGAGGGGTGTGCAACACATTGCAAAGAAATGCGTTGTGCACGCCTCTGGCACACAAAAGGCTGATAGGTGTCAGTTCTATTGTCTTCCTGCGAAGTGGTAGCCTGTCTCCTCCTGCTGCGACTTGAATATACATTTAGTTGGGAGGGAGAGAACATATGATAAAGTCACATCTACTCACATCTCCAGACATTGTGCAATGCTAGCAGTGCTTAGGACTAGTGGTGGGTGAAAGGTCCCATCATGATCCTGCAAAAAAAATCATCAAACACCATGCGGTTTTCTGATTTTTTTTTTTTGTTGGAAAAGTGATAACAAAGTAATTAAAATCTTTTTTCACCCATTGCCAAACATTTTCTGCAATTTTTATAATATCTAGTAAGTTTTTGCCCCTATAATCACATGTTTTTTGCCTTTTCTCTATAAAAACATGCAATTTTCCAGGAAGTGAAACACAATAAAAGCAGCTATAGAGAGAGAGAGAGACAGGTGCTAGGCTGTTGTTCTGTGAGTTAATAGCAAAACTGAGGCAAGAGAGGCTCATAGTGACTGCTATCACTATGAGCAAGTGTAATAATAAAATGAGGCCTGCTCAGGTGACCAGGGGACACCTCTTGAGATTAGAGGAAAGGAGGTTTAAACTTCAGCAGAGGAAGGGTTTTTTTACGGTAAGGTCTGTCAAATTGTGGAATTCATTGCCCAGGGAGGTAGTTATGGCAGATACAATGGACACATTTAAGAGAAGATTAGATACATTTCTTTCAAAAGGGAACATACAGAGTTATACTGTTTATCAGTAGGCAGATCAGGAAGGTCTGATAAAGACTAATTTAATTGGTAGCAGGAAAGCTATAAAATTCTTAGTTACTGAGGTATGAAGCGAAGGTTGAACTTGATGGACTTGTGTCTTTTTTCAACCTAATTTACTATGTTACTATGCTATTTACTATGTTACTATGCTATTGTCTAGGAGCTGGAAGGACCGTTATGTGTCCATTGTGTCTGAGGAGTATGAGGAGGAAGTGACCACTATCAACATTAAAGGGTCTGAATGCCCTGGTTCCCCAGACCCAATGATGGCCAATCCCTGTACATCACCCATAGGGATTTTGGGAAATTTGTGTAACTGGAGGAAGAAGATGCTAGTAGTGTGAGCAAGATAGGACATCTACCTGTGCCTGCTGCCAGTGCTGTACCTGCTGCCAATGTGTCTTGTGGTTCTCCGGAGGGGGAGGAGAAGATGATGCCAAGTGTGACAGCAGGGGATCCTAAGTCACACTTGCTATCTCCAAGCAGTTCCACCACTAGTACTGCTACTAAGAAGGTCCAGCAGCTTGTACACAGTGTTAGGAGTGAGGGAGGGGGATGATCATATTACTAGTGAGGAGGAAGACTCTGGGACTGAAGTTGATGTGGTTGGTATTAGTAGGCATAGTGTTGGTGAAACAGCTGGTGGGACTAGCGGTAGGGAAGTGGTAGGGGAAGTAATGCAGAGCAGCCAGACTAGCAGTCAAGGGAGCCCACAACATTCCCCTTACCCTGGGAGTCCCCTCCCCCCCCCACAGCATTGTCCAGGTGGAACATGATCCTGAAGAAGACAGAATTGGCAGCAATAATACCACCACCACCTGTCACGGTTTGTTATGACTCTCAGACACAGAGTTAAGATAAAAACACAACTTTATTGAAAAGTTTAAAGGGAACCCTTGCGGGTAGCATTCACATTTGACATTTAAACACAATACACAATAATAGAGCGCAGTGGTAGCAGAATGTAGGACAGGCTCTACCGACCTTGCCAATACCGGGTAAGGCAACCATAGGTTGGTACAGGATGGAATTGGTTCTACCGGCCTTACCAATATACCGGGCAAGGCAGCCTGGGAGGCTAGTATCACGTGGAGAAAAGGCTCTACCGGTCCTGCCAATATACCGGGCAGGACAGCCTTGAGACTGGTACAACGAGTAGTGAGGCTGTACCGGCCCTGCCAATATACCGGGCAAGGCAGCCTTAAGACTGGTACAATGAGTATAGAGGCTCTACCGGCCTTGCCAATACCGGGTAAGGCAACCTTAGACTGCACAGGATAGGATAGGTTCTACCGGCCTTACCAATATACCGGGCAAGGCAGCCTTAGACTGCAAGACTGGAACATAGTCAAAGCTGACCTCAGCGACTGACCACAGTTGTAACATCGCACATGATGGACAACAGAGGCCTACTGGGTTGTCAAGCTGTAATAAGCTCCCAATGCAACAATGGAGCGAACCAGTACCTGCGTACGGGAGTGACAACCTCTACCGGTGTAATAAGCAGCCAGTGTACTAGGAGCGAACCAGTACCCGCATACTGGAGGAACACAATCTCTACCAGTGCTAACTGGGCACAACAAGCCACCGGTGCGAAGGGAGTGAACCAGTACCCGCGTACTGGAGAGACACAAATACTACTGGTGCTGTCTAGGACTGAACAAGCAGCCGGTTCAATATGGAGCAAACCAGTACCCGCGTACTGGAGTGGCAGAATATCTCTACCGGTGCTGTCTAGGATTGAACAAGCAGCCGGTTCAATATGGAGCGAACCAGTACCCGCGTACTGGAGTGACAGAATATCTCTACCGGTGCTGTCTAGGATTGAACAAGCAGCCGGTTTACGTGGAGCGAACCAGTACCCGCATACTGGAGTGACATAACCTCTACCGGTGCAAAATAGCAACCGGTCGTACATGGAGCGAACCAGTACCCACGTACTGGGGAGACACAAACACCACCGGTGCTGTCTAGGACTGAACAAGCAGCCTGTTAACGTGGAGTGAACCAGTACCCACGTCCTGGAGTAACACAATCTCTACCGGTGCTGTTTAGGACTGAACAAGCAGCCGGTTAACGTGGAGCGAACCAGTACCCGCGTACTGGAGTAACACAATCTCTACCGGTGCTGTTTAAGACTGTGCAAGCAGCCTGTTAACGTGGAGCGAACCAGTACCCGCATACTGGAGTGACATGACCTCTACCGGTGCAACAAGCAGTCGGTTGTAGATGGAGTGAACCAGTACCCGCGTACTGGAGTACACCTTCAAGAGAGTGAAAATGTCGCCCCAGCAACAGGAGGAGAGAGAGACGCTCTGCAGGCAATCCAGGAGCAGAAACACAGCCGGTCAGGAGAGGAACTGAATCACCATGGCAGGCAACTGGATCAGGAACGGCAGCAGGAACAACAGCAGGAGCAGCAACCCCAACCGGATCAGGAACGGAAGCTGGAACCGAGGAAGCTGTCAGGCAGGAACTCAGGCGATCACAGGAGAGCAAAGAGGTAACACGGCCCAGGAAGCTCAGGAACACAATGAAGGTGCAGGCGACATAGAGACAACACGAAAGGGCAACCAAAGGGTGCCCAAGCTCAGTCTAAATAGGCAATACAGGGCGGGCTGTAGGCAGGCAGCCAATGGAGAGCCCCTTCATGTAACTGACAGAGAAAGGCAGCAATCACGGGCACCGTGATACCACCACCACCAGGAGGACAGATCATCTGCTTGTGCCTGCTGTTAGTGCGGCCAATAGGAAATGGCAAGTGTGTTAGGGGACCTTCTGTCACATTTCTTATCCCCTCCTCCAAGCAGTAAAATGTCTATAATAGAGCAGCAGCAATAAGGAGGGACTGGTGATGATGATGATGATGATGATAATGATGATGATGGAGAAGCTGGGTGTGGAAGAGACACTAATGGCCTTTTTAGCCAAAACTGAGAAAGAATGAGAGACAAGGATAGGAATGTCATCACCACCACCACCAGCAGTGAGCTTTTGGAATTTGCAGAGTTTGCTACTGCTCTAATTGCTGCTGCTGCTGCTGCTGCTGAGTTGCATGGGCAGCAGGATGCTGATGAGGAGGCTAGTGTGCCAGAGCCCACCGTGGACACAGTGAGAATGGGGTCCAGTCAGGTTCAACTTGCCTGCAGCAGTATTCCTGTTCCTAGTTGCAGTGCTGATTCCGAGGCAGTAGCAACAAACAGCAGCAACATCATCCTCTGTCCCAGACAGTGAAGGGGAATGTGGTGAAGGAGAAGAAAGAGGCCATTCTTTGCCACCCCTCCCCTCCCCTCTTCTCTATTTTTCTCTTGGGGCAGGCACAGTCCCTTCATAAGTGATGGCACTGTGCACAATTTGTAACAGGTCAGTGAAATGGGGAAAGGAGAGAACCACCTTGGCACAACTGCCCTGATAACACACATGAAACACAGACACCATGACATTTATGTGAAACATGTTAAAGCCAAACACCAAACAAAGAAATTAGGCATAGTGTTGCTATACCCCCTGATTCACCCCAAAGGTGGCAAGAGGTGAGGTAGAGATCAAATAAGAGGAAGAATAGAAAAACCCAGCCAGAGCTTGAAAGTTCGATGGTGTGCAAAACACCTGGCTTGCCAGTGCACCATCACCTTCTTGCTCTAGGGTAGATACATCTTCTGAAGATCCACCTCATTCATATTTACCTCCCCAACTGGTTGATAGCCATTCAATAGATGTCAGGGTGTGGCAGTTCATGTCCACCACTGCACACTCTGTGGTGCATTGACAACACATGGCAGTGTGGTGGAGGAAAACTGCAAGCAGGGCATAAAGTGGCATGTGAGGAGATTCCATCCCGCAGAATATGCTAAGCTGGTGGAAAGGAGGAACATTTTTTTGCCCATCCCTACTTAGGACCTCTGGCCTTGTGCCGTGTGTCTGGTGACATGAGTGGATGTGACATTGCCAAGTAGCAAACAGACACCCTGCACAAGGCCAGCAGTGCTGCTTGATCTTCTGGCATATGTTAATACTTGGTCTGAAGTACTGCTGTTCTCTTCTGATAACAGCATTCAGCACTGTGCATCTGATGGACTTTACTCACACTGAGTTCTCCACTCTGTTTTACCTGTTCTTCTCTTGGCGCTTCCCCTGCCCCTTGCTCTGGAGATCTGTTTTCTGACTTCTTCCAGCTGTTGGTACAAGCATCTCCTCTGGCTATCAGGCACCTCACCTTCACTCTCTCACTGTCCTCAGTCATGAATCTACATATCTGCCAAGACAGAGTACTCATTGTTGCCTGTAGAAACCTACTGTACCACAGGTCATTTCCATCTTAAAGGGGCAGTGCAGTATTCTTTTCAGCCCTGCTTCCTTTTACAGATGCAGAAGGTCTGCTTTTTATTGTCAGTTGCATCCAGCACCTCTCCTGGCCTTTCCTACTTACAGGGACAGTGCAGATTTTCTTTCGGGTTCTGCTTCCTTGGTCAGCTGCACTGAGGGTCCACTCCAATCATAAATATTCCCTGAACTCTATTTCAGTTGGCTTCAGGTTAGGGAGGGTTGTTCTTTGTGGTGCTGAAGTTGGAGCAGATTCTCTCCTCTCCCCCACTGGGCAAGTGATAAAAAACACAATGACAAAATTCTTAGGGCGTTAGGAGTTCCAGGCTATTTTAAGTTATGAGGAGATTATTATTAGGTGTTAGTTTTTCTTTATTAAGTAATTGAAACATAACAAGAATACACTTAAGTGATATTAAAAAGGTGTTCATTTTCAAATATTTTTAATTCCATTGATGATTTTTTTAATTTGTTATAACATGAATACACCATGAGTAATGTTACCGTGTGTTAATGTTTTCAAATTGGTTTAATTACATTGATTTTTATTTGCCAGTGCAAATCCTATTGCTTAAATTAAACTTTATAAAGCAACTCCTTTTTGCCAAGATGCCTTTGTCCTTAAGCTTTCATTTGGATTTGCATGTCCTTTAATGTCTCTTGCCTGGGGCCATTCATTGTTCACATCACATGAACTGCTTATTATGTATTAGAACATGTTGTTTAAAAAACATAATACTAATTAAAAAAATATATGTTTTAAGTTACTCGGTAATGGAGATTTTTTGGGCACGCATGTGCCCATTGTAACCAAATTGGTGCTTTAGTGCTTTTTCTTCAAACGCCACTTATTAGATCTGCGTCTCAATTTATATACACGTCAAAATAATTTTGTGTAGAGGAGAATGTAGCACTCCGATAAAGGAATAACCATTTTATTACAAACCAGTTGAAGAGCCTGTGTACACAGGCCACAGTCCACCCAGCAACGTGCTGCAGTCATGTGCACTACAGATTGCCCGCGCCGCGGCTGATATGGAGTGGGGCAGTCCGAATTCAGAATGTAGTCTGCACAGAGAGGACTGCAGTCTGAATTCAGAGCCCTGCTCCGTTATCAGCCGCGGAGCGGGCGGTCTGTAGTGCGCATGACTGCAGCACGCGCAGCCGTCTCTACTGCACATGAAGGCTTCTGACAAACACACATTTAACAAATTATTATATAGGATATAAAAGTCTTTGCGTACCAGGGAATGAGCAAACTTATTGGGGCAAATAAAATAATCAGCCATCATTGCTGCACTGGATTTGGATTCAAAGACCAGTGTCTGCACTTCAGACTGCCCGCGCTGTGGCTGATACGGAGTGGGGCACTCTGAATTCAGAATGTAGTCTGCACAGAGAGGACTACAGTCTGAATTCTGAGTCCTGCTCTGTTTTCAGCCGCGGGCGCGGGCGGTCTGTAGTGCGCATGCAGCCATCTCTACTGCACTTGACGGCTTCTGACAAACACACATTTAGCAAATTATTATATAGGATATAAAAGTATTTGCGTGCCAGGGAATGAACAAACTTATTGGGGTGAATTTAATAATCAGCCATCATTGCCGCACTGGATTTGGATTCAAAGACCAGTGTCTGCACTTCAGGGTAGGCTCTAGAGCAAGGGTAGGCAACATGATGCTGGGCTACAACTTACATCATCATGCAGCAGACATTGGCTAACAAGGCTGAGGTCAAAGAAATGGTCTGAAACACCTATAAACTGCCCTACTGCCCCCTCCTGGTGTTAAAGGGATAGTAATGTTTGCAATTAAGTAGATCGCTGAGTCTTCTTTATGTTAAATCTAACAATTTGTGCTATGTCTTGCAACTTACTTTTACGTAATTCTCAAGATATTAAATATAGAAGGATCCCCCTTCCGCCCCTTCTGGCCGTGTCATGATGCCTCTCTGTCCAGACTGAATGGATGCAGCGAGAGACAAACTTCATTAAGCAAAAGGAAAATCCTGCCCTTCTTTGTCAAGGGAGGCAGGGTTTTCCTTATACTTACTCACTGAAGTTTGTCCCTTGCTGCATCCGTCCAGTCCCAGGACAGTATTGCAGATTCAGTGGGAGGCGGCCAGAAGGGATGGGAAGGGGAACCTTCTACATGTAATATCTTCAGAACTACATAAAAGTAAGTTGCTAAATAGAGCTCGGTGTGTTAGATTTACAATAAAGAAGACTTGGTGATCTACTTATTTGCAAACATTACTAACCCTTTAAAGTGTTAGTAATGTCCAAATTTTATAGATTTGTAGAGGCTTAAAGAAGATTATCATTGCCACAAACACCATCTCTCAAACCGCTATAGTTTGAGAGATATTGGAAATGAAAATTCCCCTTCCCTTGATGTCAGTGTAAAGCTGACAGAAGAGGATCCGTGTCGGCTGACATGATGAGGCTCTGCAGCAGAGCCGAAATCCCATTATTGCAAAATAATTACTTTATTGGAAAGGTCTACAAAAGTGCGCTTGCAACCTTTCCAATGAAGTAATTTGTTTGCAATAACAGGATTTCAGCTCTGCTGCAGAGCCGCAGGCTGATCCTCACACTGGGATCTCCTGCTGTCAGCTAGATGCTGATGTCAGGAGATTGGGAAGGAAGGGGGGACTTTCATTGCCAATATCCTCAAACCGTAGCATTTTGCGAGATGGGGTTTGTGGCAATGATAATCTTTTTTAAGCCTCTACAATAACTAACCCCTTTAAGAGAAGAATTTGGTGTAAGTAACCCAGAAAATTAGAATTAGGAACAGCGGTGTAACAAGTCTTTGGAGGGCCCTGTTGCAAAAAACATTTTGTGCCCCTATCACAAAAATATTTTAAGCAGAAACTATTGAACCTGAATACTGGGCCCCAAGCACAACTGCACCCCCTGTAGATACGCCCCTGTCTAGAAAGGCTTAAGGCTAGGAAATTCCAGTTCCAGTTCTTGCTTATGCTCTAAATGATATTCATAAAATTACCCCATTGAGATTAGAAGGAAATGATTCAAATGTGGGGCAGCCCAACTGCAACAAAGAGACATATAAAAAGCTTGAGATTTATTTTTTATCTCCTATGGTGAAGTTGGTTTCCACAGAATTGCTTGAGCTTTATGCACTAAGCAGGGCTGGAGTAATTCTGGGACAATCCAATTACACCACCGAGAGTAATATAACACATCCATAGGAGGGACAATTAGCACCTTGAAGGCTAGGAAAGTCTCCAACGCATTGTAAGGCAATGAGTTGGAAAACTCTCTTGTCTTCAAGGGGTTAACCCTATGAGTGCCAGAGGAGTACACAATGCATTGCGTACCCCTCTGGCACTCAAAAGGATTGAAATTTTAAAAAAATCAGTGGAAGTTTGGGGATATTTTGTCATTTGTAGTTAGTTGGATTGCTCCAGAATGTTTCCAATGCTCCTGATATATCAGCCTGTGTTGCATAATTTGAAGGTTACTTTGCACTCAAGGGTTAAAGTGTTGCATGATTAATGGAATTCCATTGCATGCGTACAGCATTCTTGTATTGTGTGGCTGGCATTCATTTTCAAACTTTCTTACTGCCTCATTAAAACCAAACTTCATGTTTTTCATGTTTCAATTAGCATTTTTGGGGAGATATTTTGTTAATCCTTTGAACATTCTTAGGCTGGGTCTCCTAAGATTTAATAACATGCTGTTGGAATAGATATCACATGGATTATGGGAAAGATCTGCCAAGTGATGGCCATCTTTTTTTTCACTCCATTGTTTCAAAACGTTGATGGAAGCCACATTTCACTGACCTTTCAACGCTCTCGTTTATTTACATGAGAATGTTATGTATCCTGCAACAAAGAAACGCTGCTAGTTTATAAAAAGAAAAATGTTAAAGAACAAGGGCAACTAACATGAATATATATATATATATATATATATATATATATATATATATATATGTATATATATATATATATATTGAAAATCAGAAATTATTTGGAGCATTTGTTTTATAAAAGTAACAACAATTTGAAGGCAATGTATTTTCCAGCAAAAGTGTAAAGACGTGTTTCTCTATCTTTTAATTGTATTGGACAAAACATAAATTGTTTGGATGAACATCACTGCCTTTGGTTCATCATACCAGTCTTCACCAGACTGTCTACTGAGTCCCTGTCATAGGCCTGCGCACAAGGTGTGCCGGGTGTGCCTAGGCACACCCTAATCGGCCCTGTGCACACCGGCTTTTCAGAAGTTAAATGGCCATTTCTGCATATTAATTCGGCTGCGGCACCGGCTTTATACCTTAGCCGATTGCCACGGCTATCTGCTGCTGACTGCTGTGCTCGGGGAGACCAAGGGGGGGGGGGGGCAAGCACTTGGGCTGAAACACTGCAAAAGCCTGCATGAGCCTTCCCTCCTTCGATGCGGCTCTGAGAGGAAGTGATGTCACTTCCTTTCAGTGCTCGTTACGTTGGGGGAAGGTGTCAGGGAGTGTACAGTGGGTGAGGAGGCTGTAGGCACTGGCACTGCCTTGGCTGTGACGAGACAGACACCAGAACTTTGCAACTTAGTTACTGTGCGCAGACTGCAGACAGAGGCAGCTGAAGCACAAACAGGATGTTTAATGTGTGTGCGTGTGAAAGATAACTTACACCTAATCATTTATTTAGCACACACACATATATATATATTGCTGCCTATGACCCAAAGAACACCATCCCCACCGTCAAACATGGAGGTGGAAACATTATGCTTTGGGGGTGTGTTTCTGCTAAGGGGACAGGACAACTTAATTGCATCAAAGGGACGATAGAGGGGGCCATGCAACGTCAAATCTTGGGTGAGAACCTCCTTCCCTCAGCCATGGCATTGAAAATGGGTTGTGGATGGGTATTCCAGCAAGGCAACAAAGGAGTGGCTCAAGAAGAAGCTAACTTATCATTTAATACTATTGGTTTTAATGTCTCCAGTCTGGGTTAGTAATCTAAATCTATCTCCATACGGAAAATAAGTGGGTACATATTCTAGAAGCATCAATATTGTCCCTTTGATGTTATTATTGTGATATTTACTGTAGTGTCTACTAAGAGGGTATTTGTTATTAGCTGAAATGATGAATCTTCTGTGTTCAAGAAAGCGTCCTTTTACATTTCTTTTTGTACTACCCACATATATTTTATGGCAAGGACATATTATACTATATATCACTAATTTAGTATTACATTTTATATGATGTTTAATTGGTAAACTGATATTATTTTTAGCTTTACTTCTTTTGTTTCAACTAAATATTTACAGGTGATGCATCTTGGGGACCCACATTTGTGAATAACCTTTATACCTAAGGATACCACTCTCTTCCTTTGTGTTATATTCTTGTAAGTATATTTTTTAAACATTTTTTCTTAGTAAATATAATATTTGGAGCAGTATCTATGTGTTCTTTTAGATTTACATCTTGTAGAAGAATCGGCCAGTGTTGTTTAAGGATTTGTTTTATCCTAAAATTATCCATGCTATACCTAGTTATAAATTTGGGTTGACTATATTTATGTTTCTTTTTATTTTTATTATTATTATTATTATTGTTTTCTTGTTTTATTTTGGGATACAGAATATCTCTTCTATTTTTCTTTTCACATTCAAGGTCATTCTCCTTTATCAGATTTTCTGGATAGCCTTTTTTATACATTTATTGCCCATTTCCTCAGACAGAGACTGGACTGGCAAGATAAACAGGTAACCATTGCTGTTGAAACTGCTACAGTTCCAGTGGTCCTGGTCCTTTTGGCTCTGACATGGCTATTTCCCCCATAAAATTGTCCTTGAGAGGCAGGAGGCAAGAAAGAAGGAAATGAAAACTCTTTTCTGTACCAGTGACGGAGATCAGTAGCTCAGGAGGAACAGTCCACCCACCTATGGAGAGAACCTTGTACCCAGGTGTCTCCATGGTGGGAGAAAGAGCTCCTCCCCTTCATTTCTCAGAGCCCAACAAACAGTAGAGTAAAAAAAAAATTGACATGGTGGCTCTCCCACTATTCTACAGATAAGATGTGGTTTTGGGGAACCCCAATCCCAGGGCTCACCTTCATAATAAACCAGCCAGCCCACCATACAATGCCATCCATCCCACCCAGAGCTGTGTAAATTGACTCAAAATCAGCCATGGCTGCTATAACACAGCCAGCACAATTGTCAAGACCTTTATAGACTGAAAAAAGTACAATAAAGAATAGTAAAAAGTATAAAATGCATAATGAGTTGTATAACAAGGAAAATATGAAGGTCAGTGCCACCTTAGGTATCTTCCCACAGGACAGACCTCAGAATAGTGGCCACAGAAAGACAACCAGACATACAGCTTCTACTGGCAAAGAAAGGGACACAATAGGATTCAATACACACTGGGGAAAGCTTTCCCAATATAAATTAAATTAAGAGAAGAACAAAAACTCCCTACAACCCCAAGGCAGGACTAAGGCTTCTACTGGTTGGGAGTTAAGAAGGGCAGGAATGGAGTAACCTCATCCAGAGAGCTTTGCCTGCAAGTGCCATGCCTCCTAGAGGTATCAACTAAATCCATGGTTCCTGTCTTCCACAATGGACAAAAGAGAAATTCAATGAATGAAACCAAGTGGGGTAGCTAACTCAATGGAAAACATAAAGTACAGAAAATGAGGACTGTAAATCTGGGTTAATTTGTATTTATTTACAATTATGGGTAAGTAAATATTATCAGTAAATTTTAGAGGTTTTTATCATTGAAATGTTGGAAAGTTTTTATATAAATTAGAGCTTTAGATCCAGACATTGTTTTGGTAACGGAGACTAAACTATCCAAGAATATTCCACTCAGCCATATTGATAAGACGTATAAATATTTCATTTGTTCAGATTATCTAAAAAAGAAAAATAGGATCATGATGTTAATTAAAATACATATTTTTTGAGAAAGCAAGATATGAGGAAGTTTCAGGCACTGTCAAGTTCCAGGTTTTTCTTTTGCCATTGTCCTTTACTGATACTGAATCTTGATCTGTACCTGTACCGTTAAAAACCGCCTTCCTAGTTGTTTGAGACATATTCATGGCCTAGTTTGTTTTTTGTTTTTTTTTTACTTTTTTGTCTAAGTGTTTTCTGCTTGCTGTTGTTGGATTTAATTTATTGCTGCTTCTATCCGGAACGCTTCTTACAGACCTGGGAACCGTGGCTATCCTACCATGTAGACTGGACTCCCTGTGGTCCAGCTGAGGAGTGAGCTCTATGAATTACTCTCCTGCATCGGTCCCCACCCCCAGCCTGACCTCCCCTTCAGAGACACCTCCTCCTTCCCTTCTTCCCCCCTTTTTTTCTCCTCTTCCTCCCCCTCCATCTATCACTGTCTTCCAACCAGGCTTGGTTCCTGTTGGAGAATGAATCATCCAGTACAATGTGGCAGAGAGATGGGCGTCCCGGCGGTGGTTTTCTGCCCAGTCGTGGTCTTGGGTTACTATCTTCCTAGGCATTATAATCTACTTAAATACTGTTACTTGCGATATGAAGAGTGTCCATGCCAAGCTTTGGTTACTCCACTGTCTAATGGATCTGTAAACCATGTTGCACCCCCTTTGCCTTAATGCCCTCATTTTCTTTTGTATCCCTCCCCTTACCCATTTTTGGAAAAACAAAATTCAATAAACTTAAGTTTGAGGTGTCAAGCACTGTTCCGTTTTTTTGTTTACAGTTTGCTTATAGATTTGTTTACAGCATCTTCAGCTTTGTTCTGTTGTCCCTGTATAGTTGTGGAAGGCATTCCTGTTCCGGGCCGGAGACAGATGTGTTTTATCTTTTGTTCCTGAATTTTATGCAGCAATTCAGTTAATCTAGTTGTTTCTTTGTGCATTGACTGGCATAGATGTGCTTCTTATCTGGTCTTGTATATTGCTTGTCTCAACAAAACAGCTGTTGGCACTGGAGTTTTGTTTGTTCTGTTCAATGATCATGTTCCTGGTCATCTCTCTCGGCTTGTTTTACTTCCTGTTTTTTCAGTACCTCCTATTACTTACTGTTTATATAATTGCCAGAAATCCTTGAATTCAGTGTATCTATTAACTCACTTAACTCACTTAAGTCTGATTTCTTGTAACTGCAATTTGATGGTCACTGTTTTATCCTTTGTGTAATTGATAGCTGTAGTTAGGGGGCTATCTAACATTGAGGTCAGCACCTTTAGTCCAGTTTAAGCCGCAGCATGGCTGGGTTTCAAGCATCAAGAAACCCAGCTCTGCTCCCCATCTCCTGGATATGTAATGTTGGATGGGACCACAGGGTATTCCTCTTTATCTCTGCTATTCAGATATCCATGATAGGAATACATTTAATTTAAGCACCTAAGCACTGAGTGTGTATATGGCCCACAAATTAATGGGAAGACATATTTTGAAACTATAAAAGAAAATTACAAGAGAGAACCTGAAGGAACCCTGATCATAGGAGATCTCTGATATATGTCAGGACTAGACGGTGGATAGCTTTAGGGTGGCACTTTGTAAAATAATCGAACAGGTTAAAAATAATCTAGGAGTGGGAGATGCTTGACGAGCTGTAAAGCTGTCAGAAACAGATTCTGGTTGCTTGACCAGATGTGGCTCGTCAGCAGCGATGATATAACAATATCTAAAGATAAATGCTTAATTTGGAACGGTCTAGAAAATGTGCCTGGCTTGCAAGCACACTTAGTAGACCGTTCCAATGAAGTATTTATTTCTAAATAGCATGATTTCAGCTCTGCTGAAGAGCCTCTGTCTGGTCAAATGACTGGAATCTGCAGCTGTCAGCTAGATGGCAGACTTGAGTAAAACAGCCAGGAAAAGGTATCTTTAGCAAGTTATATCTCTCAAACCATAAAGGTTCGAGAGATAAGGATTACATTGATGTTAAACTTTTTTTAATGTCTACAATACTAAATCAACTTAAAATTAACCATTACTATCCCTTTATTTTCATGCAGGTAAATAAAAACCTAGGGTGAGTATAAAAAATGATACAACAAAAGAGAATATGGTCTATTAGTGCAAAGTTTCTTTTGTACTATGTATCATCTAATTAAACCCAGTTGTTACATAATCTAAATAAATCTAATCTAAATAAATGTGAACAATTTAATCCATGCTCGATAGACCAAGAAATGGAGGTAACAGATATTACCGAGAATAATGGTGGGTTGATGATGTATATATGGGGAATAGAGAACAAAAGAGGAATGTTTACTAGACGTGCGCCCAATGAGAAAATTTGTTTTGTCTGAATTATTTGTGCAAAAGGTTTGAACAGGTTCATATAAAAGTTCACGTTTGCCATACTGTCCGTTTGGTCAGAACTTCATTGAAAGTTTTTGTCTGCGAACAAATTTGTTCAATACTGTTTTCAATTATGATGGCTCCTACCACCTTCTCTGGATTGACATTTGAACAAGATTTATTCAAATAAATTACATAAAACTTGGCCATCTATTCCACAGGGGTTTTCATCAAAGCACATGAACAAATATAATATAAAGGATTTATTTATATTTATTTGTATTATTTGTTCATGTTCAATAAGTGTGTACAAGGAGCATACCTTCGTTTTATCTTTATTTTATTTTGTAGACATAAAAAAACATGAAGAATGCTATAAGTCTTATCTCTCAAACGTTTATGGTTTGAGAGATATTCACAAGCAAAGTTTCCCCTCCCGCCCCTTTTACCTAGTGTAAGCAGACTCTTCTCAGATGTGGAATACAGTCCATAGACCAGACAGATAACAGCAGGGGACAATCTTCTTCCTATGAGAACAATGAAAGCCCTGCCCCCCCCTTGACAAGTTTTTCAGGTTTTTCCCTTATCTTAATTGAAGATTGTCCCTCTCTGCAGTCTACCTGGGCACCTCCCTTCTGATCTGGCTGAGCAGTGTTACATCAGTAAAAGGGGCGAGAGGGGGATACTTTGTCATTCAATTACTCTGGAACTACAACTCTGACAGAATTGAAATAACACTCTCCAAAGTCCAAATACTATGATGATTAATTAGAGCTGCTTTTATTATGAAACATTACTATCCCTTTAAAAAAAAAAAATCACATGCATTGATTTCTGAAGTAAGGAAGCAGAAGAATCTTTGAGTATGGCAGTGAGGAGGGGATACAGGAGATAAGAGCTGGCAATGCTTTGCAGTACCAGAACCAGAACGAGCAGTGGACCGATTTGGACAGACATTTACAGCAGCATGGTATTTGGGCTACAAAAGTCTATAGAACGAGGAAGTACAGGTGTTTGAGACTAACAGAAATCCCCCCAAAATAACATACACTCTAATCTCTGAAAATATGGAAGGAAACAGTGACATCTTATACTTTGTTATAAGTAGAATATGGTATTTATGAGATGATACAGGAGACGAGATGAGACTTTACATTTCAGTATTAACACCAGTACCAGCATTAGACCAGTCTGGACAGAATTTTACTCTGAGTGACTGCAGTATAGACTTAGGGGGAATGAGATAATCAGACTGGCTGAGACACTGCTTCTCTTCTGCCTGCATCCAGAGTATATAAGTTTGAGGGCTACCTGCTTGGAAATCAGGGTTGGCTGTAATAAAAACATAGCATATAAAGTATATATTCATAGGCTATTGCAATGATCAGTCACAGCCATAACCAATGTGATTGTCCCTCCACTCCACTTCCAGCCAGTATTGTATTGGCTCTACTGTCTATCAATCAGTTCTTCTTCCTACCTTCCTATACATTCCCTTCCCACTTTCACTCTGAAACAGCACAAGCGAATGAATGAATGAATGAATGAATGAATGAATGAATGAATGAACAAATTGATTTCACCAAAAATTATGACATTGTCATTCATTATACTGACACTTCAGAAACCTTATGCTTAGTATGTCTTTTTAATCTAAATCTAACAAAACAAGTAATTGTTCCTAAATAAATACACATCTAATAATTAATGAAGTGTTAAATAAAACAATATGAGTCCATGTATTTATATATGTAACAAGCCAAAAATGATGTGAGATGCTCTGAGTACGAACAAAAGCACAATGGCCTGTTCTCCGGCTAGTCACCGCTCAAGAGCATCACATTTTAGCTCTCTAGTGCCATTACAGAGGAGAAATTTCCACATACATATTAGACTAATCCCGCCCATAAGCTGCACCTCACTGACGAGGCCCAAAATAAGGCCGATACGTACGTCTGGGGTTAGCTGGTTTTTCCGTGCAGGGGAGACTTGCCCATCATTTTGGTACTGGATCTCCCTTAAGGGCGGGATTAGTCTAATATGTATGTGGAAATTTCTCCTCTGTAATGGCACTAGAGAGCTAAAATGTGATGCTCTTGAGTGGTGACTAGCTGGAGAACAGGCCATTGTGCTTTTGTTCGTGCTCAGAGCCTCTCACATCATTTTTGGCTTATTTATATATGTAAGCAGACAAAACCTGAAGTGAAAAATAAATATCTTGCAATTATTGGTCTTGTATCCGATATTCTACACCTATTGATTTGGAGCTGACAGCTCATACCTACACCTGAGTTGGAACAGGGCTCAATCAGCTCCTTAGGGGACGGGAGGAAGAGAACCATGCCCGCAGTGTCCAAAATATTATGTGAATAAGTGAAGGTTGGCATATACCACCGTCCATCGGTTGGCACCAGTGTGTGGACATATCTATACAGAGGTGTTTACATGGAGACGGGAGGAAATGAACCCTGCCCCCTTTTTCAACAGGTGAACTGGCACAAGAGTATATCGACACAACTGTATATACCAGATACACCAGCGG